>CM061560.1:198823972-200073972 GCA_030864225.1 Capsicum baccatum var. pendulum | reverse complement strand
AATTACCAAGATGCTATAGAGATGTGCAAGTGGGTTGGCTACCTTGACCTTTTCATCACATTACTTGCAATTCAAGGTGGCCTGAGATTTGTAGATTTGTAGAGAATAGAGGCTTAAAACCCGAGGATCATCTAGATATTTTATATAGGATTTTCAAAATCAAATTAGATCGCTTAATAAAGGACTTGCAAGACAAACAAATTTTTGAAAAAGTAAAAGTAAGTATAATCAGTTCCTCATTTATAATACACACACACACATATATATATATATTATGTATATATATCTCTAAATATGAATTCCTACTATTTATTCATCTAATAAATTTGTTTGATGCAGTGATCTATACTATTGAATTTCAAAAATAAGGATTGCCTCATACTCACATCTTACTTTTTCTTCACGAGCAAAATAAATATCCTACTCCTGCAAATATCGATAAGATTATTCAGTGAAAATACCTGGTGAATTAATTGATCCTCTCTATAAAGCAGTGCAGCTATTCATGATGCATGGTCCATGTGGTCCAGCGAGAAATTACTCTCCTTGCATACAGGATGGTAGATGTACAAAGCACTTTTCAAAGAAATCTATTTAGTCAACCGCAATTGATGAAGATGATTATCCTATTTATAGAAGAAGGGAAAAAGGTAGAACTATTAAGAAAGATGGTATTGATCAAGACCATAGGTATAAGGTACCACTTAATCGATTAGAATTATTAATGTAGAGTGCATCTCTCTCTCTCTCTCTCTCTCTTTATATATATATATATATATATATATATTTCATCAGTGTTTTTGAATTTGAATTAAAAATACAATATCTTCTTAAAGAAATAATATAATTATTTATTTTCTTATTGTGTTGGAATAGGTATGTAGTGCCGCTCAATCTATTCTTATTATTAAAGTATGGTGCTTATATCAATGTGGAATAGTGCAATCAATCCAAATATATTAAGTACATATTTAAGTGTGTTAATAAGGTAATGGATCGCGTTACTGCTACGTTTTCTCAAGTGTAAATGAGGAAGATTCATCAAATGTTGATGAAATCAACATTTATTATGATTGTCGATACATATCATACTATGAAGCTGCTTGGAGAATACTTGGATTTCTAATTCAATATAGGCAACCTCTGGTAGAAAGACTGGCATTTCATCTTAAAAATAAACAAAATATTATATTCTTTAATGATGATCCAATTGATGATATCACCAATAAATCAAGTGCATGGAATCAATGTTCTTAAGTTGGTTTGAGGAAAATAAAGAATTTACTGACGCTAGAGAATTAACTTATGCAGAATTTTTGCATAACTTTGTATGAAAAAAAAGACTCAAGGAAATGGGAGAAAAGAAAAACTTCTGCACCTTTTTTCGAAGGATCTATTTAGTTCCGCCAGGAAGTGGTGATTTATATCATCTAGGATTATTGTTGAATGTCATTAGAGGTGCGAAAATCTATGAGGATCTTAAGAAAGTCAAAAATCGTGAGCACACGGCTTTCAGATATGCATGTTATGCACTTGACTTAGATGATGACAAAGAGTATGATGATGCCATAACGGAAGCAAGTGATTGGGAAATGCCATCATATCTTAGACAATTATATACAATGTTGTTATTGTCTAATTTGGTGTCACGATCATAATTTGTTTGGCAATTAATATGAAATTTTTTATCGGAAGATATCCTTCATAAAAAAATAGTGTCGCTATCTAATCCAGGTACAAATTTATAGTTAAGAATAATTAACATTTCGTATATATTTTGATATGATATATTTATATTATTACCATTCAAATTTTTTGATATTTTTGTTCTTTCAGAAGTAGAGATGACAAATGATGAATTGAGAAATCATTGTTTGCAAAGGTTGAAATTTTTTTTGAAAGGTTGCGGAAAAAGTTTTTAGAATTTTTCAACTATGCCAAGACCTGTTTACAACTAGGAATAATTAGATAATACCAATAGATTAATCCATGATGAATTACGTTATAATAGGTGCTCTTTGTTGGTTGAACACCAACAATTAGTAATGAATTTGACGATGGAACAAAAGTCAGTTTATGAAAAAATAATGGCAGCAGTGAATAAAGACAAAAGTGGATTGTTCTTCTTATATGGTCATAGAGGAATTGACAAGATTTTATTTGGAGTACTTTTTCTTCTGGCATATGATCTAAAGGAAATATTGTATTAAATGTTGCATCAAGTGGTATTGCGTCTCTTTTGTTGGGAGGTCGAGCAACTCATTCGCAATATGCAATTCCTCTCAATCCAATTGAAGATACAACATGCAATATAAAGCAAGGTAGTCCTCTAGCAAATCTGATTGTCAAGGCAAAGTTGATTATTTGGGATGAGGCTCTAATGATGCATAGATACTATTTTGAAGCTCTTGATCATACTCTCTGAGATATTCTTAGGTTTAAAAACACATCCTATCTATATAAACCTTTTGGAGGGAAAATAGTTGTTTTAGGTGGTAACTTTAGACAGATTTTGCCAGTCATAGTAAAAGGAACAAGGCAGGATATTGTTAATGTCACTTTAAATTCTTCAAATTTATAAAGGCATTGTCAAGTCTTAAAGCTAACAAAGAATATGAGATTGCAAGGAAATCAGTTAGGCACACATTTGGAAGAGTTAAGAAACTTTGTCAATTGAATTTTGGCAATCGGTGATGGAAGCGTTGGAAGATCCATTGATGGCATTGAGACTATTCAAACCCCTGATGATATTCTTATTAATAATTGTGTCGATTCAATATTAATAATTGTAGACAGTATATATCCTGAATTTCTATAATCAGTTCAGTGAGTTACATTACCTCCGAAGCAATTCTTGCTCCGACGCTAGACATGGTGGACTCGATTGATGAATTTATGGTATCACTTAATCAAAATCTTGAGAAAAAATATCTGAGTTCTGATACAGTTTGTATGTCTGATCATTTTTTTACGACATTGGAGCATATGCACACACTGAAATTCCTAGACAGTATTAAGTGTTTTGGAATTTCAAATCACTCAATCACATTAAAGGTAGGCGTGGTGGTAATGTTATTGAGAAACATAGATCAATCATCAGGATTGTGTAATGGGACAAGGCTGATCATCACAAGACTTGAAAATCGAGTTATTGAAGCTAAAGTTTTATCAGGCAAAATGATAGGTGAAAAAGTGTTTATCCCAAGAATGAGTTTGACACCATCTGATGTGAGAATACCTTTTAAGTTTCAGCGAAGGCAATTTTTCGTAGTTGTCTCATTTTCCATGATCATCAATAAAAGTCAAGGCCAATCATCATCTCATGTTGGGTTAAGTTTGAAAAAATTAGTATTCACCTATGGAAATTGTATGTTGCTCTTTCACGAGTGACAAGTAGGAAAGGATTAAAGATTTGGCCTACGGCGATGATGGAAAAATAACAAATGAAGTAAAAAATATGATGTACAAAGATGTTTTTCATAATTTATTTTGAGAAATTATTAAATAAACTTGTCAGTTATCTTTTGCTCTTATCATGTTAGGCAGTTTGCTAATAGATTCATCACGTTAATTGATTCTTATTAATCAAAATGAGTATTTCATTTGCTCTTCACTCTAAATTCTTTTTCATAAAAGCATAATAGTAGAGAAATGGTTGAATACTAACTAGTGGTTTGGAGAAGGAAGATATATCAAAACTAGTATGGTAGTGAGCCACTAATCTGAAGGGGAATCAAGACTAGCATGATAAAAAGCCACTAATCTACGTGGGCGAATAAAGTTCTTTAGTGAGTTCATATAATACACTTTTTCTTACAACTCATAAAACATAAACACTTAACTCAATTTCACCATGTCCAACAGATTTGTGTTCCCATGTCAAACGCAAAATCTGACCAAAGATTCTTTAGAAAGTCGGATTGGCTGTCACCAATGAATTAATTCAAATGAAAAAAAGTTGATTGAGTTTTGTTTCTTTTACTGCCATTTCATTGTATAGATAATTATGTATATTCGGTATTTTATATTCTACTACATTCAGTATATAATGCAGAAATTAGAAATCTATTAATGCTACACCAAAATAGCATTCAAGTTTTTTTGGTGAGTTGTCCAACTCTTTCAAATAAGAAAGAGTTTCAGTTTTCAGGTGAATTTCAATTTAATAAATTCAAATAAGTTTCAGCGAAGGCAAAAAGCATTATAAATTTCGATAAAGCAGGAGTTCCACAAATCATCAGGACAGTAGTATATTGATACACTAATCGACTACAACAGTGAGAACAACTACAAAAGAAACAATAGGACACGGTTCGACTAAATTCAAGCAAAGAGCAGCAACATGCTTTCTAGTGGTGATTCAGTCCACAATTCTCAGGATTAAGCTAATGAAACTCAAGGGTGAAATCTCATCACTTCATACAGATCTAGAGACTAACAGTCAAGGAAATGCAAGTGAAACAATCATACTCAAGAACAGAAGAATAAAGGATATCTATTGAGAATTGGGGAAACAAATGACTAATTTGGTTGGAAACTAGCGTGGATTTGAGGTTACCCCAACTGTTGAAAGCTATTTCCATAAATGGCATAACATGCACCCAGTGATATGTGGGGTGTCGATGGGTTGTACATTCAAACAGACAGGAGCCTCGATTTAGGTCACCAACCAAATTTGTCGTTTAACATTCCTGATTCACAGAAAATTCCATTAGATGAAAAGGATCTTGTTATTCGAATTGATTCTTTATATTAAGTGGTAGTATCAGCTGATATCAGATGGTTAGAGCAGGTGGGTTCACCAAGTGTTCAATCTAGGATTCAAACTTGAGATGTCTAAGTTGTTATTCGCAAGCCTCAAACACTAGGCCTTCCTGTTATGACCTTTTGATCCATTATAATTATGCAAATTAATTTTGGTAATTCAATTCAATTAAGTTGTTGTGTTAGGTCTCTGAGTTCAACAGACATATTTGAGAACAAATAATTTAGTTTAAAGTAGTACGGTATTTACCTTTGCACTTATACATAAGAGTTGAAACCAATCATCTTTACAAAGCTAATCTCCTACAATAATCACCTTAGTAAATATTAACTTTCTACATTATCAAAATCTTTGCAACATTTAGAAGCAGCAAAATTTGAACTTTAGCTAAAAATTTAGGACAACTACATTCAACATATACTCCTGTTCGAAATTTTAACGTCTTATAATAATCACCTTCAGTAAAATTTATTTTTTTCAACAACCTCAAAACCTTTGGATCACTTAGAAACTGTAAAATCCAATCATCTCGACTTTTTTCCTTTTCTGAAAAGCAGTAAAAATTCTATCTTTAGCTTATTTTTAGGAGGAATACAATAAACTTTATATTTGTGTTCAAAACCTTCATATTGCGCAATAATCACCTTCAATAAAATTTCTAATCTCTAAGAATTTCAATTCTTTTGCATTACTCAGAAGTGGCAAAAGTTCATCCCTTTTTTATTAGTAGTAAAAATCCAAGCTTTAGCTAAACTTAAGAAAAATGTCCATTAATATGTTTCACGGTCAATAAAAAAGAAAATTCAAAACACTTGGAGCCTAAGGTAAGCAAAGGTTGAAGTCTCCAGAAGGTGGATCAACCTATGTAGTTGCACTAAGAACTTGCATGCTGATATGACTGTTACAAGGATGGAGCTCATTATATTCAGTGTAAAAAAAGGAAACAAATGTTTGATACAAGTATGAGGAATGCCTGAAAAGCTGCAGGCTGTAAGGTTTACCTGAGCTAATAGGCAGAGGCTTATCATTGCCATTGGTGAATGGCACCAAGATGCGTACAAAGAAAGAAACAAGTCTCTCCCAACATCTTTGACCAGTGATTGTTTAAGATGATCCTTAAGGTCAGACAACTCAGGTGAAGTAAGCAAAATAAAGTTTAAAGTCTGAAACAAACATCAGCACACTCAGCTTACTACGAAGACAACATTAAGCACCATACATTTTAAGCCCCAGATAACAATATCTCAAGACTGAGCTTGACAGTTTTGTAATCACATGAAATTAATTAAATAAAGCAAAGTGTGAACTCTATATCGTTTACACTCTATATTGGAAATGGTGATATTCTCTTGACAACTAAGCAAATTGGCAAAACCTGAACCATCATAGATGCAAAGTCCAAATCTGATTCTCCTTCAAGTATTGCGGACAATTCATGGTAAACTCTTTCAGAATTTAAAAGATACCAGCAGAAAAGTATCTTTAATAAACCAAACAACAAAAGCATGTCATTAAACTTTCCCCAAGAAATATAAAAATATAGCATTTACTTCTCAAGGAATGAGTGATCATGCTGAAAGTTATGAACTAGGAAAATAACTAGCTGGCGAAAGTGTTGCAGATCTTCGGTTATGCATGCGTGCACCAAGAGTACTACCTGGAAGAGAATTTAAGACTCTAAAAACAAAAAAAGTAGAAGGAAGCACCCTCTAAAATTACCTTCCTGAATAGCCGTTGTCCATCATTGAAGACAATTATTAAACTTGAAGTTAGAAGATAACTGCAGCAATCTCAAACAAATTTTGAACAGAAGCAATGTTTTCCGATTATTCTTATCGCAAGTACCCAAAGTCAAGAACTATAAAGGTATTTTCGAATCTGCAGAAACTTCTTAATTGATGTATCTTTGGGAGTTCATTCTATTATGCCAAAATCGAATGAAAGAAATATGCAAAAATGACTAATGAAAAATCACTGGAATAGGTACCCGAGAAGATAATGGATCCATATTCTCAAACCCTTTAGGAGGAGAGCATAGGAACTCTTTTGACTATCTTTTTGTCATATTTTGCAGGTTCAATAATCATTACACATTTTTGAAAGGCTAACCGTGACAAAGAAACAACTAACACAACAACGGAGGTATTATTAAGATAGGCTCAAAAGATGATTAATAGATACTCTATAACAAGAGTTAAGGGCATCTTATTCTTATCAAAGATTAGAAGACAGCTTAAGAAGAATGATTAATAGATTTCATTACCCTTTTGCACTAACTGTAGGTATGTTCTAGCAATAAAGACTACAGACTTTTCTAACGATTTAGCAGTTCCACTAGGTAGTGAGAAACAGAAACATCTATTTAACTTTATATCAAAAATAAAAGGTAAGAAGGACAAACCTAAAGAAAAAGGGAAATTTAAATGATAACAACTATGAAGACTTTAGCTACAAAGTGATAAACAAATAGTTAACGCATGGCGTCAGTATAGATGAATTAGTCGAGGATCGTGCAAGTAGACACAACAAATGTCCATGGAAAAGAAGAAGGGAATTAAGACAAAAAGGAACTATATTGATAATTATTGGATCACATCCAAACCTTGATTTAACTAATCAAATGTTAAGCACACAACAAAAATGGGAGACCTCCTATTATCAGTGTACATTAATTTTGCACACCCTTTCAAATTCCTGACTTCATTAGACAGCTCACTCTAAGTACTCACCAAACACCTTGAATTTTAAAGTACTATAAGAATAAAAAGACATCTCCGGCTAGGTATACAATCAACAGAAATGAAAAATGAAGACTTCAACAAGATTCAGCATCCAAACAATATATAGAAAAAAAACTCCTACTATTTTTACAAGTCATATAGAAATAAAATTCATCTCAAGACATACTAATTAAGAAACTTAGCATAAAAGGGCAAATCTTTGATTTTGGAATAACTTTTACAGCCAAACCATGCCCCTTCAAGCTCCCTTTTCTTCCTTAGCTGCAGAAGTATAACCAAAATGTCCTCTTCCCACTTCTTCTTCAAGCTCATAGTGGCTATCAAAATTCTTTGAGTACCCAAAATTCTTATCCAACATAATATCATATTCACTCACTTCTGGAATTGTAGCTTTATTAGGCTTAATTAAGTCATGCTTTCTAGCAAACAATGCCCTTATATGCTTAGCCTGTGATGGCGGTACATGTTTGAGAAATCTCAAAGGTGTTGAAGTCACATTAGAATTAGCAGGGGAGTTCTTAAATGCACTAGGAAAAGGACTTGGACTGTAAAAGGAAAATCTTTGGTGTTTTCCCAGTGCGGGAATTCAATTATTGCTGTTCTATGGGGATTGAATAGATTTTTCATGACAGAGCCACATGAAATCAAAAACTCAATTTCAACAAGGATCCATAAAAATCATTTAATCAAAAGGACAGAAGCAAAGTTAAGAACTTTATTGTTATAACAAGAAGTGAAAGAAAAAATACAAAGAACTAGACCATTACAAAGGGAAAAGAAATAAGAGTAAATTATCAGGAAACTAAAATTACAACTAACAAGTAACAAAAACAAATGAAAAGGAGGAATTCCCACAAATCCAAATAACTCAAAAAGACTAAAACTCACAACCTTGGAATTGCAAAACAAGAAACGGTGAGATTTTTAAGAAAGAAAAGTAGAGTTACAAACTTTTTAATAACAAGGAAAATACACTTAAACAAGAGCAAATTATCAAGAAAGCAGAAACACAACTAACAAGTAACAAAACAAGTAAAAAGTAAGAATTCCCACAAACTCAAACACTTCAAGATAAAGTTACAATCTTGGAATTGCAAAACAAGAAAAAATTGAGATTTTAAGCTTAAACAGAAGAACCGAGAAAGGATCAACAAAGAATTAAGCTAAGATATTTAAGCTCCAAGAAACAAAATTACAACAAGTAACAAAAACAAGTAAAAAGGAGGAATGCCCAAATGCTAGAAACCTAACCGGTGGACAATAAAATCTCCAAATTAGCTATGGATAGAGAAACAAATCAGATGGAGAAATGAGAAATCTACGCTAATTGCAGGAGACAATGTGATAGAAACAAACGAACCAGAGAAACCAAAGGTCAAAAATGTAGTCACTGTAATGAGAAAATGAATTTTCTGGAAAGAAGAAAAAGTATACGTTGGGTCATTTTACTATACTTTCCTATTTGATTTTTATATAGAAATAAAAATTAAAAAGTACAGAAAAACCAAATTATACTTTTTTTTGGGCCTATTTCGGATTTGGGCCAAGAATTTTAAGATTTTTTATCTTCAAATTTATTTTCATACTAGTTTAGGTGTATGCGTCTTGCGCATGTATCTCATTTTAATGAGTTCAAATATTACATTAAATAAGATATTTGTTTAAATAATAAAGATGAATATAATAATTAAATTTGATATCTTTTGAGTATGTAAAGATGGAAAATTTATTAATTAAACCTAATTTTTACCAAAAATATTTTTAAAAGTCGGTCGACCTTCATCTGTCATCTGTAAATTGCAACAAAATAATACAATGATAGATACATCAAAATAATACAATTAAACCTAATCTTCAAACACAAAAAATTCTCAAAGTCGTCTGACACTCATCTATCACCTGTAAACAATAACGAAATGATACGATAATAGAGATATCAAAATGATAAAACTAAACCTAACCTTTACATAAAAAAATTCCTCAGAGCCAAATAACATTTATCTATCACCTTTAAACTATAATAAAATAATACGATAAAAGTGATATCAAAACAATATAATTAAACTTAAATTTTACACACAAAATTTCTCAAAGTCAATCGAGATTCATCTACGAACTATAAACTTACACAAAATAACAAACTAATAGAGATAATACCATAATACAATTAAACCTAGCCTTTATCTAAAAATATATTCAAAGCCGACCAACATTCATCTAGCATCTGTAAATTAAAATAAAATAATAAGATAATAAAGATATCAAAACAATACAATTAAATTTAACCTTTAGACAATAAATTCTTCAAAACCAACCAACATTCATCTACGATCTGTAAACTAAACAAAAAATATAATAGTGATCACAAAGCTTCGATTTTGATCCGACTAACTCTTGTCTGAGAAAAATTTTTGATCTTAAAGAATGATTTTGAATGAAAACAAAGAAGATATATAAATACACACATGTTGAATTCTATTATGCTGACAAAAATAGTAAAGAAGTTGAGAGTTAGAAAATCAAACATCCACCATCTAGACATGCAATCGAATCAAGTTAGATGAACATCAATCATATTCTCTCAATAGGTAAACTGGTTTGTTCTCTAGTTTAACATACATCTCATATTTATAGAAGTATTTTTTTAATAGAGTCCTATTTTAGAAGTATTTTTCTATTTGAACAGTAGAAAGAAAAATATTAATTAATTCTTCTACCATATATTTTAGGAGTCCCATATATTTTAGGAAGTCTAGTTAATAAAATAATAAATAATTAAATGATAAATTTAAAAAATAGTGAAAAAATAGTTTTGTCTAAAATAAAGTCTTGTAATGAAGGGTAAAAAGTTAAAATCACTTTTCTAAGTATTTTCGTACTTTTAATATATTATAGATATAGATTATAGATAGATATTGATAAGATCTTTTTAAAAATGAATGAATAAAATTTTTAAATAAAATAGCAGTACCTAATTAATTGCTGAAAAATAATTTCGAAGGTTCACACAAATGGATTTTGGCACATTGCCCTTATTTCATCCGTTGATTACAAAAATAAATATCTATACATATAACACAACTCAATTACAATAAAAACTTGTTAACTCTATGTTATTCCATGTAATGATTTATTATCAATCCAAATACATAATAAAAAACATAACGATAAAGAAACAAAAAAAAATTAAAGGACAAAATAACTATTTCTATGTACCTTTTATTTACGTAATGATTTAATCACCTCATAGAAGAACTCCTTTTATGAAAGGAGTATTCATAAACTAAAAAAGAACTAAATTTTAGATTACTATTTAATTTGTATTAGAATATCATCCATTGATTGTCGAAGAGAAAAGAGGACTTCTATTTATAATAAAAAGGACTCATATTAATTTTTATTTAGCAAAAAAACATCTCCAAGTCCAGCGACAGTTTTTTATTTACAAAAAATAAAGTAATTTTTATTTTTCCAAAAATATAATTTATGACAGTTGGTCAAAAGTAATAACAGTTTTTATATTTCAAAATTAATACAATATATTAGGACTCTACTGGATGTATAATTGTTACCACAGTGTTTTAGTTTGATAAAAGTAATGGCAACTTTTAAATTTTTTCAAATATACTCGTGCTTTTTTCTTTTGCCAAATAATAAGGCAATGTTTATTAAGTCTTACCATATATTTTAAACCCCTTATCCCATATATTTTAGGAGACAATATTATAAATATAATTAAATAATAATTTAATAATAATTTAATAAAATAGTGAAAAGACGATTTTGTCTAAAGGAAAATTTTTTAATGAAGGGCAAAAAGTTCGAATCACTTTTCTAAGGGTCTTCACACTTTTAATATATTACAGATTATAGATATATAAATTTGAATTTTAATAAATTATTCTCTATAATTTTTACTCTCTTTTTCTCAATTTATATGAAATATTTTAAATAGATACGCATTTTAAATATATTAAAAGTCTTTTAAAATTTGTGGTATAAATAGTTATACGTATCTGTGTGGCTATAAATCATTTTTTTAGGCTGAAATTGTCATTTTATAGTTACTTACACTTAATATATAAATGTGCCATTCTTTTGGTGACTTACTAAAAAGAAAAATATGTCATATAAATCGAAATAAAGATAGTTCAATATTATAGGTCAAAATTTAATTTTATATAAAAAATAAAAATTGAATTTCTAAGCATATCAAATGAAGGTACTATACATGTGCAGATTCATTCAAACAGAATTATAAAATTCATGTTCAAATACACTTCGAGAGAACTATTAATTTTGAAAATTTTACTTTTAGAGTATGTCTGCAATAATTGAGATATATCTTCTCATTAAGTTATTTGTCCAAAAAGTATAAACTATTTATAATGCTTGTAGAAAATGAAAGTAAATATTGTATACCATACAAAATGTTAGTATATATTAAGAATGAACCAAAATAAGATTGAGAATAAAATATTATAGATAATTGATTTTAAAAACTAACAAGTAAATAATAATGTAATTATCTCTATTGTTTACACATCGACAATATATGAAAAGGGGGAGGGGGGAGGGTAATTTCATTGAGAAATAATATTATGTTTGAATTTCTTTTTAATGTAATATGATTCAACATGTTTAAACGATATATTTCAATATGAAACAACTAAAAATAATATTATTATATTATCTGTGCATCACGCAGGTATGTATACTAGTATATATATAAAGGAAGGTCGTAGATAAGGTGATGTGGCACCTCTATATGACCTCCATTCATATTTATACTTTTTTATATTTTCTTCATTTTTTTCATTAATTAATTTGTTTATTAATGTAACTACCATCTTTTTGATGAAATATGTGAAATATGTATTTTTGTGTAATTTGACTGTTTTACCCCTTTCGGTAGTTGCATTAGGAAATTTATGGGGTGTGAGTGTGATTGACATAGTTTTCAATACATTTTTTGTACCATTTATATGATATTATGGTTTTTGATAGCTTCGAGAGCCTTATTTTGGACTTATGAGGATACCTTTTGATTCGTGCAATGGATGTTGAGCAGACTGTGCCAGCAACTTTGAAATATTAATTTTAGGCTAAGTAGACCTTGGATTCGCATCCTGATACACTCGAGCTCATTTTGACCTGTTGGTCGAAAAGTTAGAAGAAACAAAAATATGATTGTGGGATCCACATTTAATCAAAATAATCTTGAATGGAAACTTCGATAGTGTTAGCAGCTCCACAATGTCAATTTTAGGGTGATAACATATTTGGTTTGATTTTAGAACTTTTAAATCTCATTTCGATCCTCGATTTAAAAAATTATGATTTTGGATTTTGGGGATCAACTTTGTGAAAATGATATTTTTTAAAAAATTTGATACTGACATTCAGTCCGGAGCATCGAATTTAGTGTGGTGCATAGTTTATTTGCATATATTGGACTCCAAAGAAATTCCGAACACCCCGTCGAAGTTCGGATTGGACTTTAAAAAAATAACTTTTTTCTTCATCTGCTACAGATTTTTCTGCACAATTAAAGCAGTTTTTTAGCCCATTTTGCTTATTTTTTCTTCTTGCCCCTTAAGAGTTAAACTCTAAACCAGTGTGAGAGCTTAAAAGTGAAGCTTGTCGGAGCTTGGAAAGCTATATGTAACGCCCCAAAATCTGATTCCGAGACGTTACACGGTGCTCAAAACTACTAGTAGCCTTAAGCTAACCCTGTTTGCAAGCTACTAAGCCTAAACCTTATAATAATGGAAATATAGACATAAAAGTCATACTAGAATACAGAAACTGTTTGTAATATCTCAGAATAATCGGAACATAACATCTGAAACATCAAAACTGAATAATCTGCATCAAAACTAGTAGTCTAACAAGCCTCTACTACTAATACTAGAGAGTCACTGGACAAACCCCCAGCCGACTCGAACTGTCTGTAAGGATGTGATAAATCTCATAACTGATAAACTACAAAATCTGAATGAATAAGTTCCCAAACTATGAGGACTCACCAACTGTCAGATGGAGATAGAGATGCTCAAACTACTCACGCTACTAACATTGAGCACCTGAACCTACATTATGAGACAATGTAGCATATAGACGTTTATGTGGATCAGTACTTTGAGGATATACTGAGTATATGGGTGTGATATTCATAAGTAAAACATCATCTCATAATCATCATTTATAAAACAATGCATGCTAAATGTAAATGACTTACATAAGCTGGAATATCTGAAATACTGAAATATGTAGCAAAGAACCAAAACATACTTTATAAATCTTGTGAGTCATAACATTTAGTTCTAAAATTTATACTTGTATTCTACCTTTAAATCATTCTATCTAAGTGTGAAGGACTCACTACTGAATCTAAAACCTAAAATCTGAAAGTTATTATATTTTCTGTAAGGTATAATCTGAGTAAAACTTGTGAACCTTTATACTTAGTTTTCTAAAAGCTTTTCTGTTCTTTTTTTACTATTAAGGAGAATACTTTATCTTAAAATCATTGTTGTTAGGCTTTTAAATTTTTAGGGAAAAACTGTTCTACAAGGGAGGTTCTCTTAACCGACATAAACCATACGAGCTACATGGAGTCCAACGTCTCGTCCTCCTAAGGAAGAAACCTCACATTGGGGAGAGGTGTCATACTCTTGCTAGGGAGTATAACCTTAGCTTAAGTGATCACAACTCTGCCCACTACGGGCACTTAATCTCAATCCTACGGTGGCACATAGTTCTGAGACAAGAGACCTTGGAATCATACCAACTCAGTACTAAATACTACTCCCTTTAATTTGCTACGCTCATCTCGTGGAAATCCACTTTAAAACTCGCATAAGGGTTTATTATGAAACCAGTTATGCATTTATCTGAATAAATATTTAAATGAAGTTATTTTACTTTCTGTAATCGATAATAAATCTATAAAGTGGATTCCAAAACTCATCTGAGGATCAAAAGATCAAAACTTTATTGTAAATCTGATATAATCAGTTCATAAGATGCTTAAAGCATCATCCTTCTCAAAATAACAATATTCAATCTTAAGGTGATAACCCATGTATCAAACTCACATCAAAACATCACAATAATCATGCTTGATAATGAAAATAATGACAACTTATCTCAAAATCTATAATTTACTGCAATAACTATGAAAATATGAACATAAACATGCAATTCAACTTAGAATTCACTTGAAAATCTCACAATCTTATAAATGGCAACATTGGGTATGAACCCTAATTTCAAATTCATGGAAAATCATATAAAATCATATAACTTTGAAATGTAAATAAGTTTTGGGCACAAGGATGAAAGAAGATCCTTGTTCATAAACCCCACATACCTTGTTGGACTCCTATTGAGTTCTTGATGATGGGTTCTTGATTACCTTGCCTTGGGAATCCTCAATTTTAAGCTTTCTTGGAGAATCTAAGGAGAATTTGGATTTCTTGAAGAAGGAGCTTTGGATTTTAGGGTTTTTATTTTGAAGAGAATGATGAATAATGAGCACCAAGTGCTTTGAGTATGAAAATATTGTGTTTTGGATGGATTGGGAGCTTGGAAAAAGTCCGAAATACCCTCTTTAAACTCCTAAATGAAGCTGAAAAAACGTAACTGGGGTCCCAATTTAATGGGCCACCGCGACGCACCACTATCGTGGTGGCTCACTGGAATTTGATTATTGGAAAATTAAGGGCCTCCGTGATGCAGATCTATCACGTTGTCCCACTGGATTTTGATAATTGGGACCTGAAACTTCAACGCGATACCCTATCGGAATGCCATTTTGTCTTCGGTGCGATGCGCTACTATAGCGTTGAACTACTGGAAATTGACAAATGGAAAAATAGACCTCTCCATAACACGTCAATATCGTGGAGGTCCACTGGAAAATGACAATTATGAATTTAACCATCTCCGTGATGCGGTGACTTCCCAGGTGGCACACTGTCAACTTAAAAACGTGATAACTCCTTCATCGAGTGTTGAAATTGGGCAAATTTGATATCGATGGAAAGATTATTCAATTTCCCACACAATAAATAATCTAAAACTGAAGAATTCCATACGAAATAAATGTTATTCAGTTTGGAAGCTATCCCTTAATATTCTAAGGACGAATTTAAGCTAAGAAGAGTACGGGGTATTACACTAGATTAACATTTATTTCTTGATTCTATTACGGATTTAAGGTAAGAATTCACCCTTTTCTTAGTAATTTCTTAGTTAAATTATCAAAACCCCAAAAATTTTAGGGCTTGATTATAAACCCCAATTTCTCTCCTTTTCACTTGAATAATGTTTTAATCTTATGATTACTAGTTTTTCATCAATTTAACCTTTAAAACAACTTTGATTCTTGATTTTGACGCGGGTTTTAAAAATTTTACCCGATAAAGTTTAAAATGATTTTTTTTCAATTTGAACCTCATTTTTTACTCGAATTGACTTGGATTTTCAATTAAAGATTCCTAAAAAATATGGGAAACATATTTTTTAATTAAAGTTAGAATTTTTTCCTTCTTATTTGAAAACCCATTTTGGGATCTTGAATTAAAAGTAGTCAATATGGGTATTATTGGCTTTGTTTAATGCATAGATTCTATGTTTATTGGTTTTAGTTGATTCTGGAATTATTCATGGAAAGTAAGGTTTTAGGTTTGAAGTGTAGCGGATCAATTTCAACATTCGAGGCAGGTTATGGCTTAACTCTTTCAGATTGAGTTGGGTAGTAAATGATGGTAAAAAATATATGTTAAGGGTGGGAACTAATCCTAAAAAATAGCTATCTATGTGTTGTGCTCATGTGTGGGGCCTATATGTGAGGTACTTATTGAAATTGAGATATTATGTGATATGTATGATCATGTGGGATACTATATGATGTTGATAGCCTTGAATACATGTGAATAATTGTATTGTGCTATTTCAAATGCCTATTGTGGTACATTTGGTGTATTGTTATATATATATATATTCATACTTTTGGCATATGAAACATGTGGAAATTCATGGATGAATGGAAATAATAAATGGATATTGTCTCGCGTGGTTATGAAAATGTATCATTGTGGTTGATTGTTCAAATATATCATGTGGTTGGTTGTGGAAATACTCATTGTGATTGGTCATTATTACTACATTCTCATATGATACTCATTCATAAACAAATGGTACCACTATGAAAACACTTGAGAAATACTGGCAACGCTAGGAAATGTGACATTTTGTAAAACCCTCCCTGGGGGATGTGTTGGGGAGGGCATATATATATATATATATATATGGGTCCTACGTTTGGAGGCTTTCCTCTGTAGGTGTATACGAGGATTGTGCGCCGATCCCAGAGGTTGTGCGATGACCTCGTGCATCATCATCATCATCATTATAATATACATTGCACTTACTTTATTGTGTTTATGTTGTGTTTTTATTTCCATATTGACTTGTCAACTATCTATTTGTGTTATATTCTTGACTTTTAAATGTCTAATTATTCTATCTTCCTTCATTTATACTTGAAGATCTTGATTATACATATTCCTTTTTTGTTCTACTTGAATGTGATATTGTGTATATTTGTATCTCTATCTGGTGTGTTGTTGTATTAAATGTGGATATTATAGATCTGTTAGTGCAAGCGATATGGGCTACCATTGTGGGACTGATGATAGGCGAATTTACACGCCTATAGTGCTATATTTTACCCATATTTTAACAATGTTTTGAGAACAAATTATATATTTCATGCACTTTTAGTCCTTTTTCCTGTAAATGAGCTAACGAACATGATTAGCAAAGTTTCAGGTATAAATGATGCAGAATTCAGCATTTTATGGATAACTTGAGGCCAAAGAAAGCTTCACGAAAGGAGAAAAGGGAGTCTTGGATGCCAAGGACCAAAAGTGGCGCATGGAAAATCTGTCCCGGGCTAAAACAACAATTCTGAAGACTTTGGGGACTAGCAGTAATTTATTAGGATTAGGATAATGATACATTAACCTAGTACAATTGGGTTAAGTATTTCATTAGCTTAGTAGGATTTGGTTAAGTATTTCATTAGCTTAGTAGGAATAGGATATGGGTATTATAAATACCCTATTTTGCTAGAGATTTTTATTAATTACACACATTCCACACAATTCACCCATTCATCCACCCATTCCATCAATTCCCATCCATCCACCATCCATCCATCCATCAAAACAATTTTCTTTATTAATTCATTGTTGACATTATTTTTCATCTATTCAATTCTTATTTTCCACAACAAGAGAAACGTTACTTTGCAAGGGAGTTCACGCCTAAACACCTACCACACTTTGCTACACGAAATCTTTATTGTGGTATAATAACAATGTCGAGTGTGATTTCCTTCGCACTCATGGGTAACTAAAGTTCTCTGTTGGGGTTATGTAAGCCTTATGAGATACTATCTAAGGCTATGAGTTTGTGAATTCGTAACACGTATGCTGCTTATATCATTATTCTCTTCATCTTAATGCAAATTCTTGTGGCTGCAGACGCATAGAATAACACCAGTATAGCATTAACTTGTTCGAAAGAAAAGTTATATGTCTGGAAAAGAGATAATTTCAAGGTAATAGGGTCCCATCCCCTATTAAAAAGTTAGTGCCGTAACTGGATTAACCTCTTGGAGAATTTGTACCGTTAGATACGCTTTAAGCTCGAAAGAGTTAAAGTGAAATAGTCCTTGTTTAGGTTGAAAGACGCTTGGATTTACCATCGAATACAATTCTCTATAAGCACATGCATGTCTGAATTCCGCATAACTCATAGCCAATAGAGACGTACAACTCATAAGGTGGACATAACCCCAACTCTCAATTCTCATTGGTTAATATCTTACCAAACAATCTTTCTCTTTACTTTGCTATTTTCCGTTTTTTCTTTACTATTTTGTTTTCATTATTTGCACGTTAAAATCCCCCCTTTCACGAGACTTGCACCAAAAGTCTAATAATCTTTGCTTACTTATTGACCGGCTATTCCCTGTGGGATTGATACCCAACCCAGTTGGGTTCTATATTTGCTAACGACCGCTTTACACTCCTACGAGAGCTGTAGATTGAGCGTTATCAAAAATTGGCGCCGTTGTCGGGGAATACGAGTGTCAATTAAGTTTGTGATAGTTACTAGACCCTTTGGTCAAAGATTCTCGTACTTTTACTTTTAGTTGTTGTTTTTGTTTTATTCAGGTTTGTTCAGTGCATCAATGGATGCACAACGTGAAATTGAAAGGATAACTGCTCAAGTGCATCAACAGAATATTGATAATCCTGGTCGGGCAACAAATTCTGATGATGAGGACCTGGGCGATGAGGAGCTACTAAAACCATGGCATACTACTGAGATGGCGGCACCCATGCAGAGAAGAGATCGTCAAGATAGATTGAGGCCTGATCGCCGAGCTGTGCAGATTCCTTTTGATGACGATGATGACGATTTGGATGAAGCTGGTGCCACAGGAGCCATTATTCTGCCACCCTTGGCACCTGGAGCAAAGTTCAATATCACTAGCACAATGATTCAACTATTGCAGCTTAAGGGATTATTCGGTGGACTTGTGGGTGATGATCCGAATATGCATCTGATCAACTTTATTTCTACATGCAAGTCATTCGACAATCCTAGCGTTGGACATAATGCAATTCGACTGCGCTTATTTCCATTGTCTCTGTCTGGGGAGGCAACTCTATGGTTGAATGGGCTGACTCCTGATTCTATTACTAATTGGAGGCAATTGAAAGACGCTTTCCTAGAAAGATTTTTTCCGCCATCCAAAAGAGCACAGTTGAGAGATGAGATCACAAATTTTCGGCAGCTTCCAACTGAAGCCCTCCACGAAACATGGGAGAGGTTCAAGACGAAGCTTATGCGGTGCCCAAACCATCACATGACAAATGTCCACCTAATGGAGATACTATACAGAGCCTTGAATTCAATAACTAAACCAGTGGTGGATAATGCGGCTGGAGGATCATTTATGGACCTCACCTTTGGGCAGGCAAGCAATATGCTAGATCGGATGACGAAGCAAAGTAGAGCTTGGCATACCAGGGATTCTGAGGTAGCAAGCCCTACTATATCTATTGGCATGACTGCTGAACAAAGGAGAAGAGAAGAAGAACGTGATCAAGATATGGCGCACATGAAAACACAAGTGGATCTTCTTACAAAGCATCTCTTATCAGGGAAGGCCAAAAAAGTCAAAGCTGTTGCGTCAAAAGGAAGAGACGAATCTGATTCGGAAGAAGAGGCCAACTACTTGAACAATCAGGGGGGTTTTCGAGGTAATACCCAAGGAAACCAAGGTCGGAACTATTATGATAAATC
This sequence comes from Capsicum baccatum var. pendulum, assembly GCA_030864225.1. Taxonomy (NCBI): domain Eukaryota; kingdom Viridiplantae; phylum Streptophyta; class Magnoliopsida; order Solanales; family Solanaceae; genus Capsicum; species Capsicum baccatum. The sequence continues at coordinate 200,054,076 of CM061560.1, read as the reverse complement.
TGGAAACAAGGACCAAGGTAGTTGGAAGAACAAGAATGACAAGAGTGGTTTGCATGTTCCCCCAGGACGACGTGACACCACTACATCTGGTTCTGGAAGTATGGAAGACATGATGGCTAAACTGTTGAAAGGAGTGGAAGCAACCAGCGCGGGAGTAACGGAGGTAATAAATGATTTGTCCTCAATGAAGCAATTGGTTGACTCACATTCCACTTCAATCAAGCAAATAGAGCAGCAATTGAGCCAACTTTCAGCAGCACTCAATCAAAGAAAGTCTGGCACTTTACCTAGCAACACTATGCAAAATCCAAGGAACGATGGATCATGCATGGCTATTACTACCAGGAGTGGTAAGGTGCTGGAAAATTCATCCCAAAGCAAGCAAGTGGCCGAAAATAAAGAAGATGAGGACGCCATAGACAATGACCAAGACGTCCATGACGTCACCCCTAGTGGTTTGCAGCCTGAAAAAACTAAAATTCGGAAGCAAGAGGAGAGGAAAACCGTGGAGAAAACAATTCCACTTCCACCACCACCTTTTCCTCAAAGATTGAAGAAGAAGGCGGACGATACAAGGTTCAGCAAATTCATGACGATGTTAAAGCAGCTGACCATTAATGTTCCGTTAGTAGAGGCACTAGAGCAAATGCCTGGGTACGCAAAATTCATGAAGGACCTTTTGACAAAGAAGCAGGCAGCAAGCTATGAATTGAAAGATACTGTTCATCATTGCAGCACTATCGCTACCCGATCACTAGTTCAGAAGAAGGCTGACCCCGGTGCTTTCACTATTCCATGCACGGTTGGATCTATGAATTTTGCTAAGGCATTGTGCGATTTGGGAGCAAGCATCAATTTGATGCCACTATCCGTCTACAGGAAGTTGGGGTTAGGCGATCCGACACCAACCAATATGAGGCTCGTGATGGCTGATAGGTCCGTAAAATGACCTGTGGGTATCTTGAATGATGTGTTGGTGAAGGTTTCTTCATTCATCTTTCCTGCAGACTTCGTTATTCTGGATTGTGAGGTGGATTTTGAAGTTCCCATAATCTTGGGACATCCTTTCCTTGCAACTGGAAGTGTGCTTATTGACATGAGAGCTAATGAGCTTTTATTTCGGTTGAATGACAAAGTGGTCCGCTTTGATATATGCAAAGCAATGAAGCAGCCCAGCGATATGGATGTGTTCTTCGTAGCTTATGAGGATAAGAAAGCATTATCTATAAAGAAACAGCTTACTGTTGAGCCATTTTCTCCTGCACTACTGAATGTTGAGCATGAGGATGATGAAGATTATGAAGAAACTATGTGTGCTCTAATAGAAATAGGGTCCTATTCTCATACTCCTAAACAGTTGGACCTTGATCTTACAAATCAACCTTCACAAATAGCGAAGACTTCTATTGTAGAGCCACCAATGCTAGAATCAAAAGAGCTCCCCAACTACCTAAGGTATACGTTCTTGGGATATGGAAATACACTTCCGGAGAGTGTTGCTGATGATTTAAGTGAACAGCATGTAGAGGCTCTCATCTCTGCTCTGATGAGGTACAAGAGAGCTATGGGTAGGAATATTGATGATATAATTGGTATCCCTCTTGGGATATGTACGCACAAGATTCATCTCGAAAAAGATTGCATGCCTACAAGTAAGTATCAACGTCGTCTGAATCCATTCAGAAAACGATGCCCCATCTATCTCTATGAAGTCTAAGTAATCGAGGTAACTATGTCATGCCGCGACAATAAATCAAGCGCTTGGTGGGAGGCAACCCATCGTTTTTAATTGTTTTTGTTGTTTTTGTTTTCCTAGGATTTTGTCGAGCCACGACCAAAACTAAGGCGCTTGATGGGAGGCAACCCATCGTTCTAATTGTTTTTGTTGTTTTTGAGTGATTGCAGGTACAAGAGGTATAAAACGAGGAGATCGGTTGCAAATTTTGATTTGGACGTATTGCATGTTAAAGGTTGTAAGTTAGGAATGAGGAAGCAAAAGGCTATGGATTGAGCATTGATCATGAAAATATAGGCATCGAACAAGGCTAGGCATAGGTAAAACTAGGCCACGAACAAGGCAAGGCCTATACTATGGCCTAAGGTCTCGGAATCTAGTGTGCCATAGCATAGGCGCCGCCCATGCTCAAGTATGCCATAGCATAGGCGCCGCCTATGCTAAAGCCTTTTGTCTCTGAATCTCATATGCCATGCTAAAGGCGCCGCCTATGGTCACTAAAGGCTTTACAATAGGCGACGCCTATGGTCACCAAATGCTTTGCAAAAGGCACCGCCTATGCTCACATAATGCCATAGCATAGGCGTCGCCTATGCAAAAGCATTCTGCTCAACTAGGCAAAGCCTTAGGCGCCGCCTATGGTCACTTTTGGTCACCAAATCCGATTTTAAATGGGTCAAAACCCGACCCAAGCTTCTTCCTATAGATATGAGACTTAGTCTTGAACCAAAAACACATTGGAAACCTAGCTTATACGCCGCCTATAGCCTCCAAATCCTCTCAAAAATTTTCTTTTGCTCTTTTTCTTCACAAGAACATCATCCAAAGGCATCAATCAAGTAAGTACTACTTTTTTCTTCATTTATATTCCGTAAGTACTACACTACTACGCATATTATGAATTGCTAAATCTTGAAGTAGTATTGGTGATTTGAATATGATTGAATTGTTGTGACACAACTAAGTGAGTAAACGAATACGTAAGGATGATCTTAACTTGTTCCCAACTTGAATTTGATTTTGATGCATAGTCATACTTTCTCGGAATTGACATGGTCACTAAAATTGCATAATCTTGTAACTTGAAAGCTTGCATGCGTTGAATGACTTGTTCATTGAGATGAAAATCAAGGTTAACTACAAACATAAGATGTTGTGATGCCATAAACTGATACAATATCTATGTAGTAGTTTTTGATGCATTAGTCCAAGACATGACACCATAAGTCAAGATTACAGTAAGATGACATGAAAGTATGACTGCTCTGAACATATGGTTGGAACATATCACCTAAATGTATGTTGATGAAGTCTGAGTAATCGACAATATTCACTTAATTAGTTTGTGTCAACAAATTAAGTGTGGGGTGGTGCCACTATTGTCTGTTTGTTAATTTAATCTTCCAAGATGAAGCTAACATGACTCTATTGGGATCTCAGGTACAATGGCACCAAAAGACAAGAAAAGCAACTACTTCACAAAAAGGCCAGAAAAGGGAAAGAAAAGAGCAAGCTGAATCCTCTGTGCTGCAAATAACTCGACGCACTCTTGGAATTAAGTGGGGTACTTAGGAGGAACTTTTGAGGACGACGACTCCTATGATGATTCCGACGAAGGGGGTATGACTCCCGACATAGAGGAGGAGTCCGACTGACCAGGTTCTTCTTATTTATTTTCCACTGAGGACAGTGTGTCCCGTCTAAGTGTGGGGTGCTGGTAATTGCATGATATACTTCTCTATCCGCATTTTCATCTATCTATGTTTTTTTTGTTAATAGTTAATCGTTGTTTTTTAGTAGTAAAATTTTTTTTTAGTAACTTTACATGAAGTTGTTCTGATAGGCAGCATGGTATTGTGACAAGAGTCTGTGATAAAATCATTACTATTGAGATGTTTAGGCTCTAATTGTGACTCACTATGTGATATTGTGTGGATCAATTCCTTCATTTGTTGGGTCAAGAGTCCATGCTACTCCCAATAAAGTCGACCATGTGCCTTGTGTGTGTGAGGATATAGTATATTCTGTGTTTGTGGCTGATGCTAGAACTTGCCTGGTATGTATGTAAAGCGAAAATAAGGAGTGCAAGTCTAGGAGATGATTTAGGCATTTCTTTGACAACCTATACTTGTTTACCTTCTTTTTACCTACCAATGGACATTATCTTAGTTAACCCCTTTTGAGCCTTTAGCCTATTTTCTTTGACAACCTCATATGTAAGCCTAATCCATTTTTTCAAGACCATAATTTGATCCAAATTCCTAAGTGCTTTAAAGTGTAAAGTTATGTGATGAAATAAGAGGAAATTGGGTGAGTATGATGCTTTAGAATGTATTGGTGCTTGAATTTGTTATGAAAAAGAAAAGTGCTACCATAAGAGGTATGTTATGAAAAGAAAAAGGAAAGGAAAACTGAAAAGATAGTCATGTTTAAAATTGAACAAAAGAGGATACAAGGGGTGGTAGAATAAAAGAAAAAAGAAAGGTCGTTTGAAAGAAACGTGTTAATGATACAATGTGATGTATTAAAGCGCTTAGGAACATAGTCACTATTTCTGGCCAAAATAGTCCTACCCGTCCCTTAGCCTACATTACAACCATCAAAAGACCTATTTGATCCTAAGCTTAGCATTCTTACATTTAGTGGAGTATTACACTAAGGGCAAGCCTATGGACATCAGTTGAAGCATATGAATTCTTTGTGAGAGCGAGAGCAAGGATACCCTTCTACCCATGTTTCGACAAATATACTATGCTTGTGAGTGATTATGGGTAATATATTGTGAGACACACATGGTTGATGAGTTTTGGATAGTCGTGTATAACTCTTTGTACCTTAACTTGTGGATATGAATTAACTACCATCACGAGTCTATGTTGGAGGTTGAATTGTTTCTACTAATGATCAGAAAACTACTTTTTGTTCATAATTGATGTGCTTGTCTTGATGAATATTTTGTGTTGATACTGTGAAACCCTAAGTTAACGTTTAGATGGACATGATAGTTTGTTCGAGGACGAACAAAGCTTCAAGTGTGGGGTGTTGATGATAGGCGAATTTACACGCCTATAGTGCTATTTTTTACCCATATTTTAGCAATGTTTTGAGAACAAATTATATATTTCATGCACTTTTAGTCCTTTTTCCTGTAAATGAGCTAACGAACATGATTAGCAAAGTTTCAGGTATAAATGATGCAGAATTCAGCATTTTATGGATAACTTGTAGCCAAAGAAAGCTTCACGAAAGGAGAAAAGGGAGTCTTGGATGTCAAGGACCAAAAGTGGCACATGGAAAATCTGTCCCGGGCTAAAACAGCAATTCTGAAGACTTTGGGGACTAGCAGTAATTTATTAGGATTAGGATAATGATACATTAACCTAGTACAATTGGGTTAAGTATTTCATTAGCTTAGTAGGATTTGGTTAAGTATTTCATTAGCTTAGTAGGAATAGGATATGGGTATTATAAATACCCTATTTTGCTAGAGATTTTTATTAATTACACATATTCCACACAATTCACCCATTCATCCACCCATTCCATCAATTCCCATCCATCCACCATCCATCCATCCATCAAAACAATTTTCTTTATTAATTCATTGTTGACATTATTTTTCATCTATTCAATTCTTATTTTCCACAACAAGAGAAACGTTACTTTGCAAGGGAGTTCACGCCTAAACGCCTACCACACTTTGCTACACGAAATCTTTATTGTGGTATAATAACAATGTCGAATGTGATTTCCTTCGCACTCATGGGTAACTAAACTTCTCTATTGGGGTTATGGAAGCCTTATGAGATACTATCTAAGGCTATGAGTTTGTGAATTCGTAACACTTATGCTGCTTATATCATTATTCTCTTCATCTTAATGCAAATTCTTGTGGCTGTAGACGCATAGAATAACGCCAATATAGCATTAACTTGTTCGAAAGAAAAGTTATATGTCTGGAAAAGAGATAATGTCAAGGTAATAGGGTCCCATCCCCTATTAAAAAGTTAGTGCCGTAACTGGATTAACCTCTTGGAGAATTTGTACCGTTAGATACGCTTTAAGCTCGAAAGAGTTAAAGTGAAATAGTCCTTGTTTAGGTCGAAAGACGCTTGGATTTACCATCAAATACAATTCTCTATAAGCACATGCATGTCTGAATTCCGCATAACTCATAGCCAATAGAGACGTACAACTCATAAGGTGGACATAACCCCAACTCTCAATTCTCATTGGTTAACATCTTACCAAACAATCTTTCTCTTTACTTTGCTATTTTCTGTTTTTACTTTACTATTTTGTTTAAATTATTTGCACGTTAAAATCCCCCCTTTCACGAGACTTGCACCAAAAGTCTAATAATCTTTGCTTACTTATTGACCGGCTATTCCCTGTGGGATCGATACCCAACCCAGTTAGGTTCTATATTTGATAACGACCGCTTTACACTCCTACGAGAGCTGTAGATTGAGCGTTATCAGGGACATTCTCTGATTGCAGGTGACGTGCCTTAGTCTGTATTTTGTATACTTTATTTTCTACTTTTCTCGGTCAGCCTATGATATCTATTGAGTATAAATGGACCGTAGTAATTCCTACTTTACCCTTCTAGTATAGATCTAGGTTTGGGTGTGCCTCACGCTACTTAACTCAACTGATTATTGGAATTTTGAAGGTAATGTGTGACATTTAGGTGGACAAATGGGTCCTGCTATCTTTCTCTCTCAGATAATGTCTTTATTGTATTTCAGAGACAGGGTTTTCATTTTTTTGAGTTACCTTATGTATCCCCTTTTGTACTAGAGTTTTATTAGTAGGTTTTACACTATTGACACTAGGTTTTGGGAGTTATGGATGCATTGTTGATTATACCTTTTTCGAATTTATTATACTTATGTGGTTCAGTTTTGTTCTAGAGAACCTACCTTGGGGGTATTTCTGTCTCTTCCCCTTTGTGTATCAGTTAGAGTGATAGGTTTACTCGTCAAGGTTTGTTGCGATGAGTGCCATCATGACCCTTAGATTTTGGGTCATGACAAACTGGTATCAGAGCGAGGTTTCATTAGTCTTAACAATGTAAGAACAAGATGTCCAATAGAGTCTTGCAGATCATATACGTCTGTATCTATCTTCAAGAGGCTATAGGATTCCTTTAGGAGTTTTCCCTCAATTTATTTATCGTTTGAATTTATTTCATGCTCGGTGTTTTGAGTAGTGTTTCACTCTTTCTATGTGGATGGTGTTTCTTATACTGCCTCTTAATTGAGAGATAGTGCTAGATATTGGTGGAGGTCGCTTGTGAGTTGTAAAACTCGTGATCCTCCTGAGATGACTTGGGATCATTTTGTTAATACCTTTTTAAGAGAGATTTGTGTCTTTCATCTTGAGAGATCGTATGTGGGGATGAGTTTGATCATTTGGAATAAGGCTCTATGACATTTGTTGAGTATGAGCCATACTTCCATACCCTATCCAGATATTCATATAATAGTATTTCCACCGAGTCTGATCAGATTTAAAAGTTTGTAACGGGTTTGGATGTCTCCCTTTAGTTGGCTACATCTAAAATGGTTGTATTTGAAGTATCTTTTTAGGGCATTGTGGATTGTACAAAGATGACAGACAAAATTATTTAGGTATCGTAGGGAGGTGCCAAGAGGGTGCACCATTATGGTAAGTTCAGAGCTCAGACTCCTTGAGGCAGAAATTTTAGAGGTTCTCATAGTTCTTCTAGTTCAACAGTACAGGGTTGCCGTCAGGGCAAATTTAGAGTTTGCTACGTATGTGATGAGATAGGCCATGCAACCAAGAAATGTCCTCACCATGTAATTAAATCCACTCATATTTTAGCTGTGATTACAGGTATCACCCCCATTTATTTTAGACCAATATCTGTATTATTCGATCTCGGATCAACTTTTTCCTATGTCTCTGTGTATTTTGCTTTGGGTTGTGATTTTATTAGTGAAAATCTTGCCATGCCTATTCATGTATCTACCCTATTAGGTGATTTTTCAGTAGAAGAGAGGGTGCACCAATTTTGTGTTGTGACTTTTGCCGAGTGTGAGACTTTGGTAGACTTGCTTGTGTTAGATATGGTCGATTTTGATGTTATTTTGGGTATAAATTAGTTGGCTCCTTATCATGTTGTCTTAGATTATTTTTCTAAACCTGTGACTTTAGCTTTGCCGAGTTTGCCAAGGATAGCTTGGAAGGGTGCACTTCATTCGGGTCCCAAGAGGGTCATATCTTATGTTCAGTCTCATTGATGGTTGAGAGGGGTTGTTTAGATTATTTGGCTCATATTCATGATACTAGTGTTGTTTTACCTTCTTTCTTGAATTCTATATGTGTTTTTCATAAGTTTATGGATGTGTTCCCTACGGATGGATAGAGATATTGATTTCGTTATTGATGTTGAGTCGGGCACCAAGCCCATTTTTATTCTTTCTTAAAGTATGACCCCAACAGAGTTGAAAAAACTAAAGGATCAGTTACATGAGTTGTCGGATAAGGGATTTATCCGGCCTAGTATTTTACCTTAGGGTGCACCTATCTTTTTTGTGAAGAAAAAGGATAGGTCTATACGGATGTATATTGATTATTGACGATTGAATAAGGTCACGATTAAGAACAAGTATTCTTTTTCTTGCATTGATGATTTATTAGACTAGCTTTAGGGTGTTGTGGTGTTCTCGAAGATTGATTTGAGGTCCGACTATCACCAGTTCAGGATTAGAGGTGTGGATATTCCTATGATAACTTTTTAGACTCAATATGGTCATTATGAGTTCTTGGACATGTCCTTTGGGTTGACTAATGCCCTGTAGCATTCATGAGTTGATGAACCGGGTGTTTCAACCATATCTCGACTCCTTTGTTATTGTATTTATAGATGATATCTTGGTGTATTCCAAGAGTGAAACTGATCATGAGGAGCATTTGCGGATTGTGCTTCAGAGATTGAGGTATGGGAAGTTATATGCCATGTTTTCTAAGTATGACTTTTGGTTAGATTCTATTTCTTACTTGGGCCTTGTACTGACTAAGGAAGGTATTATGGTTGATCTAACAAAGTTTACAGCAGTTCTTGATTGGGATAAACCTACTTCGCACACTGAGATTCGTAGTTTTGTTGGCTTTGCAGGTTATTATCGGCATTTTGTTGAGGGTTTCTCTTCTATTGTATCTTCTTTGACTAAGTTTAATCAGAAGAAGATTTTCTTTTAGTGGTCTGATGTTTATGAGGCGAGCTTCCAAAAGCTCAAGGATTTGTTGACTTTAGCTCCTATCTTGTCTTTGCCCAAGGAGGGCATGGGTTTCACAGTATTTTGTGATGCTTTGGGTGTTGGATTGGGTGTTGTGCTGATGCAGGAGGGAAAGGTGATTACTTATGCGTCTCGTCAGTTAAAGTCTCATAAGAGGAATTATCCTACCCATGATTTTAGAGTTGTGCACGATTTTGTTTACTTTAAAGTGTTGAAGGAACTATTTGTATGGAGTCCGCTGTGATATCTTCTCAAATCATCGTACCCTTCGGTACTTCTTCACCCAGTGAAATCTTAATATGAGTCAGCATCGCTGTCTTGAGTTGCTTAAGGATTATGACTTGACTATTCTCTATCATTCGAATAAGGCTAATGTGGTTGCAGATGCCTTGAGCCTGAAGCTAACTAGCATGGGTAGCTTGGCACATCTTTTAACCCAAGAAAGGCCTTTAGCCTTAAAGGTTCAGTCTTTAGCTACCCAAATGGTTAGGCTTGATATTTTGATAGTTGGGCGTGTTTTGGCAATTGTAAATACTAGATCTTCATTGATGGAGCAGATTTGAGCTCATCACTTTGATGATGTTGAATTGAGGTTAATTCGAGATAAGGTGTTGCGTGAGGAGGCTAAGGAAGCCTCACTTGATTCAGATAGAGTTTTGCAGTTTGGAGACCAAGTTTATATGCCGAGATTAGGCGACTATATTAGGTTGATCTTGGAGGAGGCCCAATATTCCAGATATTCCATCCATCTAGGTGTGACTAAGATGTTTCGTTATTTGAGACAACACTACTGGTGGAGTGGTATGAGGAGAGATGTAGTGGATTTTATAGCTCGCTGCCTATGTTGTCAGCAGTAAAGGTCGAGCATATAAGACCTGATGGTTTGTTTCAGAGGTTACCCATTCTCTAGTGAAAGTAGGAACGGATCACTATGGACTTCATGACTAGGTTGTATCATGAGTGGAAGTAGGAACGGATCACTATAGACTTTGTGACTAGGTTGCCTCATACTTCTCGTGGTTCTGACAGTGTGTGGGTCATCGTGGATCGATTGACCAAGTCAGCTCATTTCATTCTGGTTCAGGTCTCATTTAGTGCTAAGAGTTTGGCTCGTGTCTACATTCATGAGATTGTGAGAATTTATGGTGTGCCGGTGTCTATTATTTCAAATCAAGGTTTTGTGTTCACATCTCACTTTTGAAAGACTTTTCAGGGTGAGTTGGGCACTTATGTTGATCTCAGTACAACATTTCACCCCAGACAAACTGATAGTTAGAGCAAACTATTTAGGTTTTTGAGGATATGTTCCATTCTTGTGTGATGGATTTTAGTGGCCAGTAGGAGCAGCATTTGGCTTTAGCAGAGTTTACATACAATATTAGCTACCATTCGATATTGATATGGATCTATTTGAGGCATTGTATGGTAGGCGTTGATACTCACCAATAGGTTGGTTTGATGTTTCAGAGGTGAGACCTCGAGTTACGAAATTGCTTTGTGAGTCTTTGAACAGAGTTTGAATCATTCAGGATGGACTTAGAGCGGCTTAGAATAGGCAGAAGTGTTATGCAGGTCGTAGACTTCGTGTCTTGAGATTTAGTATTGGCGATCATATTTTTCTTCGAGTTTCACCCATGAAGGGTGTGATGAGGTTTGGGAAGAGGGACAAGCTTAGCCCCAGGTATATTGTCCATTTGAGATTCTTCGTACCATTAGTGATATCGCTTATGAGTTAGCTTAGCTTTGCCTCTAGATTTATCAGCTGTCCATCTAGGTTTTTATGTCTCTGTGCTTCTTCATTACATTCTGGATGAGTGTTATGTTATTTCGTTGGGAGTCAGTTCAGTTAGATGAGCGGTTGTTTTTGTTGAGGAGCCAGGTTTCATATTAGCTAGAAAGGCGATTATGCTCTAGAGTCATTCTTGTGGTTAAGGTTCAGTGGTGACACGACTTGTAGAGCAGGCTACTTGGGAGTTCGAGTATCATATGCATAGTTCTTATCCCCAACTCTTAGTTGATTCGAATATTTCTTTTCTTTAGTCTGAGGAAGGACTAGATTTTTAGTGGTGGATGATGTAACAACTAGCTTTTTGGCAAAATATGTGAAATGTGCGTTTCTATGTAATTTGACTATTTTACCCCTCTCGGCAGTTTCATTATGGTATTTTTGTGGTGTGGGTGTGATTGACACAGTTTCTGATGCATTTTGGTACAATTTATGTGATATTGTAATTTTTTAGGCTTCAAGAGCCTTATTTCGGACTTATGTAGATATCTTTTGATCCGTGCGACAGATGAGTGAATGGACTACGTCAGCAACTTTGAAATATCGATTTTAGGCTGGGTATACCTTTGGTTCGGGTCTCAATGCACCCGAGCTCATTTTGACCAGTTGGTCAGAAATTTGAAAAAATTAGAACTATGGGTGTAGGACCCACATTTGATCAAAACAACTTCGGATGTAAAATCTGACTATACCAACAACTTTGGAATATCGATTTTATGATGGTAACATTTTTTGTGCGATTTTACGGTTTTTAAATCTTATTTCGACTCTCGATTTGGAAAATTATGATTTTGGATTTCGGGGATAAACTTTGTGAACATGATATTTTTTTTGAAAATTTTATATCGTCATTGAGTCTGGAGCATCGAATTTAGTGTGGTTACATAGTTCGTTTGCATATATCAAACTCCAAACAAATTTCGGACACCCGTCAAAGCCCGGATTGGACTTTAAAAATAAACAGCTTTTTTCTTTAGTCGGTATTGATTTTTCTGCACTATTAAAGCAGTTTTTAAGCCCATTTTGCTCTTTTTTTTTTGTCTTGCCTCTTAAGAGTTAAACTCTAAAATAGTGTGGGAGTTTAAAAGTGAAGCTTGTGGGAGATTGGGAAGTTAGATTAATATCTATTTCTTGATTCTGTTACGGATTTAAGGTAAGAATTCACTCTTTTCTTAGTAATTTCTTGATTAAATTCTTAAAACCCCAAAAATTTTAGGGCTTGACTTTAAACCTCAATTTCTCTCCTTTTTACATGAATAATGTTTAATCTTATAATTATTAGGTTTTCATCAATTTAACCTTCAAAACAACTTTGGTTCTTGATTTTAATACGGATTTCAAAGATTTTACTCGGTAAAACTTAAAAATAGTTTTTCTTTGATTTGAACCTCGATTTGACTTGAATTTTCAGCTGTAGATTCCTAAAAATATGGAGAACAAATTTTTGAAGTAAAGTTATGATTTTTCTCTTATTTTTGATAATTCATTTCGGAGGTTCGTTTTAACTCTGAATCAAAAGTAGTCAATATGATTATCGTTGACTTTTTTTGACGCGTAAATTCTATATCTCTTGATTTTAGTTGATTTTAGAATCGTTCGTGGAAAGTAAGGTTATATGTTTGAAGTGTAGCGGATCAATTTCGGCATTTGAGGTAGGTTATGGCTTAACTCTTTCAAATTGGATTAGGTAGTAAATGATGGTACAAAATACATGCTGATGTAAGTTCGAAAAATGCTAATTGCATGGAAGAATTTTAACTTGACATCGAAAGTTTGAAGTTTTTCAAGAGAGTGTGGAAACCAAATATTTAACATAAGAAAATATTAACATTATATTTCAGGGTCCTTTTTGGTCATATATGATGCAAATGTAACTAAGGACATTTATGTCATTTTCTATCTTAGCTAATCCTAGCATTATAAATAGAATAGGATGGACATTATTTTAGTAGATAATATTTTTAGATTGAATACTGTTTGGTGAGTTTGTGTAATTATCCCTTTGTCGCTACATTGAATCTCTTTTGAATCTCTTTTGGTAAAATTATTCATGTCTGAGGTCAATTCACTTCTCCCTTGAATTAATCATGTAATTGTTTGTTCAAATTAGAGATTCACAAATCTACATTTGTTCATCTCTAGTTTACTTCAAATGTGGAATTATTCTCTCTTTCTTACTTATCTCTCCCTCAATTTATTGATTATCTCTTGAATCTATATATCTTGTAACTCATTTTACATCAATTGGTATCAGAGCAAGGCTAAAGAATTGGTCTTACAATTCTTAATCTTTGGGTTGTACTGTTTGATAATTCAAAAAATATATATAGAAAAATAAAAAAAAATTGAAAAAAATAGGATTGAAAATTGGAGAAATTTTCAAGTGGATTTTGTTGGGAATAGTTCAAAGTGCTTGAATATAGAATTTGAGAGAATTTAAAGTAGATTTAGAGTTGATTTTGCCCCATTTTCTCCCATTTTCGCAGCTGAAATTTCAGCACTTTCTAAAGTGCGGAAATTTGTGTTTTTGAGCTCTTTTGTGCAAATTTTACTTCGATCTTTAGATATAAATTATTTTGATCATGGATAAAATATATTAGGTTCCAATTTGGGGATCTAAGGATGAATTTGGGGTCAATTTTGGATTCACAAATTAGGTATTTTTTCTTGTGTGAATTTTTGTGAAAAATTGAAGTTTGAGTTGATTTCTTACTTCGAAAGCTATTGGGTGATGCTTAAAAGTGTCTCATATTAATTGGGTAAACTTGATTTGAGTTGGTTCATCTTTTTCCGGAACTCTAAAATTTAAGTTGTTTGATTGATGGGTAAATCATATTATATGTCAATTTCTTTAGCTAGATTACATCGAGTATTAGTTCTACTTGTGTTATCTAGTTAATTTTGTGTTCTTATTTCATTTTGTGTCAATGTCTTTTGTACTTTTCTCTTTTTAGTTTCATTGTGTGTTTAATTCACTCCTTGTCCGTTAGTGCATTTTGTTCTTCTTTGTTATTGACATAAACTCTACTCTGAATCGATACTTTAAAGCTTACTTTGAGATTATTTGAGATTGTAGAACCACTAAAGAATATCCTTGAGTGGCAAAGGCTTGAGTTGTGAGATCATTTGAGTGTGGTCCTAAAAGCCTACGACCTTTGAGTGTATACATGAGTGGAAAGAAAATTGAGTGTCATCATTTGAGTTATACACGTGAGGGAGTGACTTGTGAGGTCCGTTATTTTACTAACCACATTTTTTAATTATGTCTTACATAGGTTTAAGAAGTTACAACGGAGGTTTAGATATCGATGGGGAAAGGAGAATTTCATCTTATAATTCTACTTCTAGTAAAAGTTATCGTGAAGTTTTTCATGATTACAGTGGTGCTTCTAGAAGAAAAAGAGAACATGAGCTTAATAAAGGTTTGACTAAAATTTAAAGTCCTTGTGGAGGGATATGAGAGTGGTTGCATATTTGATTGCACCTTAGGTGTAAGCAAATTGTGTTATATCAACTTTATTGATCCGTCTTTGGTTGAGTGGTAGGATATACCTTGTCATACAAAAATTTCACCATATAAATTTGGTGGAAGTTTGGTTGACAAAGTGGTGAAGATCTTTGTTTACTATGAAAGCTATCAAGAGGGCATTTGGTGTAATTTCTACCCTCTGTCTACTTGTTTGGTATGTTTAGGAGCTTCCTGGTTCAATTGTAATAAATTTTGATTTGATAGAGAGTTGGAAAAGTTTGTCATTGCATATTTGATGGAACGAAAGCATGTCTTAACTCCTATGGTCATTAAGAAATTTTCAATAACAAATGAAGAAGTCAAGAAAGTGAAAGTGAAGACTACTAACTTGAAATTTGATGTACAAAGTCATTTCAATAATTCAAGTAGTGTCTTTGGAGTATCTAGTGATGCTAAGTTGAAAATTGATATGAAGAGTCATCCCAATGACTCAAAAGGAATCCTTGGAGCCTATTGCACTTCTAATACAATGAGTGAGAACAAAAAAAAAGAGTGAGGGAGTGAATAGTGACAATTCAAAAGAGGAAAAATAAGGATATTTGGAATGAAGTGAGAGAGTGGTTACAAGCACAAAAGAAAAGAGAGTTGAAAAATGAGAATGAATTGTCACAAGAAGGAAATAAGAAGAGTGAAACAAGTGAGAGAAAATAAAATGAGATAGTAGAAAAATAAGAGATTGTGAGTGAGAGGTCTTCTTGTTTTAACTCGAGTCCTTTGAATTCTTGTTCTTCAGTGTTTTCACTTTTTTTCTAGGTCTTCTTGAAGAAGACCAACAAAAGGATGACTCAACATGGAAAAAGTTTAAGGATTGAAAGAATCAAGTGAAGTTGGGACCACTTCAAGTGAGCAAGTGAGCTTAAGTTTAGAAAATCAAGGTAAAGAACGTTTTTTAAGTGTTCATCAAGGTAAGAAGACTAGTCCTAAATCTTTAGTTACTTCAAATGAAATTGATAGTGACTTAAGTGTGAATTTTAGACCATCTTTTGGTGAGGTTGATGATTCTTTACTTTGTGTTAATAGACAAATGGATGATGGCCATACACTAGTTGAATATGATTGTGGAGCTAAAATTGTTATTACTTGTGAACTTAAAATATTTCAAGATAATGTTATATCAAATATGAAAAAACATGGTGTTTCCTTGAATTCTTATGATGAAGATGAATATATTTATTCTTTAGCTACTAGGAACACTAAAAATATGATTGATGATGAATATCTCTTTGCAAGTGAGTTTGATCGTAGCAATTCTTCATCTTGTAAGGACATGAATATGTTTTGTGGTAGTACACTTGAAATGGAGCATGCAACGTGTAATAATATCCTTTTTTAGCCTAAAGAATATCAAATTTTCAAAATATTTAACAATTCTTTATTTGATGAAAATATGCAAGAAAATTTGAAAAGTAATTTTTGTGTTGATAATCTGAGTCATTCTTTGAGTTGTCCTAATCTTGATTGTGTGATTCACAATGATCATAATTTAAAAATTGAGCATGAAAGTGTGAATACTATTGATGAAATTCAATTGAATGATTCATTCCTTGTTGTCTCATATGCACTTGATGAAAATGATGATCCAAAATTTAAAAAATGCATGACTTGTGAAAATAATTTTTGTATCTTTATTGAGGTTATTAATTGTTTGGATGTTAGCAAGCTAACTCCCAAATTATTTGTCTAAAGTACTTGTGTTGAAAAGTCCTCTAAAATTGAAGAAAAACTTTTAAAGAATGAGATAGGCACACATGATTGGAGTAATAAATTGATAGATGCTAGCTTTTATGTCAATTTATTTACTTACTCTAATCTTTCCTTTGAGGATGTAATTTGGGCTGAATTTTTAAATGCTTCTAGAAAAAAATATAAACATGATCTATTTGAAGTATTGCCAAATATTTATGCTCATAAATGTGACAATTCCTCTTTTGATGAGTTTACTAACCTTGTTGATCTATTTGTGAAATACCATCAAGAGAGGATCTACAATGTGGTAAGATACTTGGGAGCATCTTCTTGGGCTACAAAATGATTTGAAGTATCTTTGCCTTCTAAATTCAAGAATGATTTGTTTGAATGGCTAGTGCTTATTTTTGGACTTTCTAAAGCCATGAACGTAAACTTCTATGTCTTTGACCTTCAGAGTAGCAACTTTATTGTGATTAGTTAGAATTCTTTAATTTTGTTATTTGATTCATGTTGTAAGTTACTAAGTGAGAAATACAAGAAAATTTTGAAATTGATGTTTGTGTTTGATTCCGGAAATACATGCTTGTATTTAAGGTTTGTGGATGATATTATTTGTTCTCTTAATCATGTGGTTAGAAAAGTATAATTAAATTGTGAATTAAGGAATTATTTGGTCCAAGTTGTTCAAGAAACTAGTTTTAACTTGAAAGTTCTAATGTGTAGAATTATTAGTTTCTTTAACCTTTTTTATGATTGTGATATGTTTTTGAGTATAGTTCTTGAAATTATGTTTGAAAAGTTAATTTTTAGGGAACTTCATTATTCTTGGCTTTATCACAAAAGTATTATTTTTGAGATTGGTATGTAACCTACTTGAAAGATTATTTTTTAGCTTGGTTACTAACTCCCCTCTATGATTTGCAAGGTTTGAATTCGAGGTCGAATTCTTTTCAACAAAGAGAGAATGATGAAAGTTCAGAAAGTGTTAATTACATGGATGGATTTCAACTTGACATCAAAAGCTTAGAGTATTTCAAAAGAGTATGAAAGCCAATAATCAACACAATAGAAGAGTAACATGATATTTTAGGGTCCTTTTTAGTCATAGTATGATGCACAATTAATCAAGGCCATTTATGTCTTTTCATATCTTAGCTTACTCTAGAAGTATAAATATAATATGATGAGCACATTTTAGGTTAGACAATATTTTTAGATTGAACACTCTTTGGTTAGTTTCTGAGATTATTCCTTTGTCTCTACATTCGATCTCTCTTGAATATCTTTTAGTAAGATTATTTATGTATGAGTTCAATTCTCTTCTTCCTTGAATTAATCATGTAATTATTTGCTCAAATTAGAGAGTCACAAGTTCACATTTGTTTATCTCTAGTTTACTTCGATTGTGGGATTATTCTTTCTTTTTTTCCTATCTCTCCCCAATTTCTTGATTATCTCTTGAATCTATATATCTTGTATCTCGTTTTACATCACATTTTAAGCGTGGGAACTAATCATAAAAAATGACTATCTATATGTTGTGCCCGTGTGGGGCCTATATGTGATGTAATTGTTGAAATTGAGATATTATGTGATATGTATGACCGTGTGGGATCTTATATGATGTTGATAGCCTTGAATACGTGTGAATAATTGTATTGTGTTATTTCAAATGCCTATTGTGGTACCTTTGGTATATTGTGATATACTGATGCCAAAAGCATAGACCTTTTTTTAGCATCCCCAAGTAGACAAAGATCAAGTTTTACTAGACAAAAATCAAGTTTTACCCAAAACAGTTTAACAAATAATGTGCTATCAAAAATAATAAATAAACCAAGAGTGACTTTAAGACAACAGTTAGAAGAGATAATAGATGTAGATAAACAAATACAATTATTCCAACAAAATAAATTAAAACTGTTAAATGCTAAAACATTATATAATGAAGGAATGTTTTCAAGAGCACAACTAAATAGGTATTATAGAGAAGAACAGATGTGTGTTATCGGAGAAGATAGTTGTAGCATAAATTTAACAAGCTCAGACTCTTTTTATATATATATATATATATATTATTAAAAGTGTGAAGGGCCTTAGAAATGCCGTTTGAACTTTTTGCCCTTCATTAAAAGGCTTCGCTTTAGAGAAAATCGTCTTTTCACTATTTTTTAATTATCTTAATAATATTAAATATTATCTATAATAAAAAATAAAAACCTTTCCTAACAAAAAAATAAAATACCTTTTCCTGCGTCCAAATAAAATTTGACAAAAATCTTTCCTATCTAAAATAGGACAACTTCCAAAACCTTAATGATCTACTCATACAAGAATTCTAAGGGGTCTCGAATGCTACACTTTGGGAGATAAATCTTATTTAGTCTACGAGTCTAGCTTCATTTATCATTCCTTTAAATATTTGGTTACGAATGTTGGAAGTAACATTAACAACATGGTTATGAAGAAGGTGCAGGTTCATGACATCTTATATTAGATGAAAATTAAAACGCGGAATAATAATACTTTTTAAAACATAAATTTAGTGTATATGTTTAATATTTTTATCTTAATATTAGTTTCAAATCTTGCGTTCAGATTGAGATTGCATCATTATTTATTATTTTTACTTATTGTTATAGCTAATCTGATTAACTTTTTTCAATCACTAAACTATTGATTTAGAGTTTCTATATGCAGCATTAATTTTCTACGATTATTTTTTGTTTAACACATATTGTACCACAATTTACACCACAAGATCTTTTTTTCCAAATAATAATACTTTGTACAATTTCAGTTTAATATTTCGCCCATAATTTAGGATTAGCGGAAATATTCAATAATTGAATCTGAGGTAACATATACATTCTTTGGATCGATTTACTCCTAGATTTTGTTCATACAAAAAGGGTGATTTCTCTATGTTTCTTTATTCAACCTAATGTTGAAATTTTACTCCTACGTATTGGTCACATATTTGAGGAGCAAATATGGGTTGAACAAAAGTATAGAAAGAGCAAGGACAGGTACTTCTCTCCCCGAGTACAAACACTAAGCAACAATTCCGACCATCACGTTGGAAGAAGGGTATTCCTCTCTTTTTGGTGATTTTAATATTAAGATCTCCTGATGATCAAAGTTTTAGGTATGTGATTCGAACATTAAGTTTTATGTTGTTCTTTTTCAGTTCTATTGCCTCCCTTTGCTCTTGATCGTCTATGTAAGTGACCTTATTCAGTAGATATGACCATCATTAGATGTTTAGATTCCACACCTCAGTTTGCATATATAAGGGACGACTCAATTATATTGAGGTTGCAGGTGGAGATGACACAGTTGGCTGGCTTCTTGAAGTTGTAAGTGATCTCAAATTATCTCGGCTTCTTGAAGTTGTAAGTGATCTCAAATTATCTCAATCACCACCAATTGCTACTGTGCATTTGGGAACTGAAAATAACCTTTTATTGGCTTTTGGATGATAAGGACCTTTAGCTGAAATAGCTGACCTCGCCAATATGTGCTGGATATATTTTTCTGACAAAGATTGTGTGACAACTATTAAAGTGTTTGTTGCTATTCCACCGAGTAGTTATTTTTTAGTTTAACTTATTATATGATGAACGTATTAATTAATCACCTGAAATTCTGTGGACAAACTAGCGCAAATATGTTTTAACTTAAGTTAGATACTGGATTTCAAATTTATTTTATTTATAATACATTGATGTGCATTGTGTATTCACCTTAGTATTGTAGAAGATTATACACCATAGAATATGCATTTGATGTAACTGACAGGGCAAGAAGAATTCAAGAATCAACCAAAACTCTGTTATCTCATTCTTGAAGAAAGTTGTAGATGCAAAAGAATTGAAGATAGACAAGTTCTTCCATTTAAATGATTCAAAGAGTTTATTGTATCTTAGAGTGGCTCCTGTGAGTTTTATTGAAAATTTATTTCTTTACGATGTGAGTAACTCGTACAAACTATAGTTATTTTTGCTCTACCAAATTTAAGTATCCCACTCAAAATTATTGTTTTAATAATTTATAGTGAACAAAATACAAGACGTGTGAGGCTCAAAGATAATAAATGAGTTTCTTCTTTTTTTCTTTTTTCTTTTTTCTTTCAGAACAGAAAGAAAAGGGAAGAAGTAATACTAAGAAGCTAAAAAGTAGGTGCAGAAGATAAAAAGGAATAGTTGCAATGTCTTTTATTTTTGTAATGGTCTTCTAATAATTTTTCTAATATATGACTTTGAAATCAACAAAAAAATTGATTGTTAAATTTTCTTATCTAAATTGTGTAGGAATTTTTCGTATTTAGGATTTTAAAATTGCCTAAAAACTTGCTTACACAAATCTTATTAGAGTAAAAGTTTGATTAATAAATCTTTCCTTATTTAAATTAGGTAAAATGATTCTAAGATTTAAACTTTATAATCAATTAATTTCAACTAATAAGACTAATTTTTAAGTTCTTCATTTTTTCACTTTTTTTCTTCAATTAATTGTCCTCAAATTATTATTTCAATATCTAGTATTTTAAATTAATTAAGTCCTTTTGGATTAAGGTAAAAAAATTATATTACTTAACACTTTTGATCAATTAAAATTTACCTTTTTAAAAAAAGAGATTTCTATAATTCTATTTACATAATATCTATAGAAAACAAAAGAAGTAAGAAGACTCTATTTTAGATAAAATTATCTTTTTTTATATGATATTAAATATTTACAAAAAAATCTTTTTCACGTAAATAGGCTTAAATGAATTGGAATAAGAACTTTTCCTCTTAAAATTGATTGATCCAAAAATAACTTTTTTCCAGAGTTCAAAATAAATTTGAAAAGTTTAATCATAAAATATCATGTCTTATCCTGCATACCAAATGATAAATGATTTAGTATTGTTGGAAACAAGGGAAAGTAATTAATAAGGTAATGTTTAAAAGGTGCATAGAACAACATAAACAAAAGGACAGAGGTGCAAATAGTTTGATTAAACCTAAAGTAGTAAAAAAGAAGAGAGGGATTAAACCTAAAGCAAGACACAAGGAGGCTAAAGAATTGGTGAAATTGAGGCCCAAAATCGAATTGAAAGGAGACATATATATATATATATATATATATATATATATATATATATATATATATATATATATATATATATATATATATATATATATATATATATATATATATATATATATATATATATATATATATATATATATATGTATGTATGTATATATTATTTTGTTTTGGAGGTTCTTAGATTACAAATTTCATCTATCCAAAGAATGATGTCACAATAAAGGTCATCATTAAAATTAATCATGATACTAAAAAAGAAAAATTACAACTTATAATACTCTTTATAAAATTTTTAAATATCTAAATTTTAAATTTGAAATTTTGAATTAATTTAATTCAATTTAACTTTAAAAATTAGCCAAACTGACTTTCGAGAAATATAATATCACAATTAAAAAGAAACGGAGGGAGTGGTAAACAAAATTTTCATTTGATTTTTTTCATACTTTTTAACATGTGGACATGTGCAATTCACAATTGAGGAGTAACAAAAAAACAATAATATATCCTAATTTTAAATATTAAGAATAATTATAGACTTACTTATATATATAGTATCTTCGAAAGTTGAAGTATAAATTAAAATTAGGAAAGTAGTATGTATTAACTTGCAAACCTAAATTACTACATTTAATTTACGAAAAAATACTTACGAATTTTATTTTTTGAAATCAAAGAGAAAAATATTATATTTTGGTTAAATTTAATTGATATTTTTTAATAATTTATTCTCTTATATATTTTATAGTGATTGGCGGCTTGACGTTCAATACACGTACAATGTACGTATCTTAAACTAGTATAATACTAAAAATGTGAAGACCCTTATAAATATGATTTGAACTTTTTACCTTCCATTAAAACATTCTGCAATAGACAAAACAGTCTTTTCACATTTTTTAATTATTATTTAATTTCTTTATAATATTGACTCCTAAAATATATGGTATTATGACTTTAAAATATATGATAAGATACAATAATTATGAGTAAATTTTGAAGTTATCAATATTTTTGTTAAAAAAAAAAACAATTACATTTTCTTCTTACCAATTATGAAGCAATTATAGTTGAACCAAAATTTCTTTAACAAACAAAAAAAAATTCTTACGAATTAGTTAATATTGGAGTGCCTGATTTAATTTTATTAACTTTTTTTTTCCCAACTTTTCCTTAAATAACAAAAGTTTTAATATAAGAAATTTAATGAACCATTTATTTTAGGTATTTTCAATTAATAATTATTAATTTTTTTAATGCCAAACATTAGACCTCACGTGTGTAGAATATCTTTTGTTTTTAGAGTCAATACGAGTGTGAGTAATTAATAATTTTACCAAAAAGATTTTAATTGTTGATTCCTTTTCTATTTAAACTAAACACTAAGTAATATTTAGCACTTTTAAATGTTAGTTTAAATTATGACACTTAACACTTCTAAATCAATTAGAATTTTATCTTATTTGCAAAATAATCTTCTCAATTCTATTTAAGTAATATTTAAAATCAAAATTAACAAGAAACAAACGACTTCATTTACTTCTATTTTTTTTCTTATTTTGATTTTGATTCAAGTTTTTTTTTTTGCCTTCATAATCATCATATTTTGTGTTTTTTTCTATTTATTTTTATGAATAGCTTTGAAGATTATATATGAATTATACATGATCAATAATTAATCTCAATGAATTCTTCCTTCTTGATAATTTCTCGTGACGAATCAAGCATGTTGTCACTGAATGAAAACAACCCAAAAAATCTAAGATTTTCTCTTTTTTTTTTTTATTTCCCCATTTTTGTATGTAATTGTGAGTTGAGTGTCTAGATGAAATTTTCTTGCAATTTTAAGGGGATGTTGATATATTCCGCTAACATATTTATATCTTAATATAGCAAGCTATTTTTATTTACAATACTAATTCAACTAACTTCATCATATTTACGTGTTCAAAAGATATTAAATTCAATCATTGTATTAATATAATTATTTTATTTTATTTTCATTATTTAAATAAATAATGCATTAAATGAACATCGGGTACACTAAATTATGACATTGAAATCGATGAAAATTTCAATTATTAATTTTTTCTTATTAGAGCTATGTAGAAAGTCTAAAAATTGACCAAGATTTTACTTCTTAGTTGTTTCTAAATTACATATAATATAACAATTAATATGTAGAACTTTCTTATGGAAAAATATTTTTTCTATATCTATAATATATATATCTATATCTATAATCTATATTGATATTTATAATATATTAAACGAAAAAGAGTCTAAATTGCCCTTCAGCTATATAAATTGGTGCAAAAATACCCTTCATCTACCTATTGGGCTTGAAATGCCCCTCTCTTCCACCTATTGGGGATATTTTTCCCTTCTATTTAACAGATTAATCTGGTCCCACTTAATTTATGACATGTCTTTTTCTTATTGGTCAATTAATAATTAATTAAAATAGTTAATTCTAAATTAAAAAATCCGCTCTGCCCCAAGATAATAACCCAACCCACTACCCACCAAACTAAATAACCCAAATCAGTACTCGATTTCAATATCAGTTCACACTCTTTTTCCTTCTTTTCTCTCTTCGTCTTCTCCGATAGAAATCACCGACTGCCGGAGTTATCATATTGATCATCTTAGACGACAAAATCTTACACTTCAGGAGTAATTTTACTCCTTTTCAATTAAGAAATTCTTTCTTTTTATTAGCAATGTGGCTAATAAATTAGCAGCACTTGAGTTATGATCTTATACAGACCCAGGATTTCTTCTCCAATGCTAGTTACCAAATTATTTCAAAGGCCTCATGATTGTGGACAGATGGAATCTGTCAGCTATACACATTTCTAACTGGAGGAAGGATGGATATTATATAGCTGAAGGGCAATTTAGACTCTTTCTAGCTGTTCTATGCTTTTAAAAGTTTTGGTATAGGATGGATGCCTCACTTCTTATGACTAGATGGCCTTTGTATCAGCATACCACATGCTATTTACTTTATTTTTTTTGTATCCAACACTAAATTTCTATCTTCAGAGCCATATGAGATGCTTGACATGTGATAATCCCATTGACGCAACAGCGGCTGGTGAACTAGAGAGATCGTGGACTGTAATTGACCATTTTTTTATTCCTTCCCTGGTCATTCCCTTTCACTTCCAAATGAACTTAGCTATCCTCGTGAACTACTATGCTTCAATGGCAAAGACCTGTACAATATAGTTCAGAAAATTGTGAGGAAAAAAGTGTAACGAAACGTAATGGAAAAGGGAGAAAAAGTTGAGTATCTTTGCTTTAAACATGAACTATGTGTTTGTTGTAGATTTCTTTTCAATTAATTATAGACATTGGAAACTTCTTTTTAAGCTTTAATTAGGAATCCATAATAATTTGAATATACTTTTCACTTGAATACTAGAGAATTCAGAGCTTTATGCGGCAAATGTAGTGTGAGTGAGCACTAATTGTGTATGCAAAGCCTGTCCGTATTAGAATTAAAGTGTAAAAAAGAGTGAAAAAAGCTATTGGAACCAACCTAGACCCCTGATTCCGATCACCGGTGGTTCGAAGACTGAACTTACAAATAAAAACAGGCTGACGAATATTTCCCTGAATTTGAAAAACCTGAGGACCACACTCTGGCTCACCATTAAACGGGAAAACAAATCTCGGGTCAGGTTCTGCCTTAACACTCAAATGAAACTGAGCACTTGAACTCTTCACTTCCTTTCCGATCACAATATTACTAAAAAGAAAGAATTTCTTACTTGAAAAGGAGTAAAATTACTCTTGAAGTGTAAGATTTTGTCATCTAAGATGTTCAATATAGTAACTCCAACAGTCGGTGCTTTCTATCGGAGAAGATGAAGAGAGAAAAGAAGGAAAAAAATGTGAACTGATATTGAAATCGAGTACTGATTTGGGTTATTTGGTTTGGTGGATAGTGGGTTTGGTTATTATCTTGGGGCGGGGCGGGTTTTTAAATTTAGAATTAACTATTTTAATTAATTATAAATCGACCAATAAGAAAAAGACATGTCATAAATTAAGTGGGGCCAGATTAATCCGTTAAATAGAAGGGTAAAATAACCCTAATAGGTGGAAGAGAGGGGACCCAATAGGTAGATGGATGACATTTTTGCACCAATTTATATAGTTGAAAGACATTTTAGGCCCTTTTCCATATATTAAAAGTGTGAAACGCCTTAAAAACATTGTTGTTTGTTGAATTCACACATATTCATTATAAATGTACACGCCTGGATAATACATGAATGTTAAAACCATAGGAGTAACTAAAAATACATTCAAGGAATTATTTTCTAATTTTTATTGAGATTCATTCTACCAATTAGTGACTCATTATGGGTGTAGTGTCTTCTTGATAATCAATCCAAAATTGTTATTGTCATTGTAGTAGGCTTTCTCTCATTTTTTTATCTCTGTGTTTATAGTGGTTAGGTTTAATGTATAGAATTTTTACTCATAAAAATAATTAGATTTTTTAGCGTATTATTCTTTATTTATGTTTGAGTGTATTATAGATTTTGAAATAAATATTAAAACAGTGATACTGATTTATTCTGTTACTATATGTTATTTTTCTGCTTAATACAAGTGATAGATAAATATTACATTAGGTTTTAAGGAATTTAGTGTAAAGGTTAGATATAATTGTAATATTCAGATATCTTGATTATCGTATTATTCTATATAGATGATAAATGAATGTTCGGTCGGGCTTTAAGAAATTTTGTGTAAAGGTAAGGTTTAATATTCTTATGATATCTCAATTATCATATTGTTTGTTGTAGTTTCTATTCTATTGCTATCCATTATTTTTTCTGTAGTAGATGAACGTTTGGTCGGGCTTTAATACGAATGGTAGATAAATGTTGGATTTGACTCTTTTGGTTAAAAGAAAAATTACAACACTTACATTATTTTGTATCTAGCTTTTCTATTTAGTGGAAATTTTCCATTTTGAGTAGGAGTCTAATTTTATTTTCTCAAATTTATTATTATTAATTATATTTATCATAAAAGAGTAAGGATTTTTAAACTTAAAATATGGTTATATATAATACATAAGGTGTACATGTGTTTCTCTTATCAAGTCTTTGGTCAAACTTTTTTTCTTTTTAAAAGTAGTCATTTTTTAACCGTACTTATTTTTAAAAAGTGAGTCTTTGATCAAGTTTTTGAGAGAAAATTATTTAGAGATGTATAATTTTCAAATTATTTCCTTTTAAACACGTCTACCTTTTAATAATTGTTCTTATTATGGATATATTTTTATTGATCGATGTGAGACACACGTGCAAAGCACGTACACAAAGCTAGTATATATATATATATATATTCATACTTTTGGCATATGAAACTTGTGAAAATTTATGGATGAATGAAAATAATAAATGAATATTGGCTCACACGGTTATGAAAATGTATTATTATGGTTAATTGTGAAAATATATCATGTGGTTGGTTGTGAAAATACTCATTGTGATTGATTGTGAGCATTACATCCTCAAATTGTACTCATTAATGAAATAAATGGTATCACCATGACAACACCTGAGAAACACTTGACATCTAATAAAACCCTCCCCGAGTAATGTACCTCAGAGCAAATATGGATATGGATATGGATATGAATATATATGTGGATTGTACATGGGTTGACGAACTCCCATGTGTCTCACATCGGGAGACTTGCCTCAGTCGGTTATACGGAGATTGTGCGACAATTTTGAAGATTGTGCGACGACCTCATGCATCATTACCATCATCGTCGTCGTCGTCATCATCATCATATATATATATTGAACTTACTTTATTATATTTATGTTGTTCTTGTATTGCCATATTGATTTGTCAGCTATCTATTTGTGCTATATTTTGACTTATAAATATCTAATTATTCTATCTTCCTTCATTTGTACTTGATGAACTTGATTATACATGCTCCTCTTTTGAGTGAGAAACCACAATTAATCAACATAATTAAACATAAAAGACCATCAACCAATAAAAAAACACATTATAAAGAAATTAAAAAAAAATAAAATAGCCATCATCTTCTTCTCTATATCTTCTTCTCCATTAATGGTTTCTTTAAAAATCAATCATACATAAATTGAGTGAGAAATCATAATTAATGGCTTCTCCATATCTTCTTCTCCATTGATGACTTTTTTAAAAAACACATTGAAGAAATTAAAAAAAATACAACAACAACAACAACAACAACAAACCCAGTGTATTCCCACCTGGTGGGGTCTGGGGGGGGGTAAGATGTACGCAGTCCATACCTCTACCTCTAAAGAAGTAGAAAGGCTGTTTCCGATAGACCCCCGGCTCAAGACACAAGATACCAGGCCAATACATATTAAAGCACCGAACATAGTTACAAGACTACATAACATAAATAACATAACATAAATAACATAAATACGGCAGCCATAAATAGAAAGAAACAGGGGAAAGCACCCAGCCTCTTACTAAAACAAGGAGCACGGAATCATAACAAGAATACTACCCCCAACAAGTAAAACCCTACACTAGCGACCCAAACTGGCCCTAGTCTTCTGCCCTAATTCGCGTCCTCCAGACCTTCCTATCTAGGGTCATGTCCTCGGTGAGCTGCAACTGCTCCATATCCCACCTAATCACCTCACCCCAATACTTCTTCGGCCTACCCCTACCCCGCCTAAAACCATCCAACGCTAGTCTCTCACACCTACGAACTGGGGCATCCATGCCCCTCCTCTTCACGTGTCCGAACCAGCGCAATCGGACTTCCCGCATCTTGCACTCCACTGGAGCCACACCAACCTTCTCCCTGATAGTCTCATTCCTAACTCTATCCCCTTGAGTCATCCCACACATCCAGCGCAACATCCGCATTTCCGCCACCTTCATTTTTTGGATGTGGGAGTTCTTAACTGGCCAACACTCCGCTCCATACAACATGGCCGGGCGGACTACCATCCTGTAGAATTTGCCTTTAAGCTTGGGCGGCACCTTCTTATCACACAACACCCCCGACGCGAGCTTCCACTTCAACCATCCCGCCCCGATACGGTGCGAGACATCCTCGTCAATCTCACCGTTACCCTGTATCACGGACCCGAGATACTTGAAACTATCCCTCTTACATACCTCCTGCGAATCCAGCTTCACGACCACCTCGTCCTCCAACCTCACGTCATTAAACTTGCATTCCAAATACTCTGTCTTGCTTCTGCTCAACCTGAACCCTTTAGACTCAAGAGTTTGTCTCCACACCTCTAATTTGTCATTCACACCCTTTCGGGTCTCGTCAATCAGAACTACATCGTCTGCAAAAAGCATACACCAAGGCACCTCTTCTTGAATACGTCGCGTCAATACATCCATCACCAAGGCAAACAAAAAAGGACTAAGAGTAGATCCCTGATGCAATCCTGTCAAGACAGTGAAATGCTCTGAGTCTCCTCCCGCCGTCCTTACCTGAGTTTTCGCTCCATCATACATATCTTTAACTGCTCTGATATAAGCCATCGGGACTCGACTCACCTCCAAGCATCTCCAAAGCACCTCCCTGGGAACTTTGTCGTAAGCCTTCTCTAGGTCGATAAACACCATGTGCAGGTCCTTCTTCCTTTCCCTGTACTGTTCCACCAGCCTCCGTACCAGGTGAATTGCCTCCGTCGTCGAGCGCCCAGGCATAAATCCAAACTGATTTTCCGAAATAGACACTATCCGTCTCAGCCTTCCTTCGACCACTCTCTCCCAAATCTTCATAGAGTGACTCAATAACTTAATCCCCCTATAGTTATTGCAACACTGGATGTCACCCTTATTCTTATAAAGAGGGATCACGGTACTCCACCTCCATGCCTCGGGCATCTTTGCCGTCTTGAAGATTTCATTAAACAGACCAGTCAACCACCTTACCCCAGCCTCTCCAACGTACTTCCAAAACTCCACCGGAATCTCATCCGGCCCCGTCGCCCTACCCCTCCGCATCCTGCGAACAGCCTCTCTAACCTCTTCTACCCTAAAACGTCTACAATAACTAAACTCTCGACACTCCTCTGAATGCTCCAGTTCCCCTAGCACAATAGCTCTATCCCCTTCGTCATTCAAGAGCCTATGAAAGTACGACTTCCATCTATTCTTAATAAGTCTGTCCTCCATCAACACTCTGCCATCCTCCCCCTTAATGCACCTCACCTGATCGAGGTCACGGCCCTTCCTCTCCCTGGCCTTAGCGAGTCTAAACAACTTTTTCTCCCCTCCTTTCCCCTGTAACCCCGCATACAGGCTCTCAAACGCGGCCGTCTTAGCTGTCGTGACTGCTGACTTAGCCTCCTTCCGTGCTAGCTTGTACTCTTTCCTGTTTACCCGCTTCTTTTCTTCGTCCCTGCTCTCCACCAACTTAGCATACGCCTCTTTCTTGGACCGTACTTTCTTCTCCACCTCTTCATTCCACCACCAATCCCCCTGGTGGTGCCCGGCCCGACCCCTAGAAACACCCAACACCTCACTTGCCTTCTCCCTGATACACCTAGCCGCCCTATCCCACAAGATACAATTTTTTTTTTACTTTCTGTGTTCATTCCGCAAAGGGGGCTGAGGGGGAGGGGGACTGTTCAATCGACGAAGGGGGTGGTGGTGTTTGGAAGAGAAAGGCTGCTGAGGGTGGAGAAGGGGGCTGGGGGGAGGGGTTCATGTTTGGAAGAGAAGGGATATGGGGGAAGGGGCTGGGGGGAGGGGTATTTGGAAGAGAAGGGATACGGGGGTGGAGAAGGGGGTTGGGGGAGGGGGGGGGGGGTTGGAAGAGAAGGGATGGGGGGGGGATGTATTAGTTTATTTATTTTTAATTAAATTTAATTTTATTAAAAAATTATTTTTATAATTATTTTAAATTAAAATGTCACGTGTCGTTATTTAATTCGTCACTTCGCCACATCATCAGCGTGTGTATTACACACATTTTATATTTTTTTCCATGTCAGCAAATTGGGCTCAATTGAAACCATTTGTGAAGGAGTAAAGGGTTCAATATACACTTGGCTTAATTGAGGTGCCTATACGGGAAAAGTGAAATAGTTCAAAGGACTGTATATGTATTCCATCAACTTTTTTCCATTATTTTCATCAATCATGTGTTCAATAATCAAAAAAGGGGACATTAAAAATGTTATTTAGCAATATGACTACTATGATAATGAAGATCATTGATATATTATTCAAAATTTCCCCTTGTGTAATAAGAATCAAACACAAGTTCACCAAGATGAAAAAGGAAGTTTGATGGTGGTATATTCATCAAAGGGAGAATGGTCAAACTAGTTTCGTGTACGATCACTATCAAGACAAAGAAAAATGTATAATGCATCAAGAGAGATGGTCAGATTAGTAGAAGTTTTTGAATGATTTATTAATAAATATAGATACATTTATTGTTGCTTAATTTAATATTATCAATTATCTATTTCACCAAATACAAGATATTTATTCTCCAATAACAAGATTTTTTTATAAAATTTTACATATATAATGATTATTTTGTTGCTAACATAAAATTTAATTGATATTTTATTGTATAAGCATTTACCTTTAAATATATTATCATTATTTATATATAATTGTGCTCTATTAGAAGATGATGTCTATAGTTCTTTGACCTAATATCACATTTTTGGCTTTTCTCCTCCTTTTTATTTTTGTAAAAATATTCCTCTTGTGAAATTATATTCTATTTATTTTGTGCTACATTACAAATTTCAAAAATTACCTTTTTAATCCTCTTATTTACACATCATCTTTTCCTCTTCTCTTTATTAATTCTTTTAATAATAATTTCTATGGTCATAACAATAATCATCTTAACAATAATTTTCTATCATCATGTATTTAAGGTAAAGAAAGAGAAAGAGGAAGGAAGACTCCTACCAATTGATTTTATGAATTTGTGGCAAACGATTTCAATTTTGTATTTTTTTTAATTTTTTTTTGAAACTTATTTTAGATTTAAATTTTAAAGAAGATGAAAGTATTAACAAATTAAAGTTAAATCTATATCTATAACTATAATCTATAATATATTAAAAGTGTGAAGCCCCTTAAAAAATTGATTTAAACTTTTTGCCCTTCATTAAAATACTCCTCAATAGACAAAATCGTATTTTCACTATTTTTAAAAATTAATTATTATTAAATTATTATTCAAATATTTAGAATATAAAAGAAAAAAAGAAATAAGGAAGAATCTCATACCAAAAAGGAATTAAATACAATGTTAAAACTTTTCGTTAGCAACTTTTTAAGGAAAACCTTATTTATGGAAAGGAAAAAATTAAGAACCAAAATTTATATATATATATATATATATATATATATATATATATATATATATATATATATATATATATATAAATGTATGACATGTTTTTAAGGAAAAACTCTTAGGAACCAACAACATTTTAGGGAAAACCCTATTTATGGAAAGGAAAAAAAAAAATAAGAACCAAAATTTATATACATAAAAAAAACGTATGACAGGTTTTTATGGAAAAACTTTTAGGAATCAATATATATATATATATACAAAACTATAATTATCAAAAGTCATTTAATTATCACAAGACTTCTTTCCATATGGTGAAAAAAAATAACAAAAATTGTCGTCGTTTTGACTTTAGGGATCTTTCAATTTTTCTTTATTTAGGATTCATGCTACCAATTATGTTTAGGATTTAGGTTTAATATTGCCTCTACATAAACAGTTTTATAAAATTATAAGAACCCTAACTAGATCAATATTGCTTCTCCTCTTACACCACGTTACAAAAGTTCTCTCCAAATTCATTGTCCTCTATTGACCCCAAATAAGGTGCTTTTAGTTTAAAGATTACATGAATTATACATAATTTTTATAATTTCTCATTTTTCTTTTTTAGTTGAAAATTTCTCATTGAAAAATTCGATGAAACAAGCATATAGCTGCCGAATGAAATAGTTGTTGAATTTCTTGAAGATTTTATCTAATGAACTCAAATTAGAATACTTACTAAGGAAATTCATGTTCAACAAGATCTTCTTTGGTTTTTTCGAGTGTTTAAGTTTACTATTATTGTTGTTGAAAATCGATCGATCTAAAAATTGAAGGTTTCTAGAATAATACTTTTCTCAGTAGCAATTTCAGGACGACATCAAGTTTTTAGACATAGTATCTATAAAATAGTTCATATTTAATATTGACTAGGCTGCCAGGATATAGAACTAAATAAGATTGATGCAAGTTGAGGAAAGTTAAGTTATTGATGGAGGATTCATGGATATCGGAATCATGAAACATATAATGAGAAGGATTTGTCTCTAAAATAGAATTTCATCATTGCTGTATAATTTGAAGTATATGAATTTATTTTTCGATAAGTATATGGAATATTAAGGAAAGATTAAGTTGAATGATGCATAGTCGTCTACACTTAAAAGCTTTCTTGTCTTTACTGATCAACATTTAGTTGGGCCTAAGATTTCTAAGTTTGACGCATCACTTACCTTCTTCATCGTGGGTCCACAACCATTTTACAATCATCTGTTTTAATGAATTATTCATATTGGTATTTTCTTTCTACTCATTATGAGTCTATCTTAGCACTGAATCTACACATTGATCCTTGGTAGGAAAGGATGGAACGAAGACGTCAGATACCATATCACACGCATATAAATATAGAACTTCTCGAGGTTGTCCATTTGATGTGTCATGCTACTAGAGGTGCTAAACATGGAATCCAATAGACATGACATAAAGTGCAGAATCATAAGCAAGAACTTTCAAAGATTGCTTGAAATTAGTGAGAGGCAAATTTTCATAGGTCCATCTAAAAATGTTAGTGATCTCATAATGGATGCCACACGAGCCCTCAGACAGAGAGATTTCCTGAAGGCCTTTGATGTTACTAATTCCCTGGATATGTGGAGGCTTCTTAAGGAAAAATATAATGTTCTTAAGATGATTACAATCAAAATCAAGGAAGAGGCATTGAGGACATACCTTTTTCCTTATTCTCCTTCTTGTAATTCCTTGAAGTTTGGATCAGCTTACAGTGAACAATAAATTTTTGCATTGTCGAATTTCTTTACTTGAAGAAAAATTAAAATATACTTCCTCATGAAAAATACAATGTTCAAGATGAATCGACGGATGATTTGGTGTTTGACGCTCTTTTAAATGATATAAAAATTATATGCTCTTGTTAAATTCTTTTCTTTAATTTTCTTTTTGATGTTTTGTGTTTGCATAAAAAGTTATGTTTTCTTATTTTGGGATTTATATGTGCATAAATTTCTTGGAATTTTTTATTTAGAGTACTCAGTTTTGTAGAATTTTGCATTCTTTTTTACTGATTGCTAAAGAAAAAAGGTTCACATTCCTGATTGATTCTTTTGTTTTATGTTGCAACAAATATTAGCTTCCATTTGACAGTAGATTTTAAAATTGAAACTTGAAAATTTGAGTTTTTGAAGTTGTGATTTTTAGAACTTGAAATTGCATTTGGATGAGCATTTTGCTTAAATATTTTTTGAAATAGTATTTGTTAATGGATATATTTGTAACAGAATATATTTGGACTTGTCAATATCTTCTCAGAGCTTGAAGATATCAAGAGCTCTTACTTCAGCATTAGGGTATAGTTGTTAGAAACTGTTGCAACACAAATTTTGTTTGTTGATGAGATATTGACTGTGAAGAATTGGTCAAAAAATTTTTAATTTTTTTCACTGGATTGAAGTTAAATTTTCCGTTCTATTTATATTAGTAGTTTTTTTATCCTGATTGTTCAAAAACTTCTTCATTCCTCTGAAAGATCACAAACGAATTCATTCAAGGAAGGACAAAGAACGATTATCTATATAAAAAAGGGGATGAAAAGTATTTACCATGAAATGTCTCATACTTACATTCAATTTTCCTACAGTTTACATATGATACCTCTCTTAAAGATTAGTTTTACTATCTGATAGTGCTAACTTTCCTTGTCGGGAACATCACCCTTCAAGCAAGGTTTATGTAGTAGTTCAAATACAAATTATGGAGGAGAAAATGCATGAGAAAGAGAAGATTAGTTCCGAGCTTCTCACTTTTGAAAAGAAGTATTTGAGCCCTTTTAGAAGGCATTTGCAGAACCCTTTGAAAGAAAAAAAGATAGATATAGTGATCTACAACATAAGACGAGTTAAAGCTAAAAATAGTTGCTACATTTAATTGAGAAGCTCTTCATCCACTAAGAGATTAGCTAACTCTTTATGGTGTGATACATGGTGGAAATGAGTTCTAATTATGAATGGTAGTATGTAATAACTTATTAAACTGTACATCCCCATATAAACTCGTATGTGTGCTAGGCAGTGTTTTCTTTTTAAACAAACAACACTCCACAACATGCGGGACAACATGTTACGAGGCAAAGAACATTTTATTTGTACCTTTGTGTGGTAATAATTGATATTCTAGAAGAGGGAAGTTTGATAAAGTGAAGCATTCAGGTAACATATGAAGTCTCTCTACTACTATAAGTATATTGAACCTCTATTTTACTTCTTTGGTTGTTATGTTCACTTCTTGTGGTAGGTTTGTCTTACCATATAACATACACGTTTTAGAGTGTAATGAGGTTGTTTCTAAATGTGTAATATGAAATACAAACCCTGTGTTGACACCCAATTTTGACCCCCCCCCCCCTCCCGATATTATTGAGCATTTTGTTTGTACCTTTGTGTAGTGATAATTGATATTCTAGAAGAGGTAAGTTTGATAAAGTAAAGCATTTAGGCAACATATGAAGTCTCTCTGCTACTATAAGTATATTGAACCTCTGTTTTACTTCTTTGGTTGTCATGTTCACTTCTTATGGTGGGGTTGTCTTACCATATAACATACACGCTTTAGAGTGTAATGAGGTTGTTTCTAAGTGTGCAATATGAAATACAAACCCTGTGTTGACACCCAATTTTGATCCCCCGATATTACTTTTAGGCTGCTATTTTATCAAAATTAATTAATTTTAATTATTAAAATTTTTACTCATTATTCTTACATTAAATACATACCGACGTGTCACATTCATAATTTAGAAAAATGCATAAATTATTTTATTATCCTTTAGTATCATTTTTCTAATTTTCAAACTCAAATACGATATTTTATGTAATTTGATTAATATTTATTAAGTTATTTTTTCACATAATTGTGCACACTCACAAATTAGGACTTAATCAGTAATAGTTGTATCAATACTCCCCTATGGAGATACATCCTTGTCCTCAAGGATGAATAAAGAAAACCTGGTCTTCAAAATTGAAGCTAATTCCCAAGTAGCATAAGAAGGGTCCAGGTCTGTCCATTTGATCAACCACTGAGCTACGACCTTGTTACCACGTTTGATCATTCTCTTATATAACACTGCTTCAGGAGTAGGACAAAGAAGGCTGGCCAAATTAATCACTAGAGGATGAACAATCTCATAAGGAACAACATGGCAATACTTGAGTTGGGAAATGTGAAATGTAGGATGCAACAAGACTTCAGGAGCCAACAAAAGAGTATAAGCTACTGTACCAATCTTCTCAACTATAGGATAAGGTCCAAAATACCTAGAAGTGAGCTTATGATAGGGAAAAGAAGCTAAGGATGATTGTCTAGAAGGTTGGAGTTTGACAAATACCCAATCACCTACTGCAAACTGTCTATCAGTTCTGTGAGAATCTGCCTGAGCTCTCATTCTCTGTTGAGCTCTCATAAGATGAAAGTTAGCCATTTACAACTTGAATTCTCTAGAAAGAAGCACTTCTTCAACGAAAACTGTGGTTGAATCACCAGGTAAGTAAGGAAGATGCAAGGGAGGTGAAAAACCATACAAAAGTTCAAAAGGAGATGTTTTGATAGAAGAGTGATAAGAAGAGTTGTATTACCATTTATCTAAGCCAAGAAATCATGAGGAGAATCTGAACAAAAACATCTTAAATAAGTCTCCAGGCCCCTATTTAGGACCTCACTTTGGCCATCAGTTTGTGGATGGTAGGTAGTGGAAGTTTACAAAGTAACCCCTGAGCAGTAAGGAACTCCTTCCAAAAGGAACTGATAAAGATGGGATCCCTATCACAAGTGATGGAAGCCGGAAATCCATGAATTTTAAAAATGTGGTCTAAAAAAATGGGAACCAAGGATTAAGCTGTATAAGGATGGGAAAGAGGAAGAAAGTGTCCATATTTGGTAAGTCAATCAACAATTACCCTAATGACAATTTTAGTCTTGGATTTTGGAAGCCCTTTAATGAAATCTATAGTAATATCAGTCCAAGGAAGAGAGGGAATAGGGAGAGGCTGTAAAAGACCAAGAGATGTAGCAGTGTCATACTTGTTCCTCTGACAGGTAGTTCATTTATGAATAAAGTCCAAGGTGTCCTTCCTAATGCCCTTCCAGTAAAAATAAGCTAATACTTTCTTGGTGGTAGTATCAATACCAGAGTGCCCCCTGTTGGAGTAGAATGACAAAGTGAGATGATCTTGGTTCTCAATGTTGTATCTTTTCCCACCAATAACTTACCTTTCCTCCTCAAATGACCATTGACCCAAGTAAAGGAGCTTTGAGGAGCAGAAGTGAGGGATTGAATGAGTTTTTGTAACTCAAGATCAGCAGACCAGCTAGCTTCAATCTCCTGTCAGGGAGTATCTTGAACGGAAGTTACCATAATAGACATGAGCTCAGTTCCCTGAATCCTAGATAATGCATCAACAACAACATTTTCCTTGCCTTTCTTATATTGAATCTCAAAATCAAAAGGAAGAAGCTTCGTAAGCCATCTAACTTGTGAATCAGTGTGTATATTTTGATCAAGTAAGAACTTCAGAGCCTTCTGATTAGTTCTTACAATAAAGTGTTGTCCCATAAAATAATGTGACCATTTGGTCACAGCAAACACCAATGCTAAAAGTTCCCTTTCATAGACATACAAGGAAATAAAGTGGCCTAGATACTCAATATTAGCAACACCAAAAATACATTTAGATCTCTTAGCTAATAAGCTATGCTGCACTATCACATCAAACACTTGTTGCAAGTGAGATACATGATCCTGTAAGGACAAACTATAAATTAAAATATCATTAAAAAAGACCATCACAAACTTCCTCAAGAATGGTTGGAACAAGTGGGTCATAAGACACTGGAAGGTTGAGGGATCATTGGTTAAGCCGGAGGGCATAAACAAATATTCACAATGTCCCATATGAGTTCTAAAGGTAGTCTTAGGTACATCTTCAGGCACCATTCTGATCTGGTGATAGCCAGACCTAAGATCAATTTTTCAAAAGATAGATACACCAGCTAGTTCATCTAAGAGATCATCAATAATAGGAATGGGAAATTTATGCTTCACAGTAGCATTGTTCAGTTCCCTATAATCCACACATAGCCTCTAAGTGCCATCCTTATTGCCTAAAAGTACTACTGGAAAGGCAAATAGCTATTACTGTACTGAATTACACCTTGATCCAACATGTCCTTCACTAGTGTTTCCACAATGTCCTTCTTCATGGAAAAATACCTATAAGGTCATAAGTTGATGGGTTTAGTCCCAGGCTGTATGGGAATTATATGATCAAAAGGTCCTTTTCTAGAAGGTAATGCTGCAGTATTACTAAAGATTTTTCTGTATTGAAGAAGGAGTTGATCAATAAGAGGGGGAACTGTATTGGTTCTCTCAACCGCAAAGCATGAAAATGACCCTCGATAACCTCATCAGAACTGGTTAGTTGAACCTGTAACATGAACATATGAACACCCTCACTGGTCCATTTATTCACAGCCTTAGGACTAGATTATTTGCATTTCTTAGACACACCCCTCAATAAGTAATGTTTACCTTAATAGTAAAAAGACATAGTTAGGGCAATAAAATTCATAGTTACCGGTCCCAATGTCTTCATCCACAAAGCACAAAGAACCACATCATATCTGCCCATAGGAAACACAAGCAAGTCAGTAGCATAAGTAGTACCCTGGAGAATCCACTAAAAATTTCTCACAACCCCAGATGTAGTTTCCATAGAGTTATTGCCTAAATTCACATACCCCACCTTAGTTGGAGTAATTTGACAACCAAGTCATTTAGCATCTTCAATATCAATAAAATTATGAGTATTACCACCATCCAACAACACCTGTAAAGGTCGCTTACAACTATACCCTACCACATGAATAGTTTGAGTACTTTGCAAGCCACTCACGGCACAAAGAGATATAACAGGATTTTCAACACCAACTTTCGACCATTCACTAGTAGAGACAATAGTTTTAGCAGCAAACGATAACTCTTCAAGAGGCTCATCATCAGGGTACTCCAAATCCATGACAAACAACTGCTTAGGTATAGTGCACTTGTGACCAAAAGTGTACTTTTCATCACAAAAGTAACATAAACCCTTAGCTCTTTTGTCCTGTAATTTAGCTGGTGATATAGTTCTTTTGGACTTGGAAAAAGTAGGTTGATATTGGTTATTTGGAGGATTGACATGTGGTCCTTTATGTGGGTGACTATTGGGGAAGGAGGATAGTTTGGCAAGGCTTGGTTAGTAGGTGAAGTTTTTCGCAAAGGTTGGAGAGAAACATATAGTGAGGACGGTTTTGGGGATCTGTGATAAACAGCTAGAGCAGCTTCAGCTAAGCGGGCTAGTTTGTAGGGTTTTGGCAAGGTTTGTGGCTCATGCATTATGACTGAATTAACTAATTCATCCTTCAAGCCACCGAGGTAATAGGAAATGGCTTGGTTAGTAGTGAGACTGCATTGAGCTAATAATCTATCAAAATCAAATTGGTATTCCCTGACAGAACTAGTTTGCCTCAATTGTTTTAATTTGAGCATGGGATTCATAAAACCATCACCAAATATTTCAGATAAAGTGGCTATATACTCCTCTCAAGGAGGAGGTTGAATGGAATCACGATACTTCAAAAAAGATTAGTGCCATGCTAAGGCGTCGTTCTCTAAGTTCACGGCAACTAAGCACACCCGTTGATCGCAGAGAGTGTCATCAATAGAAAAAAATTATTCAACCTTATACAACCACGTTTTCAAATTCTCCCTATTTAAATGAGGAAAAACTAAATGATGCCCACAATGAGCAGGAAAAGAGTAGGGGTTTGCACCTAAAATGCCCTGACCTGAGTGAGAGCCATTGTCCTTAGCCGATGAGGTCGTTGAAATACCTTTCCTCTTTGTAACAACTGCAACCCGTCAATTGAACCCTTCAGAGAGTTCACCTGCTGAATAAGCTCAGTGTGACTGCGATCCATGTCATTACACAACTCCTGATGTTGTTGGTCTAGTAAGGCATGCAAGTCACCCTGCTGAGCAGCGAGATCTTTATATTGCTCCTGCAAGTTCGGAGCTATGGAAGCTGAAGTACCATCAGTAGGTTTACCATGAGCCATAGGATCGATGCTCTGATACCAATTGATACCAAAAACTGATATCAATTACAAAATAACTCACCTAAGAACAAAGTAACAGGAAGAGGAATAGAAGAAGAGTACAGAAGAGAAGAAGTTGGGAGAAGAGAGAATAGAGAAGATAGGAAAAGAGATAGAGGAGAACTATTTCATTGACATTCAAAATGTATGATTACAACTTGAGGAGGTGCTACTTATACTATTTTGGAAATAAAGGAAATACATAAATGAGCTAGAATTAACAAAATGCAAAACATGCCTAGTAACTAATTTTCCCGCCAATAACTACTTTTGAAATAATTGAATTTCCAGCCAAATTAGGACTTAATCAATAATAGTTGTATCACCTCCCCGTTGAACCGGCCTCAACATAATATCAATGAAACCATCCATCTTTGCTGCCTTCCGCTGCAGCAAAGACAACAACGACGACCAGCCAAATGGTTCCTCCAGTCATCCTCTCCATCCAACGTCTCCAACGCATCGGCAAACTAGCTAGCTTCACCGGCCAAATGTCTCAACAAAGTAACCACTACTCTGGTCAAAATTCACCAGAAAGTACATAATTTCTCATGACGGATGTTTGATTTCGTGTTTTCAAATGCTCGATCTTCTTCAACTCATTTTCTTTTCTTTTTATTATTGATTTCATTATGAGTTTAATTAAAGCTTCTTGTGATTTGTGTCTGCCTAAGCATGCATGTTGTTAAGTGTGAAAATACCCCCTTCTTCTATTTTTTCTTTGGACAAAATCTGCAACTTGAAATTAACGAAATTCATTAGGATTTTTCTTCTAATTTATTGTAATTTCAGTTAGTTAACTTGTTTAAATTTTGGCATGTCAAAAACCCTAATTTTCGTAGACTGTAGGACCTTAACTCTTCTATTTTTTTCAATTATAATCCACCTAAATTTAATCTAGGATGATCAGTAACGTTAACTTGTTAATCTTTTTTTTTTCGAGCCCTAATTGAGATAAGTGTGCATGTATTTGAAATGTTTGGATCAGTGGCTGGGTTTTTGTGAAATTTTTGGTAAGTCTCCTTGTTAATCCTAGTTAATTGGGACTAATTGCTCGATTTTTGCGAAATTGTGAACTATTTGTTTTGGTGACAATCTGTTATTCTTGGTTAAAGTAAATGCTGATTTTCCCGCCTATTTAAATATGAACAGATTTTATATACGTACATTTTGCTCACTGATTTATGGTAAATTAGACAAAATCTTCTCTCTATAATTGATTAATTGACTCTAAAATATTTTCCCTTTCATTGTTGATTGATAAAATATTATATTTTCCTTTTATGCTTGGGCTGACTTAATTTTTTCGTACTATATACACATCATTTTTTATCACTTACGGACAGTTCTTCAATTACAATCACTACTCTCTAAACCTAACAAAAGA
Organism: Capsicum baccatum var. pendulum; assembly: GCA_030864225.1. Lineage (NCBI taxonomy): Eukaryota > Viridiplantae > Streptophyta > Magnoliopsida > Solanales > Solanaceae > Capsicum > Capsicum baccatum. Next base: position 200,013,038 of record CM061560.1, on the reverse strand, counting down.
ATTACTGGCTATTTTTATAAAAGGCAATTATATATTTTCAAAAGTTCTTGGGTTTTCTTCAAAGCTTGCTGAAAGCATCTTACATATCTTATTATTACAATGCTTGACTTTATTATTCTTGTTTTCTCTTTTACTGCTGCTCACCGTAAGTTCCCGAATTGATGCAATATTTTATTCATGTTGTGTGTTGATTATATCATGCCATAAAAATATAGAAAGCATGCCTATAGGAGCAATTTAGGATAATTTGTCATTGCTTTTCTGCCGTGCTCATATTTCATTGTTTCCCTTGCTTAAAATCATGTGCTAGCACTCCTACTTCATTCCATGTGTGCATTGGTACCTCTGTCTACTTCTAACAGGTGTTATTAAAACGATTCCGAAGAGTCGCCCAAGAATGGGAGAAAAGCTGCCGGCTTGTAATTTAGTTTGTTTTATTTTTAGTTTTTTTAGTAATTTTGGTCTGTAATATTGTAAAGACATTGTTATTATAAATAAATTTTGGAGGACTGTTTTGGGGGAGGGGGGGGAGGGGGGGACTTACGTTCTCTATGCATAGTTTAAGTAAACACGACTTAGGCCTTTACGTGTATTACGTGCTACGTGAATCACTTAACACTCAAAGCATTTAGATACATTACAACTTATTAACATGTCATTGCATGTTTTGCACGCCAATACAATTTATGCATAGTAAAATAAATCTAGGCATGACAATGTTTTTAGAACACTAGCATGCACTCTTGTGTTTAATCTAGCTCACAACGTGTTAAACATGTTAAATACGTTATTGTATGTTTCATCATGTTAATACTAATTTAACCATGTTTTGAGCATGTCAGTAATAAAATTCCTACGTATTAATATATCTGTTAGCATGTTGAATATTAGTATTGAGCATGTTCATGTATTTTCCAGCATATTGACATATAAAAAATTGAATATAAGTATGTCAATGGATTCCTAACACGTTAGCATATTTAAGCATGTTAAATCAAATTCAACCGATTTTTAGCATGACTAATTGTAGATTTAAAATTTTTTAGCATGTTAAATATTAGAGTTAATTATTTCGTCACATGGCTTAGTATGTAAACATAAGTATGAACACGTTAATTAATATAAAACTACTGCACGTTAAAATAAATTTAAGCATTAGAGCATGTTTCTGCACATTCAAATGAATTTCAGCATTGTTAGATTATGTTAGTATTAAATTACTACGCATTAAAAATACTTTCAGCATGTTAGTATTGAAATTTCAGCATGTTAACATAAAATTCCTGCATGTTAATTCTATTTTTGTGTTAAATGCATTTCAGCACGTTAATATTGGATTTTTAATCGGCAGCATGTTAAAATTAATTTTCAGTATAGCACAATTAAATTCTAGCATGTTGAAATCGCATTTCGGCATAAAACCATTAATGCCCAGCATGTTAAAATATTAATTTTGAGCATTTTTCCGCATGTTAATTTGTAGATCAAGAATGTTATTTTTTTTAAACATATTGATGCAATTTCAACTTGTTAATATGAAATTTCTGCACTATTAGCATAATTTTCAGCATGTTAAAATATTAGATTTTAGGCATTCCCAACATGTTAAACACTACATTAAGTACATCATTGTGTTCCTTAGCATGTTAATGCATTTTTAATATTTTTGTTAATTTCTTATATTCTCATTAGTTTATAACATTTAATTCGTGAGCATAATTTCTCGATACATTACCATACTTTTGACACCCTCTTTTAACAACTTGACAACATATTGTTACACACACAAGTCACAGTTACATTTTGTCACACTAATACTTGTTGAAAACTTAGATATCATGCCTATAGATTAATGACACAAGAAATAGCTATTCTTTGTCTTTGCATGTTAATCACATTAATCAACTCTTTAATAACCAAGGGGCTAACGTGAGACATTACTTGCTACTTGAAGTCCAATGTGTTATGCATTTCGAGTCCTAGGCAAAATAACTTTATTTTTGTCTAGACCCCAAAACCAATATAGCAAAGTCCAATACCTCTTGGACGATAGGCGGGACGATAGAAATTACTAAAGACGCTAGCTTTATCCTTGTCTTAGAACACCTTTAGAGTTAACAACCAACCTAGGTGGTGTGGGACGGGTAGTCATTCAGAAGTAATGATCTCCAGCAGTCATTAAAGGTAAGACATATGACTTGTCTAAGAGTTCGTCCAGTGGGTCGGATGATGATTAAACAAGTTGACGTTCTGATCCGAATGAGACCAAAAATATTTCTTTGTTTGATTTGATGAATTCTTTTCATTCTTTTATTTACCTTACATGCTTATTTATTTGGGGTAGTTAGTTTATGACGTAAGCAGTCCCCGTTTGTTACAAATTATGTCATTTCTTTCTCCTCGCTTATCTTATTATAGGTTTTTTATCACTTAGATAATTAACAATTAGAAATAATAAAATAACATGTTTTGTTCATTAATTGTTTTATCACTAAGTTAAACATTAAATTAATAATAAAATAAGAGACCTTATTTGATCACATAGAATTCCCACGTAAAATATGAATTCGGTTGGGAACCATCTTTGTGGACCTCGAAAGGTGCCTAACACCTTCCTTTTGAGGTAATTTGAACCCTTATCCGAATCTCTGGTGATCTAAGATAAAATAACAAAATAGGTTCGTAGTTAGCCTAGACCGGTGCCCTAATGCACCTCAATTCGTTAGGTGGTGACTCTTCACTTTCACCCTTAAACAATCTCAAAAAAAAATTATCATGTCGAATACCGCTTTCCGCTAGGAAAATGGGGCGTGACACCCTGCACTTCTATTTGTGGATTTCATGTCTTTGCTAACTTGAATAAAAGCAACCATTGTAATTATAACTTGAATATGCAGTTATATTTATGCTATTTAGTATCAACCAAGTACTGTGGGAATGAAGGTAATTATATGATATGCGTTATCAAGATTTAAAGGAAAGATCTATATAATGATGGCTAAACCAATTATATTATAATGGTTAAGAGCTTGCACGTTCAAAAGATCAAAGTAGCAAAAATGAGGATACTCCGATTGATATGCAAGCATACTAGATAGAGTTGCGAGGAGAAATTTCAGAGAAGATGAGAGTGGCTTCTGTGATAGTCAATGTGAGAGGCAAATTGAGATTATTCGGATATGTGAAGAGAAGATGTTTAGATGCTCAATCCATCTACCAAACATTGTGTAAGTTATACATAATTTAAGTTATACATGTATAATTATCTAAATGCCTTCAATTTTGAAAAAAATCTAAAATCCTGAGAATAAAATTAAGTTTCCATTAAAAACAAAGGAATTTTAGAATTAGGAAATAAGTATATTAGCTAAGTATTATTTATGATGTCTTAATTCTAGTTGTCATTAATTCAAACCATCTCAACGTATACAAAAAGACTAAACAATATCAATTTAATGGGAAATATTTTTTTGGCTGCATCTAATTATGTTCCTAAATTATTTGTGTGACGGTAATTTTTCATGTCATTCTTTAATTAGCTACACTTTTTTATTCGTCAAAATTTTACGTAATAATTTAAAATTTTGATACTTAAAAAAGTAATGTACACAAAATAATTTATTCTTAATTGACGCTTGATACACGAGCAACGCACGTACATTAAACTAGTACTCATAAACATCTATAAATAAGGTGATATAGCATCTCTTTATCGCGTAAAAGATTTTGTCTTTTTTTCTTTATGGGTGTTTTCCTTTATTTTACTAAATAATAATAATGTAATAATCTACTAACTAATTGAATTAAAAAATACACCAGTTAACACAAGTAATTAAGTCAAAAGTACTGTAATCATTGTGACTTATGATAATTCAGCTAATAAACAGTTTGATTACAACTATTACCGTTGCAATAACTCAACTAATAAAAATATAAGTTACAACTGTAGAATGCAAAACGGTAAAGGTTCATTTAAATTTATAAATATTGAATTAAAATTATGAGAAACGGTAATACGAATTGTCGTTTCCTTCATAATTTGTCTTACTTCCCTTTAAAATTGTAAAGGTTGAATTGATAACTCTCAATTCTTTTGATTTTCTTTTTGGTTATTGGTTCACTTCTTTGATTGAGATTATTATCAAGTTTCAATCTCAATTATGACATTTAACAAAATTGTATTCATTGGGTTTCTATTATTGCTAAAGAAATTTGAATATTCAAGATTTATTTTCACTATTAAAGATATATGTGTATTTTATCTTATGCAAAAAAATTAAAAAATATTTTAAATGTCACAAAAAAATAAATTTAATGAGCATTCGACTCTTCCTTCTCCCCCATCTCTATGATGACCTCTTCCTTGAATTAATATTATAACGGTTGAAAGTTAAGGCACACCAATTACTGTGTTTAACTATCGAAAAGATATTAAAACATTTTAAATGAAGGCACCTTAATGTTTTTCATGTCAAAAAAAGATTTTAAATATGTTTAACTTTTATATTTTGTTAAATGTTAAAAAAATTAAATTATAAATTTAATGAAGTCTTTCATGACGGCGTGAAACACATGCAATTTCATGACCGTGCGAAGCGCGGCTAATTTCATTAGTTACTTAATAAATGTAGTACTAATTTATGAAAAATAATAGGCAAAATGACCTTCTGGACCCCTGTACTATGTCGGTTTTATAAGTTGGACACTTCTACTTACATATTTGTCATATGGACTCCTGAACCCACTAAAAAACAACATTTTAAATACTTTTTTGATGAGTGTAACACACTCGCCCCACGTCAGCTTCCACGTCATTTTAAATATTATATTAAACTCCACATCATTTTTAAAATGCCACTTAAAAATTTATAAAATAAAAAATTTAAATTAAAAATTTAAAAAGAAAAAAGGCCGATCTTCTTCCTTTTCTCTTTTCCATCTCTCCACCCTCTCTTTTCCATTAATTTTGCTTGGTTTCTCAATAACAATACAAGTTCTCACCTGCAGCTTGAGGCGATTGAAAATTGAGAGGAAAAATTAATGATATCATCAATAATTTTAAGAAACAACACCGACGGAAGCTCTTGTACAACATCTCCTTCTACTAAAAAGGTGTCGATCTTAGAGTATTAATGGAACTACCGGCTGTTCGATATCCAATTTGGCTACTGATATGCTGGGAATGCATCCCCGGTTTGTGTATAATCTTCCCAGTAATGACAAGTGAAGAAAAAATTGGTCAAAAACCTTTGCTGGCTTGTATTGTTTTTGATATGTTCCTGCTTCTCCGTTCTCATAAACATAGCAAAAGTAATGTAACTTTAGTAGTGTTTACTCGTAGTTCTGTTTAAATTTAAGACGGTAACATTTTGGATTGGAGAGCAAATTAACAAGATATAATTTCATTACTTGTTACCCTTTGTGCCCAAAGTTGGGCTGTGAAAAGATTGAAATTTTGATATTTTTCTACACTTTGTTTAAGGTTGTTCTTTGATACCCATATCTTGTTTTTGACAATTTTAAAGTTGGATTGTGAAAAAAAATAAAAATTTTGGTTTTTCTATACACTTTGTTTAAGGTTGTTCTTTGTTTAAGATTGGAATTTTGGAAGTTGATGGCCATGGTTGTTTAAGGTAGTTCTTGATTTAAGATTGGAATTTTGGAAGTTGATGGCCATGGCTAGTGTTGAGGGATTTAAAATGTTGGTAGCCATGACTATTGTTGAGGGGGGCAACGGTGGGGTGGGGGTGGGGGACTGGTGGACGACGGTGGGGTGGGGGATGGTAGACGGTAGTAGGGTGGGGTATGGGAGGTTTTGGACGGCGGAGGGGTTTGGGTGGAGGGCATTTTTTTTTTAAAAAAATTTATTATTTTTAATTTTTAAAAATATTTATAGTTGGGGGACTTATTTTTAAATTTTTTAAATTATTTTAATATAAAATTGACCCCCACTCGTACTCTAGGTGCGTGCCTGCACGCGCCTCGTCCTAGTCAGCCCTTTTAATGCCACATAGGCCTGGTTAACGGTCAAAAGATTTGAAATATTATTTTTTAGTGGGTTCAAGGGTCCAGATGACAAATATGTAAGTAGAAGTGTCCAACTTACAAAACTGACATAGTACAGGGGTCCACAAGTTCATTTTGCTAAAATAATATCTCAATGAATTCTTTTTCTTTTCACTGCCACGCTTCAGTTGAGGTGTGCAAATGTCATTACAATTCAATTCTTCTCATTTTCTTTATTTTTCACAGTAGAACATAGAGAATAGTTAATAGTAAAACAGAAAAGATAAAATTGAAAAACAGAAAAGTAATGAACTTATTAAATATTCGAGTTTATAATTTTCTTGTGTGTGCTTAAAAATTTTAATCCTCTTGTTGTACTCAAGGTTATGGATTACTTCTTTTCAAGATAAAATGGATATATCTATTATTGGTGTAGTCGTACCTCAAACATCAATAACTTCGTCGAACTCAAAATCATCAACTAATCATATAAAGACTCAATATTTGTTTGGAAGAAAATATGTAGATGAAGTTTAGAAAATTTTGATTAATTAAAAGCTAAGGCTAGTCCTCTCAATTTATAACCAATGAAGAGGTGCTTGAAAAAGTCACAACCTATCACAAAAATCATAACTTATCAAAAAAGTCAACCTATTGAAAGAGTCACAACCCATCGAAAAGGTCACAAACATTTAAAGTGAAAAGGTACCTTTTAATATGCACCCTTTCTTTTGGTATCTATTGATTTTTTATTCACACCTCTTCAAAATCTATTAAATCCTGATGGAGCTAGAGCCACCTTCTGCTGAACTACTCTCTTCGTTTCATATTAGTTGACCCCAATTGACTTGGTACACCCATTAAAAAAATATTAATTAGAGGTATATTTACCAAATTAGCCTTATTAATTATACTTTAAAAATATAAATTTAAATAAATACACTTTATTTAGTTATTTAAGTTAAAAGTAATATTGGAAGAACATATTAAAATCTTCTTGATTTCTTGATTTCATCAAAAGAATAACTAAATTGAAAGAAATATTTTTTTGAAAGATGGGCATCTAAAACAAAATGAAGGGAGTATATTGAAGGTTTAATACAGACAGAAGGGAAAAATTTGAACCATTTATAATAGACATGGGCATGTTTGATCCAATAAAGGGAAATTTTTTATTTTAAAAAGGAAGGCAAATTTGATCCATTGGGTGGAAAAGGGCATTTTCAAAGTCATTTAATACGTTGAGGGCATTTTGAACATTTTTCGTTTCTTGAATTAGCTTCATGGTGGAGTTATATCGAGGTCAATTTCTTTAACAGTTGACACTAACAAGGAGTTTCAGCAAAAACTATGGTGGGCAAGGAGTTTCATCCCGTTTGGTCATGAAAATAATAATTTTTTAAAGTTAGAGTTGGACTTAAAGTTAAAGTTGAAGTTATTGTTGTGTTTGATCATGAATATAAATTAGATTTTTTTTAAAAATTTTGTAAGAGAAATAGGAGTGAAAAAAGTGAAAATAAGTTTTATTTTTTTTCACTTTTTCAAAAACAATTTTCACTCAAATAAAATAATTCTTATAATCAAACACTACTCTTTTTACTTTTTTCATAAAAATAAAATATTTTTTTGGGGAAAAAAAAAACAAGGCCAAACGCCTACTTTATTTTGTGATTTTTTTAAATTTTAAATTGGTGTGTTGCTCACTGCATCATTGAAGCTTGAGGATATATTTGTTGAGAAAAGGTGTTCAGTAGCGTGTAAAACATACTTGGATAATGTTTGGTGTGTGTCTCAAAAGAAATTTGACAAGAGTAGTTGGTGAGATGTGACATAAGTAAAAAAAGTACCACCACATAAAGCAAGGAGCACTACCAAGAAACGTGATTAAAAATTTGACATATATATTTCTATTTTTATTATATATAAATAAAGTTTTGGTGTATTATTATTTTTTGTTTTATGTACTACTAAATCTTTATTCATATATTTATTTTTTTACTATTACTATTATTACTATTGTTGTTGTTCTTCTTCTTCTTCTTATTACTAATACTTTATTATTATTACTAAGGGTATTTTGGTAATTTTAGTCACCCAACCTTCACTTATATATAGTAGTAAATAAAATGATTATACATGCATGTGGACATATATCGATTCCGAAATATTTATTGCGCCATAAAATTACCAAAATACCCTTGTTAGTCATTTAATAAGGAATAAAAAGATACTTATAAAAAATTACTACCATGTATAATTTAATTTAAAAGGTCTAAATAAAAATATTATTGAAATAATACATTAGGAAAAAACTAATAAATATTAAAAAAAAAAAATAATATGCATGTGTAACCATTTTATTGCACCATAAAAATGACGACAAAACTAATAAATATAAGAAAAAAGATTTGGTGTACTACTAATTTGTATTTTGTGGTACCACCAAACTTTTACTTATATATTATTTTTTTTACTAGTACTATTATTATTATTACTTTTATTTCTACTAAAAGGGTATTTCAGTAATTTTAGTCATCTCAACCTTCACTTATATATAGTAGTAAATAAAATGGTTACACATGCATATGGACATACATCGATTCCGAAATATTATTGCACCATAAAATTATCAAAATAACCTTGGTAGTCATTCAATAAGAAACAAAAAGATATTTATAAAAAATTACTACCATGCATAATTCAATTACAAAGGTATAAATAAAAATATTATTAAAATAATACATGAGCAAACAACTAATAAATATAAGAAAAAAACAATATGCATGTGTCACTATTTTATTGCACCATAAAAATGACAACATAACTAATAAATATAAGAAAAAAATAATATGGATGTGTAACCATTTTATTTCACCATAAAATTATTGAAATATCCTTGGTGTATAAAATACATGTAATTTAATAAGGAACAAAAAGATATTTATAAGAAATTACTGCTATGTATAATTCAATTACAAAAGTCTAAATAAAAATATTATTAAAATAATACATGAGGACAAAAATAATAAATATAAGAAAAAAATAACGTGCATGTCTAACCATTTTATTGCACCATAAAAATGAGGACAAAATTAATAAATATAAGAAAAAAAAATCATATACATGTGTAACCATTTTATTACACCATAAAATTACCAAAATACCCTTGGTAATCATTTAATAAGGAACAAAAAATATTTATAAAAAAAATACTGCCATGTATAATTTAATTACAAAGGTCTAAATAAAAATATTATTAAAATAATACATGAGGATAAAACTAATAAATATATGAAAAAAGCAATATGCATATGTAACCATTTTATTGCAACATAAAAATGATGATAAAACTAATAAATTACTATTACTACTATATATAAGTGAAGGTTGGGGTGACTACCAAAGGTATTTCGGTATTTTTAGTCACCCCAACCTTCACTTACATATAGTAGTAAATAAAATGGTTACACATGCATATGGTTTTTTCCTTATATTTATTAGTTTAGTTCGCATTTTTATGGTGCAATAAAATGGTTACACATGCATATTGCTTTTTAGTTTACTTTACTACTATATATAAGTGAAGGTTGGGGTGACTATCAAGAGTATTTCGATAATTTTAGTCACCTCAATCTTCACTTATACATAGTAGTAAATAAAATAGTTGCACGTGCATATGGTTTTTTCCTTATATTTATTAGTTTTATCCTCATTTTTATGGTGCAATAAAATGGTTACATATGCATATTGGTTTTTTCTTATATTTATTAATTTTATCTTCGTGTATTATTTTAATAATATTTTCATTTAGACCTTTGTAATTGAATTATACATGGTAGTATTTTTTTATAACTATCTTTTTGTTCCTTATTAAATGACCACACTGAATGTAAATATTATGTTAACATCGGTTCATTATATTACATTTCTTTTCTTTTTACTCCTATACTAAACAATTAAAACAAGTAGGAAATAATCTTCACCAAAGTTGAATCTCTTTTGCACATTAGTGTTGCCAAAATGCCCATACCTTGCACGGGTATCTAGTGTATATATATATATATATATATATATATATATATTAGTTATTCGTAGCCCATGTTAAGTCCAGACCCAAACTCTAAATATAAAAATAATAATAATTTAATTAAAAAAGTTTAACTTATATTATATTTGTTTACTGCATGATTAATAAAACCTATATAATAATGTGGGCAAAATTTTTTGCAAATTAAATGTGGTGATTTAATCTTAGTGTTAAAAAAATTAAGCTTGTCAAATGGGCTTGGTTGACCCAGCCCGGCCCGCTAAGCCCCCTCTCCCCCCTGAGGTTTGACCTGCCCCGGTGAGTCCATGGGCTAATGGACTGGCCCATTTTTTATTTTAGGCCCGATTGACCTGGCCCGGAGTCAACCCGGACCAGGCCCACCAATTGCCCGACCTGATTATATTTTTTTTTAATTTTTGAGAAAACTAGCCTTTTTGGGCCAATGGACCGTTGGGCCCAATGACTATATAGCCGTTTGGAACCTCCAATGGCCATATGGCCATATATTTTATTTTTTTTAATTTAAAAAATTTTCTATAAATATCCTACACTTTCAAATCATTTTCCACAGAATTCTCATCCTCTCAAATCTCATTCTCGCTTAAATATTCTAAATATCTCCTAAAGAGCTCAATTTTATTTTTTAATTTTGCGATTACAAATACGAGTGAAAGTTTTCTAAAGTCACAACTTTCGGATAATTTCAAATTTGGTATTGTCGTTTTATCTCTTACTTTTAATTTTTAATTAGTGCATTAATTGTTGAATATTTATTTTTATTATTTTTGTGTATTTTTTTTTTTAGTTTGACTTATACTATGGATAAATTAAGAAACCTCGGTAAAAGTGTCAAATTTTTTTGTTCCGAAAGTGGTAGTGGTAGTAAAGGCAAATTAGTGGTGGTAGAGGTAGTTCAAGTAGTAGATATACCCGTGTACCTCAGGTACTGCTTAATCAACCTTTTGAGGAAGAAGTAGGCGTAGGTGCTCACGATATGAATTATTTAGAAGCTCAAAAAAATTACGGTATAGAAGAAGAAAATAAAGTAGATGCGGTTAATTTAGATGAAGATGATGAAAATATTGGTGACACCCGCAGTAGGAAATGCTAATGTTAGATCTGAATCGGTTAATCTTCTTTCCCTTCCTCTCGTTGTCCCTAAAAGTCGTAGAAAAACTAGCATTGCATAAGAATTTTTTACACCTATAGAAGGAAAAACTAAGGTGCAATATAATATTTGTCAACAAGTATATGAGCATAAAAGAGGAGACAATCAAGGGGGTACGGATTCGTTAATGAGACATATAAGAGATAATCACGCTAGAGAGTTTCTTACTGCAAAAGGTGGTGAGGTTGTTGGTGGGCCAACACAAACTAGAATGAACCCAACAACCGGTCAGTTAATTAAGAATTATAATAAATTGAGGGACCGAAAAGAAATAGCAAAAATGGTAGTCGTGGGTTGTTTTTCTTTCACTTTTCCTTCTTCGGCTGCTTTTATTCATTATATTCAAGCAATTTAAAATCCTATGTTTAATGGTATTCCTAAAAATACTTGTTGGGTCGATATTTTTAGACTTAATTCATAATATGTTTATTATTTATCTACATTGTTAAGAAATATTCAATGTTGAATGACTCTAACTTCAGATCTTGGTCGTGCTGTTAATAAAAATAATTATTTAACCATTACTTGTCACTGGATAGATAGTAATTTTTTTTTATGCAAAAACGTATTCTAGCTTTTTTGTATGATGAAGATCGTAGACATACTGGAGAATTTATTTTTAAATCGATTAGTAAGTTGCAAAATTTTATGGTATTGAAAGAAAAGTCTTATGTATTGCTTTTGATAATGCTTCTAACAACAAGATTGCTATTAAAAAGTTATAAGCTGATTTCTCTCCGCCGTTACCTGAAATATTTCATGTTAAGTGTGCTTGTCATTTATATAATTTAACTGTAAGAGATGGTCTTTAATTTTTTGAGCTTTATATTTAAAAAATCCGGCTTGCTGTTCGCTTTATTCAAGGAAAAATCGAAAAAAGAGTTAGAGAATTTAAAGCTATAAAATGAATTTAGACCGATATTGATACCTGAAGAATGTGATACTAGATGGAATGTTACGTATGATTATTTAAAACTTGTCATGCTTATAGAGTTCCTATTACACTAACTTTTAATCAATATTGTGGTTCATTTGCTGATTCGGCTGAATTTATGCTACATGATTCTGATTGGGCAGTAATTGATGATCTTGTTAAGTTTTTGAAAAAATTTTATATAGCTACGGTTGAATTTTCCGGTGCTTATTATCCTACTATTTATAATATTTTAGCATATATAACCGATACTTCTGCTTTGCTCAAAGAATATATGAATAAAGAAGGTTACAAAGAATCTGTTGGTGCTATGTTTGCCAAATTTTAATTTTTTTTTTCCGATTTCCCCTATTTACTTGGTTGGTGCTATACTAAATTCATGTATGAAATATAATACTATGTGCCACTTTTCTCTTATTTATTCTAACTTAGAGATAAATGTTGAACCTGAATTTGAAGATGAAGAACAAGAACAACCATATTTGTATACGACTATGAGTGATGCGAACATTTACATAGAAAAATTATATAACCAATATGCTGATTTACTTGATGTAGTTGTACCAACAAATATCACTTCAACTGTTGCTCCACATCTTCCTGAAGAGCCATCATCTTCTAAAAGTCTGGCACATAGTGGTTTTCCTGATCACTTTTATGATTTAAATATTTAGAAAAATGTTGAGGCGGGAACTTACACAACAACTTATCGGGAAGAGCTCAAGTATTATCTTCGAACGCTGATAGAGGATCGTAGACGATGGATCAACATGTTGGATTGGTTGAAGAATAATGAAAGACAATATCCTTTGCTTTCAAGATTAACTAGAGATATATTGAATGTTTCAGTGTCAACCGTTGCATCGGAGAGCACTTTTAGTCAGGGACGACAACAGCTTGGAGACAACCAATACTCATTGGTAAGCAATGCTATGAATGTTCTAGTTTGCCTTAGAGATTGGATTAGAGAGGAACGAAGAAATCAAGGAATGGGGGTGGAGTCGAAAGGCAAACAAAATCTTGAAGAAATTATGACTTCAAGGGAGAACTCAACACAATCAAGTCCAATGCATGGTTTAACCCCCATTGATTTTGACTATCCTATGTCAGTTCCCGTTAATATTAACATGGATGAGTTGGAAAAAATGATACAAAATTTATAGATTTTTCATTCATGTATATTATAAATTTTGGATCATTTTGCAATCAATAAAATATAACATTCATTCACTTCTTACTTTGTAATTTTTTCCATTTAAATTGAATTTCTAATTTAAATTAAATACTTAGTTTTAATATATTACTAATTTACTATTAAGCTTTACACTAAGTAATAGACAATTAAACATAACAAACATATATACACATAATAAAAAAATAAATTTCTTTTAAGTTCAAAAACTCAAGTATTATTATATTAAGTAGCATATTTTCTTTAGTCTCTAAATCGTAATACATGTGTACATATTTTGTATACACTCTAAAGTAGTATATATATTTAACGTATGCATGTGTATATATTTTCTAAAGTAGTATATATATAGTGTATATATGTTGTGTCTATATTATTTAAAGTAGTACATATATTGTATAGTACGTATATATGTGTATATATTTTCTATAGAATCTAAAGTTGTATATATTTAACGTATACACGTGTATATATTTTATAAAGCAGTATATATATAGTGTGTATATGTTGTATGTATATTATTTAAAGTAGTACATATATTATATCGTAATCGTACGTATATATGTGTACATATTTTGTATACAGGCTAAAGTAGTATATACATTTAACGTTTATATGTGTATATATTTTATAAATTAGTATATAACTAAACATATAGTGTGTATATATTGTATGTATATTATTTAAAGTAGTACATATATTGCATGGTACGTATATATGTGTATATATTTTCTATAGACTCTAAAGTAGTATATATATTTAACGTATAATCGTATACATGTGTGTATGTGTATATGTTTTCTAAATTCTAATGTAGTATATATATATAGTGTATATATATTGTGCGTATATTGTTTAATGTATTTAAAATCTATATAAGTGGGTATATATAGTGTATATTAGAGAAAAAAATTTAAATTTAAATTTCTTTTTTTTAAGGTTTGACCTGGTTTTGACCGGGTTGGCCCGGTATAAGTATAATGGGCCGGTCCCGGTTTGTTTTAAAAAAAAATTGTTGGGACCGGTACCAGACCGGCCCGTTTAAACAGTCCCAAAATTGGCCCGTCCCACGACCCGATAAATTAATATGGGTCAGTTTCAAGTTGACCCAGCCCGACCCCTTTGACAGACTTAAAAAAAATTAAGAAGAAATATCTAAACTCATTAAATAAATCTAATGAATTAATTTAGTTTGTGTATATATAGGTTATGCCTATATACATTAAATTCCTAAAAAAATTATTAAGTTGATCAAATTAATTTAGCTTAAAAAAGTAATTAAAAATGACTTTCAAAAAATGAAAAGTATCAAATAAATTAAATCGGATGAGAGTGCTTAGCAAGATATAGTAAATGCTTCATCATTAAAATGAAAGGATAAATTACACAAAATCCAAACTTAACAGACTATATTACCCAATATCTCTTATTTTTTAAAAATTTACATAAAATCTTGGTTTTCAACTTTAATGTTGATACATAAGTTGTAACTCACCTATCCGATTTTTTCCCCTCCATTAACGCATACAACCATTTTTTTCCATAATTTCCTCCCCTAAAATCTTTCCCAAATTAGAAGAATTTGATATAACTTCCTTCTCCACTACTTCAATCGCTTAGAACCATCAATTTACTTCATTAAATTTCAAAAATTATCAATTACTTCAAAGAGGTTAGTTTTTTATTTATGTGGATGTAAAGTTAATTTTTAACAAGACAAGTCAATATCCATATATGCTTTAACTTCTTTTGTGTTAATTTGTTTGATCTTCAATGGCTAGTGAAGATTCACCCTCATTCAGTTTGGGAATTTCCAAATTGAAACACAAAAAAGTATTCCTGCTAGTAATCAAATTGCGGGTTTTACTCCGGGCAACTTTGATTACACAGAGGAAGGTTTTAGTGAAAATAGGTCAACGCACCGCAATGATCCTGAAAAATTAAAGAATTTAAGACAAGATTTTTCTTCCAAAAATCTAGAATCCGACATGCAAATGAAAGATCAGGAGGAAATTGAGCATATTCCTAATTCCCTGTTGAATCAGGTATTGATATTGCAAGTGATACATATAGGTGGTATACTTTTTTTTTAAAAAGGAACCAATTGATACATATATAAATTTATTTAGTTATTCATATATGTTTATACTGTAATAGTGATTTATATGCATGATAAATATGATATCATTATATGGGTATTATGGTGATTCATATGATAAATACAGTTTGTATGGTTTTAATGGGTGATACATATGATATTAATGGGTGATACATATGGTATTATGGTGATTCATATGGTAGATGCTTATTATTTCAATATTGGGTGATTCATATGTTATTAATGGGTGATACATATGATATTAATAGGTGATATATATGCTATTATGGAGATTCATATGGTAGATACAGTTATTATTTCAATATTGGGTGATTCATATGCTATTAATGGGTGATACATTTTGTTCACACTGAATGTTTGATACATATTCTGTTATTTAATTGGTGATACATATTGTCCTACAATGTAAGAGTGATTCTCTGTGAATCAGATTATTGGTGATACATATATCCTAATACTTTCTATACTTATTTCATTGTTGTTTTCTTTTATAAATAGGTGATACATTTGACATATGAATCATCTTTTAATTTGTGTTATTGTCATTGTTTGTTGTTGGCATAATTTTAATTTGGTTGTGAAAAAATGACCTGCCCAAAACTTAAGGATTGGTAATGCACACAACCTCAATGTAGTAGATAGACTTAAAGAAGTTTTGAAGGATGAAAGAATCAGAATTTTTAGAAGCACCTGTTCTGGATCATTTCTGGACCTCCCTAATTGTAACTTTCAAGAATCGATAGCAAGGTGTTTGATGACCTTAGAGGTCCAACACCCATATCAGGATCAACTAAGGGTATTGGTCAACAATACAATTCTTCATTTTTTACTGTACGAGTTTTCTATTATTACCGGGTTGAAATGCATCGGGAACGAAGATGATTTCAACTATTCATACCTTCTACCATGTAGATTCGACAACAAACGTGAAAAGAAGTGAGTTGGTCAATTTTTTTGAATAAAAAGTTGGGAAAAAATCTGAAAGATGTGGTAGAGATTGGAATTTTGTACTTTATACACACATTTGTGTTCTCCCGATTTGATAAAGCCAATATCCCTGCCCAAGACTTTCACATGATTGATGATGGAAGTTATAGTCAATTTTCATGGGGTAAATTGGCATTTGAAAAATTGATGACTCCATTTAGTCGGTCTATGAATGAACTGCAACAATATTATCGTTTGAATGGCATGCCATACGCTCTTCAGATTTGGTGGTATAAATGTTGTTCTGAAGTTGATAAATTAATAGTCATTCATGAGAATAATATAATCCCAAGAATGGTCAATTGAAAAGTGGTTAAACCAAATCAAAGATATAAGGATTTGATGAAGGACATATTTAGTAAGGTACTATTTTTTTACAGTAATACTTTGTGTAACACCTCATATTTTTGGGCTAGACTTTGAAGCGTCGTTCTTACGTGTGTTGACTCTAATTCCATGAATTCCTTTTGAATATACATGTCATGATCTTTATCCTAGTGTGTGAAGTGATTTCTAGGTGAAAAATATTCATAAAAATCACTTAGAACAAAGTTGAGCCACGATCCTTTCATTCGTCCAAAGTTTGGTATTTGATTCTACAAGGGTCTACTTTGAACGTGTATAACTTTTTATAGACATAGAATTTTGCAGCTCAAGATCCACCAAATTGTAGACAATTGAGTCGGCTTTCTAACGATATCAATTTCGCCTTATCCGATACCCGAGCGAAAAGTTATAGCCATTTTCATGAGAGAGACAGTAGTTACACATGATTTGCATGCGAGGCATGCTCCATTTCACCCTTGAGGGAGTATGCAATGTAAAATGCGTCACATGCTCCATTTTGTGCTCCAGATCGTGCGACACACACTCCATTTCACCCCTGAGTTGTCTTTGTTTCAATCACGTTTTCCAAGGGCATTTGGGTTAATTCCACTCACTTTAATTCAGCCAAAACATGGGATTTAGGTCCCAAAAACAGCATTTTAGCCCCCATAATTCATATTTCTCCAAAATTAAATTTTATCTTCTCTCATGAACAAACCCTAGCCCCTTTAAGCTCCAAGGTCAATTCTTAAGAAATTCATCTATAACTCCCAAGAACTTTCATGAATTCATTAAGCAAGGTATGTTAGATGTTTATTCATGGGTCCTTTTCATCCATGGAGCCCAAGCACCATTTTTAAGTTTTAAAGCTATGGTTTTTACATGTTTATGAGTTATCTTCATGAAACGATTATGGACTTTGATTTGAAAATTATGATTCCCATGTGTTTTGTTGGAAATTACCCTTAATTTGTTCGAATAATGATACTCATATGCTGAAATATTTGACTCATGCTTTAGTATTGGAATTTTGTTATATTCATATAGTTTAATATTCCATGTTTTAACTCATGACCCCCATGAGTCTGATGAAATACCTCAAAGAATGAGTTTTGAATAATGACTACTTATCATGCCTTCAAAGATTTACTATGATCTTATTGTTATTGCTATCAAGTCCTGGGGGTTTGAATACCCAAAATATAGTTGTTTATCTAGTTTTCATTACTTTTAGAATGGTTTCAAATAAACCATCAACACTAACAGTTTAGTCTGTTGTCATAAGCAGTCAACTTATATTAGTTCAGAAATTAGTGTCTTTCAGTTGGGAGTAAAACTTAGAACAGAGTGAACGTAGGGATGATGTCTCCCCCGTCAGTAGGCATGAGGTACTTGTCTCCTACGTCAGTTAGGCATGAGGAACTTTTCTCCACCATCAGTAGGCATAAGATATTAGTAACAGTCCCTAGATTCCAGAACTATGTAGTTAGCATAGGATTTGAGGGATACCCCGTCAGATAGGCATGACACCCTCGTCCTTCGGGACATTAGATTAATAGATCCACATAGCCATTTTAGTACTTGTGACCCTGATAGTACATTAAGGCATGTCGGTTATAGCTAGCTCCCATAGTCTCAGTCTAGAAATAAATTTCAAGTTTGCTTGACCGTATCATACAATATCAGTTATTTATTTACCAGTATTTCAGTATTTTCGGTTCACATACTATTTCAGAATCAAGTTTTATACTTAGTCATGTATTCTCAGTCTCTACAGTTTACATGCATTTTTACTCAGTACCTCATGCTATACATTCAGTCAGTTATTACCCATGCACATGAACCCATGCTTATCAGCCTAACCACATTTAGCATACCAGTACATTCAAAGTACTTATCGCATACTCATTTATTGTGCTATGATGTCTTATATCATAGGTTCGGACGCTCGAATTCTTGATCGTACTTACACTTTCTAGTGCATCAGTATCAGCAGCCATGGTGAGTCATCATCCTTCGAGGATGAGTTATCTTATATTCATTTATGTCAGTAGTTCAGCTATTTAGTCAGTCAGAGTTAGTTGGGGGCTTGTACCATCAACTCCACTGTCAGACATTTTAGAGGCTTTTAGACTAGAACAGACAGCCAGTCAGCTTTCAGTTATTATTATCAGCCATTTTATTAGTATTGTCAGTATTATTTTATAGACATTATCAGAACTATGATTTAAAACCATATGATATTTTTTAGTTAAATTCTGCATATTATCTTTTGTAATCAATTTTACCCAGTGCTCACAGCAGGTACCAGTATCATGGGTCAGTGTAATACCCCGAGACTCTAACCAATAGTGCAACCATGAATCAATATCATGAGAAATAAATTATAGTGTTTTGGGTGTTTTCTGGTCAAGAGTGATGTGTATTAAGGCTTTAAAGATGTCCTAATGATTGGGCGAATCAAAACATTCTTTACCGATTGAATTCTTGAGAAGGATTTTGGCATAGTCAACTTCAAATGAGAAAATCTCCAATTTTACTACGAACTATTGACCTCATGACCTGCCAAAAATAGATAATGAATTAGCTTTCCAACGATACCCATTTCATCAAAATTCAATATCAGAGCAAAGAGCATCCTGGAAAATCCGTGATGACCTTTTGTGATGACTCATCACAAGCCTAACGGACCATCACAAGCCTGACGGCCCGTCACAAAATGTCGTCACCTTAAGGAATAAAGTCACAAAATCCACCCCTTTAGTGACGACAATTCATGACGGCCTATCACGGGCCTGACGACTTGTCACAGATGTCGTGAACTATTTTTTCAGCAATTTAGAGATGTTTTTACAAGGGTATTTTGGTATTTTCACATCTTTTGGAGGCCTCTATATATATGAGAATCCTCATCCAAACCCTAATTCCATCATTCTCTCTTTCAATTCTCTTGAGATAATATATCTAGGGTTTTATCAAGAATATAAATCTTCCAAGAATCATCCATAAATCTTCAAAATTTCTTCAAGAACCAAGTTTCTCATAGTCTGGGCTTCAAGAATTATTTATTTCAAGTGTGGATAAAGTCTCAAGAACTAAAGTTCATCCAATTTCAATGATTAAGGTATGTGGGGTTTCGAACAAGAACACTTCTTTCGTTCTTGTGTCCAAAGATTTAATTTCTATTGAATTTCATGATTTTTGCAAAGTGGGTTTACACCCAAATTAATTTATCAAGGATTTATGAGATTTGCGCTATACAAGATTGACATATATGACTACTTCATTGTCTTATTTCTTAAATTAAGAATTTATGCCATGAGTTGTATATTGTTATCATTAAATGATGATTTCTAAGTGATTTATGATAAGTGTCATGATTTATGTTTTTCTATGAGAAGTTTGTCTATTGAATATTTATTGATATTGAGATTGAGAGTCAAGAACGAGTTCTATGATGTTTCCTTGAAGATTTTGATACTTGCTATGATTTGATAAGCAAGTGTACTTGATGATGAGAAAGATTATTTTGAGATTGAGTCGAGTTAGGAATCCACAAGTTGATTATGATTTACAAATGAGATATATATTTATATTTTAGTCCTCATGATAGACCCTTGAGTTGATTAAGGTGGATTTCCTAATGCGTTCTGAGCTTAAGTCTGAGAGTAGTATCTAGCACCGAGAGGGAAGTGTGGGTTCAGCACATCCTACTTCCCCAGAACTACGTGCCATCGTAGGATTAAGATTAAGGGACAAAGGCCAAGACAGTGATCACTAAAGTTAAGGTTCTACTCCGATGGCAAGGATAGAATAGCTCTCCCCAACATGGACAAGACGTTGGACTCCGTGTAAGGTCACATAGTTTATGTCGGTTATAAGAAACTCCCAAGTCCATAATAGTCCAAGTTCCATGAGTTACTATGTCACTCTAAGTCATGAGTCAAAGAGTTTGAGTTGAGTCCAATGGTTTATGAGATTTATGAAGCATGTGTTATTATTAATGATTTATGGAAAATATATTTTAGGTAACTTAAGCGATGAGAGTCATTATTATTATCATGGATGATTTTCTTATACATTTATGATATTATTTAAATGTTTCATGCACCTCCACATACTCAGTACATTCCCAAATACTGATTCCCATACTCTTCTGCGTTCTTTATTTTCTCGTGATGTAGGTTCAAGTGCTTAGTCTCAGCAGCGACAGTGATCTTCGAGTACCTCCATATACATTCATACAGTTAGTGATTCCTCATGGTTCGAGGTCCTACGTCCTTGATTTTTGTCTTGATAGTAGATGGTGATTTATTTCCAGTTCAGTACGAGTCTGTTGGGGATCTGTCCCAATATATCCTCAGTCTTATGTAGTAGAGGCTTTGTCAGACTAGAGTACCAGTATGTACAGAACTTCGATATTTTGATTATACAGGATAGTATTTATTCGTATTCTAGTATGATCATGACATGATTATTTTTCCTTATTACAGCTTGATTATTGTCATAGTGAGTTATAGAAGTGATGATAGACTCAGAGGGTTAGCTTGAGGTCACGTGTGGCCTTAAGCACCGTGTGATGTCTTGGGATGGGATATTAGGGAATTACATACTTGGTATCAGAGCCTAAGGTTTAAAGAGTCCTAGGGAGTCTGACAAGCGGCATTACGTAGAGTCTTGATCATCGGTGTGTAGCGCGCCACATCTATGAGCAAGAGGCTACGGGATGTTTTAGGAAAAGTCATTTCTTTCTTTCAAAAGTCTATTGTGCCTACGACAGTTTCTCTCTGCTATCTATTCATGCTCTCTTATGATAGAAAATGCCTCCTCGTAGAGCTCGTAGAAACAACGAACGACCTCAACCCGTTGATTCTTTAAATGAGACGATGACTCATGCCGAATTTCGGGAAGCTTTTTAGATACTAGACCAGGCAGTTACCGCCAATGCTCAGGCCAATGTTCAGGCCGCAGTCCTACCTCTGCAAGAAGATAATTCAGCGGTAGCTTGGGTTTGTGATTTTATGTAGATGAATCTGCCAGAGTTTTATGGGTCAAGGGCAGGTGAGGACCCACAGATGTATCTTGATGAGGTGAAAAAGCTTTCCCAAATTATGCATATAATAGAATAAGAAAGTATAGAGCTAGCTTTCTATCACTTAAAAGATGTTGCTTATGATTGGGTGGAGATGTGGAGGAAGAGTAGGGGGAGGATGCCGCTTCCATGACTTGGCAGTTGTTCCAGGACACGTTCTTAGACCGATTCTTACCCCCAGAGCTGAGAGAAGTGAAACTAGAAGAATTTATGAACTTGAGACAAGGCTTCATGACAGTTAAGGAGTATTATCTTAAATTCAACTAGTTGTCTAAGTATGCTCCCGGTATGATGGATGATTCCAGGACCAGTATGAGTAAGTTTTTGACTGGTGTATCGAGTTACATTATGAAAGAGTGTAGGTCCGCTATGCTCAATAAAGACATGGATCTTTCTAGATTAGTAATACATGCTCAGTAGATTGAAGCAGATAAGGTAAAAGAGAGAGAGAGTGAGAGGGAATAAGAGTGTTAGATCAGAGAAGCAAGGGTATAGTCAGAATAGATTTTTTGGAGGGATCTGCCCTCAGTTTCAGAGCCATTTTTTTGTGCCAGCACCGTCATCATCTAGTGCTCCCGTATCCAAAGTCAGGCAGGAGTAGGGTAGTAGACCTACTGTGTCTAGGTCTCAGGATAGTGTGAGTAATAGACCTAACTATCCCCCATGTGCTAAGTATTGTAGGATACATCTCGAAGAGTGTATGGCTGAGCAGAGAGGTTATTTGGGTTATGGCAAGTTGGGCCACAGAATCAAAGATTGTCCATATGCTAGACAGGGGAGCCGTGATGTTCATTCCTAGAGTCAGGCTATTAGTTCTCTAGCCCCTTTAGTTCGTCCTACTCCTCCTCAGGGTGCCTCGTCTAGTACTGCCGGTGGTTAGCACCAAAATCACTTTTATGCTATACCACCCTGCCAGGAGCAGGAGAATTCACCAGATGTTGTTATTGGTATGCTCCATGTATTTCATTTTGATGTGTATGTGTTGATGGACCCTGGGTCAAGTCTTTCTTATGTGACTCCGTAAGTGGCTTTGAATTTTGAGATAAATGCTAAAAAGATTCCTGAGCCTTTTCTAGTTTCTACTCTAGTAGGTGAACCTGTTGTTGCTAAGCAAGTTTATAAGAAGTGTCCTATTACTGTCCTTCACAGATTTATGTTTGCAGATTTGATTGAGCTAGACATGGTTGATTTCGACATTATTCTGGGTATGGATTGGCTTCATTCTTGTTATGCGTCTATAGACTATTGTAGCCGTGTAGTCAAGTTTCAGTTTCCCAATGAGCCAGCCTTTAAGTGGTCCAAAAATTCTATATCTCCCAAGAGTCATTTCATATCCTATCTTAAAGCTAGGAAATTGATATCCAAGGGTTGCATCTATCATTTGGTTCGAGTTAAAAATACTAAGTTTGAGACTCCGACCATTCAGTCGATCAACATTGTTAATGAGTTTCATGATGTTTTTTGGAAGATCCTCCAGGGGTACCTCCCGATAGAGAGATAGAATTTGGGATTGATCTTCTCCTCGATACGCAGCCTATTTCTATTTCTCCATATTGTATGGCCCCCGCAGAACTTAAGAAGTTGAAAAAGCAACTCAAAGATCTTCTAGAAAAGGGTTTCATAAGACCTAGTGTATCTCCTTGGGGTGCACCCATTCTGTTCGTGCAAAAAAAAGATGGTTCATTGCAGATGTGCATTGACTATCATCATCTTAACAAGGTCACAATCAAGAACAAGTACCCTCTTCCTAGAATTGATGACCTATTTGATCAACTGCAAGGTGCCAACTATTTCTCTAAAATAGATTTGAGATTTGGTTATCACCAACTTAAAGTTAGGGAGTGTGATATTCCAAAGGCAGCTTTTCATACCCGATATGGTCATTTTGAGTTCCTGGTCATGTCCTTCGGGCTAACAAATGCCCCAGCAACTTTTATGGATCTCATGAATCGGGTGTTCAGACAGTACCTGGATATGTTTGTTATTGTGTTCATAGATGATATTCTTGTATACTCCCAAAGTGAGAACGACCATGCAGATCATCTTCGAATAGTCTTGCAAACCCTTAGAGATCATCAACTATTTGCCAAATTTATTAAGTGCGAATTTTGGCTAAGGTCAGTTGCTTTTCTGAGTCATATTGTTTCTTCTGAAGGTATTCGAGTTGATCCTCAAAAGATAGAAGCTATGAAAAATTGGTCTAGACCTATTTCCCCATCTGATATTAGGAGTTTCTTAGGTCTAGATAGTTACTACCGTTGTTTTGTTGAGGGTTTCTCTTCCATTGCGTCTCCTTTATCTCGGTTGACCCAAAAGAAAGTTAAATTCCTGTGGTCTGATTCTTGAGAGAAGAGTTTTCAGGAGTTGAAGACTCGACTCACTTCGGTCCCTGTGTTAACCCTTCTAAATGGTGTGGATGATTTTATGGTGTGCTGTGATGTTTCTAGAGTTGGGTTGGGTTACGTATTGATACATAAAGGTAAGGTTATAGCCTATGCCTCTAGACAGTTGAAACTGCATAAGAAGAACTACCCAACCCATGACCATTAGTTAGCTGCAGTGTTCTTTGCCTTAAAAATCTGGAGACACTATTTTTACGGTGTTCATGTTAATGTTTTTATGGATCACAAAAGTTTGCAGTATGTGTTTACTTAGAGAAAGTTGATTCTTCATTAGAGGCGATGGTTAGAATTGTTAAAGGACTATGATATGAATGTGTTGTATCACCCAGGCAAGGCCATGCAGATGCCCTTAGCAGGTCGTCCATGGGTAGTGTAGCACAGATCGAGGAAGGTATGAAGGAGTTATCTCGTGAGGTACATCGTCTGGCTAGGTTGGGAATTAGATTGCTTGATTCAGCTGAGGGTAATGTTTGGGTCCAAAGTAGCTCCGAGTCTTCTCTAGTTTAGGAAGTAAAGGAGAAGCAAGATATGGATCCTAGTTTGGTCAGACTGAAGGAGTCAGTTAAAGACCAAAAGGTGGAGGTTTTCTCCTAAGGAGAAGATGGTGTATTGAGATTTCAGAATAGATTATGTATACCTGATGTTGAATATTTGAGGCAGAGAATTATGGATGAAGCGCATGGCACGCGATATTCTATTCATCCCGATGCTACCAAGATGTACCATGATTAGCGAGAAATCTATTGGTGGAATGGTATGAAAAAGGATATAGCAAAATTCGTAGAGAAGTATACAACTTGCCAATGGGTTAAGATAGAACACCAAAGACCCGGTGGAATAATTCAAGAATTCAGTATTCCTACTTGGAAGTAGAAGGAAGTGAATATAGATTTTGTGACTGGTTTACCTCCTTCTCGACGTCATCATGATTCGATTTGGGTCGTATTATACAGGTTGACTAAGTCTGTGCATTTCTTTCCAGTGCATACATGTTTCACCGCTGAGGACTATGCTAAGCTGTACATTCGAGAATTAGTCAGGTTACATGGAGTTCCTTTGTCTGTTATCTCTGACAGGGGTACTCAATTTACTTCTCTTTTTTGGGGGGCTTTTCAGAAGAGTCTCAGTACCCAAGTTCATCTTAGCTTTGTTTTTCATCTGCAGACCGATGGTCAGGCTAAGAGGACCATCCAAATCTTGGAGGATATGTTGAGGGCTTATGTTCTTGATTTCAAAGTAAGTTGGGATGAACATTTTCCATTGATTTAATTTGCTTACAACAATAGTTTTCATGCTAGCATCGGAATGGCTCCATTTGAGGCTTTTTACAGAAGGGGATATAGATCACCCATAGGTTGGTTTGAAGTAGGTGAAGCTGCTGTGAGTGGACTTGATGCTATGTTTGAGGCTACGGAGAAAGTGAAGCTGATTCAGGAAAGGTTGAAGACAGCCTAGAGTTGTCAAAAGTCATATGCATATGTGAGAAGAAGAGCTCTTGAGTTTGAGGTTAATGATTTGGTGTACTTACAGATTTCACCTATGAAGGGGGTGAAAAGATTTGGTAAGAAAGAAAGCTTAGTCCCCATACGTTGGCCCTTATAGAGTTTTGAATCGTGTTGGGAAAGCAGCTTATGAGATTGAGTTGCCTGCCCAGTTGTCAGCTGTCCATCCTGTCTTTCATATTTTTATGCTAAAAAAAAACATTGGTGATTCTGTTGTTGTTGATCCGTCAGGAAATTTTGATTCAGGATAGCCTTTCATATGATGAAGTTCTGGTTGAAATCCTAGATTATCAAGTTAGTAGACTAAGAAATAAGGAAGTTCCCTTGGTTAAAGTTCTATAGCGAAATCAATTAGTTAAGGGTGATACTTGGGAAGTAGAAATATATATACGAGCCAGATACCCTCATCTCTTCTCCACGAGTTCAAATCAAGCCGAAGGTACTATTCTTCCCTAATTCAGTTTTCTTTTAATCCAGTGTATTCAACTATATGGTTATTCTCTCTATGATTCATGCATTTTGTGAAGTACTCGATATTTTAGAGTGAAATAAGCCACTTTTAGTGAGTCATTCCAGCTATACGTCCTCATTTTCTCTTGTTCTTGGCCTATCTAGCAACATTCGAGGACAAATGTTTCCAAAGGGGAGAAATAGTAATACCCCGAGACTCTAACCAATAGTGCAACCATAAATCAAGCTCATGACAAATTATAGTGTTTTGGTTGTTTTCTGGTCAAGGGTGATGTGTATTAAGGATTTAAAGATGTCCTAACGATTGGGCGAATCAAAACATTCTTTACCGATTGAATTCTTGAGAAGGATTTTGGTATAGTCAACTTCAAATGAGCATATCTCCCGTTGTACTACAAATTATTGAGCTCATGACCTACCAAAAGATAGATAATTGAATTATCTTTCCAACGATACCCCTTTCATCAAAATTCGATATCGGAGCAAAGAGTTATACTTATTTTACTCCAGCATGTCAGCCTGGCAAATCCGTGACGACCTTTTGTGACAACTCGTCACAAGCCTGATGGCCCGTCACAAAATGTCGTCACCTTAAGGCAGAAAGTCACAAAATCCACCCCTTTTGTGATGACAATTTGTGACGGCCTATCACGAGCCTGACGGCTTGTCATGGATGTCATCAGCTATTTTTTTCAGCAATTCAGAGAAGTTTTTGCAAGGGTATTTTGGTCTTTTCCTATCTTTTAGAGGCCTCTATATATATGAGAATCCTCATCCAAACCCTAATTCCAACATTCTATCTTCCAATTCTCTTGAGATAATATATCTAGGGTTTTATCAAAAAAATAAATCTTCCAAGAATCATCCATAAATCTTTAAAATTTCTTCATGAACCAAGTTCCTCATAGTGTGGGCTTCAAGAATTATTTATTTCAAGTGTGGATAAAGTCTCAAGCACTAAAGTTCATCTAATTTCAACAATTAAGGTATGTGGGTTTTGAACAAGAACATTTCTTTCGTTCTTGTATCCAAAGATTTAATTTCTATTGAATTTCATGATTTTTGCAAAGTGGGTTTACACCCAATTTAATTTATCAAGGATTTATGAGATTTGAGCTATACAAGATTGGCATATATGACTACTTCATTGTCTTATTTCTTAAATTAAGAATTTATGCCATGAGTTGTATATTGTTATCATTAAATGATGATTACTAAGTGATTTATGATAAGTGTCATGATTTATGTTTTTCTATGAGAAGTTTGTCTATTGAATATATATTGATATTGAGATTGAGAGTCAAGAACGAGTTCTATGATGTTTTCTTGAAGATTTTGATACTTGATATGATTTGATAAGTAAGTGTACTTAATGATGAGAAAGATTATTTTGAGATTGAGTCGAGTTAGGAATCCACAAGTTGATTATGATTTACAAATGAGTTATATATTTATATTTTGGTCCTCATGATAGACTCTTGAGTTGATTAAGGTGGATTTCCTAACGCGTTCTGAGCTTAAGTCTGGGAGTAGTATTTAGCACCGAGTGGGAAGTGTGGGTTCAGCGCATCCTACTTCCCCAGAACTACGTGCCATCGTAGGATTAAGATTAAGGGACAAAGGCCAAGACAGTGATCACTAAAGTTAAGGTTCTACTCCGATGGCAAGGATAGAATAGCTCTCCCCAACGTGGACAAGACGTTGGACTCCGTGTAAGCTCACATAGTTTATGTCAGTTATAAGAAACTCCCAAGTCCATAATAGTCCAAGTTACATGAGTTACTAAGTCACTCTAAGTCATGAGTCAAAGAGTTTGAATTGAGTCCAATGGTTTATGAGATTTATGAAGCATGTGTTATTATTAATGATTTATGGAAAATATGTTTCAGGTAACTCAAGCGATGAGAGTCATTATTATCAGCATGCATGATTTTCTTATACATTTATGATATTATTTAAATATTGCCTGCACCCCCATATACTCAGTACATTCCTAAGTACTGATTCCTATACTCTTCTGTGTTCTATATTTTCTCGTGATGTAGGTTCAGGTTCTCAGTCATAGCAACGACAGTAATCTTTGAGTACCTCCATCTACATTCGTACAGTTGGTGAGTCCTCATGGTTCGAGGACCTACATCCCTAATTTTTTCTTGATAGTAGATGGTGGTTTATTTCCAGTTCAGTACGAGTTAGTTGGGGATCTTTCCCAATGGCTCCTCAGTCTTATGTAGTAGAGGCTGTGTCAGACTTGAGTACCAGTATGTATAGAAGTTTGATATTTTAATCATACAGGATAGTATTTCTTCGTATTCCAGTATGTTCATGACATGATTATTATTTCTTATGATAGCTTGATTATTGTCATAGTGAGTTATAGAAGTGATGATAGGCTCAGAGGGTTAGCTTAAGGCCGCACGTGGCCTTAAGCACCGTGTGATGTCTTGGGATGGGATCTTGAGGCGTTACTGTTAGCTTGTGGTCACTTGTGACTGTAAGCACCGTGTGGCATCCAGGGTGTACTCTCGGGGCATAAGGAGTTCCATTTTTCTCAGCAGTAAGAACCATGTTTCATGAATTTACTAACTCCAAAATCAGGTCATGCAGCTCATGAATCAGGTACCCATGCTTTACAGTATGTTCATGTAATGCCCTGAGACTATACCCTGAGCACTACACGATGCTTACAACCCTATAGGACCACAAGCTAACCCATGACTGGTACTGCTGTGAGTACTGAATAATAATCATGAAACATATGCGAAAGTAAAACTAAAAACTCCATAAGGCTCATAAAACTAAATCAATACTGAGTACATCTGTAGAATAACTGCTAACTAAAAGTGTCTGAAAGACTCTAACATCTGAAATAAACGAGTTAAAGGGACAGGCCCCAACTAACTCCAACTACTGTCTGATAGTAACTAAAAAACTGAAATACTGTAAATAATAGAATAACTAAATGAGTGTCACATCCTCGATGGATGAGGACTCACTACTGTAGCTGCGTCTGATAGACTGATCTGGCTAGGTACGTTTCGGAACCTGAGCATTTAAACCTATGATATGAGACATCATAGCATAAAGAAAGAGTATATCAGTACTTTGAATGTACTGGTATGCTTGGTGAGGTTAGGATGATATGCATGGGTTCATGTGCATGAGAATAATAATTAAATATCATAAAATAACTGGATGAGAGGATATGCAAAACTGAGACTACTGTAAGTACTGAACATGCAATACCAAGAATATATCATCTGTCTGAATTAGTTTGAAGCTGAAGTACTAAGTTTCTGATAACTGAATAACTGATAACTGATAACTGATAACTAATAACTGTAAGTCATGATCGTGTAGAATGAACTGAGTTCTTTACTGAATACTGAATACTAGATACTGATTACTGAATACTGAATACTAAAATTATAACTGCGGGAGTTATCATCTAACTGACATACCCCGAGTATGGACTGATTTGTGGTCCAACCTGTAACCCTAGTTGGAAGGGTGTTGGCACCATGCCACGAGTTACTAACATGAGCTGGGTCAACCCTAATCTGGCAGAAAGACTCATGAGATGTATATGATTACCTCAAACCTAGTCTGGTAGAAAGACAATTTACCCTACACTGGCAACGTAGTTCTGTAACGCAGGGACTGCTACTAAGGGTCAAATCCTCTACTGGCAGGAATACCCCCATCCTTGGGTTTGCTCGGTGCTAAATCCTTATCCCAACTGAATTAATACTGAACTGATCACTAGACTGGACTAGGCTTGACTGAACAGACACTTGACTACATTAACTGACTAAATAATTATCGCTCATGGTAAAACTAAATTCATTATGTAGACTCTGGAAAACTAGAAAACAATTAAATTTTGGATATTCGATACCCCCAGGACTCGATTGCATAGATAATGGAACCATATCTCAACTTTAAAAGCATCACACATAAGTTATCATGCACAATTCCTTCACATAGACATTTTGTCAAACACTTAGGATACATCATTATTGAATAAGAGAATGAGAAATATATGATTATCATAACTACCACATCCAACACCACAATTCAATAATTTAACATAAGAGTTACATAAATCAACATATATTCTAGTTAATTCACATGAAACTCAAAATATTCTTGGCTTGAAATCCCAAACAACAACACATACATGAACACAATTACGTTTAAGAATGTAAATCATAATCTAAGTTTTAAATAAAGATTCTTGAACTCCAATGGTGGAAGGAATCCAAGGATGAACACCTAAACATATCTTGATTGTTGAATTCGTGAGAATTATTGGTGAGTTCTTGGGGGGGGGGGTCTTGACTTGATGAACTAGGGCTTTTCTCTTGAGAGAATTTGTGAAATAATGAGTGAATTTTTCCCTTTGAGAGGTTTAGTTTCGTGTTATGGCTGAATTAAATGAGGGGAAAATGACCTAATTACCCCCACAAACCCGTAACTTAATACATAAAACGTTCCCAGTGATGCGACAAGCGCCACATCACGTCAATGGTATCAATATGATTACCAACGCACTGTGTTGATGGTGACAGTGCGATAGCCAATGCGATATGTTCTGATTGCATTGGCTTGCTATTTTGGTCATCCAATAGTGTCTCAAACGATGTTCAAAAATTCCAAAACTCATTTGAGATGACCTATGGATAACCCTAATCATGAATCAATTTAAAAATCGATAATCTAAGGTTGAGTAGATCGAAAATAAAACCAATGAAATATCGAGGCCAAAAATAAGACTAAGTGTCAACACTTAGCTGAAATTTTCCAAGTCTAGGACCTCTTTTGGCATGCTATATGGGGATAAAATGGGCTAAGACTTTACGGGGTCTTACAATATCTCCCCCTTGGACACATTCGTCCTCAAATGATACTGATTAAGATGAAAGGCACTGAAGTACTGAGATTATACTAACATGCATAGCTGAAACATGACTGAATCTTGAGGCATGACACATGATTGAACTGATCCATGAATGCATGAATGATATGAGAATGATATGCAACTGAACCTAAGCATAGAACAGAGTATCTCTAAGGAATACTGTTACCTTAGGCCAATTTTAAGTTTGCGGAGAAAAGATGAGGGTACTTGGTTCGCACGTCTGCTTATGCTTCCCAAGTGGCTCCCTCAACGGACTGGTTCCGCCAAAGAACTTTGACCAAGGGAACTTCTTTGTTCCTTAGTCTGCGAGTCTGACGATCGAGGATTTTGACTGGGATTTCTTCGTAAGAGATACTATTCTGAACATCTACACTCTCTACGGGGACTACTACTGCTGGGTCACTTATGCACTTCTTTAGCAAGGAGCCATATAACACTAGGTGCACTGATGCTAAGTCTGCAGGCAACTCAAGTTCATAGACTACCTTTCCAAAATGACTCAAAATCCTATAAGGACCAACATATCGGGGACAAAGCTTCCCCTTCTTACCAAACATCTTCACTCCCTTCATGGGAGAGATTTTTAAATATACAAAGTCGGTAATCTCAAACTCGAGATCTTTTCTCCTCACATCTGTATAAAATTTCTGTGCTCTAGGTTGTCTTAGGTCTCTCCTTGATTAACTGAACTTTCTCCAAAGCATAAAACACCAAGTCAGGACCTATCAAAGTGGTTTCACCTACCTCAAACCAACCAATCAGAGACCTATATCTTCTTCCATAAGGATCCTTAAACGAAGCCATCTGAATACTGGAATGATAGCTGTTATTATAAGCGAACTCAATCAAAGGTAAGTAGTCATCCCAACTACCCTTAAAGTAAATGACACACGCTCTCAACATATCTTCTAGAGTCAGAATGGTCCTTTCTTCTTGACCATCTGTCTGGGGGTGGTAGGATGTACTGAGATTATCACGACCCAAACTAACGGACCATGTGGGCACCTACGCTATTCTAAGTAGCTAGGAGAACCCTTATTACCCAACTAAAAATATGCTGAAGACTTATGTTTGTAAGGAAATAAAAAATAAATTAAATACTAAGAAAATAAACTTTTTCAAAAACTTCTTACAAATGTTCTTCACTATCTCAAGACTTATCCAGACATGTACAAGAGCTACCTATTACAACATAGAGTGACAATGAAATAAATAATACAAGGACTCTAACATCTGCCAGGAAGAAAGTGCAGAAGTTAGTGCTGAATATCGTCATCCATCTAGTAACTGCAAACTAACCTGCATTCAGTCTATACCCCAATAAGGAATGTAGAAGAGTAGGGCCAATACAACCACACGTACTGGTAAGCATCATCGACCGACCGTGTCAGTTTGTCTAATCATAAAAAAGAATTAAGGAAAATAAATCATGACATCTTGAATGGAATATAATTCAACCAAGGCTGTAATAACATTTTTACTTTACCGATATAAGTTACATCATCCAATTACTCTTCCAATTCCATCAATATTATATTCACTACTAACATACTCTAGCCTCACACAATCAACCACAATCCAATGCTAATACATCACTATTTCTCTTTATTCACCTTATTTTTTTCATTACTCATATTCACAGGAACAAACTCGTAACATAGACAACCCACACTAAAATCTCGGGCTAACAATCAAATGCTCTCGTATAATATTAAAGAATGATAACTAGCTATTTTGGTAAACTATGATTAAAACACGTACAAATGAAGCAAGTCAACCAACATATAAATAAGTACAAAGTTTCACTTCTTTAAATACATATCACACAATCAAATACCCAATGAATCAATAATACAGTAATAACAGGTCAAACAGTGGTCACAAACAAGCCACATAACCATCAAGAGTATCCACCAAACTATAAACATCCAAAGACTCAACACAAATATGTACACACATGCTATGAGGCTTATTTTTGTCCAAATAGTCATGATCTGCAGGGAACAATCTATGTTTATGTACCATACCGGGGTGGTATCCAATCCATCATATACATATTCGAATCGACGTGGTACTCGATCCATCATATACTTATCCGTACTAGCGTGGTACCCGATCGAACATACATATATATATACCGGCGTGGTACCCGATCCAACATATACATATCTGTACCAGTGTGGTACCCGATCCATTATATACATATCCGTACCATTGTGGTATCCGATCCAACATACATATATTCATACCGAAGTGGTGTCCGATCCAACATACATAAATCCGTACCGGTGTGGTACCCGATCCAACATACACATATCCGCACCGCCATGGTACCCGATCCAATATATACATACCCGTACCAACGTGGTACCCGATCCATCATATACATATCCGTACCAGCGTGGTACCCGATCCAACGTATACATATTCGTATCGGCGTGGTACCCGATCCAACATAAACAAGTAATATTAATATCAAATTTACACTTTCTCACAGCATACAACACGATGTACTAAGTTTACAAGTACACTTAAAGTCATGAGACAATTCCATCAAGTAAATTTCAATAATCATTTTTACACGTATAATAATTCAAACATTAACAATTTTAAGCATGTACGATTACCAATCAACAAGCCATTCATAGTATTACTTTAAGGAGTTATCATTGTCAAACAAGCCACTAATAGACACAATTCAATAAACCATCATTATCACTAATTTAGCCTCTCATGGACATCGAATAAATATAGTGTTTTTATCAATGCCAAAACAAGAATATCATAAGATAAAGCACAATTTAACACTTAAGCGTGCAAGTCACTATTGGAGTATTACTTACTCATTAATTACTAAAATGTCACTACCTTTTTTCATATAATACAATCATCACACTAATTCAAGTCATCTATCCTTTAGATATTACTATGCTCATCAGTACTTAATCCTAGCATGGTTATCCTCACCATATTATTATCCAATACATACAGCTAATATCATTATAACTCAACTAGGTTCATCACCAAAGAAAATAAGAACTATCATGTCCACAACTTCATTTACAACAATCTCATTACAGCACATAAAACATAATATCACAAATATCACATAATTAATCAATAATATAGTTTTTAGGATTAAATTTAAGTTCTCGTGTCTTTATCCACCTCAACTCCATGCTCGCAAGCCTAGACATGCTTTCTCCCATCAATTCTAAATTATGAAAATATAAAATAACACAATTTTATAGTCATTAAACCTAGCCTACAAGGACGCCAAGCTTTTGAAAGAAACAAGCTGCAACAAACATGATCATTCCTTTCCTTCATGACTTGGAATAATCAACCATCTAAAAATCAAGCAATAATAAGAGTAATAAGTAATTACTCTTCAATCAAATATCTTGAGGATTCAAACCCACTAATTCTACCCTTAATTAAAGGTTTATGTCATCCCTCAAATTCAATTAATCATTAATTATCTCTCTTTCAAGCTTAACCCATCTCCATTAATGGAGCTTTTATACTAAATATTTCATCTTTACGGAATTCAAAATTTCTAACCATCAAAATTCATAATCTAGTTATGAAATTCATGTTAGGAATCTTTAATTTATAGTTTAAAATCAGCTCTAGGTCATATTAAAAAATACCCATGAGTATTCCGTGAAAGAATTCCACCATTAAGGTCTTTCTATGGATTCTAAGATATTAAAGGGTTAAAAGACGAAGAAAATAATGAAAAAACTTACCTCCACAAAGAAATTTCACCTTAAGTTTTGGGAAATCATCTCTCTAGGACTGGAAAATGAAATTTGGGATTTTTAGACCTAAAATATGGCTGAAGCTGATTTAAATACAACCAGAATTTCGCTACAGCGACATCCCATTTCAGCTCGGACAATGCTCAGTAAAACAGTCATAACATTTTACTCCAAATTCGAATTTAGGAACAGTTTGTTGCGTTGGAAAGAGGACTTAGATATGTTTAATTTGATAGGTAATGGTACCCCTATCTCCTTATATTCTATTAGATATGATCGTTTGAAGTTAACCCTAATGAAAACTCATATCAAAACTGTATCGGAAAGAAAGTTTTATACTTAACTTAGTGTTAGGGATAGTGTACGACCTTAATTCATAACTAAAGAACTTTCAAAACTAAAGTATTTATATTAGCACTCACGAATAATTAAAATTCATCAAGCTTGAGTCTATCTAGACACATCCGAAGGCTAAAATCTTCATCGAAAAATTTGAGGTGTCATAATAAATAAAGTATTGGCTATTTTGGACCCAAGTTAATATTGAGGAATGAAAATTAAGAATTTTCATGAATTTATTATGAATAATTTAGTAACAACGAAATGGTTCGTTACAATCAGATATCAATTTACCATCCGTTCATCCCCGAACAAGCATTTAGTGAAGAAAAGTATGAGGTTGGAATTAGAGAGACATTACTAATAGAGTTGCTTATACTGCACCTTGTTCACTCTCTTGATATCCTTATCGATCAAACCACATTCTATACTCAATGATTTTAATAAAGCTTTTCAAAATACGAAGATGTGGAGCAAAATTCTTACACATAAATCACTTGTTCTTCTTTTAACGACCTAAGTATGAAACTTGAGTTTCACGAAAGTAAGATAAAGATGGTTAAAAGATTCACCTTGATGAAGAAAAACATCTAAAAGCACCTCTTTTTCAATACTGAAGCTCTAGAGTCCCGAATTCAATTCTGAAGAGTGCTAGAGGTGCTACATAAATCTACTATTCAAACTTCAACACTAAATAAGTCACATCTAATCCATCTAATACACAAGCTCTCCCTGAGACACCTGACTCTATTTCTAGCTAAGACTACCCCATGGAGAATCTACATCTTTATCATATGCATGTCACCACACCATTTACAAGTCACATAATGTAGATACTCATACGCACTCAATCAAGCCTACTAAATTTATTTTTATAAAGCTAGCTTCAATATTTCTCAAACACTATTTTTTTCACCTCAAGATCACCCATCGTTCAAGCTTAGTATTTACTACTATTTATAGGTGACAACACAACCTCTCACACATTACACAGGCTTACAACAATTGGCAATAAAGATCCCAAAGAATTATAGCTTACGACACATTCTCCTTTACAATATTGTTAATATCCATTTAATCATCATATCTTAATCACTCAACAAGCATATCCACCAAGAATCACCCAAGAAAGGATCAATCATGCCATTTAACAATTCACTTATTCTCCAATTCAGGATTATCCATAATCATTTTATGAATGTAACTATGTCATTTGATTTTTCATTGCCACCATCATGGGAATTACTATCTTCTA
Source organism: Capsicum baccatum var. pendulum (assembly GCA_030864225.1). Lineage (NCBI taxonomy): Eukaryota > Viridiplantae > Streptophyta > Magnoliopsida > Solanales > Solanaceae > Capsicum > Capsicum baccatum. Next base: position 199,976,511 of record CM061560.1, on the reverse strand, counting down.
AAAATGTCATATATCAGTCAACTTTGTAGGACATGCAAATATATAATTCAGCCACAAGGTCAAGTCAATAATAATTGGTCTTCTCAAGATTTTTCCTAATGCACCAATCCACAGCTATAACTTATGTCCTGACAATCATTAACTAAATATTTTAAACGACCAACACTTCATGGTCAAGCCAAACCACTCTTATATTACTAACACCATTTAAGATATACAGAGCCATTCTTATTTCTACCTAATAATATTTTTATTATGGACTTTATTTAACTCTTAATCACCTTAAGAGTGGTCCCCACACCACTAGCACATAAGCAAGGTAAAACAAAATAAATTGATTACAGGTCATTAACAGTCTCATCACCAATATCACATTCCAAACAAGTTATCGATCAAATTCTATAGGTATCGACAACTTCTACTTGTTTTGTCACTTTTATTTAAAACTCATTATTTTACCAAGCATTAAGAATCTATTCACATAAGGAACTCAAAGATAATGTCACTTAGTCAGTCCTCACAAGGAACCCATTATAATTTCAATAACAGAACTGCACAAAAATTCTAAATGCAGTCTCAATGATCGGAGCACACAAGGATCCCCACATAATATCAAATAGTAGAACTACACAAGGATCCATCCACAACATCATTAACAAGAACATGTCATTACAGAAAACACATATCACCTCAATCTTTTATTCATGTCACTTTTTCACCATCTTTTCTTGACATCATATTGTCATATCATCCTTTCAATTATCATACCATAAATTTCATCAATATAATAGTACCAAAAATAAGTAAGCACCATAGAATTTCTAATTTCACAATAACAAAAAATCAAATAATCCCATCACAATTATCAACAAAAACAACTTAACTAATTTTCATCACTTAAATTCAAACAAAAATAATTCACCACAATGATGAAAATCTAGCAACACAAGTTTAGCCAAATATCAAACAGAAGTAATCAATAAGTTCACAACTTTCACAAGTCTTTACCTATTAACAATAACTTTTAGACCTTATTAACAGATACCAATTTAAATCTCCTAGATTTTATTCAAAATTACTAAGATACCAATTGGAATCAATAACATTCCAATTGAGCTCTGTTAAGATACCAATTAGAATTATCTAGATACCAATAGGATTCAATCTAATAGTCTGAGATTAGGATGACACGATGGAGAGAAAGAAATGAAAATAACTTCTACATACCTCATAGACTTTCAAGGATTAGGTGTGGGGCCCTACGCACCAATCGACAAAACTCTACTTGACATAGTTGTTGTACTTGTGGGATCGGTGAACCTAACGCTCTAATACCAACTGTCACGACCCAAATTAATGGATCGTGCGGGCACCTACACTATTCTAAGTAGTAAGGAGAACCCTTATTACCCAACTAAAAATATGTGGAAGACTTATGTTTGTAAGGAAATATAAAGTAAATTAAATACTAATAAATAAACTTTTTCAAAAACTTCTTACACATGTTCTTCACTATCCCAAGACTTGGCCAGACATGTACAAGAGCTATCTATTACAACATAGACTGACAATGAAATGACTAATACAAGGACTATAACATTCGCCAAGAAGAAAGTGCAGAAGTTAGTACTGAATATCGTCATTCATGTAGTAACTACAAACTAACATACATTCAGTCTACACCCCGATAAGAAATGTAGAAGAGTAGAACTAGTACAACCACACGTACTGGTAGGGATTATTAGATGATTGTGTTAGCTCATATAATGTAATACCTTAAACTGTCCTTAAGCCTAATTTTGTCTCTATTAGATTAAGTAATGACTTCTAAAGTCATAATATTGAATTTTCCTAAATTTGACTTTTAATCATGAGGAAAATTGAATTAGTTTTCCAATGATATAAGATTTGCCCAAATTCGATAACCGGGCAAGAAGTTATGGCTAATTGAAGTTCCATTCGTAAAACACCGTCATTCAGACCCTTAGCGTATCGCGGAGAGGATTAATATCCCAATTGTAAGTTTCTAATAGCCTAGCATAATATTGGCGCATCACGCCAGGTACCAAAATGGCATTCCAAAGGTGCACCGCGATGGTTTCGCATCGCGGAGTTTGCCCAGTTCCCAGTGGTTGATTTCCAGTGAGCCACCGCAATAGTGGAGCGTCACAGTTGCCACTTAGTTTGCAAATATTTCATTTTTCCAGTTTGTTAAGAGTTAAAGGGGGTATTTTGGTCAATTACCCTACCCCCAATCCATCCAAAAAATATAAAATCAATTACATAACAAAGCACTTTATGCCCTAATCCTCATTCTCTTCCAAATGAAAACCCTGGTTCGTCATACTTCTCCTCCAAGAAATTCAAGATCTCTCCATTCATTCTCCAAATTGAGCCAAGATTTCAAGTTCTTAGTGCAAGAATTCCAAGAACCCTCATTCAAGAGTATAAGTAGAATCTCAAAAGCAAGCCTATTCATTAAGTTCACAATCTAAGGTATGTGAGGTTTGAACAAGAGAAATCCTTGCGTTCTTGTGCCCAAAAACTTCTTTTAAGATATAAATTTCTGAATTTTACTATGACTTCCATGAACATCAAGTTAGGGTTTATACCCATTACCATTATTTGAAAGATTATGTGATTTCCCATGATTTAAAAGTTGAATTACATGATTTTGTTTATATTTCCATGCCTATTTCTGAATTTTCCAGATTTTAAGATGATTATGAATGTTTTGTTATCAAGCATGAATTTTGAGATGTTGAAATCATGAGATTCATATTATAAGTTATTTTTCCAATATCTTGATTGAGATGATTGTAAGCTTTTTAAGGTGATAGTTGAGCATGAAGTTTAAATATGATTTTGATGCATTAAAGCTTTACATTTTGAGTCCTAAATACAAGTGATGAGTTTATAAGGATATTATGATCTCAAGTTTTGATATGTACTTTCAAAAGCTAAGACAGGAATCCATACTACTTATCATTTAAAGCTAGGAGAAGCATAATTTGGTCTTCATTATAGACCCTTGAGTTATTTAGAGGTGGATTTCCTAAAGGTTCTAAGCTGAGTATAGAAGTAGTATTTAGCACTGAGTTGGGTATGATTCCAAGGTCTCATACTCCAGAACTACTTGTCACCGTAGGATTGAGATTTATGGGCCTGAGGTCGAGATAGTGATCACTAAGTTGAGGTTATACTCCCTGGCAAGAGTATGACACCTTTCCCCAACGTGAGGTTTCTTCATTAAGAGGATAAAATATAGGACTCTGTATAGCTCACATGGTTTATGTCGATTAGAAGAACCTCCCAAAGGTGTCTCCCACTCTTGAAATAGTTTTATGGATTTAAATTACTGAGCTAAAGATTTTACTATACAGAACGAGTTTTAGATTTCATCTAGCTTACAAATTGAGAGAATAAGAGGAGAATACAAATTTTAGAAACAAGTGAAATGACTCATAAGATTTATACTACATGTTTCATTATTTATGATTTATGAGATTTATATTTCAGATTTTTATTCAAGCTATGTGAGTCATTTATGTCAGCATGCATGATTTTATAAAGAGTAATGATATTGTTTATGTAAATGCATATACCCCCATATACTCAGTACATCCTCAAATATTGATCCATATATATGTCTATGTGCTACATTGTTTCATAATGTAGGTACAAGTTGTAGCGCATATACCATATTAAGTCAGTTCGCAGCTTCCAGTCAATAGGTGATGAGTCCTTTTGATTCAAGGGCTTGAGTCAGTCATACAGTTTGAGAAGTGTTGTATTTTCTTTATTCAGTCGTATTGAGTTAGGATAGTTGGGAGTCATGACCCGGCTACCTATAGTCAGTACTAGTAGAGACTTCATAGACAGTCAGCAGTGTTAATGAATTTAATTTCTATTTTGTTTGCAAAAGCAGAGTTGTAATCTTGTAAATTCAGATTTGTATTGATCAAGTTCAGAAAAGTATTATGTTTCCGCTGATTTTTCATATTTATGTAATTTATTCAGTTGCTTGTAAGTATGCCAGTAGAAGTGTTAGCTTGGGATCATATGTGACCCTAAGCACCGTGTGACGTCTCGGGACCCATTTTCGGGCATTACATATAATAATAAAATAGAATTAAGGAAAATAAATTATGACATCTTGAATGAAATATAATTCAACCAAGGTTGTAATAATATTATTACTTTACCAATATAAGTTACATCATCCAATTACTCTTTCAACTCCATCAGTATTATATTCACTACTAACATACTCTAGCCTTGCACAATCAACCACAATTCAATGCTAATACATCACTATTCCTCTTTATTCATCTTATTTTTTTATTACTCATATTCACATGAACAAACTCGTAATCATAGACAACCCACATGAAACTCTTGGGCTAACAATCAAATGCTCTTATATAATATTAAAGAATGATAACTAGCTATTCTGGCAAGCTATGATTAAAATACGTATAAATGAAGCAAGTCAACCAACATATAAGTACAAAGTTTCACTTCTTTAAATACATATCACACAATTAAATACCAAATGAATTAACAATACAGTAATAACAGATCAAACAGTGGTCACAAACAAGCCACATAACCATCAAGAGTATCCACCATACTGTAAAAATCCACAGACTCAACACAAATATGTACACACATGCTATGGAACTTATTTTTGTCCAAATAGTCATGACCTGTAGGGAACAATCTATGTTTATATACCGTACCGGCGTGGTACCCGATCGATGATATACATATCCATACTGGCGTGGTACCCGATCCAACATACATATATTCGTACCGGCGTGGTACCTGATCCTACATACACATATCTGCACCGGCGTGGTAACGGATACATCATATATATATCCTTACAGGCGTGGTACCCGATCCAACATATAAATATTCTTACCAACGTAGTACCCGATCCAACATACACATAACCGTATCGGCATGGTACCAAATCCAATATACACATATCCTTACTGGCGTGGTACCCGATCCAATATATATACCTGTACCAGCATGGAATACGATCCATCATATACACATCCCTACCAGCGTGGTACTTGATCCAACATATACATATCCATATCAACATGGTGCCCGATCCAACATAAACAAATAAATCAATATTAAATTTACACTTCCTTACAGCCATTCTATATTGCATGATAAAAATGGGCTGAGTATCAGGAAAGAGGTCTATTCCGAAGTCTATTTCCCTTTTGAGAGAAACTCCAGGGAGATCTTCGAAAAACACATCTGGAAATTCACTTGCGACTAAAACTGACTCAAGACTAGGTGTTTTGGAACTAGAGTCATTAACTCACACGAGATGATAAATACACCCCTTAGATATCATTTTTCTCACTCTAAGGTATGAAATAAGTGACCCTTAAGTGCTCTAGTACTACCCCTTCATTCAAGGACTGGTTCATTCGAGAACTGAAAATAAACAACTCAGTTTCTATAATAAACTGAAGCATAGCATGAATAGAGCCAATCCATGCCAAGAATGACGTCAAAATATATCATCTCTAGATCTATTAGATCTACTAAAGTAACTTTATGAGACACCATAATTGGAAAGTTCCTAAATACATGTCGAGCTATGATAGACTTACCCACTGGGGTAGAGACTGATAAAGGCTCTATTAGGATTTGGGTCTGACTCTAAAGTCGACGATTATGTAAGGAGTTACAAAAGACAGAGAAGATCCAAGATCTAACAAAACATAAATATGTAACTGAAAGATATGAAATATACTAGTAACTACATCAGGAGAACTCTCTTGATCCTTTCGGGACTAAAGTGCATAGAGCCTGTTTGGGCATTGCATACTAGTATCACTGGAAGTGGTACCCTGCTGAGATGGGCGGTTTAACTAAACTGGGGGATAACTATGCTGACTCTCTGAACCCACCTAAGGATATTCTTTGATCCTATGACTTGGCTTACCATAACCAAAACACATGTTACTGCCATCCATGCAAACACCCTGATGGTTTCTGCCATATTTTTGGCAAAGAGCATTTATTTGTGTACTGTTCATACTACCCTGAGATTTAGAGCCTGGCGCCTTATCCTTATTATCATTCCTGAATTTAGGCATTGGAGCACTAGCTGAAGATGGAGCTGGGACAAAAGATTTTAGGTAGAATTGAGGACGTTTACCACCTTCTAACTTTGGTTGAGCGAAGCTGAAGCTACCTTTTTAGCCCTTTTGTTGTCCCTCTATTTCTCCTTAGTCTTCTATTCCTCAATCTGTTGAGCATGGACCATCAACCTAGACAAGTCCATCTTTTTAATCAAAATTACAGTCCTACACTCCTTGACCATACTATCAGATACCCCAGACACGAACTTGCTCATCTTAGATCTGCTATCAGCTATCACATGAGAAGCATACCTGGCAAACTAAGTATATTTGAGGGAATAATCTTTCATACTCAGGTTGCCCTACTTCAGTTTGATGAACTCTAATGCCTTAGCCTCTCTTAAGTCTAATAGAAAAAACCTATCTAAGAAGGCAGTAGCAAACTCTTCCCATTTTATAGGCCCTACATCTGTGCCTCTATCTACCTTTCACTGCTTGAACCTTGTATGGTCTAGGACTTTATGGGGTCTTACAGTTCAGTTCCAGTACTTAGGATACACTCTCAATGATCAACGAAATTTAGATTTTTGTTATGTATATCCTCAGATTTGATATTTTGATAAATTCATGTCATTTATACTCTATTCCTCAGGCCTCAGTTAAGTGTCAAGTTTTTTCTAGTGTTCATTCATGCTTTAGGTCCTTATGTTTTAACCTTTCAGTGACCTCTCCTTATGAAATGATGTAGTGATGAGCAATTGCTTAGATGAGAAAAAGTAAATATTTCATGTTAAGGAAAGATTGTTGCATACTTGTTTTATACGAGGATGTATTTATGAAGATAGGCTTGAATGTCATGTTGGTGTGTAAGTGGATAAATGCATTACGCATTAGTCATTGGCTAGTAAGAGTTGTATTTATCTGTTAAAGGGGTAATTAGAATTATTTAGGAGATGGGAAGTTATAAAAACGTAGAGTTTATTGAATTCATGACTCAGACTAGTATTATAGTGTTATGTGTGCATTTTGTAGGTTTGAGTAGGCTTGAAAATAGTGATAGAATTTAGACCAACTCAGACTTTAGTAAGTAGAGTTATCAGCATCCATGTGAATATTTTTAGTACCCTCGAGTGAAGTGTGGTGTTGACGTAGGAAGTATAGTTGAGAGAGTATTTGATAAGTGTGGATAAGATTAAAAGTTAGTAGTTGCAATGCATAAGGCACAATAACTCTATCCTAGTTGATATTTCATAGGCCTGTGTTCCATATTACAGAATTCTATCCTGTTGTGATTTCTTATTCAGATGTCTTATTCAGACTATACCTAAGATTCTTTGATCCCTAAAGTCATTATAACTTCATAGAAAGAGTGTCAAAGAAATACTCTTGTTAAGTATAAGCTTTGAGTATAATTTAGTTTGTATAGTTAGTAATTTAGCTTAGCAGTCAGACAAATAAAATCCTATGGTTTTTCATTTTCCCATCTAGTCATACTATCTAAATTTTCATGAATATGGCTATTCCATGAGAAAAGATATTCACACCCCTATAAATTTTAAATTTAGCTCAGTTTAGTTCATGAATTAGTTTTAGATTCTATATATTCAGTCATGATTCAGTTCGTAAGAGTCTTGTGTATCATATTAGTATTTCCTTAGTATTTCAGAAAACCAATATCATTTGGGGTATGAACTATCCCAAGGAGGAGATGTTGTAACACCCTCGAGTTTTTATATACTAAATCTCTCAACTTTTCATCATGAAACCAGATCCAGCTTGAGGCGGTGATTACTCATAAGTTGACTCTCTCATTTCTATCTTAGTCATATACTCACCTTCATGTGATTGTATGCATTCATGAATTAGATAAGTCAGTAACCATGTTTCAGACTGAGTTTAAGATAACAAGTTTCCCCAGATTTCCTCTTTTCTATTCTAAGTTCTAGATTTATATAGTCAGTTTCATGATAATTCGTGCATTCACAGATCAGTTTAGTCATGCAGTCATGTTGTGAGTCATGCAAAGTTTAATACATAATCTCAGAACCTCAACATTCTTAGTCTAGCGAATCTCATTCGAGGACAAATGTTTCTAAGGGGGAGATAATGTAACACCCCATATTTTTTGGCTAGAATTAAAAGGTCATTCTTATGTGTGTAGAATCTAATTCCATGAATTTCTTTTGAATAGACACATCATGATCTTTATCCTAGTGAGTGAAGTGATTTCTAGGTGAAAAATCTTCATAAGAATCACTTAGAACAAAGTTGAGCCAAAATCCTTTGATTAATCAAAAGTTTGGTATTCGATTCTACAAGGGTATACTTTGAATGTATATAACTTTTTATAGACATAGAATTTCGCAGCTCATTAACCACCAATTTGTAGATAATTCAGTTGTCTTTCCAATGATACCAATTTCGCCTTAATTCGATACCCGAGCAAAAAATTATAGCCATTTTTGTGAGAGAGGAAGTAGCTGCGTGCGATTAGCATACGACACATGCTCCATTTCACCCCTGATAGAGCATGAAATGTAGCATACGGCACACGCTCTATGTTGGTGCTCTAGAACATGCGACACATGCTCCATTTCACCCTTGAGGTGTCCAGCTTTCAATCACGTTTTTCCAAGGGTATTTGGGTCAATTCCACTCACTTTAATTCATCCAAAACATGGGATTTAGGTCTCAAAAACATCATTTTAGCCCCAAAATTCATATTTCTTCTAAATTGAATTTCATCTCGTCTCAAGGACAAATCCTAGCCCCTTCAAGCTCCAAGGTCAATTCTCAAGAAATCCATCTATAACTCCCAAGAACTTTCACAAATTCTTCAAGCAAGGTATGTTAGATGATTATTCATGGGTCTTTTTAACCCATGGATCCCAAGCACCACTTTTAAGTTTTAAAGCTATGGTTTTTACATGTTTATGAGTTATCTTCATGAAACGATTATGGTCTTTGATTTGAAAATTATAATTCCCATGTGTTTTGTTGGAAATTACCCTTAAAACACCATTTTTATGTTTTAAAGCTATGGTTTTTACATGCTTATGAGTTATCTTCATGAAACTATTATGGACTTTGATTTGAAAATTATGATTTCCATGTGTTTTGTTGGAAATTACCCTTAATATGTTCGAATAATGATACTCACATGCTAAAATCCTTGACTCATACTTTAGTATTGGAATTTTTTTATATTTATATGGTTTAAATATTCCATACTTTAACTCATGACCCCCATGTGTCTGATGAAATGCCTCAAAGAATGCATTTTAAATAATGACTACTTATCATGCGTTCAAAGTTTTACTATTATCTTATTGTTATTGCTATCGAGTCCTGGAGATTTGAATACCCGAAATTTAGTTGTTTATCTATTTTTCAGTACTTTTAGAATGGTTTAAGATAAATCATCAACACTAACAGTTCAGTCAGTTTTCATAAGCAATCAACTTACATTAGTTTAGAAATAAGTGTCTTTTAGTTAGGAGTAAAAGCTTAGCATCTAGTGAACGTAGGAATGGTGTCTCCGCCGTCAGTAGGCATGAGGTACTTGTATTCCCGGTTATTTAGGAATAAGGCACTTGTCTCCCTCGTCAGTAAGCATGAGACGTTAGTAGCAGTCCCTAGGTTCTAGAACTACATAGCTAGCATAGGATTTGAGGAGTCTCGCGTCAGATATGCATGACACCCTCGTCTTTCAAGACATTAGATTAATGGATCCATATAGCCATTGTTAGTACCCATGGTACGGTACTAACACCCTTCTAGTCGGGGTTACAGGTAGGACCATGATAGTACATTAGGGCATATCGGTTATAGCTAGCTCCCACAGTCTTAGTCTAGAAATAAATTTCAGGTTTGCTTGACCGTATCATACAGTATCAGTTATTCAGTTACCAGTATTTCAGTATTTTTAGTTCACAGACTATTTTAGAATCATGTTTTATACTTGGTCATACATTCTCAGTCTCTACAGTTTATATGCATTCTTACTTAGTACCTCATACTATACATTCAGTCTGTTATTACTCATGCACATGAACCCATGCATATCATTCTAACCTCATTTAGCATACTAGTACATTCAAAGTCCTGATCGCATACTCGTTTCTTGTGGTATGATTTCTTATATCATAGGTTCGGATGCTTGGATTCCCAATCATACTTAGACTTTCCAGTGCATCAGCATCAACAGCCGTGGTGATTCATCATCCTCAGAGGATGAGTTATCTTATATTTGGTTATGTCAGTAGTTCAGCTATTTAGTCATCAAAGTTAGTTGAAGTATTTTCCCATCAACTCTATATTCAGATAATTTAGAGGCTTTTAGACTAGTACAGACAGTCAGTCAATTTTCAGTTGTTATTATCAACTATTTTATCAGTATTGTCAGTATTGTTTTATAGATATTATCAGAACTATAATTTAAAACCTTATGGTATTTTTCAGTTAAATTCTGCATATGATCTTTTGTTATCAGTTTTACCCGATGCTCACAACAGGTAGCAGTATCATGGGTTAGCTTGTATTCAGTTGTGACCGTAACACCGTATGGCGTCCAGTGTGTACTCTCGGGGTGTTACACTTTTGTATGTCTATTGTTAATTTTTAAGTAAATACAACTAGATATTTTTTGGTCTTTTGTGTTATTTTTGTTGCAGCTTTTTAAGTTATCCCTGTCACCACAGGAATTGAACCAACTTAATTTTCCCAACTCTCTGACATTTGGTTTAATAGATCATGGTGCAAATATAGCACAGACTGTATCTGTACAACAAGAATCTTAAAGGACTTCTTCAACTAAAATTCTACATGAATTTGATGATTTTAGTACTCCTCCAAATGTAGACCTGCTTAAATAGATGATGCTTGATGCTGGTCCATCTTCACATCTTCCTGCAAAGAAACAAAAAATTAATGATGAGTAAAAAAAGTCAGTTCACTTGTAGCCAAGACACAAAAATAGTCAGCTTCGTTATCCACAGAGAAACATTTGGCAGATTCATCAAGAGCTCATCCAGAGCCTCATGTTTCCTTGTAAAAAGACACAGTTGTTCATAATATTGAGAAGAGGGATGCAGATAATGCACCTGTTGCTGTTAAGAAAAAGGAATCACTTTCCATGTCAGATTTGAACAACATAAAATCTTATGTTAAGACGTATATAAGTATAATATTTTTTTGGTATGTTATGTTAATGATAATACATATTTAAATATGATACATAAGGTATATCCACAGGGTATATCTGTAAGCTTGCATTGAAAAACTAAATGAACATTAACCATGTGTTATTTGACATCACAAGTTAATTATAAATTATTTTATTTGACTAATTGTTATTCACAATGTAGGCTGACATGAAATTCAATGATCTTAAAAAGTTGATGGTGGACCATTATACAGGCATCTTGAAAGTTGTGAAAGAATTTTTTGCATCATATGACAAGGTATTCAAATTTTTTCATTAATATCACTATATTACCATATTATTCTAATTTGTTATCTTGCAGTTTACTCATTCTCCAGTGCATGAAAGTGAAAAAGATGTTTCGAATAGAGAAGGGGATCCTCTGAGTATCTATATTACCGTTTTATTCTATTTTTCTCACATATCATTTCTGCCATATATATTGACCATAAACATAGTAGTTGATATAAATTTATGATTTTACTGTTTTCCAGTCATTGTTTTTATAAATTCATATATTTCAACTGTTTTAAACATTGTATTATTTATGGCATATATGAATCATATGTTCTTATATATTTTAATCTTCAATACAGCACATCAATGTGGTATTCTACTATCTTCTCAAGAAAGAAAAACTGGACACCATCAGTGAATATAGATATACCATCGTGAATTGCATGTTCCAGAACTACACCATGACACATACACTAATTACCACCAAACTCAATTTGAGATTGATATAAGCTTGCAGGAAAAAAATCTTCGTTCAAAAAAATTTACTTCGGTAGAGAGATCAATTTGTGAAATTATTCAAGGTCCATGCATCCAGCAGGTCTTCCATGACATTTGGTTAATGATGTGTATATGCTAATAAATTGTCAGGGTTCTTTTCACTGGGTGTTGGCAGTCATACCGCTCAAGAAAAGATGTATTCATGTGTATGATTTGTTGAAAGGTCATAGAAGTCATGCATTTTAGATAAAAGAGCTTGAAGAAATGTTATCAACTTATTCGTCAATATCTGATTTTCTTGAAAAAAAGAGCGTATGGACTAGTCACTACTAGAAGCATATAAGAAAAAGATGGACCAACGTACATTTGATATTTAGCTTGTTGATGGTATTTTGCAACAATCAAGCGGCACATTGTATGTATCATTTATTCTTTTAAATACATTTTTGAACATATGAGCTCACAGCAACCCATAAACTACCTCCTATTATATTTTTCAGGGATTGTGGTTTGTTTGTTGTGGCATATGCTGAATATTTAAGTGATGGACATCAAATACCTTCTTCAGAGTTTGATCCAAGAATGCATTGTACCAGATACACATCATTGTTATGGGACTATGGTGTGAACAAGACGTCTAATGAATATTTTAGTGACAATCAGGATCCGCCTAGGCCTAAACGCACCTTCATTCAATCCGAGGATAGAGAGATGATTGATGTCGAACCGTAGTTGTCTAGTGTTTGTTGTTTGAAAAAAGGATTATGGTTTCTTATATTTTATGATTTTTGGATAGTTCAATACTACCAGTTTTATGTATTAAGTATTCAATATTTTTGTGTTTAATGTCATGACATTTTAGCTTATGAAATGAAGAGTTCCTATGTTGTTCGACCATATTATTTTATCTTTAATGTTATGACTGTGTTTGTCATTATTTTTTATGTGTTTGATTCATATAAACTACAAAGAAATATTAATGGAATCTTAGTGAAATACATATATATCTGATTAGTTTTTTATCAATTAAGTTAAGGAGTTTAACCGAAATATCATTTAAGTTGAAATGCCTTCACAATGAATCAGGCATTAATAATATGAATAACATGACTTTAATGAACGCGTAATATGAATCATATGACATTCATAAATATTTTAATATGTATCACTAGCAAATAATATGTTGAAAATGTACCACCAACATTTCAGTTGTGTTACAATGCCTTAACAATGAATCACACAATACTAATATGAGTCATATGACTTTAATAAATGCTTAATATGAATCATATAACATTCATAAATGTTTTAATATATATCACTTGTAAATAATATGTTGTAAATGAATCACCAAAATTCCAGTTGTGTTAAAATGTATTAACACTGAATTGGGCATTACTAATATGAATCACATAACTATCATGAATGCTTGATATGAATCATATAACATTCATAAAAATTTTAGTATGTATCACTTTGTAACAATTTTATGGAAATGTATAACTAACATTCCAGATCTACTAAAATCTTTTAACAATATAACATACATTAATAATATGAATCACATAACTATCATGTGCTCGAACATATCTGCATCTGAGAATAGTTCTAATGAATAATAAACAATGATATTAAAAAATATTTCTGCTTCCATTGTAAACAAAATATCTCATGAAACAAATTTTTGAGAATTTAACTCAAATTACTAAATTCAAAACATTGAACTACGTAAACAATTCTGATTCCACTACAAAGAAAAATATCACATCTCTATTGAAAAGTAGTTGCAAGTGCGTCTGTTATGGCCTTCATGACCATACTTTTCATAACGATTTGAGGTTGATGAGAACATTTTGCTTCTTTTATTTTGTTTTCCTTTCTTAAGTTTTTCTGGTGGTCTTTTATATTTTGAAGGCAAAATCACATCTTCCAACACCTCCTGTGATACATGCCAATCTCGTTTATTGGGCATTGGACACAGTGACATTTCATAAGTCTTGACCAGTGTCTCCTTCTTGTAGTAATCAGAATAGTATAGTTTCATTTCCTATAGATCTTTGCTTTTCAAAACAGCAATAGAGTGTCTGCATGGTATCTCATCAAGCTGAAATCTACCACAGTAGCATGTTCTATTATCCAACCGAACTATGCATTTTCTTTATTCTCCATACATCGTATATGTAGTTTGTTGATTCCCTAACGTGAAAAATATTTTTCAATATAGAGTTGTGTTAGTCAGCATAGTATAGGAATCATAAATATTACAGATTAATTATATATAAAGAATGAGTTTTCAAGTGGTGACATATTTTTACAAATGTATCAAAATGATACATATGACTTTTAGATGTATCACTTTGATACATCTGGTATTAGAAAAAAGAAAATACACTGCAAAGCAAATTAGTTACAATATAATAACTAGTAAATAACTTACTATCATACATGATGACTTTGCCTCGTTCAATTGAAGAATTTGTTGAAACTTACCTCCCAATGAGCTTTTAAAAAGAAAGCTAGACTGGTCTTTATTTTTGCGGTCTCATGAACCAAATAAGATTCAGACTTGTTCAAGAAAATTTAAAATTGATAGTTCACGTGCCTCAACAAGATGAGAGTTAATACATTCTGCAATGTTGGAAGTCATCATCCTTCCCCTATTTATTGAAGCATGAACTCGTGATCACTTTTCATATCCAGCATTTTCTAGATATGCCTTTACTCTACTGTCAATCTTTCCCACTTTACACATAAGCTCATCAAAATCATCCAACTTGTATGCTTTAGCCATGGCAAAAAACTCGTTGGTCAGCTTGTCCTTACTCTTTCTATAATTCGTGAAGACATTATTCCAAAGATGTCAAACACATGCAAAATGTGGTATACATGGATAAACCACACTAACCGCCTTGATTATGCAATATTATCGCGCTCAACGTAAACACACTTAAATTGTTGGAAAACCATGTCCAGGAGGAATCATTCTTAGAATCTACAATCTCATATGCAAGCGAAAATATATGACTTGATACATAACATCAACCAAACATTATGTCTACTTTATATAACAATTATCATCATTTTGATAGAAAAATATAAAAGAATCACTACTTTCAATACCTGCTCCGTTAAGTGTACTAGCAAAAACGAATGTTCCCTTATATAGTACACTCATGCAACTACCGTCTACTACCACAACAGGCCTACAATACCTAAATCCCCCAATAAATGGATGTAGTGTTATGAATAGATATAGGAACTGCTTTTTCGGAGACTTATGATCCTTATCTGTGAATTAGGGTAAACAGAATTCAACAAGCATATGTAGGTGGGCATTTTCTTATTACCATCTGTTGGTCGCCCTCTCAATATCTTTAAAGCACATTTTTTAGCACACCGCACCTTCATGTAATCTATGTCCAAATAAATTTCCCATTTTATATCTTCAATAATGTCACTTGGTGTGATTATTCTTTTATGGTTCAATAACTTTAGAGCCGTTATTCGAGCTACAAAAGTAATTGTTGCATGCTGCTGATTTAAAACTCTGTCTATTAACGGACAGGTATGTTCATCATTGAAATAACGTACTACGAAAGTATCAGAACCAAGCTTACATGAGTTCTTGAATAACCAACTACATTCTAGAGATTTGCACATCAAGACATAACTGAAAGAAAAGCCAATAAAATGTATCACAAATATGAATATCCGTTAATTTGTTATTAAATGTATTACATAAGGTATATACATATCTCATTACTTTTACACTATGCCACGCTATTGAAATATTAATCTAAAATTTTGAAAGTAATCATATTTTTCCATGTATGCAATAGATTTCATATAAATTGAACATTTTGATACCAATATAAAATACAACCAAATATTTCACAGAGGATTTACATGTAAAACATACTGTAGCTAAATGTATCACCCTTTTTACTGAAATAAATACTCCATCTACCATATTAATCACCATTATATATATATAATGATAACATATGTATCATTCATATGAATCATCTTTACTCTATAAAATCTCAAATTTTGTTATGCGTTATCAAGAAAACACAATGCACAGTATGCAAATAAATATATGAATCACATACTACAACACACAACATATAGATCCACCTTTATAAAAGTATCACAAAACTTAACTCGCAAAAACTAAAATCAACTATGCTGGGTACTTTAGGAAAATGTATCACTATAATTTACTGATGTGTCAATAATAAGTTAAATTAGAAATTGATGATGAACAACTAAAACCAAACCTCTGTTTGTCAGATCTCCCAACTCTGAAATTGAACCTGTGATTGATTGTATAATTATGCATTACCGATACAAGAATTGCTTTATTTTTATAATTTTTCTTCACCTTGACAACACCGTTATAGTAATCAATTATTAGTTCTTCACCACCTACATTAACAACTGACAAAGATTCAACGTTACCAACTACAGCTACAGCTAGTTCAGATGACTCAACAATATCATGGCACTCAATTGCCATATCATCCGCGTCGAAAGTATCACTATCAATTATAATATTATTTGTTGTAATACACAGTATACACTTTCTAAATCCAGGTTCATGTTTAAAAATATGAAGAAAAAGTTTTAAAGTCATATTATTATGAATCTCCAATGTTGATGAATTATATTGAACAATGTATTTGGCAAGAATTACTTTCAGAGATACGTCAATTTTCAATTGAATTGATATAGCATCCATTAAATCCCAGTATGAAGATTTTTCATGAATGATAATACCGTCAATCCGATAGTTATCATACCTAGTCTCCAAAATTCAGACCCCGAAATGATGTAATAAGACAGTCATGAGCTCCATTGAAGTTAATTAGAAAATAGAGAAGGAAGAACAAGCATTGTTTTTGTTATAATTCAAAATGACACATATGGTTTGCTTCAAATTTGAAATTTGGTCGAGGGAATTATGAATTTTTTGTATAGAAAATCCAGCTTGTAACTGATTGAGCGTGATTTGCTCAGCATAATAAAATAAAATCTGTTACTTCCTAAAATAAATATCTAGTCAGTTTTAAATAATATCACTTTTTATATGTATCACATTATAAAAAATGTATCACAATTTTGAAAAACTGGGATATGATGTAATTAACTAAATAGTTGGGATAAAATGTAATAACACTTAAACATTCAGGGATTTATGTAAGTTTCCCAAAATGAAATATGGTTCCAAAGTTACCTAAATTTATCAAAAAATGTATAATTATAAATAATTCAAACGGTAATCTATACTCTTTCTAGGCCATAGTATATGATATTTTAGATTGGAGATAACTCTTTGGGATCATTTGGTGTGAGGTATAAGGGATAAATAGTCCCAAAATAAAATATTGGACTATTCCATCTCATGTTTGGTGGAAGTATTAGTTAGTACCGGTGTTATTTATCCCACCATTTACACCATAGTAATGGAATAATTTATCCCATATACATGGTCGGATAACAAATCCCAAAATAATTACTCCGGAATAACTTTTTTCCAACCAAATGACCCAAAGAAATCAATTATCCTTAAAAGTAAGATGTATGTTCGCCAAGTTACCCTTACTTAAGTAATATCAATTTATATTGATTTCTTAATTATGTAGAATTTTTATTTGTCTAAATAAATATAAATTTATTTATCTTAATTTCCTTTTCAGTGTTTTAAGAAAGAATATCTTTTGGCAACACTTTAATTTTAATTCTAATATGATATGTTTAAAATCACAAGAGTAAAGAACGTGTTTGTATAATTAAAAATTTGCATTACCTTATTATTGGTTTCAAATTAAAATCAAATACACAAATTGAAATGGAGAGAGTACTCCATATATTTCATTTTACTTGGTTGATATATAAGAAATAGATGTTTCATTCTACCGGTCCATCCATTTTAATAAATTGATAGAGTATTATAATACTTTTTTATCCATATTATTTTTATTATTAAATAACTATATAAGTGATTGTAATTAAACTTAGGATTTTAAAATTATTAATAAAATTAGTACATTTTTAATCAAAAGAAATTTTACTCCCTTCATTCCCAATAAGTTCTCCTTTTGGCTTGGGCACATCCTTTAATAAACTTTTCACTTCAAGAAAATTAAAAATTATTTTACCAACTTATGCCTAATTAGATTTTATCTCTTTTTAAATTTACACTAATTACTATATTTAAACTCAGGGACATATTAAAAAATTATGATCAAAGTACTTTTGAAAATTTAAATATATATTTATTTAAAAATAAAATCATAATAAAATAGAAATATGTACAAAGAAATGCACGAAGTACGAGTTGTAATCGAATTTGAATGAAAATGGTGGAGGAGCAAGAAAAGATAACAAAAACTATGGAAATTATCAATACTATACACCAATTAGAGATGTCCACTTTAAATGAATTTAAAAAGAAAAATAAATGCAAACTGAAAATAGGCCCACAATTTATACTACATAATAAATTTAATATAATTATATTCAATTTGAGGACGACCAAATTTTGCCATCCTCACTTATATATAATACTAGGTGGTTCGAGCCGGTGCGATGCACATGCGAAAATATGATGGCAGATAAAACAGTTATGCTTCATAATATGTGGATAGTACATAAAATAGTTATGCTTCATAGTATGTGGAATAAAGATTACATTGTTATGTTGCTAGATTGTCAAAGTACTATATATAATCATTTATTGGTACAAAAAGTATTGTTGGCTGGTTGTAGAAATAACATTTTCTTCAAGACAGCAATGGAGAACAAAGACTGGCTTCTATGATTATATAATGATATGCCAGTTGAGTAGATATTAATTGAAGTAGTATACTTTGTTGCACCAAATATGAGTTGAGGAACCTGATAAAATCGTGAGCAGATGTATGAGATGTTTGCTTCTGCTTTAACCTGATAAAAGATAGTAGTTCCATAAATACAAGAATCAATCATCACTTCAAAATCGAGTAATTGTTACCTAAAGTCAATGATAAAAGATGATAGTTCCATAAATACAAGAATCAATCACCACTTCAAAATCGAATAATTATTACTTGAAGTCAAGGAGTTTTCTGAAATGACATAGTGTATGCCATAAAATTGCAAAAGTTACTTTAACACATAATGCTAATAATACAGAACCAAGCAACCTACAATATCAGTTGGTCATTGGTGTAGTATTTACAACATAACCAAAAGATCTAAAATCTCATCTTCCAAAGCTTGAATCATTTTTATCCTTTAAAGTAGTAAGTTCAAATGGAAGAGTTCATACCAAAAGCCAAAAAGGAGAAACTTGAAAAAAAAAAAGAAATGACCTGCAACGACACTAATATTATTGTCCTTGTATCTGTCAACAAATAAATCAACAGTGTCCTTAAATATCTGAGTACCAAGAAGAAAAGTTGTTATATCCTGAAACATAATCCCTGTAATAATCACCACATACCAAAATACTCACTTCCATTAACAAAATAAAATCAAAAAAACATAACACCAATATGGTCAAATAGCAAATATCTTCTAGCAAATATCTTCTAACTCCTAGGATAGACTAATAAACAACATGGAATTTGTAAAATTTATAGTAGATTAGATAGGGCTTTAGGGAATCATGAATGGACTCTAACAAGGGGACAGATGTTACTGGAGTATAATTTACCTAATGTTTATACCTATTCTCCCATAATATTGATTTTGGCAAGGCAACAGAAGAATAATAAAATTCCTTTTAGATTTTTTAAAATTTGGGTAGATCATAGTAGATTCAATATAATTATTAAGGAGGAATGAGTTATGACCTAATAATAGTAATAGAGCTATGCAAAATATATGGATCAAACTGAAAGCATTCAAGACCAGACTACATAATTAAATACCATGGAATCTAAGAATATAGTATAGATAATTGACTAAGAAAGAAATGACTTAGCTGCTATACAAACTCAAATTAGGATACACTGACAGAACCTGCAAGCTATGGAAAAAGAAAACTTTGCAAGACTTGAAGAAATGGTCATTGATATTGGAGAGTGCAATAAAGAAAAAGTATAGATCTAGGTGGATAAAACTTGGTGACTTTAACACCAAGTATTTTTTGTTGTGTTTAAAGAGAGGTTATAAAACAAACAAGTTATTGAACTTACCTCTTTGGAAGGTCAGATATTGAGTAAGCAAGAGGATATCAAGGAAGTAATTTTCTCATTTTACAATGGTATAATAGGAACAATGGAGTGTAGTCTGCCAGCAATCAATAAAAAGATCATTAAGAATGGCCCAAAGTATTCTAAAGTACACAGAATTTACTATGTACAGAGTGACTGAAGTAGAAATTATAGGAAGTCTCAAAGATATAGGGGATGATAAAGCTATAGGAGTGGATGGATATAATGCAGTATTCTTGAAGAAATCTTGGGATATAATCAAACATGAGGTAATGAAAGTAGTAATGGGCTTTCTTCCCCACAGGTAAATTTCACAAACCTGTGAATTGCACTTCAGTAACATTGATTCCTAAATATGCAAATCCTACCTCTATCAAAGAGTGTAGACCTATTGTATATTGTCTAGTTATGTATAAGATTATTTCTAAAATCTTAGCTAGTAGAATGCATAAGGTGATGTCTAATATGGTTAGTGAAGCTCGGGCTGGTTTTATACTAAGAAGAAAGTTATAGGTAATGTAATATTTGCCTAGGAACTGGTCAAATGGTATAATATGGTCAGACAAAACTTATAATAGAACACAACACTTGAAAATGAAATAAGATCAATGGATAGGGGAATCTACAAAATCTAACTAATCATGTAATCATGGTTAACGGGATTTTTTCCCAAGAGAATTAATATGTCTCAGGCCAAAGAAACACCTATTTGAGTCAGTATTATTACGGATCAAATTTTAGTTAACATCAGTGAACTCTTCTCAAGAAGAGAAGGATCAAATTAATATATCTTTAGTATAAAAATGAGAAGAGCTTGAAATAAACTTCTTGATTTACACTTAGTAGTACTTTTGGCTTCCAAAATCACAAATCTTTACTTGGGAGTAAGAGGGTCCGCCTATAAAAATAAATAATGAAATAAGGAAATAGGCCATAATTTGCTACCCGAATTTAGTAGCTTGAAAAATGCATTACCAAAATATTTCGAGTTTTCAAATCCCTGTGGTATATGCCAGCAACAGTATAGATGTAAGCTAGTCCTCTAAATATCTGAATATATCTAAATGTTTGTATAGATCGATACTTAGGAAACAACATTAGCAATTCATATTGCTCAAAGAAAACACAAATATCACCCAGGAAAGCACCTCACTCACTTGATAAGTGTAAATCTTAACATGGATGATTGGTATTCTTTGGTTCATATTGTTATAATGCTTTAGCATTCTACACATAGTTTCTGAAATATATTCTATGACTAAATAGAGAAAAAGCTCATTTGTACTCGTAGTTGAATAGAAGCAGTGCTTTAAGTAGATGGAAAATTTTAGATATCCTCATCAAGGATCAGAATTCTTTCAATATGAAATGGCAATGAATTAAAGAAGAAAATATGTTAGAATGTATATTAAAGAGATGGCTAACCTATTGGGTTGTTGGGTAGATGATAGAAGCATTAAGCAGGTTGTTCTTTTCACCAAAATTCTTCATAGCAGTATAAAGAAGGAAGAACAATATTTCACAAAATCTGCAACATTCTTCATTCCACAAAATCCAAATTAACTACAAAAGAAAAGTTCATGAACCTGTAAATATATTTAACAATAATGAAAGAGTGCATAATATAGGTAGTGAGAAAATATTGTAGTAATTATATTGAAGATATTATAAATATTGAAAGAAAAAATATGAAAGCAGTTTCTTAGTAATATTTATTTTGTTTTCATTGGAGTTGATGGCTCTATTTTCTGTTTCATCTTGAGCATGTTCCGGCATTCATTTTGTTGCTCGTCTTATTCAGTATAAGAAGTGGAATATTTTTTTTGCTTTTTTCTTTCTTCTTTGATATGAGATGTGGATGGTGCAGAAAGAGAGGGTATGATGTCTCCTTTTTTAGTACAAGCTAAAATGTAGACTTTCCCAAAGATTGTATGATCAGTGCGTAAAGGTATTTTTTTCACTTGAATTCTAAACAGATTTTGAGTCAGTCTGATTTTATCATTTTGCATTGACTGGGACTCATTCCTTGAAAAAATATATTTAGTTTTTATATTCATTGAATAATTAAGTTGATGTGTATGTTGGATGGTTAAATTTTTTACCTCAGTTGAAGCAAGCTCATAAATCTGTTGTTCTATAAGAGACAATAATTTTTCTCCTTCTTTGCCGCTCATAAGTCCAATTAATAAGGAGGAGTTCCAGCAATCTTTTTGGAATACTGCTAACATATCTTGGAGCAAAGAAGTTGACAACTCTTTCTAACACATATATTGGGAAAAAATATATGTTAGTTTGTGTTGAAGTAGATATTTAATGACAGAAAGAATGAAAGAATGAAATGAGCAAATTGTATTCTACTTTTTTAAGTTATTCTCTTGCAGCTAGAGAGGCTTGGTTGTTGGTATCTTGAAATGATGTTACATTGACCATTCAGGTAATGGTAACTCTTTTTCATCTGAGTCATTTTTATCAATTGAATCCACTATGCTCTTTTTATCAATAATCCAGTTGAATGTATGCAGTGGTGTTTCATATCTCATAGTTGGTTGTTCAACGCGTGCACCCGTTATCAAATATGTTTGAATCAATTAGAACTTCTCTTGATAATGGGGGATATCATCACCGTAGACAACTTCTTTAACTTGATAGTCTTAAAGGTAGTTTTACTAATAGTAATATATGAGGTAGAAGTAAGGAATGCAAATAGTTGATTTGTTTTTAAAAATAAGAAGTCACATGTTCATCTTGAAAGATCATGTTAATATACTTTATCTTTTGTTTTGTACCTTCTCCTGGTCTACCAATATCTACCACTTGCACCTTACATATCCAGTCAGGTGTTTGAGGGGTAATTGCATGTATATTTAACCTTTTTATCATCTTTTTATAGCCTACAAAATAGTAACAGTGATTTTTATATTTGTTTTAATTGTTAAGACGATTTATATCAACCATAACTGGATAAAATATGAATTATAAGTATAGTTGACATTATATACTTCATCTGGATATCTCTAGAGGAAGAAAAAATCAGGAATTAGTCATGGAACATAGCGCAGAGTAAGATAAATGTACGATTGATAAATATTGAAGAAACTAATACTTACCAATTATAATTTTCCCTTTTTACTCCTCCTCTGAGAGAGATATTGGAATAGCTCGATCTATTTCTTTAATCTCGAAGTAAGAGTCCTAGAGCACGCAAACAATTCAAATCCAGCATAAAATATGAGAAGGATATGCTCATTTATAAAATTGTTACAAAGTATGAACATGGTATGTTTAAATGATCTTTTGCAGTTGAACATGGATATTGATCCTTTCTTGGTAGTGGAATATTATCAAGATAATGACCAAAATGAGCATAAAACAACTTATTAAGGAAATGTAAAAGAAAAGAAGGTTCTAGCTTTGTAGTGACTTAATTGTTACAAATTCAGTGAAAAAATATTTTGATGAAAATTTAATATACCAATATAGCAGATTATCATGGATTTATGGTAAGCGGGTCTAAATTTTAACATGTTGTAAATCATGGTTGTTTGTAAGCTTATGTACAACAACATAAAGCTGCACAACCTACATAGATTTTTAGGTATTCCCTGGATGTGCAGAAATAAAAATGAAGAAACTCTGACATACATGTTGATATACATAAGGACATATTTTTTATTCCCAATGGTTGTATTTAAGCTAGATTTAGAGAAATGAATGTATTGTAGGGTTAATTTTAATATGATTGTTGAAACCAATAAAAATTTTAGAGGATAGACGCATTATAGATATTATGATAGCGTAGAAAACTTGGAAAACACAGCTATAAAATATCACCTAATTCTAGCAAGAATTAGATTTTTACTCTGAACATATCACAAGGTGTGTTTTTGAATAGGTTGTTCCAAAATCGATTAGATTTGTAACTCTAAAGTCGACTGACTACAAAATATAAAGATTTTTGAGATTGTAGGAGCAGAGTAGGAGTTGATTGAGGAATGGAAAACAGTAAAAATCAAAATGTATGAAATTTACATGGAAACAGTGAAAATTATTCTTAAGAGAATGCCTTGTTAATAATTTCACTATATACTATATTGTAAGTAGAATGATGTAGGACCCTACAAAATTTCTAACCTTCATTCAATCCTTTAAGATTGTCAAGGGGTCCCAGACTTAGAAAACTTTAGCTAAGTTCCTATACTTAGCTTATTTTTGTCCTTCGAAAGTTGGTAATCTAACTTCGCCACCTTAATGTCCTTTAATGGTCCGTATGTTTGTTAATTCATGATTAGGGAGGTCAATAGGTGTTCTCGGACAAGTTTTGGATTTTTGGGACCTCGATTAGATCACGTTTGGTGTCCCAAATTAGTGGACCAACGCGATCTTGGTGCGCTGCGTCACCCATCGCATTGGTTAACATTGTTGTAGGGACTGCCAGTGAAACTATTGAGGCTTGGCACGATCATGGTGCGATGCGTCGGGTATCGCATCGATGCCCAATTTCAGTCATTAAATGTCAGCATTTTCAAGGGAAAAAGGGTTAATTTTCCACCCCTATATAAATCTTATAACACGTAATTCAGCCATTTTTTACCCAAAATATACTAGGTTCTCTTAATTTTCCTTAAGAGCAAGTTTAGGATTTTCAATTGAGGATTCAAATTCAAGAAAATTCCACCGTCAAACTTCGTAGAATCAAGAACTAGGGTATGTATAGTGTTCATTTATGGACTCCTTCCATCCATGAAGTTCAAGAATAAAGTTTTAAATCATGTATCGTGAATATTTTGTTGTGAGTTAATTTTGTTCATGAGATTATGATGATGTGATTCCCAAGATGGAATCTTTATGTGTTGTTCATGAAAATATGTTAATGTTTGGCTTGAAATCTATAAGTTTAGTCAATTCATGGAGTTTTGAAGTGATAATTTGATGATTATACCTATACCTTAAGTTGTTCATGGAAGGTGTTTGATAAAATGCCTAAGGACTAGAAATTATGCATGATAGCTCAATTGTGACCCAAATTCAATCGTGCTGACATATTTGTGCTATGGTGTTTTATAGCATAGGTTCAGAAGCACGAGCTCCAGAGCATCAGTATCATTCCAGATTTCAGCAGCTAAATTTAGCAGTGAGTCCTCCTCATTCGAGGATGATATGATTATTTATTTCATTATTTCCGCTTAGTTTTAAGTAGATGAAGTTAGTTGGGGACATGTCCCATTAACTCCATATTTAGACAGTTCAGTCAGTTAGAGACTTTCAGACTAGATTTAGACTTCAGTATTTTTAGATATTTACTTTAATTTAGGTATTGTCATACCACATTATTCGGAGATGGTTTTATCAGATTTTTTATTCTGTTTTTAAACCTTATGGCATGTTTCAACCTACTGTTTCTGTATTTTACATGATGTATGATGATAGGCGAATTTACGCGCCTATATCAATATATTTAGCCCATATTTTAGCCTAGTTTTGAGAACTAATTATCTATTTCATACACTTTTAGTCCTTTTTCCTATAAATGAGCTAACGAACATGATTAGGAAAGTTTCAGGTATAAATGATGCAAAATACAGCATTTTATGGCTTACTTGACGCAAAAGAAAGCTCACAAACGAAGTAGAAAGGAGCTGGACGCCTAAAGGACCAAATCTGTTGCATGGAAAATCTGTCCCGGGCAAAAACCGCATTTCTGAATACTTTGGGGACTGCATGGAAAATCTGTCCAGGACTAAAACAGCATTTCTGAAGACTTTGGGGACTTACAGACACAAAGCTGGATTTTGACAATGATACATTAACCTAGTACAATTGGGTTATGTATTTCATTAGTTTATTTGGATTAGGAGAATGTTACATTAACCTAGTACAAATGGGTTAAGTATTTCCTTAGTTTAGTAGGATTTGATTATTTATTTCATTAGCATAGTAGGAGTAGGATAGGAGTATTATAAATACCCTATCATGCTAGAGATTTTAATCAAGTCCTCCCTTAGTGGAGGCAACTCCTCTCTAAATTCAAGAAATTCATTCTTAAACTATTAATTTTCTTCCATCTCTCTCATCTTCCACCACAAACATTCAACTCTTAAATTCCACAACAAGAGAATCGTTACTTGCTAAGGAATCACCAAAACCACACGCCAAACACCTACTATTCACGCCAACCACCATGCAAAACGTGATATCCTTCGCATTCATGGGTAACTAAACCTCTTAGTTGGGGTTATGGAAGCCGAATGAGTTACTATCTATTGCTATGAGCTTGTGAGTTCAAGACACGTATATTGCTTATATCATTATTCTCTTCATCTTAAATCTACATCCTTTGCGGTTCAAACACAAGAACACGCCATTCTAACATCTAACCTGTTCGAGAGAAAGGTTATTTGTCTAGAAAAGAAGACGCATAGACCAACGCCAGTCTAACATTTAACTTGTTCGAGAGAAAGGTTATTTGTCTGGAAAAGAGATAATGTCAAGGTAGTAGGACACCCTTTCCTATTAAAAAGCTAGTGCCGTACCTGGACTAACCTCTTGGAGAATTCGTACCGTTAGACACGCTTTAAGCTCGAGAGAGTTAAAGTGAAATAGTCCTTGTTTAGGTCGAGAGACGCTTGGATTTACCATCGACTACAATTCTCTATAAGCAATTGCATGTCAAGACTCTACACACTCATAGCCAATAGAGACGTATACTTCTGAAGGTGGACATAACCCCAACGCCTCAATTCTCATTGTTTCACAACCTACGAAATACTCTCTTTTTACTTTATTATTTTCAGATTTTATTTCATTACTTTGGTTACTTATTACAATCCCCCCATTCTTACGAGACTTGCATCAAAAGTCTAATAATTTCACTTACTTGTTGACCAAGCTATTCTCTGTGGGATCGATACCCAACCCAGTTGGGTTCTATATTTGCTAACGACCGCTTTACACTCAAACGAGAGCTGTAGATTGAGCGCTATCAAAAATTGGCGCCGTTGCCGGGGAATACGAGTGTCAATCAAGTTCGTGATAATTACTAGACCCTTTGGTCAAAGATTCTCGTACTTTTACTTTTAGTTGTTGTTTTTGTTTTTTTTAGGTTTATTTAGTGCATCAATGGATTATCAAGCGCGATTTAGGCCCGAACGCCGAGCTGTGCATATACCGTTTGATGATGATGAGGATGATCTTGATGGACCTGGTGCCACCGGAGCTATTATTCTTCCGCCATTGGCACCCGGAGCAAAGTTTAATATCACTAGCGCCATGATTTAGCTTTTGCAACTCAAGGGATTATATGGTGGACTAGCAGGCGATGATCCGAATATGCATCTGATCAACTTTATTTCTACATGCAAGTCATTCGACAATCCTGGAGTTGGACAGAATGCAATTCGATTACGTCTATTTCCATTGTCTCTGTCTGGGGAGGCAACTATGTGGTTGAATGGGCTGACTCCTGATTCTATTACTAATTGGAGGCAATTGAAAGACGCTTTCCTAGAAAGATTCTTTCCGCCATCCAAAAGAGCACAGTTGAGAGATGAGATCATCAATTTTCGACAGCTTCCAACTGAAACTCTCCACGAAACATGGGAGAGGTTCAAGACGAAGCTAATGCGATGCCCAAACCATCATATGACCAATGTCCACTTGATGGAGATATTATACAGAGCTTTGAATTCGGTGACTAAGCCAGTGGTTGATAATGCGGCTGGAGGATCATTTATGGACCTCACCTTTGTGCAGGCAAGCAATATGCTAGATCGGATGACGAAGCAAAGTAGAGCTTGGCATACCAGGGATTCTGAGGTAACAAGCCCCACTTTATCTTTTGGCATGACTGCAGAGCAGAGGCAAAGACAAGAGGATCGTGACCAAGACATGGCTCACATGAAAACACAATTGGATCTTCTGACAAAGCACTTATTATCAGGGAAGACCGAAAAAGTGAAAGCTGTAGCGCTAACAGGAAGATACGAATCTGATTCTAAAGAGGAGGCCAACTACTTGAACAATCAGGGGGGTTTCCATGGGAATGCCCAAGGAAACCAAGGTCGGAACTATTATGATAAATATGGAAGCAAAGACCAAGGTAGTTGGAAGAACAAAAATGAAAAGAGTGGTTTGTACGTTCCCCCTGGTAGACGTGATACCACCATATCTAATTCTGGGAGTATGGAAGACATGATGGCTAAGTTATTGAAAGGAGTGGAAGCGACGAGCGCGGGAGTTAAGGAGGTGATTGACGATTTGGCCTCCATGAAGCAATTAGTTGATTCTCATTCCACTTCTATCAAGCAACTAGAGCAGCAATTCAGCCAACTTTCAGCAGCATTTAATCAAAGAAAGGCTGGCACTTTACCTAGCGATACTGTGCAAAACCCAAGGAATGATGGGTCATGCATGGCCATAACTACCAGAAGTGGTAAGGTGCTGGAAACTTCAGCAAAAGGCAAGCAAGTGGTTGACGAAGTGGTACGGTTTGATATATGCAAAACAATGAAGCAGCCCAGCGATATGAATGAGTCATCTGTAGCTGATGTTCATTATGAGGATACGAAAGCATTATCTATAGAGAAACAACCTACTGTTGAGCCATTGTCTGCTGTGCTACTGAAAGTTGAGCATGAAGATAATGAAGGTTATGAAGAACTTATGAGTGCTCCAACAGAAATAAAGTCTTATACTCCTAAGAAACCGAATTGTGAACTCAAGAATCGACCAACAGCGAATACTCCCTTTGACGAGCCACCAATGCTAGAATCGCAAGAGCTTCCCGATTATCTAAAGAATGTGTTCTTGGAAAGTAGAAATATACTTCCAGAGAGAGCAGATGATTTAAGTGAACAGCACGTAGAAGCTCTCATCTCTGCTCTGAGGAGATACAAGAGAGCTATGGGTTGGACTATTGATGATATAATTGGTGACTCTCCGGAGAAACGTATGAGCCATCTCGAAAAAGATCGCATGACCACAGGTAAGCCTCATTGTCGTCTAAATCCTTTTAGAAAACGATCCATCACTTATCTCGACGAAGTCTAAGTACTCGAGACTACTATGTCGAGCCACGACAATAAATAAGGCGCTAGATGGGAGGCAACCCATCGTACTAATCATTTTCATTTGGTTTTGAGCAAAAATAGGTGCAAGAAGTATGCAACAAGGAGATTGATTTCAATTGGCAATTTGGTCGCATTGTATGGTAAAGTCGGTAAGTTAGGAATGGTGATGCATAAGGCTATGGATTGAGCCTTTCTCACGTCATAATAGGCTTCGAGAAAGGCTAGGCCTTGGTAAAAATAGGCCACGAACGATGCACAACCTATTCTATCGCCTAAGGACTCGGAATCTAGTGTGCAATACACTATGCGCCGCCTATTCCTAGGTGTGCTTTTGACTATGCGCCGCCTATGCTATGGCATTTGAGATACTGAGACCAAATGCCATACCATATGCGCCGCATATGCCTAGATATGCCATACCATGTGCGGCGCATATGTCCCATTATGCCATGGACAATGCGCCGCATATACATGTGTTATGCCGAGGGATATGCGCCGCATATAGGGTGATTTTGTCCCCAAATCCGATTGTAAATGGGTCATAACCCGACCCATACTCTTCCTATATAAAGGGGACATAGTTTTACAACACAACCACATTAGAAAACACCCTAAAGGCGCCACATAACCTTCCAAATCTTCTCAAATTTTTCTTCCTTTGTTCTTCCAATCCACAACAACTTCTCCACAATCTTCAAGCAAGTAAGTGCTCTCTTATTCTCCACCTATTTATCGTAAGTACTACGTTGCTATGCTTATTATAAATTGCTAAATCATATAAGATTGTTGGTGATGTTCATGTGTTTGAATTGTTGTTGTATAATTATGTGAGTGAACATATACGTAGGGAATTCTTGACTTATTTCCGAATTGAATTTGGTTTCAATAGCATTGTTATGATATTTGCTGAACATATGTGGCTATGAATATTGCTTGAGAGTGTTGTTTGGATACTTGCATGATTAACCATCCCGGCCATCGGTATAAGACTTATAGTGCCTACCGACATAAGAGGTTGTGATTGTTGTAAGAATAACTATTCCATATAGTAACCCCTATGTAGTAGTGTTGCTATAGATACCATGAAAGTAGTCCAATGGCTGCAAGTAAGTAATGCATTGCTGATTTTCTTGTCGGAATACAATCCTAAAACGTATGTCGATGAATTCTGAGTAATCGATCACTTTCACCTCACTAGTTGGTGCCAACACCCTAAGTGTGGGGTGGTACCCCTACTGTCTGTGTATAGATTGTATCCATTGAGATTGTGCTACCATTAACACTATTTCAAGTCTCAGGTACAATGGCACCTAAAGAGAGACAAGGCAAGGAAGAAGGCTACCACTTCCCAAAAGGGCAAGAAAAGAGGCCGCAAGGAGCAAGGAGAACCCTCCTCGCTGCAAACACCTCGACTCACGCTTGGAATTAAGTGGGATACTTATGCGGAACTTATGAGGATGATGACTCTTATGATGATCCCAACGCAAGGGGTATGACCCCAGACATAGAGAATAAGTCCGACCAACCAGGTTCCTCGTATTTATTTTCCACTGAGGACAGTGTCCCGTCCAAGTGTGGGGTGGCATTGCATGCTATACTTCTCTGTTTGCACCTATGTTTGTTTGGTTACTTTGTTATTGAGTTCGTTTTTTTGTTTTTTTTTCGTTTGACGTTTTTTTAGTTTTTTTTTGGAGTAAAATTTTTCTAGCTTCGCATGAAATTATTTTGATAGGCAGCATGATATTATAACAAGAGTATGTATTACAATTGTGACTATTGAGACGTTTAGGTTCTAGTTGTGACTCATTATGTGATATTGTGTGATTCAATTCCTTCAATTGTTGGGTCAAGAGTCTATATTACCTCCAATCAAGTCGACCATGTGTCTTGTGTGAGATAATAGTATATTCTATGTATGTGGCTGATGCTAGAACTTGCCTGGTATGTATGCAAAGCGAAAATAAGGAATGTAAGTTTAGGATATGATTTAGGCATTTCTTTGGCAACCTATACATGTTTACCTTCAGTTTTTCCTACCCATGTAAATCATCCTAGTTAAACCCTTTTGAGCCTTTAGCCTATTTCTTTGACAACCTTGTATGTAAGCCTAATCCATTTTTTTCAAGACCGTAATTTGATCCAAATTCCTAAGTGCTTTAAAGTGAAAAAGTCATGTGACAACATCAGAGGAAATTGGGTAAGTATGATGCTTTAAATTGCAAGGGTGCTTGAATATGTTATGAAAAAGAAAGTGCTATCATAAGAGGTATGTTGTGAAAAGAAAAAGGAAAAGAAAGCTGAAAAGTGAGTTGTGCTTAAAATTGAAAAACAAAAGATGAGAACAAGGGTGGAAGAATAAAATAAAGAAATGTTGAAAGAAAAAAGTGTCAATGATACAATGTGATGTATTAAAGTGCTTAGGAACTTAGTCACTATTTCTGGCCAAAATAGCTGATCCTACCCGTCCCTTAGCCTACATTACAACCATCAAAAGACCTACTTGATCCTAAGCTTAGCATTCTGACATTTAGTGGAGTACTACATTAAGGGCAAGCCTATGGTCATCAGTTGCTACATATGAATTCTTTGCGAGAGTGAGAGCAAGGATATATTGATACCCATGTTTGAAAAATATGCTATACTTGTGAGTGATTATGGGTACTATATTGTGAGACACACATGGTTGATGAGCTTTGGATAGTTGTATATGATTCTATGTACCTTAACGTTTGCATGCGATTTGATCACCATCACTAGTCTACGCTAGAGGTTAAACTGTTTCTACTTATAATCGGAAAACTACTCTTTGTTGATAATTTTTGTGCTTGTCTTGAAGAATGTTTTGTGTTGTTGCTGTAAAAACCCTAAGTTGATGCTTAGAAGGACATGATATTTTGTTCGAGGACGAACAAAGCTCTAAGTGTGGGGTGTTGATGATAGGCGAATTTACGCGCCTATATCAATATATTTAGCCCATATTTTAGCCTAGTTTTGAGAACTAATTATCTATTTCATACACTTTTAGTCCTTTTTCCTATAAATGAGCTAACGAACATGATTAGGAAAGTTTCAGGTATAAATGATGCAAAATACAGCATTTTATGGCTTACTTGACGCAAAAGAAAGCTCACAAACGAAGTAGAAAGGAGCTGGACGCCTAAAGGACCAAATCTGTTGCATGGAAAATCTGTCCCGGGCAAAAACCGCATTTCTGAATACTTTGGGGACTGCATGGAAAATCTGTCCAGGACTAAAACAGCATTTCTGAAGACTTTGGGGACTTACAGACACAAAGCTGGATTTTGACAATGATACATTAACCTAGTACAATTGGGTTATGTATTTCATTAGTTTATTTGGATTAGGAGAATGTTACATTAACCTAGTACAAATGGGTTAAGTATTTCCTTAGTTTAGTAGGATTTGATTATTTATTTCATTAGCATAGTAGGAGTAGGATAGGAGTATTATAAATACCCTATCATGCTAGAGATTTTAATCAAGTCCTCCCTTAGTGGAGGCAACTCCTCTCTAAATTCAAGAAATTCATTCTTAAACTATTAATTTTCTTCCATCTCTCTCATCTTCCACCACAAACATTCAACTCTTAAATTCCACAACAAGAGAATCGTTACTTGCTAAGGAATCACCAAAACCACACGCCAAACACCTACTATTCACGCCAACCACCATGCAAAACGTGATATCCTTCGCATTCATGGGTAACTAAACCTCTTAGTTGGGGTTATGGAAGCCGAATGAGTTACTATCTATTGCTATGAGCTTGTGAGTTCAAGACACGTATATTGCTTATATCATTATTCTCTTCATCTTAAATCTACATCCTTTGCGGTTCAAACACAAGAACACGCCATTCTAACATCTAACCTGTTCGAGAGAAAGGTTATTTGTCTAGAAAAGAAGACGCATAGACCAACGCCAGTCTAACATTTAACTTGTTCGAGAGAAAGGTTATTTGTCTGGAAAAGAGATAATGTCAAGGTAGTAGGACACCCTTTCCTATTAAAAAGCTAGTGCCGTACCTGGACTAACCTCTTGGAGAATTCGTACCGTTAGACACGCTTTAAGCTCGAGAGAGTTAAAGTGAAATAGTCCTTGTTTAGGTCGAGAGACGCTTGGATTTACCATCGACTACAATTCTCTATAAGCAATTGCATGTCAAGACTCTACACACTCATAGCCAATAGAGACGTATACTTCTGAAGGTGGACATAACCCCAACGCCTCAATTCTCATTGTTTCACAACCTACGAAATACTCTCTTTTTACTTTATTATTTTCAGATTTTATTTCATTACTTTGGTTACTTATTACAATCCCCCCATTCTTACGAGACTTGCATCAAAAGTCTAATAATTTCACTTACTTGTTGACCAAGCTATTCTCTGTGGGATCGATACCCAACCCAGTTGGGTTCTATATTTGCTAACGACCGCTTTACACTCAAACGAGAGCTGTAGATTGAGCGTTATCAATGTATGCAGTGTACAGGTATAAATATCAGTCATGGGTTAACTTGTGGTCCTTTGGGGTCATGAGCACCGTATAGCATTCCGGGTACCAGATTTGGGGCGATGCAAGCTTGGTATCAAAGCCTAAGGTTCAATAGAGTCCTAGGAAGTCTGTAAGCCATATTTAGTAGAGTCTTGTACATGGGTGTGTTGCGCGCCACATTTATGTACAGGAGGCTATGAGATGTTTTAGGAATAGTTTCCCTTCTTCCAGTATTCATGTCGTGCCAGTGAGTGTAAGCTCAAAGTTAACTCTTAATTTAATCCATTTCTCCCTTTCTTCTACAGAACATGCCTCCCAAAAAAAAACAGAAATCAGTCAGCCCCTTAGTCCGTTCAAGAAGATCCCTTGGATGAATACGTTTCTCAGGCAGAGTTTAGTGCCGCATTCACCACTCGTGCTAATTCAGTTGCTGCTCAGAATGAACGACCAACTATCGTTCTAGCCAACCCAGTGGCCAATTCAGCTGCAGTTAGGATTCGGGACTTCACCCGAATAAATCCTTCATCCTTCTTTGGGTCTAAGATAGATGATGACCCTCAGGAATTCCTTGATCAAGTTTAGAAAGTTATGAATATCATGGGAGGGTCATCTGTTGAGAGTGCTGAGCTAGTTGCATATCAGTTACAGGATGTGGCTCACACATGGTTCAAATAGTGGAAGTCAGAGAGGTTAGTTGATACAGGGCCTATTGAGTGGGAGGAGTTTGTCATTGCATTCTTAGATAGATTCTTTCCCCAGGAGCTGAGAAAAGCTAAGGTGTTAGAATTTATCAACATCAGGTAGGGCAACATGATGGTGAAAGATTATAGTCTTAAGTTTACCCAATTATCCAGATATACTCCTCATGTAGTTGCAGATAGCAGAGCCAAGATAAGTAAGTTTATTTATGGGGTAAATGATAGTATGGTCAATGAGTGCAGGTCCGTGATATTGAATAGTGACATAAATATAGCCAGGCTTATGACCCATGCTCAATAAATAAAAGAGCAAAAGAATAAAATAAGAGAGAAGCAGAATAAGAGAGTAAGGACAGGTAGTTTTAAATCTGCTCAGCCTAAGTCAGAGGGAGGAAACCGTTCTAAGTTTTTTCCTAAGTCATTAGTTCTAGATCCTTCTTCAGCTAGTGCTCCAGTGCCAAAATTCAAAAAATCAAAAGAGATAGGGCGCCAGGCTCTAAATTTTAGGGCAGTGTTAGCAGTGCCCGAACTTATCTTCTTTGTCAGACATGTGGCAAGCACCATCAGGGTACTTGCAAAGCAGGCAGTGGTATTTATTTTGGATATGGCAAGCCAGGCCACAGGGTAAAAAATTATCTCCAGCCAGGTCCTCAGGGTCATCTTAACCGTTCCTCAACTCAGTCCAGTCGTTCGAATCAGCAGGGTGCCACCTCCAGTTCTACTAGTGGGCAATGCCCAAATAGAATTTATGCTCTCTAGTTCTGATAGGATCAGGAAAATTCTCTTGATATAGTTACTGGTACGTTACAGATCTTTCGCTTGCATGTTTATGCCTTGCTAGATCCAGGAGCTTCTTTGTCTTTTGTTACTCCTTATATAGCAGTTGATTTTAGAGACACTCCTAAAATTCTAGCAGAGCCCTTTTAATCTCTACCCCAGTGGATAAAACCATCATAGCCCAACAGGTATATAGGAATTATCCGGTCATGATATTTTAGAAAGTCACCTCAGTAGAATTAGTCGAATTAGAGATGACTGATTTTGATATCATTCTCGACATGGATTGGCTTCATTCCTGCTATGCCACATTCAACTGCAGAAATAGAGTTGTCTAATTTCATTGTCTGAATGAAACTATCCTGGAGTGGAAGGGTAGTACTTCAGCTTTCAGAGGTTAGCTTATTTCCTACCTTCGGACACGAAAAATGATAACTAAGGGATGTGTCTATCATCTTGTTCGAGTTACGGACACTAGTTTTGAAACTCCCGGTCTTGAATTAGTTCCAGTGGTTAATGAATATTCAGATGTCTTTCTCAAAGATCTTCTTGGAGTTCCTCCCAAAAGGGAAATAGATTTTGGCATTAGTGTTCTTCCAAATACTCAGACTATATCTATTCCGCCATAAAGAATGGCACCAACAGAACTCAAAGAACTAAAAAAATAGTTGAAAGATCTCTTAGATAAGGGATTCATCAGACCCAGTGTGTCCCCATGGGGCACACCATTCTTGTTCATACTCAAGAAAGATGATTCTCTCAAAATGTGCATTGATTACCGTCAACTTAATAAAGTCACGATCAATAACAAGTATCCACTTCCCCAAATTGAAGACTTATTTGACCAACTTTTGGGTGCCAGTTATTTCTCTAAGATAGACCTCAGATTAGGCTATCATCACCTCAGAGTCGAGGAATGTGACATTCCAAAAAGAGCTTTTCAAACTCGGTATGGTCACTTCGAATTCCTAGTCATGTCCTTTGGTATTACCAATGCCCCTACAATTTTCATATACTTGATGAACCGTGTGTTCAAGTAGTACTTGGACATGTTCATCATAGTCTTTATTAATGATATTCTTGTCTATTCCTGCAGTGAACGTGATCACGCAGACCATCTCAAAATCGTACTTCAGACTCTCAGAGATCATTAGTTATTCGCCAAATTTAGTAAGTGCGAATTTTGGCTAAGGTCAGTATCATTCCTTGGTCATATCATTTCTTGTGATGGCATTAGATTAAATCCTCAAAAGACCAAAGCAGTAAGAAACTGGCCTAGACCTGTCTCTCTATCTAATATAATGAGTTTTGTGGTTTTGGATGGCTATTACGGATGGTTTATTGAGGGATTTTATTCTATTTCATCCTCTATGTCCAAATTGATGAAGAAAAAAG
Source organism: Capsicum baccatum var. pendulum (assembly GCA_030864225.1). NCBI lineage: Eukaryota > Viridiplantae > Streptophyta > Magnoliopsida > Solanales > Solanaceae > Capsicum > Capsicum baccatum. The sequence goes on along the minus strand of CM061560.1, from coordinate 199,939,806 downwards.
TCAAGTTTCGGTGGTCAGATCCTTGCGAAAAGAGTTTTTAGGAGTTGAAGAGTTGACTTACCTCAGCTCCAGTTTTGGCTCTTCCAAATAGTTTTGATGGTTTTGTAGTGTATTGTGATGCATCCAGAGTAGGTTTGGGTTGTTTCATCATGCAACATGGTAAGGTCATAGCCTACGCCTCCAGGCAGCTTAAACCCCATGATAAAAATTATCCTACTCATGATCTTGAGTTAGCAGCCATAGTTTTTTCCTTAAAGATTTGGAGGCATTATCTATACGGTATTCATGTAGATGTGTTCATAGATCATAAAATCCTTTAGTAAGTATTCTCTCAGAAAGATCTTAATTTTTGTCAGGGAATATGGTTAGAGCTCTTGAAAGATTATAACATAAGTGTCCTTCATCATCTTGGCAAGGCCAACATAGTGGTCGATGCTCTCAGTAGACTGTCTATGGGTAGTGTTACTTTTGTTGAAGATAGTAAGAGCAAGTTAGCTCGAGAAGTCCATCAGCTTGCTAGACTAGGTGTCTGCCAAGTTGATTCGGAAGAGGGTAATTTATGGGTTCAACATATTTCAGAATCATCCCTAGTTTTGAGGTGAAAGAAAATTAGGATAGATATCCTAGTCTTGTTAAGTTGAAAGAGTCAGTCAAAGATCATAAAGTAGAGGTTTTCTCCAAAGGGGGAGATAGTGTATTGCGTTGTCAGGGTCGTCTGTGTATGCCATGTGTAGACGACTTAAGGTAGAAAATTCTTGCAGAAGAGCATGGTGTGCGCTACTCTATTCATGTAGGATCCACAAAGATGTACAACAACTTACGGGAGATCTACTGGTGGAGTGGGATGAAGAGAGATATGGCAGAGTTTGTGGCTAAGTATTGTATATGTCAGCAGGTTAAGATAGAGCATCAGAAGCCTAGTGGGTCCATGCAAGATTTTAATATTCCTACTTAGAAGTGGAGAGAAGTGAACAAGGACTTCGTGATGGGTTTTCCTCATACTCGTCATCAGCATAATTTAGTTTGGGTCATTGTAGACAAGATGACAAAATTAGCATATTTTCTTCCAGTCCATATCTCTTATTCAACTGAGGATTACACCAAACTCTATATCAGAGAGTTGGTCAGATTGTATGGTGTTCCGTTGTCTATTGTCTGAGATAGAAGGACCCAGTTCACCTCCTATTTTTGGAAAGCGTTCCAAAAGGATCTTGGTACCCAAATTTATCTCAGTATAGCCTTCCATCCTCAGATAGATAGTCAAGTAGAAAAGACCATTCAGACTTTAGAAGATATGTTGCGAGTGTGTGCAATTGATTTCAAGGGTAGTTGGGATGACCACTTTCCTTTGATTGAGTTCGCATACAACAACAGATATCATTCCAGTATTAAGATGGCTCCATTCGAAGCTCTCTATGGTAGGAGGTGTGTATCTCCGGTCGGTTGGTTCGAAGTTAGTGAGGCCTTATTTATAGAGTTTCACTTAGTATTCGATGCCTTAGAAAAATTCCAGTTGATTAGAGAAAGACTCTGGGTTTCTTAGAGCTGACAGAAGTCTTATGCGGATATGCACAGAAAGGATCTCGAGTTCGAGATTGGTGAATTTGTTTATCTAAAGATCTCTCCCATGAATGGAGTGAAAAGATTCAGCAAGAAAGGAAAGCTTAGTCCCCAATATGTCGGTCCCTTCAAAATTCTTAGTCGCTTCGGTAAGCTAGCTTATGAGCTCAAATTACCTTCAGATCTAGCCTCAGTTTATCCAGTCTTTCATGTCTCTTTGCTCAAAAAGTGTATATGTGACCCAACAGTCATAGTCTATGTTGAGGGCATAGATATTCAGAACATCCTCTTTTATGAAAAGATTCAAGTCGAAATTCTTGACTACCGGACTCGCAGAATGAGGAAGAAGGAAGTTCCACTAGTCAAAATTCTTTGGAGAAATCAGTCCGTTGAGGGAGCCACTTGAGAAGAAGAAGCAGGCATGTGGACCAAGTATCTTCACCTCTTCTCCGCTAATTCAGACTCAACCCAAGGTAATAGCTTTCCTTAAAGCTTATTCATGTTTTATGTCCAAATTTCTGTTACAACTTGGAATTCATTTTCATGCACAGTTTCTCATTATAAACTCGGTATTAAATTACCATTGCATATCCAGTCATATGTTCATGTATTATGTTAGTCATTTTTCATGCATCAGATATGCATCCTCGTTATGAGAAACTTATCTTATCAGAAATCTCAGTCATGCATTCATGAATCAGTTATGCATGCATCAAATATGCATGTTCAGCATGATACATTCAGTTTATCAGTCATGTCAGTCATGTAATCATGTTACAGTTACTTATGTCCCACATGTACTTAAGTTATCGTTTTTCCCCTCTATGTCAGTTTCATTTGAGGACGAATATTTTTAAGTGGGAGATATTGTAAGACCCTACAAAATTTCTAAGCTTCATTCAGTCCTTTAAGCTTGTCAAGTAGTCCCAGACTTAGAAAACTCCAGCTAAGTTCCTAGACTTAGCTTATTTTTGGCCTTTGAAAGTTGGCAATCTCATTTCACCATCTTAATGTCCTTTAATGGTCCGTATGTTTGTTAATTTATGATCAGAGAGGTCAATAGGTGTTTTCGAATAGTTTTGAATTTTTTGGACCTCGATTAGACCACGTTTGGTGTCCCAAAATAGTGGACTAATGCGATCTTGGCGAGTTGCATCGCCCATCGCATAGGTTAACATTGTTGCAGGGACTGCCAGTGAAACTACTGAGGCTTGGCGTGATCATGGCACAACGCGTCGGGTATCGCATCGATGCCCAATTTCAATCATTAAATGTCTATATACAAATCCTATAACACGTAATTCATCCATTTTTCATCCAAAATATACTAGTTTCTCTCAATTTTCCTCAAGAATGAGTTTAGGATTTTCAATTGGGGATTCAAATTCAAGGAAATTCCACCGTTAAACTTCTTAGAATCAAGAACTAAGGTATGCATAGTGTTTATTTATGGATTCCTTCCATCCATGAAGTTCAAGAATCAAGTTTTAGATTATGTATTATGAATATTTTGTTGTGAGTTTGATTATATTCATGAGATTATGATGATGTGATTCCCAAGCTGGAATCTTTATGTGTTGGTTCATGAAACTATGTTAATGTGTGGCTTGAAATATATAAGTTTAGTCGATTCATGGAGTTTTGAAGTGATAATTTGATGATTATAACTATGCCTTAAGTTGTGCATGCAAGGTATTTGGTAAAATGCCTAAGGGACTAGAAATTATGCATGATAGCTCAATTGTGACCCAAATGATAAGTGCATGCTTTACCCTTATGATCACAATGACTTCTACGATATTGTTGTGCATTATAAATGTTTTATAAAATGCTCATGAGACTAGTTGATGAAATTATGACACGTTTATATGCTTTCTCATTCATGTACAAGATTATGATAACCATGTACTTCATGAAATCCCTAACTTATTGTATTATGGATTGTTGATGTTGGTCATGTATTCAAGAATGTCATGCCTTGTTAGTTCCCTTCTATCGAGTCCTGGGGGTACTTGTACCAGGCAATTTAGTTGTGTGCCTAAAGCCAGTGTCATGGTTTCATGATATCCTCAGTCAAGCCATGTTCAGTAGAATTTAGTCAGTCATGTGACTCAGGAAAACTCAGTAAACTCGATAATCCTAGAATCTAAGTAGTATTCCGTCAGTCATCAAAACCCAAGGAAGTCAGTCCAGTTCAGTTCAATTTATCATGTTCAGTTTCTATTCAGATGGGAGTAGGATTCAGCACCGAGTGAGTCCAAAGATGGGAACTCACCTGTTATTAAAGGGTGTGATTATTAAAAGCATTCTTTGTGCTCCAGAACTACGTAGCCAGCGTAGGTTATGACATCAAACCTAGTATTTTGTGGGTAGATAAGGTGGATAAACCTGTTATATGAGGGTCCCACCATTCTCCTTTGAGTACCTTCTATATGAGGGATCATTCACAGCTTGTCCTTACCAGTGGTGCGGTATTGACACCATTCTAATTGGGTTTACAGATTGGACCCCAACTCAGATATATTGCTTTATTTGGGTCATGTCGAATAGATGACTACTTCCCACAGTTACAGTCTCAGTCTTGGTCTCAGTAATAGAACTCAGATAGTTCTACAAAATTTAGGACTGTCAGCTACAGTCAATTTAGTATAGTACGAAACCCAGCTAGTTCCATCAGAACCTAGACTGTCAGACATAGTCGCTCGGTATCAGTTATATCAGTTATCAATAACTCATGTTATCAGTATTCAGACTTAGTAGTCAGTATCATCATGAATTAAGTTACAGTCACTCATTTATCCATGTATTCTCACATTTATGTTATACAGTCAGTTAGCATTGTTCATGCATCTAAACACTTTGCATCCAGCCTACCTCACTTGCATACTTGTACATTCAATCGTACTGATGCATTTGCGCTATGGTGTTTTATACCATAGGTTTAGAAGCACGAGCTCTAGAGCATCAGTAGCATTCTAGATTTAAGCAGCTAGATTTAGCAGTGAGTCCTTATCATTCGAGGACAATATGATTATTTATTTCTTTATTTTAGCTTAGTTTTCAGTAGATGGAGTTAGTTGGGGACATTTCCCATCAACTCCTTATTCAGATAGTTCAGTCATCAGTAGTATTTTTGCTCTTGATAAAGCAACATAAACTTGGCCATGTGAAAATACAGGTTCACACAAATAAATTTCAACAAAATCTAGTGTTTGACCTTAAGCTTTGTTTATAGTCATAGCAATACATATTCGAATGGGAACTGTGTTCTCTTGAATTGAATTGGTAATTTTTCATCTTGTGGTTATAATAAAGGTATGCAGGGAATTAAAACATGTTTGCCTTTGAAATAGCCCCTTGCAATTTTAGCACTAACAGTATGAGTTTTGAATCAATACAAATTAAGCGGGTGTCATTACATAAACCTTCAGAAGGATTTAAATTGCATAGTAATATAGCTGGGCAATTTTTCTTTAGAACTAACTTATAAGGAGGTAGTCCTGCAGGATTCAAAGTATGTAAGAAATCTTTAAACTCGCTTTGGTCTTTTGGCTCTATAGTTTCATCAATACCAATGAATATTACATCAATACAGGGAATTGGTCTATGAACATTTGGTTAATTTAATTTACAAAATTATTGTTGGTTGTTAAGATAACATGTGATATTACATCAGAAGCATCAATCATGATCATGTTTAAGTCTGGGTAAATAGTTTGGAATAAATTGTTTAATAATTCCTTCTCATTTGTAAAAGGAATAAGAAAGGATTTTGGAATCTCAATTTCTTTATGGTGATTAACTTGTTCTTTTCCATCCCCAACTCTATGTAAATATTCAAAGAATGTAGGGTCTTCTCCTGCATGCATATTTTTTGTCAGCCAAAATCTTTGAAGATAATTCCAGATATCTAAGTTTAATAAACATTCATGAATAAAATCTTATTTTACTCCACTTCTCATAACTGAAAACATTTGTCTAAAATCACCTCCACAAACAACAACTTTTCTACCAAAAGGTATATTTATAGTCATAAGATCTCTCAACAATAAATCAAAAGTCTCTACAAGTTTTTTCATTTTCATTGATACTTCATCCCATACTATTAACTTGGTATATTAAATTAAAGAAGCAAGTGAACTTTGTTTACTTATATTACAATTGTAGTTTTCGCCTATGTTGATAGGAAGTTTGAAGGGTGAGTGAGCAGTTCATCCTCCGGAGAGTACAGAAGTTGCAACACCAGAAGTTGTTGTAGCTAAAGCAATGAGTCCTTTGGATCTTATAGTAGCTAGTAAAGCTTGGTATAAAAAAGTTTTTCTAGTTCCTCCTGGTCCATTAGAATAAAAAGCTCATGATTTATTTGAGAATATTTTATTAAGAATGGTACTGTAAGCAACATGTTTCTCTCTATTTAATTTCTTATATAGCAATAAATCTTCTTCAGTTACAACTATGTTACTTTCTAAATAGATGTCTCTAGAATCTTGCGTTATTCTGTAAGAAAATATGGAAGGTGTAAATTTTTTTGATATGAGTTTGAACCCATTTATGTTTCATCCCATTGAATGTAATATGATATTTATGTGGTTCATAACTATATAACAAATGTTTGTTGTTTGTATATTTGTTGTAATTGTAAAATCTTCAGACATTGGTCTTTTAAATTTTTCCAATAAAGCTTTTGGATTAGCAGGATTAGAATATACTAATAGTGTGTCAAATAAACGACGTAAACTACAAGGGATTTGGTAAGTAGTAGCTTCTGATAAGCATTCAATTAAGTTATTATCGGAAGCTAACAATCCTCTATTTTCTGCAGACTCTCTAAATGTGGTGAAACATGTACCAGTTACAGTTCTAAGTTTTTTATATGATTTAGGACTTCGTATATTCATTAGTAATAACTGCAGATAGTATCTTTCTCCTTCGGTTGGATAACAACTGACAATACGTCCAATAGCATGACCGTGTTTCTTGCGTATCCACATTTTATCACTGTTGACCAGATAAAGTATTGTGGGAATTCTTTGTATAGTAAATTAAGTTCTATGTCATGTCTATTTGTTTGATTCATTGCGAAAAATTCTATTATCATTGTTCTTTTATTTACTAGATTTTTCAAAAATAAACTTTATTCTGCAGTCATTTTGAAAGAGACAAATTATTGGTCTTGATGATGTTGCTGAAGCTAATAAACATTTGGATTCATTTAACTAATAGGAAAGGCAAACTTACGCCACATAGCTTCTAGTGGTGATACCCATCTACCTGTATGATACTCTTTTATTTCGTCTATTTCTATATTAGTTTCATTACTTTGCAGATTGAAACTTATTTTATCATGACCTTTGTAAATATTTTTGTAGATATATTTAATGACTTTACTATCTACACATATTTTAACATTAATGTGACGGTTAAATTTACTCAGTAAATATGGATTGTATGGTACAACCCACAAGTTGTCAAGATAATAAGTTGTAACTTTTACAAATTTTCCAATGTCTCATCTTCTATAAATTGGGTATGAAGTTTTGCTTGTTTCATTTGCATAATTTTTAGGGTATTTAAACTTACAAGTTCCTTTTATTTTCGTGCATGAATTGTTAGGGTTTAAACTTTCGCAAGGACCATGCATCATATGTTTAGCAACCAAAGAGTGTAAATATTCACTTGTATCAGCGTTAGGTATTTCAGCACAAACAATTTTGTCATAAGCCTCTAGTTTTAATTGCTTATAATCATCCTCAAGTATAATAAGGAAAAGAGCATGTGGAAGACCTCTTTTTTTAAAAAATTCTATAGTGTACATATAAGCAACAACTTTTCCAAATATTTTTGTTTTAACAATATCTGACTTTAATTCTTCCACTTTTGATTTAAATACTCGACTTATTAAGTCAGGTCTATGTTGTATTTCATCAGTCGTTAACAAAATATATTTATTTCAGGCCACGAAGTATTACATGTCATTGTTAAAAAAATATCCGGTTTTCCAAAATTTTATACTAATACAATGGTGTCCATGTATCTACGTTGCATATCTCGTGGACCCCCTATAAAGCTAGCAGGCAAGAATGTTTTTCAACCAATATTTGAAACTTTTCTTTCTCCTAGTATTTGTAGATCAATAAGTCCCGCTAATATTTTAGTTCGAAATAAATCTTGGTTAAGTAAAAAATCCAATCTTTGTGTTTTGAGTTTTATGTATTGTTGTACCGAATATTGTTGGAATAATCTTCCAGAATGTAAAGTGTCATTTTCTTCATTATCTCTAATTTGTAATTTGTAACAATAATATTCACGAAAAAAAAATAGTGTTCTTTTTTTAGTCTTACTTTTTGTAAAATTCCTTCTTCAATATTAAGGTATCCATCAATGGAAAACATGTTTGTGACAAACGGAAGTTGTTCATGTTTGCAGGAAGAACGATTTGTAGAAGTGTTACTTGGTTGCAAAATCTTTTGTATACCACAGTGCCATCCATTTTCACCATATGGAAATAACAAAGGGTATTGTAAGGAGTCATAGCAACCATAGTAATAGCGAACCAATTGGCTATTATTACTATGTATGTGAACACGAATATATGGTGTAGAAATAGAACTATTCAATTCTTCGCCAGTCCATATCGCTGCTACTTGTGATACAATGGATATGTTGTGACATTTAAGTGCAATATAGAAATTAGACAAATCTGGAATATGTGTTAAAGATTTCATAAACTGAGAGTATGGATTAATTCGTAGAATATCCATCAAGTTTTCAATAACAGATTTGTCTAGCTTTTCTGATAAGGCCATTCTATTTAGTTTCTCATTCTCATTGTCATAGAAATAAAGTTGTAAATTTTTTTCTCTATTATCTACAACAATGAGGCTAGGTAAAAAATGGTACATTTATCCTTGTACCTTAAATTTGTAGATACCTTTAGTCATATTTGCCAACTCCTTATCATACTTTACGCCAAGTGAAGTAAAGGCAAACATGTTATTGTATGTTCTAACATAAGTACAAAAATATTTAGATTGTTCAGACAGGCCATAATAAAGATGCTTTGATGCATGAGGTAGTTTGTGTAAAACTAATTTTATGGAACCATAGTTACAACAGAAGGTTGGAGTTTCATAGTGAAATCTTTTGGCTGCACAAAATTAACAGTTTAGAATATTTTCAAAAATAGTAGTAGAGCAAGGTAATTGGTTGATATTCCAGCAACCCATCTATGTTACTTTGTGTCCTGCAACATTTTAGATTATGAAAGTTAAACATAAATGGTAGTAGGAAATGAAAGTAAATTTGATTTAACCAACCATTTGTAGAAGTAGAAGGCTTATCCCTAATATATAAAGCAGGTTGAGGAAGAATCATGTCTAAAGAAGGAGATGATGAATTAGAAGCACTAGCAGTAGAATTTTCTGAGGTAGTTTGCTTTTTTGCAGCATATTGTACTCTTCATCATTCAAGAAGTGCTTTTTTTATTCATGTGGCATTTCTCTGTAAGCAACACGACGTTGAAGATTTCTATCCATTTGGGTATCAGTCATCATTCTTTTTATTTGAGACATTTGATTTCACAATATTTTTGTTTTATAGTTTTTTGTAGTTGTTATTTTTCTTATTCCTACAAACAAAACGTATAGTTTTACAATAGGATTAAAACTGAAATAAAACAAATTGACTTTATGTAACTGGAAACATAAAATCATAGTGATCATTGAATATGAAAAACCAGAATTAGAAGACATCTCATTTGAATGTGGTAACTAAAACATTACCTACTAAGTGAAACATTGTACAACAACACAAATAGACAGTTCACATATGAAAGCTGCAACTACAAAGAAATAAAAACAAATACGAGTTGAAGAGTATTAACATTCTTTATTCAAAACTATTCCTATAACCAAACAAACAAGAGCTTCTATGACATATTATAAAGAGTTGAATTTATCTTAGTTATTAGTATCCAAATACCTATAAATCAAATTATTAGGATTTTACATATAGTACTACATGTCGTAGTAGTTACATTAAATCACAATTCATATGCGAGCATTACAGAGTATGTAACTGAAGACCTTGGAGATAATAAAAATCTTTAACATGAATGATACTTACATCTGGTAACGGAAATATTACTTACTAAGTGAAAAACTGTACAACATAAAAAATGGAGAGTTCGCATACAAAAGCTGCAACTGCGAAGAAAGGAAACAAATAATAGTCAAAGACTATCAACATTCTATATTCCAAAATCCCTTATTATCTACAGAATTGTTCATCAAATAGATAAACCAAAATAGCAGACATTTTAGCTTCGCTATAATTAATGCACTTGATTATAATAAATCACTACCCTCTGCCTCCATAATTAACTACATTATTATCGAGATTAGAAAAATTGTTACAAAACTTGAAAAGTACTTACTTTTCTGTAGCAGTTGCTATCAAGGCAACTAATGAAACTTTGAAAAGAACATTACGAAGCTTGCCCAAAGGTATATACTCAACCTTCCAAATGAGAAAAGTAAGTTTCTTGAAATAATAGGTAAAATCATAAAAGGGCAAAGAAATAGGTTAATACTGAAAGAAAGAACTAAAATGTCTAATCTATATAGAATTCGGAAAACAAAGACACAATGAAGAACCATTCCGTACAAGGCAGAATTAGAGTCGCACTATAAGAAAGAACAAAAAATATGTTGATGGAACAAAGTTACAGATCCACTATCAATAACATCTTTAGTTTTCATTCCATAGTAAATAATATTTATCTAAAGAAACCCAAGCTACAGCTCCATGAACCAAAGATGAAATACGTTACAATTCTAAATCTACTTCAACGCATATAGTTGTGTCATTTCAAGTTTTCGATCTGAAACAACCACATATCCATCGTAACATTCATTTTCGAAATATTCACAATGTGGACTTGTTGGGTCCTAAAAGTTTCAATATTTACTACCACATACATTTTTTGTCTCAAAACTATTTTATACTGGGTGTTCAAAGGTTCATCATTTACTGCCACAGAACATTGTTGGTCTCAAAACCATTCTATAGGACTTGTCTTGTTGTTAGGTACATTTTTCAAACATTAAAGAGAATTTCATTAAACAAGGACACTAAGACATATGAAGCTGAACACATAAGCACTGCATCAGAAAACTATTGCAAAAAACTAAAAGAGTGGCATATCAAGCTATGACTAAGTAGTAATCAAAGAATTTTGGGGAAACGGCTACTTATCAATAGTTGCATGGGCTCTTCACATTTGATGTTGTACCCTTGTTGGCATAGCAGGACATTAGTTCGTTGAGATTCTAATTTTAAAATCAAACAAATACCATTTGTAAAAGTTTTTTTAAGCATTTAGTTCCCATATTTGATATGCAAACCAAAATCAACAATATATTCACTTCCAGGCACACAATATAGCATACAGAGAGAAAGAACAGTAAATAGCGATAAATTATTGCTGGCCTACTTAAGAATTAGATCTCACAAATTATGAAAGTTGGTTAGAAGAAGGAAGAGAAAGATGATCAATAAGTTTAACTCCTTCAAGAGAAGATTTGTAAGGATATGTTTTATACTGACAGTTTTTTCAATTTTGTAGATATGAAAAACACAAGCATCATGCGTCAAGGGAGAATAGTACACAATAACAATAGAAATAAAAAAGAAAGAGTAGGCAATTTTAGAAACAGTGGATACCCAAGAGTGTTTCAGGTCTGCTGGAAAGGCTTCAAGTATTATATGTTACATGTGGTACCTGCCCTTCAGCTTTGGCAACTGTAAATGGAAAACTATTCACATTTGGGGATTAAACATTTGGCACCTAGGTCATGGAGATTGTGTAACTGTAGCATATCTCAGGAAAGTTAAATTACTTTACAGACTTAAGACTATTAAAGTCACATGTTGTGTGTGGCATACTACTATTATCATGGAAGTCTAGAACCAAAATTGTGGAAACTTTCCCACCAGAAAGCTATTCGTCTAGGGAGATGGCGATAAGTATAAATTAGGCCACAAAAATAAAGAAGCTTATCTGCTTCAAACCTATGTCTTTGCACTCATTGATTACAATCACGGTGACATTGAAGATCACAACAGTCCGACATTAATCGATGCATTAAAATACAAGCATGGGAAGAACATAGCATGTGGTGCTATTACACTGCCAGTATTTGCATTCATAAATAGGTATCTGAAGCAGGGCAATCTATTTGTTCAGGTTGTCAACAAGCATTTGTGTTTATGCGAAAGAGGCATAGCTATTATAATTTTGGCCTAGTGTATTTTCATGGTTGCAGTTCAAAAAGAGCATTGAAATCGGCACTCACTCTCAGCACAAGGTAAATCACACCACGTTTGTAACTTTTGCTACATGAAATTAAAAAAGTTTTTCAAAGGAAATACCTCATTTTTCATTTTAAGAAATTCAACTCCTCTTATCGACCAGTAGAGAATAGTAAGTTAGACAGAAGCGAGGCAAACTTACCTAGAGTTTTTCTCTCACTAATGGTAGAAATGACAAAGTAAAGTCTAAAAGGCCTGGACAACATAATAACTGGATCGCAGAATTTCAGTTTCATAATGCCAGAAAATTTGTTAAACATAACTATGCATTAGGACAAACTAAAGTTTTATCTACGCTAAGCAAATTCTAAAAGACTAAAAGTTTTACTAAAACTCCAAAAAGCAAGAAATAATCAACTAATGTTTGGTGCAAAGTGTATTGACCAGTGATGACAACATCATACTTTTCCAATTTTTGTACTGATAACGCTCAATCTACAGCTCTCGTAGGAGTGTAAAGCGGTCGTTAGCAAATATAGAACCCAACTGGGTTGGGTATCGATCCCTCAAGGAATAGCTTGGTCAACAAGTAAGCAAAGATTACTAGGCTTTTAGTGCAAGTCTCGTAAAATGGGGGATTGTAAAGTGTAACCAAATTATTAAAGTAAAAACTGAAAATAGTAAAGTAAAAAGAAAGAATGTTTAGTAGGTTGTAAAATAATGAGAATTGAGGAGTTGGGATTATGTCCACCTTATGAGTTGTACGTCTCTATTGGCTATGAGTTTTGCGGAATTCAGACATGCATGTGCTTATAAAGAATTGTATTCGATGGTAAATCCAAGTGTCTTTCGACCTCAACAAGGACTATTTCACTTTAACTCTTTCGAGCTTAAAGCGTATCTAACGGTACAAATTCTCCAAGAGGTTAATCCAGTTACGGCACTAACTTTTTAATAGGGGATGGGACCCTATTACCTTGACATTATCTCTTTTCCAGACATATAACTTTTCTTTCGAACAAGTTAATGCTATACTGGCGTTATTCTATGCGTCTGCAGCCACAAGAATTTGCATTAAGATGAAGAGAATAATGATATAAGCAACACACATGTCATGAATTCACAAACTCATAGCAATAGATAGTAGCTCATATGGCTTCTATAACCCCAACAGAGAAGTTTAGTTACCCATGATTGCGAAGGAAATCACAATCGACATTGTTATTATACCCCAATAAAGATCTCGTGTAGTAAAGTGTGGTAGGCGTTAGGCGTGAACTCCCTTGCAAAGTAACGTTTCTCTTGTTGTGGAAAATAAGAATTGAATAGATGAAAAATAATGTCAACAATGAATTAATAAAGAGAATTGTTTTGATGGATGGATGGATGGTGGATGAATGAGAATTGATGGAATGGGGGAATTATGTGGAATTATGAGGAATGAATTAAAATCTCTAGCAAAATAGGGTATTTATAACACCCATATCCTATTCCTACTATGCTACTGCATTACTTAACCCAATCCTACTAGGTTAATGTATCATTATCCTAATCCTACTAAGTTACTGCATTATTATCCTAATCCTAATAGGTTACTGCTGGTCCCCAAAGTCTTCAGAAATGTTGTTTTTGCCCGGGACAGGTTTTCCATGCGTCACTTTTGGTCCTTGGCATCCAAGCTTTCCCTTCCTTCTTTCGTGAAGATTTCTTTGGCGTCAAGTTATCCATAAAATGCTGAAATCTGCATCATTTATACCTGAAAACTTGCTAATCACGTTTGTTAGATCACTTACAGGAAAAAGGACTAAAAGTGCATGAATTACATATTTTGTCCTTAAAACTTAGCTAAAATATGGGTAAAATATAGTACTTTAGGCGTGTAAATTCGCCTATCATCATGTACCCAATACTTCGTATATATTTTCAAATATTAATGTGCAAATCAGATAGAAGCATCCACATGCAGGTTAAAATTACAGCAATAAATTTGCGCAAGATTAGGAGTGGTAAAAATCTCATCAGAATCAATGAACTTTCAACTGAACCAGAAATGATTGTAGGAAATTAAATCACCACAAGAAAGAGAAAGGGAAAAATTTACCAGAAGTGAGGAATTAAAATGAAGATCCCAAAATTTGACTGCTCAACGGTGACAAAGGTTGCAATTTTCTCAGCTATTTTTCTTTAGACAAAGAGGAAATAAAATTTGGAAAATTTATAAAAGGTGAAGGAAGAAGACAGGTGGAAATACAATTTCCACATAATTTGCATTGTTGATTGAAAGTATTATTTACCAAAATACCCTTCATGTTGGTATCATTTACCAAAACAACCTTCATAGTACACCACAACCTTCATTTATATATAGGAGTAATAGTTGCATAACTTTTAAAGGACTTTATTTATGAAAAAAGTAAGTATAAAGGATAATTAGTAAATATGAATAAACACAAAATTTACTTTAAAATAAATAAGTGATGTGTTCAGCATGTTTTAAAAAAAATCATACTGATAGATTGAAGGAAAAAATATTTTCTCTAGAAAATAAGTCTTTTTAGACTTATAAAAATGATTTTGTGAAAGTAAAAAAATTATATCTACATTTCACATTCATTGAGCCCTTCGCTCTTCAGCACACCATGTTTTCAACCCACCATATCTCACATCCCCGCCACTCCATACCTCATCTCTCATACTTCCTCCAGTCCAAAATAATTAAATTGTTGGAGTATTTTTTAGTGTTCAAATAATTGAATTATTCATTGTTCAAGATAAATGTTACAAACAATTTTCAATTTTACCCTTCATTAATTAAATTTTCAAGGATGAGTTTCAATGATCATTACTAATGTTTTGGAGTTTGAAAAGGGCAAAAATAAAAAAAAAACATGACCAATTTATGTCATTGTTTTTTTTTCTTAAGGTGTGTGCCATATTCCAACAATTTAATTCTTTTGAAATGGAGGGAGTAGTACTTATCTAAATTATATAAAAATAAATTTTAAATAATATTGTACTTACATACCGAGTGTAAGAAAATAAGTAAGAAACACACTAATTTTTTTGAAAAATATTTTTAAAGTAATGTTTTTAATTGAAAAAATGATTGTACCAAACACACTCAGAAAGATAATAAGTATTATTAAAAAATAATAAATGCTCTGATTGAAAATGAGACTATAACTTCAAAGTTGCACAAGTTTTACTAAAATGTACAAAATAAATATGCATTCTATCCATTTCATTTTATTTTACATTTGTTGATTTGGTATTCCTATTAATAAGAAGTTGTTTAATAGGAGTTGATTTATTTATATCGATAATTATGATTTGAAAGTATATGATTAACAACTATTATGTTGTATTGTTACTTAATGATAAGAGTAATATTGAAAAAAATAATAAATCTTTCTTTATTTGCTAAAATAATAAGAAAAAAAAATTATTTTTAGTACAAGGGTCAAACAAAATGAAAAAAAAAAGAAGAGAAAGAGTATCCTCTCAAGAAAAGTTTATTTTTAGTAAAAGGATTAAGCAAAATGAAAAGGAGAAAAAGAAAAAAGGGTATTCTCTCAAATCCTTTTTACTTATTTCTTTGACTTGCCAAATAACTTAAGAATTTAATATATTAAGGGTAAAATATATGAAATTATGCTTATTAATTATGTTTTAAAAATTTAAATTTAGCTATTCATACTTTACTTAATTACTTGATAATAATACAACAACAATAACAAACACAGTTTATTCCCACAAAGTGGAGTCTGGGGAGGGTAAAATGTACGCAGTCCATTCCGCTACCTCCAAAGAAGTAGAGAGGCTATTTCTGATAGACCCTCGGCTCAAGATAAAGAATAGTAAATAAGGTCATAATGGAACAATGAAACAGGATGGATGGCATAACAGAGATAAGAAATAACAAAAATAGAAATAAGATAAATAAGAGCAATAAGAAATAAGAAATAGAAAAGAAGAAATAAGACACCACATAGTAGTAAACATACACTCACAAACCAAAGACACCCACCACACCCAAACTCCCTGACTAGTTGCTCCTGCCTATGGACACAGTCCTAGGATTACTAATTCGGATACACAAGAGCTCTCCTAACTACTTGCTACAACTCACCCATACACCCTAGCCTTCTATCCTTATCCGCGACCTTTACATCTTCCTATCTAGGGTTATGTCCTTGGTAAGCTGTAACTACTTTATGTAATGCCTAATCACCTCTTTCCAATACTTCTTTGGTCTACCCCTACCTCTTCTTAAACCATCCAAAGCTAGTCTCTCACACCTACGAACTGCGGCATCCATGCCTCTCTTCATCACATGCTCAAACCATCTCAGCCTCCCTTCCTACATCTTGTCCTTCACCAAAGCCACTCTCACCTTCTCCCGCATAATCTCATTCCTAACTCTATCCCATCTAGTAAGTCTACACATCCAATGCAACACTCATTTTCACCACCATCAATTTTAGAATGTGGGTGTTCTGGACTGGCCAACACTCTGCTTCATACATCATGGATGGATGAACTGCCACTCTATAGAACTTGCCATTAAGATTAAGGGGCATCTTCTTATCACACAACACTCTCGAGGTGAGACTCCACTTCATCCAACCCTCCCCAATATGTTTAGAGACATTCTCATTAATCTGTCTATTCCCATGAATCTTAGATCGAAGCTACTTAAAACTATCTCTCTTACAAATAACTTGGGAATCCAACCTCACCATCACCTCGTCCTCCTGCCATAAGTCATTAAACTTGTATTCCATATACTCTGTCTTGGACCTACTCAACGTGAACCCTTTAGATTCAAGGGTTTGCCTCCAAACCTCTAATTTTTTATTCACACCTCCTCGCATCTCATCAAGCAGCACTACATCATCCACAAATAACATACATCAAGGCACCTTACCTTGAATACTCCATGTTAAAACATCCATCACCAATGCAATAGGAACGAACTAAGAGTCGATCCCTGATACAACCTTGTCTAGACCAGAAAATGCTCTAAGTCTCCTCTCGCCTTCCTCACCTAAGTCTTTCCTCCATTATACATGTCCTTTATAGATCTGATGTACGCCACCGGGACCTCTCTCACATCTTAGCATCTCCGAAGAACCTCCCTAGGGACTTTGTCATACATCTTCTTTAGGTCGATGAACACCATATGTAAGTTCCTCTTCTTTTCCCTATACTGCCTCATCAAAATCCTCACCAGGTGGATTGCCACTGTCATCAAGTGAACTGTCATAAATCCAAGCTGATTCTTCAAAATAGACACAATCCTCCTTAATCTCTACTCAACCACCCTGTCCCATACCCATGTAGTTGTTGCAACTCTGAATATCACCCTTGTTTTTACATAACGGAATCATCATACTCCATCTCCAAGCCTTAATAATTTTTGCAATATTAAAAATGTCTTTGAACAAATTAGTCAACCACCATAAACCTACCCCACAAGTATACTTCCAAAAATCCATCGGAATTTCATCAGGCCCCATCTCCCTACCCCTTTGCATCCAATGAATAGCCTCTCTGACCTTCTCAACCTTAAAATATCTACAGTAACTGAAATAATGTCTCTCCTTTGAGTGCTCCATCTCCCCTAACTCAATGTTTCTGTCCCCCTCCTCGTTCAAGAGTCTATGTAAATACTCATGCCATCTTCTCTTTATGTAAACATCCTCCACCAAAACTCTACCATCCTTTCCCTTAATGCACTTCACTTTATCGAGGTCACGACCCTTCCACTACCTAGCCTTAGCAAACCTATACAACCATTTTCCTTGACTTACACCTCTAACCCCACATAAAGCTCTCAAACACTGATGTCTTAGCAGCCGTAACTGCTAACTTAGTCTCCTTCTTTGCTAGTATGTAAACCTCCCTATTCTCCCTCTTCTCCCCTTCATCATTACTCTCAATAAACTTAACATACATGTAATACCCCATACTTTTCCAAGCTCAGTTTAACTCATAGAATGCCAAGGGTTAATTTCAAAAATGAATAAATCTTCATACCTGTAGAATTTTCAAGATTTAGACCCACCAATATGTAGAAAAATGGACTCGGATTTCCAACGATACCAATTTTTCCTAAATTTGATACTACGTTAAGAAGTTATGGTGATTTTAGTGAAAGCAGTAGATCACCGCAATAAGCACCGCATCACATTGAAGGAAAGATTCACAATTGTATGATTCTAAAGAAGCACCACGATTGGCCTGTGTCACCGTGAAGCTTCAGTTCCCGTTCGTCCTATTCTAGTAGCTTACCGCGATTAGCCTATATCACACTAAAATTCCCAATTGGGCAGACACTGCATCGCACCAAAGGCCAAAATAGCCATCGTCCTTTTTCTAGTAAGCCACGGTAATAGTGGCGCGTCACAGTGGGAGGCAAAATGGGGATTTCCAGTTCCGAGTAAAATTTTAAAAGGGTAATTTAGTCTTTTCCCGAGCCCTCAAATCGTAAATAACAGAGGATTAAACCTATTCTAAGACTATTATGCCAACTTTTCATCAACTTTCTCTCAAAGAAACCCTAGAACATCAAACATTCATCCCCAAGAAATCCAAATTCCACTATTCTTTTTCCAAGATAGCTCAAAATTAAAGAGTCTCAATTCAAAAACTTCAAGAATCTATCTTCAAGAGCACAAATAGGAACTCAAAGTTCAAGTTTCTTCATGTAATCATCAATTAAGGTATGTGGGGTTTTCAACAAGGATAATTCTTTCACCCTTGTGCCCAAAACTATTTTTTAATTACAAAGTTACATGATTTTGTATGATTACCCATGAGTTTCAAATTAGGGTCCATACCCAATATTGTTATTTGAAAGATTATGAGATGTCAAGTGATTTAGATGTTAAATTGCATGACAATAATCGTATTTTCAGGCGTACTGTAGAAATTTCCAAATTTAGACTTGAATTATCAATATTTTCATTACTTATCATGAGTTTTATGATGATTTGACATGAAATAGATGAATGGTTATGCTTGTAAACCATTATATTATTTTTTTTAAAAAGTAGATTTCCTACAGAATGAGCATACAGATTAAAGGGAGTAGTATTTAGCACCGAGTTGGGTATGTTTACATGTCTCAGAACTATGAGCCAATGTAGGTACAGATTATCAGATTATTCCCATTTCTATATGGATGATATTTATAGATGTGATCACTTAGATTATGTTATACTCCTTGGAAAAAACATGACACCTCTTCCCAACGTGAGGTTTTCCCATAAAGAAACTAGACGTTGGACACAATGATAGCTTACATAGTGTATGTCGGTTAGAAGATCCTCCCTACAGCTTACAAAAAAGAGTAAAGAATAACAGAAAAGCTTTTAAAAACTAAGTGTAAAGGCTCACAAATTTTATTCATATATTGTTTTATATGAGGCATTAGTTACAAATGTCAGCTTTCAGATTCCAGATATTAAAGTGAGTCCTTTCTACTTAGACAGCATGATTTAAAGATAGAATACAGAAACATCTTTTATAAATCAAATGTTATGACTCACTAGATATATGCAACATGTTTTGCCATTTATGATTATGATTTTTAGTTTTTAGATATCCCAGCTTATGTGAGTCATCTACATTTAGCATGCATTCTTTTACAAATTTATAATAATATTAAGATATTGACTTACTTATGCATTCACCCTCATATACTTAGTACAATCCAAAAGTATTGATCCACATATACATTTATGTGCTACATTATCTCATAATGTTGGTTCAGGTGCTAAGTTTCAGCAGCGTGAGTGATTTTGAGCATCTCCATCTACATCCCAGTAGTTGGTGAGTCCTCACAGTTTGGGGACTTAGTCATTCAGTTTCCAGCTTATTAGTATAGATGACTCAGTATTTTTAGACAGTTCGAGTCAGCTAGGGGTTTGTCCCAATGACTCTCTAGCATTAGTAGTAGAGGCTTGTCAGACTACTAGATATGATTCAAATTTTTAATATTGATTGATCAGACACTTGAGTTTAGTATTTTTAAATATTATATTCAGATAGTTTTAGCTTAGCTTGTATACAATTCTGTATTTTAGCTTGATTTTATATCAATACTTCACTATTATGAGTTTCAGATTTAGTAGATGGCTTACAGGGTTAGCTTAAGGTTACTTATAGTCTTGACACCGTGTGACATCTCGGGACCCATTTTTGGGGCGTTACAAACTTGGTATAAGAGCCTAAGGTTATAAAATCCCTAGGGAGTCAGACAAGCTGCGTTACATAGAGTCTTAATCATAGGTGTAAAGGGTGTCACATTTATGATCAAGAGGCTACGCGGTATTTTTAGAAAATTATTTCTTTCTTCCAAGATCTATCATGATTACAATATCTCTATCTGCTTTTAACTCGTGCTCTTATGTGATAGTTGAATATACCTCCTCGTCGAGCTAACGCTTGCAGAAATGATAACCAGTCACCCTAGCTTACTAACCCTTTAAATGAGAATGTATCCCATGCTGAATTGTGGGCTGCCTTTCAGGCATTGGGCCAAGCTGTGACTGCCAATATTCAGGGCAACCATCAAGCGGCAATCCCACTTCAGCAGAATGGTAATTTGGCAACAGCCAGAATTTAAGACTTTATGAGAATGAATCTTCCAGAGTTCTTTAAGTCAAAAGTAGGTAAAGACCCACAACTTTATTTAGATAAGGCAAAAAAGATCACTCAGATTATGTATGTTTCTGAGGATGAGAGTGTAGAGTTAGCATCTTACAGATTGAAAGATGTAGCATATAATTGGGTGGTAATGTAGAAGAATGGTAGAGGCGAGAATACGAATCCTATGAGTTGGCAAGTATTTCAGGATTTATTTCTAGACAGGTTCTTTCCGCGTAAACTAAGAGAAGCTAAGGCAGAGGAGTTTGTGAACCTAAGGCAGGGCTCAATGAACGTGAAGGAATACTGCCTAAAGTTCAACCAGTTGTCTAAGTATACCCCTGATACGATGGCTGACCATAGGGCAAGTATGAGTAAGTTTGTCACTAGAGTATCTAGTTTGGTAGCCAAGGAGTGTAGGACTATCATGCTTATTGGGGATATGGATATTTCTAGGTTGATGATTTATACCCAGTAGTTTGAGGTAGAAAAATAGAAAGGAAGAGAGAAGAGAAATAAGAAGGCTAGGTCCGGGCAGTTTTAGTATGGACAGACAAAGTTTGGAGAGGGAAATTATTTGTAGTTTCAAAATCATTCATCTATTCTAGCATCATCTTCAGCTAGTGCTTCTGTTCCCAGAGCTAGACAGGAGAAGTGGGGTAAGACTTCTATGTCCAAATATCAGAATAGTGTGAGTGGAAATCCTAGTTATCCTCCATATACTAAGTGTGGTAAGAATCATCTTGGTGAGTATTTGTTGGGACAGAAAGGTGATTATTGTTGCAGTAAGTTGGGTCATGGAATCAAAGAGTGTCTACATGCTAAGTAAGGAAACATAGATGTTCGTCCCTGGACTCAGGCTACTAGCGCACCAGCTCCTCTAGGTCACCCAGTCTTTCCTCAGGGCATATTATCAAGTACTAGTGGTGGTCAGCGCCAAAATTGGTTTTATGCTTTACCATCCCGTCAGGAGCAAGAGGATTCACCAGATATTATTACTGGCATGCTTCATGTCTTTCATCTTGATATTTATGCATTGTTAGACCCTGGATCAAATTTCTCTTATATGACCACACTAGTTAGAGTAAATTTTGAAATAGGTCATGAAAAGATCCCTAAGCCCTTCTTGGTTCTACCCCAGTGGGTGAGCCAGTTATTGCCAAACAGACCTAGAGAAAGTGTCCTATCACTATCCTTGATAAAATCATATTAGCAAATTTAATAGAGTTAGATATGGTCGAATTTTACCTTATTCTTGGTATGGATTGGCTCTATTCTTGTTATGTATCTATAGATTGTCGCACCCGAGTGGTAAAGTTTTAGTTTCCAGATGAGCCAGTCTTTGAGTGAAAGGGTAATTCAGTGTCTCCCAAGAGTCATTTCATATCCTATATTAAATCCAGAAAGTTGATCTCAAAAGAGTGCATCTATCATTTAGTTCGAGTCAAAGACACTAAGTCTGAGTCTCCAATAGTTAAGTCAATCTGTATAGTCTATGAGTTTCCTGATGTTTTTCCCAAAGATTTGCTAGGGTACCTCCCAATAGGGAAATAGAATTCGGTATTGACCTTCTTCTAGATACTCAGCCTATCTCTATTCTTCTATATCATATGGCTCCATATGAGATTAAATATTTAAAAGAGCAACTTAAAGACCTCTTAGATAAAGGTTTTCATAAGGCCCAGTGTATCTTCATGGGCCACTGCCGTCCTATTCGTTCGAAAGAAAGATAGTTTTTGCCGAAGATGCATTGACTATCATCAGCTGAATAAAGTCACAGTCAAAAATAAATATCCTCTTCCTAGGATTAATGACTTATTCGACTATGTTACTACCCGAACCGGGGCCCTAGCCATGACGAGCATCCCGAACCATGAAGGCCCGAATGCCCTTCTAACTTGTAATCACATACACTATCATCATATGAAAAAGATAATGTGGAAATACATAATGAAATGAAATCATGGTCATTAAATCTAAATTCAAATCTTTATGAAAAGTGCAATTCAAAACATCTGAGTTATATCTGACTCAGTCTGCGAAATCTCTTCTACATGCATAAACCCAACTATCTGAAAACTGGGACAAGGCCCCCAGTATACCAAAACATAATAATGATAAATGATTGAAGTAAACTAGGCCTTCTGAAATATAGAAGGCTCACCACAGAACTCTGCACTTCTGTATGGAGAAAATCTACTATTTATCGGGACCCCTAGATTAAGCCTCAAAACCTGGAAGGGAAGGGGTCAATACAGATGTACTGGTACGTAGAGCAATCCAAAATAATGTATTTATATATAACATAAGTGAGAGCAATTCATAAAATATTTTACATATAATATATGAAAAACACATGGGCACATTTTAGAGACTTTGAAACATTTCTTTGAAACCATGACTCACTCTTTGTCTTACTTCTGAGTTAGATGGTACACCCTACAATCTATAATTTCATGATCTATATGGAATCCTCCCTTGACTCGGTGGCTAATCCCCAAATCTAAGTTTGACAGAAGGATTGGAGTATCTATAAAGGGGACACGCAAGATCATACAACAGGGTGCCAAAATCCCTAATCAAATCAACATGTCATGGTAGTGCACAAGATCACAAAGTAGGGCCCCTAACCATAGTCCCAATTTGGGATGACATGAATCAAGGTACACAATATCACAAAGAATGGTACCATAATCCCATGTCGGCAAATCACGGTTTCTAGCATAGAGTCTTTCAACTTATACGTTCTTTAGGTAACCATCTAACTCTCTTTAAGCTAATTTTCAGACCTTTTCTAAACATGCAACTTTCTAAATTCATAATCTGAAAATCTGATTTCAAACATGTGTTATATTCTTTTCTGAATTACTATGGCTTTAACTGAGTTGGTGTCATCACACCAAGACTTGCAAGTCCTATTTCTGAGCCATATTGTACCATGCATGATTCTTTCATTAAAACATAATTTAGACCACCTAATCATGCAAATATAATAGGAAATTTCATGCTTCAAAAGCACAAGTCAAAACCATGCTAAGATTCTTATTCTTTCGATAACCATGTAGTGGTCATGTATTTTGGCAAACATGCAATTCTTTCATTAAAAGTGTATTCAACATTTATCAACATGCACAACCCTCTATTTTGGATTCAAAATCATATTCAAGTCATCGCAATAATCAAGACATTTTAAACATAATTCATATCATATAAAAGATGGAAAAAAATCATAACAAGAGAGGGATCCTTTAGGATTTATCCTCTCAATTGTATATTCATCCTTAAACACATGCATACATATATATAGAGTATCACATTAATTTGGGAAAGGACTAAAGACCAAACAATACTGATCAAAGCTTCTAAAACATGCTAGTAATCGTAAATTCAAAACCCCTTTCTTAAAAATCATAATTTCTAAAGCGTTAGCATGAATTAAAAATGGTTTCTTTGTCCATAAAATTTTAGGAAAACCCCACATACCTTAATTTATGACTCTTGAATGAACTCATGCTTTAGGGATGCTATTCAAACAATTGACGGGTGCTTCTTGTAGCCTTCGCAATGGAGATTTTGAATCTTGAAGAATTACTGAAAACCCACGGTCAAATCTTAAGATATTTTGATCTTTGGTTTGAAACCCTAAGAAGTGTTCTTCGTGATTTTGAGAGAGAATGATCTTATTTTGGTGTTTGGGGGATTTAATCTCATGTTATGACTGAATAGGGGGTGGAAAATACCACAATTACCCTTAAAAATGCAAAAAAAGAACCTAGAAATTGGGTGCATGCGACAGAGCATGCGTTGCACGCTAATCGTGCGATGCTACTGTCTCAATCACAAAAATAGCTATAAATTTTTGCTTGGGTATTGTATTTTGGCAAAATTGATATCGTTGGAAAGATAATTTGAAGAGATTTCATTTGATATATAGTAGGCCCTCTAATTCGTTATATACAAAGATTTATAGTTGATTAAAGTTGATCCAAGTTTCGATGCTCACTTCAACTTGAACGATAGGAAAGCTTTCAACTCGTCCTTGAGTTAGGGGACTTCTATGATCTCAATTCATGCTCAAATAGGTTCCCACACTATATAATTGATTAACATGCTAAATTTTCATAGGATTTATGGCTTTTGGATCATCTAAGCATAGAAACGATGGTTTTTGTTCTAGCCCGAAATGCGGGGTGTTACAGACCAACTCCAAGGTCATTTTAAGTTTTAAGTCACGTCCTTCGGGCTAACAAATTCCCTAACAGCCTTCATGGACATGATGAACCAAGTGTTCAAATAGTATTTGGACATGTTTGTGATAGTCTTTATAGATGATATTCTTGTCTATTCTCTTAGTGAGGAGGATCATGCATACCACCTTAGAATTGTATTGAAAACTCTTATGGATCACCAGTTGTTTTCCAAATTTAGCAAATATGAATTTTGGCTAAGATCAATAGCCTTGCTCAGTCATATTATTTCCTATGATTGTATTAGAGTTGATCCCCAAAAGACAGAAGCAGTAAGAAACTAGACTAGAACTATTTCTTCGTCAGACATTAGAAGTTTCTCGGGTTTAGCTAGCTATTACAGACATTTTGTTAAGGCTTTTTCATCTATTGGGTCCCCTCTGTCTAGATTGACCCAAATAAAGTTAAGTTCTAGTGGTCAGATTTCTGTGAGAAGAGTTTTCAAGAGTTTAAGGCTTGACTCACTTCAGCCCCAGTTTTAGCACTACCTAATGGTACAGATGGGTTCATTGTACATATTGATGCTTCTAGAATTTTTCTATGTTATTTTTTTATGTAGAGAGGTATTGATGTGTTTATGGATCACAAAAGTTTGCAGTATGTGTTTACTCAAAGGGAGTTAAAGTATCATCAGAGAAGGTGGTTAAAATTATTAAAAGATAATGACATGAGTGTATTGTATCATCCGGGTATATGCCAGAAGCGCATGGAGAGTTTGAAATAGTGTGAGTGGAAATCCCAGAGCTAGACAGAAGCAGTGGGGTAATACTTTTATGTATAGATATCAGAATAGTGTGAGTGGAAATCCTAGTTATCCTCCATATACTAAGTGTGGTAAGAATCATCTTGGTGAGTATTTGTTGGGACAGAAAGGTGATTATTGTTGCAGTAAGTTGGGTCATGGAATCAAAGAGTGTCTACATGCTAAGTAAGGAAACATAGATGTTCGTCCCTGGACTCAGGCTACTAGCGCACCAGCTCTTCTAGGTCACCCAGTCTTTCCTCAGGGCATATTATCAAGTACTAGTGGTGGTCAGCGCCAAAATTGGTTTTATGCTTTACCATCCCGTCAGGAGCAAGAGGATTCACTAGATATTATTACTGGCATGCTTCATGTCTTTCATCTTGATATTTATGCATTGTTAGACCCTGGATCAAATTTCTCTTATATGACCACACTAGTTAGAGTAAATTTTGAAATAGGTCATGAAAAGATCCCTAAGCCCTTCTTGGTTCTACCCCAGTGGGTGAGCCAGTTATTGCCAAACAGACCTAGAGAAAGTGTCCTATGACTATCCTTGATAAAATCATATTAGCAGATTTAATAGAGTTAGGTATGGTCGAATTTTACCTTATTCTTGGTATGGATTGGCTCTATTCTTGTTATGTATATATAGATTGTCGCACCCGAGTGGTAAAGTTTTAGTTTCCAGATGAGCCAGTCTTTGAGTGAGAGGGTAATTCAGTGTCTCCCAAGAGTCATTTCATATCCTATATTAAATCCAGAAAGTTGATCTCAAAAGGGTGCATCTATCATTTAGTTCGAGTCAAAGACACTAAGTCTGAGGCTCCAATAGTTAAGTCAGTCTGTATAGTCTATGAGTTTCCTGATGTTTTTCCCAAAGATTTGCTAGGGTACCTACCAATAGGGAAATAGAATTTGGTATTGACCTTCTTCTAGATACTCTGCCTATCTCTATTCTTCTATATCGTATGGCTCCATACGAGCTTAAATATTTAAAAGAGCAACTTAAAGACCTCTTAGATAAAGGTTTTATAAGGCCCAGTGTATCTTCATGGGGCGCTTCCATCAACTTCAAAATGAATAACTCTTAATACATGTAGAATTTTAAAGCTCTAGACCTACCAATGTGTAGATAATTGACTTAGCTTTCTAAAGATACCAATTTTGCCTAAATCTGATACTTGGTTAAATAGTTATGGCGATTTAAGTGAAAGTAGTAGATCACCGCGATAAGAACCGTGTCGCGGTAAAGGACAGATTCTCAATTATCTAATTCCAGTGGAGCACTATGATTGGCCTGCGTCACGGTAAATCTCTTGTTCCCATTTAGCCAATTCCAGTAGCTCACCACGATTAGCCTGTATCGGGCCAAAATTCCCAATTAGACTGACACCTTGTGGCGGTGAAGTACAAAATAGCACTCGTCCTTTTCCAGTGACACAACACGAATACGCCGCGGTGCACCAAAGGCCGAAATGGTGATCGTCCTTTTTCCAGTAAGCCAATGTGATAGCGGCACAATACGGTGGGAGGGAAAATCAAGATTCCCAGTTCCAAGTAAAATTTTAAAAAGGCAATTTAGTCTTTTTCCCAATCCCCCAAATCGTGAATAACAGAGGATTAAACCTATTCTAACCCTATTATGCTCACTTTTCATTAACTTTCTCTCAATGAAACCCTAGAACATTAAACCTTCATCCCCAAGAAATCCAAATTCCACCGTTCTTTTTCCAAGATAGCTCAAAATTAAAGATTCTCAATTCAAGAACTTCAAGAATCTATTTTCAAAAGCATAAATAGGAACTCAAAGTTTGAGTTTCTTTATCTAATCATCAATTAAGGTATGTGGGGTTTTCAACTAGGATAATTCTTTCATGCTTGTTCTCAAAACTAGTTTTTAATTGCAAAGTTACCTGATTTTGTATGATTACCCACGAGTTTCAGATTAGGGTTCATACCCAATATTGTTATTTGCAAGATTATGATATTTCAAGTGATTTAGATGTTAAATTGCATGACTACATTCGTATTTTCATGCATATTACAAAAATTTCCAGATCTAGATTTGAATTATCAATATTTTCATTACTTAGCATGAGTTTTATGAAGATTTGACATGAAATAGATGCATGGGTTATTAGCCCTAATTTGAATGTTGTTTTTTAATAAGATTATGCTTTTAAGCATCCCATGATTTGTCATATTCAGATTTTGAACAAAGATTTTATCTTTTAATCACAGCTTAGATATGGAATCCACTTTACAGATTTAGCTACAATTTACAGTAAATAGAATTACAAAAGGTTTTCATTGTAAACACTTATATTAGTTTTTTTAAAAGTGGATTTCCTATAGAATGAGCATACATATTAAAGGGAGTAGTATTTTGCACCGAGTTGGGTATGTTTACATGCTCCAAAACTACAAGCCAACATAGGTACAGATTATCAGATTATTTTCATTTTGATATGGATAACAGTCACAGATGTGATCACTTAGATTAGGCTATACTCCTTGGTAAGAGTATGACATCTCTCCCCAATGTGAGGTTTTCCCATAAGGGAACTAGACGTTGGACACTATGATTGCTCACATAGTGTAGTCAGTTAGAAGAACCTCCCTACAGCTTACAGAAAAGAGTGAAGAATAACAGAAAAAATTTTAGAAACTAAGTGTAAAGGCTCACAAATTTTATTCAGATATTTCTTTAAATAAGACATTAGTTATAGATGTCAGCTTTTAGATTTTAGATATAAAAGTGAGTCATTTCTACACTTAGACAACAAGATTTAAAGATATAATACAAGTACAGCTTTTAGAAACTAAATATTATAACTCACTAGATCTGTGCAACATGTTTTGTAATTTATGATTATGATTTTCAGTTTTTAGATATTCCAGCTTAAGTAAGTCATCTACATTTAGCGTGCATTCCTTTACAAATTTATTATAATATTGAGATATTGATTTACTTGTGTATTCACCCCCATATACTCAGTATAATCTAGAAAGACTGATTTACATATACGTCTATATGCTACATTATCTCATAATGTAGGTTCAGTTGCTCAGTTTCAACAACGTGAGTGATTTCGAGCATCTCCATCTACATTTCGACAGTTGGTAAGTCCTCATAGTTTGGGGACTTAGAAATTCAATTTTTAGCTTATTAGTATAGATGATTCAGTATTTTCAAATAATTTGAGTCCGCTGGGGGTTTGTCCCAGTGACTCTCTAGCATTAGTAGTGGGCTTGTCAGACTGCTAGATATGATTTAGATTTTTAGTACTGATGATGTAATGACCCGAGACTGCCCCCTAGTTGTTATACAGTGCTTGTATCCATATATGATCCCAAGTTAACCCATCAACTGGCATACTTTTAAACAACTGAATTATAATACATTAAATAACAGGTTTTGCTGTGTGGAAATATAATCATACTAAAATTCTAAAATAGTATGTAACTGATAAAGTTTTTATAATCTGATAAACTTAAAGAAAGAAACCGAAATTACATGACTGACTCTGATTGACATCTATGAAGCCTCTACTGTACTAACTATAGATAGTTGGGAAATTCCTCAAACTACCACTAATCAATACACATTAAAATAAATGAATTTACATGAACCAAAACTGTCTGGAGTTCCCGAAGTAGGAGAACTCATCACCTGCTGGGTGAAATCTACAACTATCTGATCATGATGTGCGACTACAAATAGTACCTACATTATGAAACAATGTAGACACACTGACATATATATGGATCAACACTTCTGGAATGTACTGAGTATACAGGGGTGAATGCAATAAGTAAAATTGATTTCATACATAATCTTAAAGCATGCATGCTAAGTGTAAGTAGACTCACCAATAGGCTGGAATAAACTGAAAGCTGAAAACAATTTAAAGCATGAGTGACAAACACACTCTGATAAATTAGTGAATCTTTACACTTAGTTTCTGTAAAACTTTAATTTAATGATATAAGTCAAACTGAAGCTGGGATACGATAAAATATGAATACTGGTTCAATACTAAATCTGAAATTATGCGATGGAGACTGACATAAATCGTTGATCTGAATATATAATCACATTAAGCACGAATGTATAAACGTACTAACTTATCTGATTAACTGAATAACTGATAGCTGAGTACTGGTCATGTAAGACTGAACTGTACTTAGTTCAAATAACTGGACTGAAACTGTAGAGTACTATGTATCTAAGGTAAGGATTGACTGAGCAATACGAGATAACTGAGCATAAGTGCGTGTATGTATTATTTAAAAATGCAAGACCAACCGTATAACATAATTCTGGAATAGTCTGTAAACTGAAATACTAAGAACTGAATAACTAATAATTGTATGCTATAGTCAAGCAGAACTAAATTGAATTCTAAACTGAATAATGAACTAAGACTGTAACTGAGACTGTGGGAGGTATCATCTAATCGACATGCCCCAATCTGAGCTAATTGGGGTCCAACCTTTAACCCCAGTTAGAAGGGTGCTAGTACCGTTCCACAGGTACTAATGCTGGCTAAGTGGATCCACTAAACTAGTGTCTCAAAGGACTTCGGAGTAACCCTATACTGGCAAGAAACTTATGAGATATGTGTAGACCCTAAACTAGCAGGAAGACATCATAAACCTACACTGGCTACGAGTTCTATAAATCAGAGATTGCTACTAAGGGTCAAACCCTCTGCTGGCAGGAATTCCTCCATCCCTGGGTTCGCTCGGTGCTGAATCCTACTCCCAACTAAATGACACTGCAATACTGACTTGTGTGTGCACTGATAACTTATATGCTCAGGTCATGGTATTTTGAAAATAATAGTGCATACGGATTCTGAGGTAATTATAACTGTGTAAATTGATACTGGAACTAAAACAGGACTGAGTTTAACATAATTGGACTCACAACTGACTATACTACTGACTGAATGATATTTCCTATGGTATAACTGAAATCATTCAATAGATAACGGAAAACTAGACAACAACAAAATTTTAGGTATTCATAACCCCCAGGACTCGATAGCAATAACAATAAGAACACGTGAAAGTATTTGAAACCATAATAAGTGAGCATTATTTAAAGAAACCCATCACTTGGGCATGATTACATAACTAAAATCATGATTTGAGGATTTACGTAGAATTCACGTGAAATAGGACTTGGACCTTTCTTCCAAACATGTAAATATCATATCTTGAACATAAGGATGTCTTAAACACGGAGGAACAATAGAGTTATAAGGAAAAATTTATATCTTGGGGATTCATCTTGAAACTAGTTGACCATGATTTGGGAATTTCATGAAACATGTGTAGTCCCTAAACTTGTTCATGGGAATGAGCAAGCATGCAAAAATATCAAGGCTACATAAATAAATTTACACTTAGGGATTTGATATGAAGATCATAACATTTAAAACATATATCAGCTCATTCCACTTGAAATCAAACACATGAGGATCATGAGCTAAAACATGGGAGTAGTTAAACCATGAAAATCTTATAAATTTTAATATCAAAAACATGGGTTAATAATTTAACATATGAAAATCACCATTCAAACATATCAAGGTAATTCCAATGAAGACCCTTCGTAAACATGATACATAATCTAATTTCATGGGATTTTCATCGATATAATTCATATTAACATGTAAATATCATAAGTCTGTACTTGAAACATGTAAAACTCATAACTTTAAAATTAAAAAGGGTTCTTGGGATCCATGGGTGAAATAAAACCCATGGATGAACTCCCACATAACTTAATTCGATGGATTCTTGAAGAAATCATTAATTTGAAGCTTGAATCCTTGTGTTCTTGAGAGAAAAAGCTTGAATTATTGATTTTGGGAAAAGGAGGGTTTTTACATGAGAAATATTGAGGAAGATGGGCAAGTAATGCCCTATTGGATGCTATAAATCGTCATTTGGACGTTTGGGGTTGAGGGGAAAGGAACAAAGGGCTCCTTCACCCTTAAGAAGCTAAAACTGTAGGGGAATAGCCCCCGCGTCATGACCCCTAGTTGGGTCAAGAATCCCTCATGACGCTAACCCTAGTTGGGTCAAGTAGCCCTCACGTCATGGGACTGTCACGACCCCTTACTGCCTCACACAAAAAATGGCATAACTTTTCACTAGGGTATCGAATTAAGGAGAAATTGGTATCATTGGAAAGCTAACTTAATTATCTATCTTTTCGTTGCTCTGGATATGGAAAATTCCATGTATATTAAAATTTATAGACATTTAAAGTAGACCCTTGTAGAATCAAATACCAAACTTTAGACAAATCAAAGGATCTTAGCTCAACTTGGCTCTAAATGATTTCTATGAACATTTTTAACCTTATGAGCATTTCATGCACTAGTATAAAGATAATGAAAATTATATTCACATGATAATCACTTGTATTATGGCTTATACATGTAATAATGATGGTTTATAGACTAGCCCAAAAATGTAGGGTATTACATTATCTCCTCCTTGGGAATATTCGTCCTCGAATGAGTCTGGTTAGACTGAGAGTATTGTACGAAGGTAACTGAGATCATATTCTAAACATGCATGACTTCAAACATGATTACATTAATGATTCTAAAACATGATACATGAACTAAATATCATAAACTGAACTGATTTCTTGAATACATGAAATGACATAAGAATGATTATAAGGCTAAGATAGAAATACGAGAGTCAACTGATGAGTAACCATTACTTCAATTTGGATCCTTATTTCGTGAATAAAAATGAAAGGTTTAGGAAATAAATACTCGGGGTATTACAGTACATCTCCCCCTTGGGATACTTCATCACCTAAATAGTACTGATTTGGTTGAAGTACTAAGGAAAGACTGAGATGTTGTACGAGAAACTTATGGACTGAATCACAACTGAATATCTGGGATATAAAATTAATACATGATGCATGAACTGAGCTGAATTTACAAATTACGTGGATGCGAATGAATTACCTCTTGAAATAGCCATATTCATGAGAATTTTGAATAGTATGACTAGATGAAAAGATGGAAAGCCATATGAACTTGTTTGTCTGACTGCTAGACTGGATTACTGGCTATGCGGACTAAATTATACTAAAATCTTATACTCAGCTATACCTTCCACTTGTACACCAGCATGACATTCAAGCCTATCATTATAACCACACATAAACTTCCAGGCAAACCACCACCACAACATCTCTTATCACATTCTCTAAACGTCTATCACTAATAACTTTCATGCACTAGCCCAAGAAAACACACATAGAATTTTAACTAATCATGACATAAGGAGAGATCACTAAGAGTTAGGACATGAGGACCTAAAGTATGAAAGAATAACTTTGACACTCAATTGAGGCCTGGGGAATAAAGTATCAATGATATGAATTCATCAGAGAGGTCTGAACTGAGGACATACATGAGATAAACTAAATTTAGCTGATCATTAGAAGTGTAGCATGAGATCTAGAACTAAACATACTGCAAGGCATGGGTACATGAGTCATGAGTTGTATGACCTGAGTTTGGAGTTCATGATATCATAGAATATGATTCGTACTGCTGAGTGAACTAAAACTCTTCATACTAGGAACAGGATGCGTACATGATTTTCTATTAAGCACATGAATATGAGCTATGATGATGAAGCTGACATGTAAAGAATGAGTAGATATCGTGATGAATGAAATATAATACTGAAATAATAATGGGTTGGTAATCGTCCTCCCTTCATATTTTTCTGCACATACTGGCACTACTACTAGAGTCTGAGAGCCAGACTTAGTTACTTGCTCTATGATCTCCTCCTTAGCTGTAAGCCATGATCTTAAGTTTGTGAACCACTTAATAAACTCTAACTGAACTACAACCACTTTACTCTAGAGTCTGGGGTATAATAATACACATGAATAATAAACTTATCCTGAAAGACTGCACCTGAAAGTATAAAACCTACTACTAAAACTATCTCCTGGGATACAACTCTTAATTTTCTTTAGTTTCTGCATTCATCATCACATACTTACACTCTTTTCAACAAATGTTTGCCTCACTAAACACATCATCTGCTTCTGTTTCTTCATAGACTACTACTATTATATCTCTTAACTTACATCCACACCGTCATACTTAATCTCAAATCAACAAACTTAAATTCTTGCATACACTATTCAAGCCTACTGATTCACTTTTCGTACAACTAGCCCTTTGAACATATTATCTGCTTAATCTGGATAATTCTATCCCAACTTTACTAGTGCTAAACTTTTGGGTTTATGATTCTAACTCTAGATCATATACTGTAAAAGGGATTCTAAGAGGGGATCTAAAAACACATCTGACTCTGGCTTAACAAACAATTTTCATAAACATAAATGAAATATTTTAAACTTTAGGACATAAGGGTACTAATGGGATACTTTCTGAGCCAACATGCAATCCCATAACTGTCTGTGGGGATTGGCTGAGAAAACACTGTCTGTAAGGACTTAAGCTTCATTATTTCTGTCACCTCAAAACTAAGATAGAGTTAGCATGAATAGAGCAAGATGATGATCTGCATAAATTTCTTAGATAATACTTCTACTGCATGATCTGAGACTTAAAAAAAGGGAAACATTTCCTAAATGCCTTGTAGTATCTAAAAGAAAAGTACAAATGTTTTCATATCATTCCGCAAGAATCTACCAGACCTGGCTTCATAGACACCCTAGGACACTTGAACCTTGTGCTCTGATACCAAGTTTGTAATGACCCGAGACTACCCCCTAGTCATCACACGGTGCTTAGAACCATAAGTGATCCCAAGCTAACCCATGAACTGGCATACTGTTAAACAACTGAATTATAATACATTAAATAACAAGTTCTGTTGTGTGGAAACATAATCATACTGAAATTCTAAAATAGTATGTAACTGATAAAGTTTTTAAAAACTGATAAACCTGAAGGAAGAAACTGAAATTACATGACTGACTCTGATTGACATCTATGAAGCCTCTACTATGTTGACTATAGATAGTTGGGACATGCCTCTAACTACCACTAATCAATACATATGAAAATAAATGAACTATACATGAACAAAAACTATCTGGAGTTCCCGAAGTAGGAGAACTCATCACGTGCTGGCTGAAATATGCAACTATCTGACCATGATGTGCGACTACAAATAGTACCTACATTATGAAATAATGTAACCACACAGACGTATATGTGTATCAGTACTTCTGGAATATACTGAGTATGCAGAGGAGAATGCAATAAGTAAAATTGATTTCATACGTAATTTTAAAACATGTAAGCTAAGTATAAGTAGACTCACCAATAGGCTGGAATAAATTAAAATCTAAAAACATCTTAAAGAATGAGTGATAAACATACTCTAATAAGATGGTGAATCTCTACACTTAGTTTTTGTAAAACTTTACTTTAATGATATAGGTTTAACTAAAGCAGGAATACGGTAAAATGTGAATACTGTATGGATACTGGGATTGAAACTACATGATGGATAATGACATAAATTGAGGGTATGAATATAAAATCACATTGTGCTGGAATGCATAAACATACTAACTTATATGATTAACTGATTGACTGATAGTTGAATACTAGTCATGTAAGACTGAACTATACTTAGTTTGAATAACTGAACTGAAACTATAGAGTACTATGCATATGAGGTAAGGACTGACTGAGCAATACAAGATAACTAAGCATGAATGTGTGTAAATTGCATTATTTGAGAATGCAAGACCAAGCGTAAAACATGATTCTGGAATAGTCTGTAAACTGAAATACTAATAACTAATAACTGATAATGGTATGCTATTGTCAAGCAGAACTGAACTAAATTTAGAACTGAATACTAAACTGAGACTGTAATTGAGACTGTGGGAGTTATTATCTAATCGACAAGCCTCAATCTGAGCTAATTAGGGTTCAACCTAGAACCCCAGTTGAAAGGGTGCTAGTACCGTTCCCCGGGTACTAATGTTGGTTGTGTGGATCAACTAATCTGGTGTGTCACAAAGGACTCAGGAGTAACCCTATACTGGCAGGAAACTCATGAGCTATTTTCAACCCTAAACTGGAAGGAAGACATCTCAAACCTACGCTGGCTACGTAGTTCTATAAATCAGGGATTGATACTAAGGGTCAAACCCTCTACTGGCTGGAATGCCCCTATCCATGGGTTCGCTCAGTGCTGAATCCTACTCCCAACTAAATGACACTGGAATACTAACTGGTGCATGCACTGATAATTTATACGCTCAGGTCATGGTATTTTGAAAATAATAGTGCATATGGATTCTAAGGTAATTATAATTGTGTAAATTGATACTGGAACTAGAAATGGACTGAGTTTAACTTAATCGGACTCACAACTGACCATACTGCTGACTGAATGATATTTCCTATGGTATAACTAAAATCATTCTTAGATACTGGAAAACTAAACAACAACTAAATTTCGGGTATTCATAACCCCTAGAACTTGATAGCAATAATAATAAGAACACATGAAAGCATTTGAAACCATAATGAGTAAGCATTATTTAATGAAACCCATCACTTGGGCATTTCATCAAACACATGGGGATCATGAACTTGGACATGAGAATATCTTAAATATAGGAGCATAGCATGATTACATAACTAAAATCATGATTTGAAAATTTACGTGGAATTCATGTGAAATAGGACTTGGGCCTTTTTTCTAAACAAGTAAATATCATAGCTTGAACATAAGGATGTTTTAAACATGAGGGAACAATAGAGTTACATGGCAAAATTTATATCTTGGGGATTTATCTTGAAACTAGTTGAACATGATATGGGAATTTCATGAAATATATGGAGTCCCAAAACTTGTGCATGGAAATGAGCAAGCATGCAAAAATATCATGGCTACACAAATCAATTCACACTTAGGGAATTGATATGAAGATCATAACATTCAAAATATGTATCGGCTTATTCCACTTGAAATCAAACACATGAGGATCATAAGCTAAAATATGGGTTAATGATTTAACATGTGAAAATCACCATTCAAACATATCAAGGCAATTTCAATGAAGACCCTTCGTAAACATGATACATAATCTAATTTCATGGAATATTCATCGATATAATTCATATTAACATTTAAAGATCATAACTTTTGACTTAAAACATGTAAAACTCATAATTTAAATTCAAAAAGGGTTCTTGGGCTCCATTGGTGAAAGGGAATCCGTGGATGAACTCCCACATACCTTAATTCGATGGATTCTTAAAGAAATCATGAATTTTAAGCTTGAATCCTTGAGTTCTTGAGAGAAAAAGCTTGAATTATTGATCTTGGGGAAAAGGAGGGTTTTTACGTGAGAAATATTGAGAAAGATGGGCAAGTAATGCCCTTTTGGATGCTATAAATCATCTCTTGGACGTTTGGGGTTCAGGGGAAAGGACCAAAGTGCCCATTCACCCTTAAGAAGCTAAAACTGTGGGGAATAGCCCCCACGTTTGAAACCCCTAGTTGGGTCAAGTAGCCCTCGCGTCGTGGGGCTATCGCGATCTCTTACTGCATCACACAAAAAACGGCATAACTTTTCACTCGGGTATCGGATTAAGGCAAAATTGGTATCGTTGGAAAGCTAACTTAATTATCTATCTTTTGGTTGGTCTTGAGTTGAAAAATTCCACGTATATTTAAATTTATACATGTTTAAGGTAGACCCTTGTAGAATTGAATACCAAACTTTGGACGAATCAAAAGATATTAGCTCAACTTGGCTCTAAATGATTTCTATGAACATTTTTAACCTCATGAGCATTTTACACACTAGTATAAAGATAATGAAACTTATATTAAAATGAGAATCAGGTGGATTATGGCTAATACACAAAGGAATGACGGTTCAAAGACTAGCCCAAAAATATAGGGTATTATAATTGATCACACTCTTGAGTTTAGTATTTTCAGATATTATATTCAGACAGTTTCAGCTTAACTCATACAGAATTCCACATTTTAGCTTGATTATATATCTATACTTCCCTATTATGAGTTTTAAATTTAGTAGATAGCTTACAAGGTTAGCTTAAGGTTACTCGTAGTCTTGACCATCGTATGACGTCTCGGGACCCATTTGTGGGGCGTTACAATACACCCCCTTCTTAATCTTCACTTTCTTCTTAACTTCTTCAATCCACCACTAGTCCCCCTTATGGCATCTTTCCCGACCCCTCAAAATACCCAACACTTCCCTAGAAGTCCTCTTGATGCAGCCCTATCCCACATATCATCCATGTCCCCCCTAAACTCCCACACCCCTATACACTAACTGGTGTCAAGCCACCCCACTTTATTCTGGGTCGACCCTTCCTGACCTTCTCTTCTTGCTCTTCTTGATAGCCAAGTCCATCACCAGAAACCTGTGCTAGGCCGAAAAATGCTCACTCGAAATGACTTTACAGTCCTTACATAAAGCCCTATATTCCTTCCTAAGCAGTAAAAAGTTAATCTAAGTCTTGGCTATCGCACTTCGAAAGGTAATCAGGTGATTCTTCTTCTTCAAAAATCTCAAATTCACTACCACCAGCCCAAAGGCCCTTACAAAATCCAACAAAGTATCTCCCTCACCAATAATATCACTGAAACTAAAACCTCTATGCATATCATCATAGCCTCCCAGTAAAACAACAATGTGCCCATGAAGTCCCCTGCTATGACCATCTTCTCTAAGCTAGGCACACTTCTCACCACCACGTCCAAAACCTCCAAAAAACTTGTTTTCACCTCCTCTTCCAAGCCCACCTGCGGTGCATAAACACTATACACATTCGGTGTAAACCCCTCAATGACCAACTTAATCATCATCAACCTATCACTAACCCTATTAATCTCCACCACCTGCCGTCTAATCTCCACATCCACTAAGATGCCTACTACATTCCTACGCCTCTCACTCTCTTAGTACCATATCTTGTACCCATCCATATACCTAGCCTTAGAACCTACCTACCTAGTCTTCTGAACACACAAAATATTAATCTTCTTCTTTTTAAGAATCTTCACCAACTCTACAGACTTACTCTGAAGGGTCCCTATGTTCCAAGACCCTACCCTCAACAGATCTTCTCTCACCTCTCGCCTCTCGCCGACCTCTACCACCCCTCACCAAACCAGCCCTAACACCCAACCTAGACCCTACACCCACCCCTGCCCTTCCTTCATCACCCACTCTCAAAACAACCCCCAGACCCAACCCCCTCGTACATAACCCTATTCCACCATCAACCCCTAAAGCCACTACTCATAAAACAGAAATAAAACCCCAAACAAAGAAGAAGTATGGAAACAGAAGGCATGCATAAAACACACTATCCGGCCTAGCAGCTAGAACAACACAACAATATCCACCAATATGAGAAAGCAACTAGTCACAGTAAAATCACAAGAAACAGAATAATATGACGAAACTAGACTAAAAAAAAAGAACTAACTATCAAATTTTAGAGGTCACCGGGATACTCTTGTGTGCCAAGTCCTCTCCTCTTGCGTGCTACTGCTGGGTTCCGGCAATTTGATGTCGAAATTAATTGCCGAAATAGTCACCAAAATAATCGCCTTAATATCGTCGGAACGTCTCCTGAGTATTGCCGAAATCTGGACACCAGCTGTCATTGTACCAACCTGCATCGTCCTGTGTTGTACACTAATACCGTCAAAGAGTTGAGCCGGCAGAAATCCTAATCCCGCCGGCGATAG
The DNA here is from genome assembly GCA_030864225.1 of Capsicum baccatum var. pendulum. Lineage (NCBI taxonomy): Eukaryota > Viridiplantae > Streptophyta > Magnoliopsida > Solanales > Solanaceae > Capsicum > Capsicum baccatum. The sequence continues at coordinate 199,900,491 of CM061560.1, read as the reverse complement.
CAATGACGAGAGAAAAACGGGGAAGGGAAAGAAAAAGGGGTAGAGAGAACGGTAGAGAGAGAAACGTGTGGGAGAGAGAGTAAACCTTACCTATTGCCAGCGCATCTACGCCGTCGCCAGTGTCCGGTCAGTTGAAGTTTACGTTAACAGGCCTTTACAATCGAAGTTTACGTTATCGAGGAGAGGATAATAATAATAATAATAATAATAATAATAATAGTAATAATAATAATAATAATAATGTGAAAAAAGTTATAAATCTTTCGTGATTTACAAAAGTAAATAAGAACGAAAAATAATTAATTTTTAATATAAGAAATAAGTAAAAAAAAAAGTAATCTAATAAGGAAGAAGAAGAGATTTATCAAAAAAAAAAGAATACTATGTATAGTTGAATTACAAAGTCTCAGATAAAAATATCATAAAATAATAAATAAGGACAAATGTAAAAATATGTATGGAAAATAAGTAAACATGTGTAGCTATTTAATTGCATTAAAAAGTTTGTGAGGACTATCAAAAAAGGAGATTCTCCCTTATATAATAATAATAAAGTAATATAATATTTCATTTGTTTTAAAAAAAAGAATGATTTTTTTTATTTGATATGAAATTTCAGAAAATAAAAAGGACTTTTAAATTTTGTGGTCTTAAACATGTCATATGGATAGTTTAAAACAAAATATTATCAAAAAGGAAAAGAATTATATTTTAAACGAGTTAAAAAAAATACGTCATTCTTTTTTAAACTGAGAAAGTACTAAAAAAATGAACTGATAATATGAAAATGACATCACTTCACTGGAGGCGAGCTTCCTGCACCATTTCCTCAATTGCCTTATGCCAGACTAATAAAAGGAAAAGTTTCAAAAAATAGTTTGGCACAAAATTCACATTTCATAGCCACACTTTACAATACTAGTTTAGGTGAACGCGCCTCGCGCGTGTACCTCACTTTATTGAGTTCAAATGTTAGGATATTTGTTTAAATAATAAAGTTGAATACAATAATTAAATTGAACATCTTTTGGAGAATTTATTTAATTAAACCTAACATTTACCAAAAAAATTTCTCAAAGTCGATCGACATTCATCTACAACCTATAAACTGCAACAAAACAATATAATGATAGAGACATCAAAATAATATAATTAAATCTAAACTTTACTCAAAAAATTCCTCAAAGCCGTCCGATACTGATCTACATCCTGTAAACTATAACAAAATAATACGACAATAGAGATATCAAAATAATACAACTAAACTTTACCTTTACACCAAATAAATTCTCAAAATAGAGACATAAAAATAATACAGTTAAACCAAACCTTTACCTACAAAAATTCCACAAAGCCAATCGATATTCATCTACCACCTGTAAATTCATCTACGACCTAAAAACTACAACAAAATAATACAATAGTGATTACAAAACTTCAGTTTTGATGAAATAATTCCCTTCTGAGTGAAAATTTTGATACTAAAAAATGACTTGAATGAAAACAAGAAAGATATATATATATACACACACATACACACACACATTGAATTCTATTATGTTGACAAAAATAGTGAAGAAGTTGAGGGTTAGAAAATTAAGTATCCATCAATCTAGACATGCAACCGAATCAAGTTAGATGAGCATCAATCATATTTTTCCAATAAGTAAATTAGTTTCTTCTCTAGTTTAACGTGCATCTCAATATTCATAGAAGTATTTTCTTAATAGAGTCCTATTTTAGGAATATTTTTCTAATTGATTAGTACAAAGGAAAATATTAATTATTCTCCTTCCATAGATTTTAGGAGTCCCATATATTTTAGGAGTCTAGTTAATAAAATAAAAATAATTAAATAATATTGAAGCAAATAGTGAAAGAACAGTTTTGTCTTAAGGAAAGTTTTTTAATGAAGGACCAAAAGTTCAAATCATTTTTCTAAGAGTTTTCGCACTTTTAATATATTATATATTATCATTTATAGTTGTTATATTTAATTCACAGTCGATGTATTTACTTTTACTCAGCAGTCTGTATTCATAAAAAATAAAAATATACTACCTATTTAGTCGTGCCAAAAACACTATCATTTTTTTTTATTTTTTTATTTTTTTTCATCTTTGTATTTTTTTTTTTCGTGTTTTCCCCTTTTTTCTTATACTTTTTTCTTTTTTTTTTAATTTCTTTCTTTCATTTTTTTTCTCTTCTATCTCTAACTTCTATTTTTCTTTCTTTTTTTCTTCTTTGATTTTTTTATTTTCTTTTTTGTACTTATTTTCTTTCTCATTTTTTGATCTATTTTATATTTTTATATTTTTGAAAAATATGGTTACTCGAGAACAAGTCAGGATGATAACGTAAATACCATAATTGTTTATCGTATTTATATTCACACAATCATTTATATTCTTGTATTTATTGATACAAATGTATTTGTATTTGTATTTTAAAGTTCGCGCTTGTATTTGTATTTTGTATTTTGCATTTATATTTATATTTTATAGTTTGCATTTGTATTTGTTAGTTCGCACCATCATTTATATTTATACAATTCGCACTTGTATTTTAAAGAATTATTTTATATTTGCATTTTATAATTGACTGCATATTGTATTTGTATTTTGTGACTTTATTGTGTTTGTATTTGTATTTTGTGACTTTATTGTGTTTGTATTTGTATTTTATTTTCGTCGTTGCATTTGTATTTTTAAGAAATTATTTTATATTTATATTTGTCCGTTGATCGTATATTGTATTTGTATTTGTAATTTTTTTTATTTTATTTGTTTGTAGTTGACAACATCATTTGTAATTTTAAATAATAGAAATAGAATTGTTATGTTTTTTTTTTCTATGAACACTTGTATTTACATTTATTGATATATTTTGCATTTTATTGATACAAATTTAACAATAAAAACAAAAATTTATAAATTATATAAATACAAATGTTACATTTGAATCAAATTATACATATTTATACAACTTGAACCATATGCATACAAAATGATACTTATTTATATACAAATATAAATGATAAATTTAAAATACAAATACCAATGATATATTTGCATTGAATGACACATTGCATATTTATGTGTTTTAATCTCAAGCAAATACAATTAGTCAATATACTTAGTTATATATAAATACGAATGATAAATTATACACATTCATGGCTAAACTATTCAACTACAAATAATATATTTATTTAAAATATACAGTATGATATGAATAAATATAAGATATAAAATACAACAACAAGAAAGAAAAAAATATTAAAAAAATAAAAAGAAGAAGAAAAAATGATCAAAAAATGAAAAAAAAATCAAAGAAAATACAAAAAATATTGCAAAAAGAAAAGAAATAAAGAAAAAGATGAAGAAATAAAAAGAAAATACAAAAAAAGGAGACAAAAGAAAAAAGAAAAAGAAAAAAATGGAAATACAAGAAAAAAGAAAAAAGAAAAAAAGAAGAAGAAGAACTTAAAAAGAAAAAAGAAGAAGAAAGAGAAAGAGAAGGTACAAAAAGAGAGAAAATAAATGAGAGAGGTTATAAATTGTATTTAATTGACCAGATAGACTATAGATTGTAATTAATTGAAACTTAGGCTAAATAGGATAATTAAAAACCTATGTTTACTAAGCCACATATTTATCCCTTAATAAAACTCATATTAGAAACCTTGACTCCCATTCTAATATAAAATCTAACTTAATTCTCCGTATAAATAATTAAATGATTAATAAATTCTCCTCTGTTTTATATTACTTCACCTTCTTATTAGAGATAAAAATTGTTTCAATTTAGTGTGAAGTTTTAGTAGAGAGAGAAAGACCCATTTCTTTCTACACTCCACTTCTCGGCACCTACAAAGACTTGAGTATGACCACCACTCCAAATCAGCCACCGATTCCACCGGACCCTCCTAACCCACAAAATTGTAACAACACATCCAACTCACTTGAGAGAAAATCCTACAAAAATATTTTGTCAAGGGTTAATTCACCTGAACAAAATCCCTCATTGCCTATGCATATAGATTCAATTTCACAACATTCATTATCTAGTGATACAGATATTCCCCTCTCGCCGGAGGATAAGCAAAGATTCTACTGACCATGGAAATTCTCTGTCATAGTTAAATTGGTGGGTAGAAAACTGAATCACGAGTATGCAAAAAAAAAATTCGGATCTCTGGAATTAAGGGAGCCCATCATTCTAATCGATCTCGGACTCGAATACATAACAATCAAGCTTAAAGAGGAGGAGTCCCAAAGGAAAGTCATCCAAGAAGGACCCTGGTTCATCGCAGGAGCATATCTATTGGTGAGATTATGGAAACCTAATTTCGTTCCCACAAATTCACTAATAGAGTATACTGTGTGATCTGGGTTAGGCTTCCTCACCTCCCCACAGAATTTTATGACAGACAGATCTTAACAAAAATGGGAAACTCCATAGGAAAACTACTAAAGATCGATGCCTACACATCCGACACGCTAAGGTGCAGATATGTTCGAATATGCATGCAAGTTCCCATGGAAGAACCAGTTAAGGGTTCAGTGGTTATCAATTCACACAAACAACAGATTCTCTATTAGGAGAGAGGTTTTTGTGTAAAGGTTGTAGGAGATTAGGTCATACGCTGGGAAATTATACACACTCAACACATCAAGTCCCTAACCATAGAGAGCTAACCACAATAGCCACTCCGACGATCAATAGCGACTGGAAGACGGTGAATTTTACCAAAGGGAGAAATGCCAAACATCATCCACAGGTGGCAGGTAAACGAACACAATCGCAATAAATCAAGGTAAGAAAAAATTATGCTTCAACAGGTAAGTTCCTTGAAACTCGATCTATTCAATACTCAGCTTTAAATTGTCGAAAGACTGGCGAAAATAGCAGAGAACCAAAGGGAGATGCCCCGATGCAGATGTAACACCCCGAGTCTGTACCCCAGATGTTAGACAATGCTGATAATCTTGAAGGACCATAAGCTAATCGATGACTAGTACTTGCTGCAATAACTGAATAATAATATTGTAGTATGCAGAAATTAGATAGAAAAACATGCCATAAGGTTTAATACTGTAATAAAACTGAATAAAGTATAACAAATAACGAATCTGATACATCTGTCGGAAAATACTCTAGTCTGAAAAAGCCTTTAAACTGTATGAGATATGGAGTTGATGGGACAAGTTTCAAACTAACTCCAAACTACTGAAATAAGCTGAACTACTGAAATAATCATTATGTCCTTGAACTAACAGGACTCACCACTGACTCTGTCAGCTGAATATCTGAACTGCTAAGTAGGATTGGGAGCCCGCGCGTCTGAACCTATGATATAAAACATCATAGTGCAAAAGAAAGGTATGCATCAGTACTTTGAATGTAATGATATGCAAAGTGAGGTAGGCTAAAATGAGTGGGTTCGTATGCATGAACAACACTGACTGAATGACATGAATATAACTAAATAAGAGTACATGTGTGAATACGTAAACTATAACTGAGATCGTGATAACACTGAATACTAAGTTTTGAATTACTGATTTACTAATATCTGATTTTACTGATATTGTGAAGATGATAACTGAGGGACTGTATCTGGCAGTCTTGATCGTATGGAACTATACTAAGATTCGTACTGAACTGAGTAACTGTATCTGACAGTCTTAAATCTATATAACTTAACTGAGTTCTATTCTAAGACTGGAACTAAAACTGAGATCGTGGAGGTAATCATCTAACCAATATGCCCCTTTCTGAATAGATTAGGGTCCAACCTATAACCCCATTTGGAAGGGTGTAAGTACCATGCCACTGTTAAAGACAACTGTGAGTTAACCCTCTCTGAAAGAAAGCTCTTTCATCAACCCTCGCTGGCAGGAAAACTCATACGAGATATATCAACCCTAATTTGGTAGGAGGATATCTCAACCTACACTGGCTACATAGTACTGTAACGCAGGGATTACTACTAAAGGTCAAACCCTCTGCTAGCAGGAATGCCCCCATCCCTGTGTTAACTCAGTGTTGAATCCTACTCCCAACTGAATAGACACTAAACTGATTCCTAGTTCATACTAGACTTGACTGAACTGTTACTGATTATACTATCTAACTGAATTGAATTGAGTTAACTAAGTTCTGAGCTGAATACTGAATCGAACTGGACTGATACTGAGTCTACTTTTTCTTGAGTTCTGTAATTGACTGAGAGAACTCTTGATCGTGATATGACTAATACTATCCTAAGACTGACCATGGCTCTAGGTAATCAGCTAAATTATCGGGTATAAATACCCCCGGGACTCAATAGCATAAATTATAAGACATGGCACAATCTTGAAACATGATAAATAACTACTTGATCATCATTCCTTCATTGGGACATTATAGCAAACACTTGCATGACATGAACTTGAAAATACATGCTAACATAATATAATTTCATTATTTAATTTTCATGAACAACTCATCAAACACTTCGAAGGAATTGTATATGCACATAGTACTAATCAACACATGAGCATCACAATTTCAAGGATTTAACATGATTCACATGATACTACATACATAATAGTTGTTTTTACATAAATCTTGCACTTAATCATGGAATAAAAATCCAATCAACATTATAATCATGAATACACTTGAATTCAAATCATGAAAAGCGTGAAATCAAGCTACTTGAATTTTAAAAAAGTTTCTTGGACTCCAAGGGTGGAAGGAACCCTTGGATGAACACTTGAGGACTCACCACTAACTCTGACTACTAAAAGTATAAACTGTTAAAGGTGCTTGAGAGCTCGCGGTTTGAACCTATGACATAAGACATCATAGCACAAAAGAGAGGCATGCGTCAGTACTTTGAATATACAGGTATGCTCAGTGAGGTAGGCTGAAATGCATGGGTTCATATGCATGAACAATACTAACTTAATATCATGGATATGACTGAATGAGAGTACATGCATGAATACGTATACTGTAACTAAAATCATGATGACACTGGATAATGAGTCTGAATACTGATTAACTGATATCTGAGTATACTAATACTAAATTATTGATAACTGAATGATTGTATCTGACAGTCCTGAATCTGTGGAATTATACTGAGTTCTGAACTGAACTGAGTTCTGAACTGAACTGAGTTCTATACTAAGACTGAATCTGAGACTGAGACTGTAGGAAGTAATCATCTAACTGATATGCCCCTTCTCTAACTGATTTGGGGTCCAACCTGTAACCCCATTTGGGAGGGTGTAAATATCGTGCCACGGGTAAAGACAAGCTATAAGCTAGCCCTCTCTGACAGAAAGCTCTTCTATCAACCCTCGCTGATAGGAAAACTCAAATGAGATATATCAACCCTAGTCTTATAGGGAGATATCTCAACCTACATTGGCTACGTAGTTCTGGAATACAAGGATTGCATCTAAGGACCACACCCTTTACTAGCAGGTAAGCCCTCATCCTTGGGTTCACTCGATGTTGAATCCTACTCCGAATTAAATAGACACTAAACTAATGCCTAGACTGTACTGATCTTGACTGAACCATTACTGATTGTACTATTTGACTGAAATGAATTGAGTTCACTGAGTTCCATGGACTAACGGAATACTACTGAATTCTGTTAACTGACTGAGTACCATTGAGTTCTGAACTGAATATTGTGACTGACTTATGAATACTATTGAGATTTTCCTGAGTTATGCAACTAACTAAAGTTCTAGGTAAACGGCTAAGTTTTCGGGTTTTGAATACCCCCAGGACTCAATAGCATGAAAGGTAAATCATAGCATAAGCTTAGAAAGCATAATCATGTGCACTTACTTGTTCACAACTCATTCATGGAAACATTTTATTAAATACTTGCATGATACAAGTAACACATAAGGTAACATGATATGGTCTCTTTCCCTTATTAGTTCACATGAGTAATTCATCAAGCACTTGGTGAGCATACATATGCACATAACACTAAACAATAAGTAGACATCATAATTCAAATCCCCATTGACGATTTCAAGGGTTTTACATGGATTCTCATGATATTACATACATATCAATTCACCTCACATGAAACGTATCATAAAACATGGATTAGAATCCCAATTGATCATTATAAACATGGATATAATCTAACCCAACATGGAATTATAAAATCCATAAACTTAAAGTTTAAAAATAGTTTCTTGGACTCCAAGGGTGGAAGGGACCCTTGGATGAACCCTTCACATACCTTGATTACTACTTTTGAGAAAATTGAAGTGAGTTCTTGAGACTTGAATTCTTGAACTTGATGAGGCTAGGGCTTGCTCTTGAGAGAGTTTATGAGTAAAGAATGAGATTTTGCCCTATAGACTGAGTAATTTCGTGTTAAGGCTGAGAATAAGGGTGGGTAAAATAACTCATTTTCCCCCATAACACATATTAAAATAATATTGAACAGGGTTGCTCTCGCATCACGACCCTTACTCGAGTCAAGTAGCCATCGCGGCGCGACCCTTACTTGGGTTGACTAGCCCTCGCGATGCGGGGCTATCTCGACCCTTCACTGTTTTGGGCATCCAAACTCACCTTTACACTAGTCCAAAAAATTCGAAACTCGCCTGAGATGATCTACAAGTGACCCTGATAATGAATCAATCTAAAAATCAACTAACTAAGGCTGAGAAGGTCGGAAATAAAATTCTCCAAATTTGGAAGGATAAAATAATTCTAAGTCTCGATAGTTAGCTAAAACTTTCTAAGTTTGGGACCCCCTTAACAAGCTTAAAGGACTGAGTTAAGCTAATAATTTTTGCAGGGTCATACAGTCTATGCTAGCACCTTCTTTGAGGATAAGAAAACTCTCTGACATAACCTCCAAGAGTTCTCTCACACCTTAGGAGCCAACCCCAATACCACTTTGATCATTGGAGGTGACTTCAATGAAGTCCTGAAAGCCTCCGAGAAATTTGAAGGTAACCCCATCAATCGCTCCAAATCTTCTACCTTCTAGAACTGCATTAATCAATACAACCTTATTGACCTTAGATTTAAGGGGGTAAATTCACTTGAATTAACAAAATGTATAAGAATAAAAGTAGCCTTATTCTTGAAAGACTTGATAGATGCTTAGCTAATGACTCTTGGCTTAAGATATTTCCTGAGGCCTTTATTTCCCATCTCCCTAGGACCCACTCCGACCATTGTCCCCTGAAATTAGAACTCCGTAAAGATTAAAGAAACATCAGTAAGGTCTTCAGTCTCGAGACTATGTGGTTTTCCCACCATGATTTCCATAACTTAGTTAAAGAGGCGCTCTCTAATTCCCATCACCTCTCTGGAGCCTTAAATGCTTTCCAGGACTCTGCCTTTATCTGGAATAAGAAAACTTAAAAAGTCACAAGGGAGTTCAACCAGATCCTTCAACAAGAGCAAGAGTTCTGAAGACTCAAATGCAGGATCAAATGGCTAGCTGAAGGAGATTCCAACACCAATTTCTTTCATAATTGAACCTTCAATAGGAGAAGAAATTGAATTAATGCTTTAGAGATGATAGTGGAAACTGGATCTTCAAACCTGAGGATATCAAATAGAATATCTTTCTTTTCTATAATTCCCTTTTCATCACTGACCATACTTCTGCCTACTGTTAAAGAAATCCCTCTCATAGAGGCTCTATAAACACTCAAGACCATAGCCTCCTTGACTCTCTCCCCACCCTTAAAAAGATCAAAGATATTGTATTTTTTTTAAGCCCAGGAAAGCTCCCGACCCGAATGGGATCTACACCTTTTTTTTTCAAAAGTATTGGGACATTGTTGGCCCCCATGTCATCAAATTCTACTAACACCTTCCAATCTTGTCATATACCCATGGAGGTCAACACCACATACCGTTACCTAATCAGTAAGTGTATGAATACTTTCAGCCTCAAGAACTTTAGACCCATTGGCCTCTGTAACACCCAGTACAAAATCGTATCTAAGCTTATTGCTGGCAGACTTAGACCCTATCTTGACAATATTATTGGTCAGAGTCAAGATATCTTTCTTCCTAGAAAGAGAACTTCAAACAATGCCATCATTGTCTAAGAAATTATCACTCACTTTAAAAAAATGAAAGGGAAGAAAGGTAACATAATTCTTAAAATCAATCGGGAAAAATCTTATGACAGGATTGAGTGGTCCTTCATTAGGCAAGCTCTCCACTTTTTCAGCATTCCTCCCAGGCTAAGTTTCTTTATCATATCCTGTATCTCCTTTTCTTCCATCTCCATCCTAATAAATAGAGAGAATATTGAATTCTTCCAACCAAGCAGAAAAGTCAGACAAGGTGAACCCATATCCCCCGACCTCTTCACTATGTGAATGAAACTCCTCTTTAAGAAGATTGATCATGAGATTGACCTCCTAAATTAGACCTCCATTACTATTAGTAGAATGGGTCCTCCTCTATCCCACATTTTCTTTGAGGATAACCTAGTTCTTCTTGACAAGGCAGACATAAAAAACTACAACACTATAAAAAAAACTGGATAAATTCAGCCTTTTCTCTGGCCAGAAAATTAACCTCACTAAGTCCAAGGTCATATTCTCAAATAACTGCACTCCCACTATAAAAGAATCTCTTACTTCCATCTTGAATATCCAACCTTGAGAGGAGTTTGGGAAATACTTAGCCTACCCTATCTTCCACAGGAAGCCTAGCAAAAGAGACATTCCAAATTATAGTGGAAAACTTGAACACCAAACTCTCTGAATGAAAGACCAAATTCCTCAACGTTGCAAGAAGAACCACCCTAGTTAAAGTCTCTCTCAGTAGCATCCCCGCCCATATTATGCATTACATCTTCTTACCTAGTAAAATCCTCAATATCATTGATAGGACTCAGAGAAGCTTTATCTGGGGCTCTGCTGCTGAAAAGAGGAAACTTCACCTCATCAACTGGATACTCTGACTCTCCCTAAAAGGGAGGGAGTCTAGGTATGCAAAGAGCCATCACTAGGAATGAAACCCTGCACATTGGCCTGGCATGGAGATTTTATCACCAGTATAGCAAGCTTTGGACTTCTGTGTTGAGGAATAAATATAACTTCCTTGAGAGTTCTTCCCAAAAGAACTCCTCCACCACCTGGAGAAACGTCCAAAAAGGCTAGAGGAACTATATTCAAAGTTCCCACTAGATTGCCTATAATGTAAAACACATCAAATTCTGGCAAGACAAATGGGTCCCAAACCATCCCACCTTAGAAACCTCATCCATGGGCCCCTTCACCCCTCCCAAGCCAACATGGAATTGACCATAGTTTGGTATGACAATTCTTGGCATTGGGATAACCTTCCCATACAAATCCTTGACAACATTACCCAATCAATGCTTAACACGTTCATACCAAACACTAGAATCACTTCAGATCACCTTATCTAGAGTCTTTCTGGTAATTGCCTTTTCACTACCAAAAGTGTCCTCCACTTCATAAATTAGAGGCATAAAATCTTCAAACAGGACCCCCCCTTTCTTTCCTTTTCCTAGATCTGGAAGGCCCCTGCCCCATCACCCACAAAAAAAAATCAAATTTTTTATGTGGTTGGCTCAACATAATAAACTCCCAACTAAGTTCACCTTTTTCCAGAATGGTAGTGAACATGCCTCCCAACTATACTAGCTATAATCACCAGGCTGAATACATCCCCCATATCTTCTTCCACTATCCTTACTCAACTGACCTCTGGATGTCTATCCTTGATAAGTATGGCCAGAAAGGATGGGACATCTCTTAATTCTACCCCCATAACTGGAAATCCACCTGAAATAAGCTGGATAACCTCTTATTTGACAACAACCTCCTTTGGCATGAAATTTTCCCCTTTGCCTGGACAATTTGAAAGAATAGAAACTCTAACACTTTCGACAACAAGAAAGAGAAAATGAGTTTCACTAAAGCCCATATAGAGGCTATTGAATACACCCATATTTCAAGCCCCAAGTCCAGTTCTCAACTTATGTAAACCATCAACATCAAATGGTATCCACCCGGGGAAGCCTCGTACATGCTAAATTCTGATAGTTCTTGCCTAGGAACCCTGGGAAAGGAGGTACTAGGAGAGTGATCGAGAATTACAGAGGTTCTTAGGTAATTGGCTTTGCCAAACACTTCACCCATGCCACCAATAACCAAATGGAGCTCATGGCCTTAATGGAAGGTCTCAAAATTGCCGAAGAGAACCAGTTCCTTCCTTTAGAATTTAATGTCGATTCTAAGGAAATCATATCCATGTTAAAGGAAGGTAACTTACTTTATAACGCCCTACTTGATGATTGCAGGTCAAGAATAAAAAGGCTAGGAAGACCCTAGGTGTTGCACTGCTATAGGGAGCAGCAGATGCGCTGGCAAAGTTGGGAGCAAAATCAACAGATCTACAGGAGACCACTATTCTTTATGTTTCACCAATGTGTACCAGGATCCCACTATGGGCAGACAAATCTGGAACTTTTTTTGAAAGGAGAATTAATGTTTGTAATGAGAAATTGACTGACGTTTCTTCAAACTCCTTTATTTTGAAACCGGATTAGCAAAGCCGAGGAATATATTAAACTTAATTTATCTTTCTTATGCAATGCAATCCATTTCATCAAAAAAAAAATGGTTCAATTTACATAATCAATTGATGAAATCAGATACTTTTGTGTACTATAATTTTTCTTTTCATTTTCAATATTAAAGAACTACATAAATTAGTAGCAGTAAAATGTAAGGTTTCAAAACATTAATAATAAATTAATTTAATAAAATACATCTTTAATTATTGATTTAGTGATTTTTCATGTCAATTGAAATCAAGTAAAATAAAATAGAGGATATAATTTTTTTTTGTTCTTCCTCTGTTCACTTTTACCTGTGTACTTTAAATTTTACGGATAATGATAATATTGTGTGCTCCACAACATGCAGGACTGACGTTTTCTATTTAAAAAATCCGGGTAGCTCGTAGACAATGAGTACAAAAAGTTGAGTGTATAAAAATAATACAAATTATAATGTATTGGTAATGCAAGTATTAGTCATGCTAGCATTAGTTATGCTAAGATTATTTATGATACATTATTTGATTTGATGTATTAAAAATAACTTGCATGACATATTTTTAAATAAAAAGTTATTTACAAAAATACTCTCCACAAATATAAAATGATGTGAAAAAGATTTTAAGAAACTATTGTGTCTTTATCCATGCTAATGCATGTGTTAAAGTCTATTTTATTGCTAATATCAAGAATTTTTCATGTATTAGTTATGCATAACATAATACACAATAGAGTGTACAACTAATGTTTGCATTAGTTATACATTATTGAAAAAATGTACGAAATAAGATATTAGTAATACACAGAGTTAATGCATGCATTATTTTTTCTAATGCATCCTACAAGTTGAGATTGCTGCATAAAAAGAAAAAAGAAATAGTTAATTTGTAATATTGATTAAAGCAAAAGGAAGACAGTGAGATTTATTTATAAAGAGCATCGCTAGCACTAATTGAAATAGAGTTTTTGGGTGGGGGAGGATAATTACATGGCTTAGAAAACATAACTTCATAATTATCCTATTTAGCTTAAATTTTAACTAATTACAATTCATAGTCTCTTTTACCTATTAAATACAATCTATAGCCTCTCTTCTTTATTTTCTCTCTTAATGTTTTTTATTTCTCTATTTTTCTTTCTTTTTTTTCTAGTTTTTTTCCATATTTTCTTTCTTTTTTCTTTTTCCATTTTTTTCTATTCCATTTTTTCCTTTTTTTTCTTTTTTGTTTCATTTTTTATTTTCATTTTTCCCATTTTTTTATATTTTATAGCTCTCACTTTTTTTTTTCATCTATTTTTTTATTTCTTTAATTTCTTTTTTCTTTGCGGACTTTTTAAAATTTTTTTCTATTTTCGTTCTTGTTTCTTTTTTGGTCATTTTTTTCTCCATCTTTTTTTCTTTATTTCTCTTTTTTGTATTTTTTTCTCTCACTTTTTGTTGATATTGTCGTATTTTATATTTATTCGTATCATACTATATATTTTAAATAAATTTATTATTTACATTTGAATTGTTTAGTCGTGAGTACAGTTTATTATTTGTATTTGTATACAAATAAATATATGAATTAATTGTATTAGTTTGAGTTCAAAATGTATAAATATGCAATGTGTCATTCAATTTAAATGTATCGTTAGCATTTGTATGTCAAATTTCATCATTTGTATTTGTATATAAACAAGTATCTTTTGTTTGTGTATGGTTCAAGTTGTACAAACATGTAACATTTGTATTTGTATAATTTAACATTTGTATTTGTGTAATTTATCATTTATATTTGTATTGTTCAATTTGTATTAATAAAATACAATTCATATCAATGAATGCAAATACAAGTGATCGTAGAAAGAAAAATAACTATTCTTTTTCAATTATTTAAAAATACAAATGATGTTGTCAACTGTAAATTAATACAAATAAATGAAACAAATGAAATTACAAATACAATATGTGGTCAACTTACGAATACAAATACAAAATGATTCTTTTAAAAATACAAGTGTATCGACGAAAATAGAATACAAACACAGATACAAACAAAATGAAAATCATAAAATACAAATAGAATATGCAGTCAACTATAAAATACAAATACAAAATAGTTCTTTAAAATACAATTACAAATTGTATAAAATATAAATAATGGTGTGAACTACAAATATAAATATAAGTGTGAACTATAAAATACAAATACAAATACAAATACGAATTGTAAAATACAAACACAAATACAAGCGTGAATTATAAAATATAAATACAAGTGCGAACGATAAAATACAAATACAATTATATCAATGAATACAAAAATATAAATGATGGTGCAAACTATAAAATACAAATATAAGTACAAACTACAAAATATAAATATAAATGTGAACTGTAAAATATAAATACAAATACAAGCGCGGACTATAAAATATAAATACAATTATATCAATGAGTATAAAAATAAAAATGATGGTGCAAATACAAATACAATAACCGATTGTGATATTATCATTATTATTCATGACTTGTGCTTGATATAGCCATATTTTTTGAAAATATAGAAATATAAAATAGAACAAAAAAAAGAGAAACAAAAAACACAAAAAAGAAAACCAAAAAGAAAAGAATCAAAAAAGAAAAAAAAAGAAATAGAAGCTACAGATAAAAGAGTGTAAGAAAATGAAAAGGCAAACGAAAAAAAAAAAAAAGAAAAATAGGAAAAAATGCAAATAGAAAAAAAAAAAGAGAGAGAAAAAAATAGAAAAGAAGAAAGAGAAATAAAACTTACAGATAGAAAAGAGAAAAAATGAAAAGAAAGAATCGAAAATGAAAAAAGAAAACAAAAATAGAAAAAAAATCAAAATTTAAAAAAAAAAAAAAAGAGAAGAAAAAAATATATATATATAAATACAATGAGTGGTTATGATATATTCGTCTTCATCCATGACATGTACCTGGCGTAGCTATATTTTCAAATATAAAAAATATAAAATACAACAAAAAGAAAAAAAATGAGAAAGAAAAACAAACAAACAAATGAAAGTCAAAAAGGAAAAAAAAAAAAAAAAAAAAAGAGAAGTAGATGGTAGAAAAGAGGAAAAGAAAACAGACGAAAAAGAAAATAGAAAAGAACAGAAGAAAAAAGAGAAAGAAAGGCTATGAATTATAATTTTTGAAATTTAGGTTATGAATACTTTCATTTTCCTAAAACCTATGCTATTTTCGTAAGTGTCCCTTTTTTCACTATATTTAATGAAAAACTTGTGCTATGAAATATTATTTTTTCAACTATTCTTTTACCGAATCAACTTACTAGAAAAGGTATAATGGAAAATATATTTTTATTGAAACACCAAAAAAAAAAAATTTAATTTTTATACTATTATTTTTTTTTATTTTTTGCTGAGTCGATCTAAATATACGTGGGAATAACCACTCAATAATTTTTAGTTGAAAATTTCAATGGGAAAATAGTTATTCTTTAGCAATGTAGTAAAAATAAAATAAATTAAATTAAGGTGCCTAATAATGTTTTCTTTGAGAATGACATAATAAGGCATCTTCTTGGTGGTGTTTGTTGACTTGGCCTTCTCCACTATTATGTTGATGCCTTTTGTCCTTTGTCAGTGTGATAGTTAACCAGCCATAACCATAAACTTATTGAGTAATGTTCAATTGATATTTGATGCGACACAAAGCTATTTTCTGATGTTGACGTACGGCTAGGAGTTTCTTTCAAAACATATGGCCTTTTAGTCAACTAATACAACTTTATTATTGTAATTTACATACCTTGTTAGTTAGACATGATGAAGTGATCCGGATCAAACAATTACATGAAAAGAAATTGTTTTAAAAGCTAAGTGCAATTAAGAAAAGTATCTGTACAGTCAGAATTTTAATGGAATTATGACCTAGTAATATGTTGGCGTGTTTACTTTAAGTCAAATGTTTAGGGACGGTCTCATTTGATGGGTAAGAATAATAATTTAGGTCATTCTATAAAATTATTTTATTTTATATTATATATTTAGTCTTAGGGTTATTTTATTTCACCATTTTAGTATAAATGGTGGGTAGGTCTGGACGTCGAACTGAGCGAATCGAGTCTAACCCAGCTCTACTGAGCTTTGACTAGAATCGAGTTGAGTCGAGCCCAAGCTGAACCAAGCTGGCTCTTTAATACTTAGTTTTGTGTAGTATTACGTCTAAACAAATAAAAATAAATTACGATATGTTTCAAGTTATAATCATTATTAGTTTAAATTGATAATTACATTCAACTTGATTTAATTATATATAATATATTCTAAATTAAGATTCAATTCAAATGACGTAAGTTAATATTGAACAAAATATAAAATTTGAAGTAAAAAATAAAAAAGCAAAATAAAGCAATAGTAAATTCAAGTAAGGTCATATAATGTTACATTCTTTTTATTTGAATTTTTAAATGTAATTTCATAGAGTATCTTAAAAAGCAGTGTATATAAAAAGACTAATTCCATGAAACTAATTTTAAAAGTATAAAATTATAACTAATTATAAAAAAAAATTATATATATTTTTCTAACAAAAATTTCAACCACTTATATATCTTCATTGGATGTATTAGGAGCTAATTATATATCTCGACAGATCCAAAATCGAAAAAAAAATATCAAAAGCTAATTACGTATCTTTACAGAGTGAAAAAATATATCTTTGTTGGATGTATTATATGTCTCGACAGACCCAAAATTGAAAAGATGTTTTGAGAGCTAATTATGCATCTTTGCAAAGGAAAAAATGTATCTTCATTGAATGTGTCGGAAGCTAATTCTATATCTCGACAGATCCAAAATTGAAATTTTCAATAATTATGTAAAATATCAAAATTTTCTGTCATTAAGCTCCAATCGGAATTTATATTGTTTGCCAAATTTTTATCCACCAATATTGACCATTATTATTAGCGTACCAATGAAATTATAAGAATATGGATCATTAAGATGAATCATTTCCCTGTGAATTGTGATTGTGAAAATTTGTAAAGGTGAATTACGGGGCAAATTTTATCGATCGTCACGCAGCAATTATTTTTTCTCAATAAAATTAATCAACTATTATTTTTAACACTTTAGGTATATCAATACAAATATCATACAATCAAAAAATATTAACTTAGGTATACTAATACAAAAATCACGCACATACTAACTTTTCGATGAATTTTCACTTTGAATTTTTATTTATTAGATTTCTT
The DNA here is from genome assembly GCA_030864225.1 of Capsicum baccatum var. pendulum. Taxonomy (NCBI): domain Eukaryota; kingdom Viridiplantae; phylum Streptophyta; class Magnoliopsida; order Solanales; family Solanaceae; genus Capsicum; species Capsicum baccatum. The sequence continues at coordinate 199,882,653 of CM061560.1, read as the reverse complement.
TTTTTAAAAAAAAAAAGAGTTATGCATGGGAAGTTAGTATTTTTCGATTGTATGGTTTCTGCGTTAATATATTCAAGATTTAATGATTTTTGTGTTAGAAATATTAGTTAAGTGACGTGTGTGGTGGGGGTGGGTGGGTGGGGATGAGGTGAGGGGATGATAATTATGTGACCATCAATAAAATTTATCGCATAAATTTTTCATTCTCTCTTTTCTTGATTTGTTGGTGAACCTACTATATGTCCAGATTTAGGTTTCCTTACCATAATCGGAATTCTCTTTCCTTGATTGATCCAACTCTTTTTTATCGGAATTCTCTTTCCTTCTAGAAATGAATACTACTTAAGGAATCTTCTTCTGAATCAGAACTTGATTTTTCAGTTTGGCAAAGAACCTAGTTCATATTGCTATTACTTCTCATGGCAATTTCATTTTCCGGTCTCGCTCTGTTCCTTTTTCTCACGTTTGAAAGGTATGTATATGTATTGAATTTGATATTGCTGAGAGTTGTTATGTCACATCATATACATATATATAAAATTTGTTGTTACTGTATCCCATAATATTATGTATATGAGTTCATATACTTTAAATTTGGTATGTATATGTGGTGAAACAAACATTGATGACTATTTATTTCAGAACATATACATTACAGAATTATGTATATGTTATACATTGATAGTGTTATACATAGTATCAACCTATATACATAATTATTTTTGTATGTATGTGTTGAAACAAACACTGTTGGACTATTGTATTTTCATAACATATACTTTACAGAGTTATGTATATATTATGCATTAACAGTGTTATACGTAACACAATTATGTATGTGTCTCTGTTAGACAAGATGATGAGTTGTGTTTATTTCAGCCTATAAACATAATTGTTATGTATATGAAAGAATATTAGGTATGAATGTTAAGCATTATTTTATGTTTTCAAGTTTTGAAAAAATTTGTTTAAGTTTTGTTGTATATTAAACTAATATTGATTTGCAATGTATATTATTACAAGGGATGCAATTCGAATGCAATTGTCGAATTTAACCCGAGATTTCTCAATCTCTAATTTTGATCGTTGAAACTGATTTGGTGTTTCTAAATTTTAAAATTGAAAAGTAGTTACTAAATTTAAGGAATTCATTAATCACAATTTCATAAATATAACGTTAATTGTGTTATGTATTTAAGACAAATATTTTATTATCTTAACTATAGTTGAATCAGTTAGTTCAGATACATAAGTAGTAATGCATAAGGTCGGCAACTTAGAGGAAAATTCTAATTGAAAAAAAAATAAGAAAGAGAAAGTAATTATGTTTTAAAATAGTGGGATTTATGTTATTTACACTATATTTAAACCTTTTAGAACTATTTTGTCTTTGTTTTCCTTATTTTCCTGCTTTTGGTTGGGTATAACTTATCAGGTTAATGAGCTGAATGAAATGCCTATACTTTTAATTAGAAACTAGGTAATATACCCGCGCTTCGTGCATGATAATAATTCATTTCGATAATCCTTCAAATAATACTTTCTCATATACAAATATTTTACTCTGTGAAAAAAAAGTTTAGTCTTTAAATCCAAATATATTAGATTTCTAGAATACTTAATGTAACTTGTGAAATTATACCTTTTTCCTCTTTTATCTTCTTTAATTAAATGTTTTTCTTTCTTACTCTATTTTTTAAAATGTCAAATCTTTATTTCCTTTCTTTTAAATATTAAGCAATAATATTAGCTTACAAAAGAAACTCATATGCGATCATAATAATAGTTTGATAAATTTAATCTCAATAATTCTCAGCAGCAACCCACTGCTGCGATCCACTGCACTTTAAACCAATTGATTTCTCAAGTATATTTAGCCATTTTCACATTTCATGTAGTCAAGGATATTCAACTTTATTACAAAGAGCTGGCCACATCAACATGATCAATTTCTCGATCAAGGAGCTGTGTGAGCGAGGTTTCAGATTCCTCCTCCATTTTCTTCATGGCATTTGTATCAATAGAAATATTACATCAGTAAACTGACATTCTTTTGATGACAAGTATAATCATTTTAGTTATCTAATCCCATCAGCAAGAACAAAATCAATGCTTTAACCATCCGTTCAATATTCTAAGGGCACTTCAATTTGGTATCTCAAAAATTGTATTAATCGCAACGTCTATATATCAAAAAAATCATATATCAACCAGAGTTTCACATAATCAAAAAATCTTTTAGGAACTTCTGTGTAGAAAGCAGCATATGGTAAGACACTTCAAATTGTAAAATCATTCTTGATTTACAAACCAATCCTCATATTCTCCGTCTTCCATTCCAAAACATAACACCATCACAAAGAGAGTAGCAATATGATACAAAATTGAGCACAAACTATTAAAATTAAAATTTCCTATTACATAGAGTTTCTGTACTGATTTCCTTGATTAAGAGCGGATAGAATTAAATTCATGCTTAAAAAATAGAGAGAAGATGCATACACAATCTGAGGAAAACATTCATATGGATAGAACTTTTTCATTGGGACATAATGAAAAATGGTATAGAGTGTACTAATCCAAAAAGAAAACTAAATAGTGGAGCAGAGTGAAAGGAAACTAATGTTTTTCAGCAAGTTTGAGAAAAATAAGCATATTTGTCGAAGTATATCAAGTGGACACCAGTGAAGATTGCTCTATAAAAGGAAGTTGAGCATTATGTAAAGCTGCAATTGTCCATTGGCGACATAGTAAGAGTTTGACATAGACACTGGACTACTCAGATGTCAGATCCATCATGTACCATGACCGAGACAACAAAGCAATCTATGTGTCAAGCTCTATGTGTCTAGAACTGAAAAGTTTCTTTTGACATACCCTTTAAGTGCTGACTCAACTCCTACTGAACCCTTAGTTCAACTTGTTCAAGTTAGAACTTCGTGATGCAAGTACCCTAGAAGTCTCCTATTATCATATTGATCTATAAGTGTACTTCAAATTATTTTACCTGATGTAAAAAGAATAACAAACAATCAAAGAGGGAGAAAAAAGTATACAAGCTTTATGTGCTTCCACTATTTACCTTGTAGCTGATGGAGAAGTGATACAGGAGAGTACAACCTCAGAAGCTCTTCTTTCCTCCTTTTCAGATCATGCATCTTTTCTTGAGCAACAACTAATTCAGTTGTGTGGATGATTCTACACTGAACAATAAAAGAGGGTGCACAGAATTTTTTCCCCAAAGTTAATGCTTCAATGCTAAAATGTTACAAATGCTTTTACATATAAGTAAATACCCTAGAAGCAATATGAAGGAGCTGACCTGATTCCTAAGCTCCATTATCCAGGGTTCTTTTTCTAAATTCTCCCCTGCATAAGGATTTTGTTCAAAATCTATCTGTAGATAATAAAAAAAGTACATCTCTTGCACAATAACATTGATAAATATCTATTGTTTGATGTTCTAAATATACAACAGAAACAACAGCAATATAGTGTATTCCAACAAAAAAGATTTGGAAAGTATAAAGTGTACGCAGTTCATACCATTACCTCACACAAAATAGAGAGGTTGTTTCTAGTAGATCCCGAATCAGGAGATGTTCCAAATATATTCTGACAAATAAATTACTGAATTGTATTTCAATTAAATATTAAGAAAGGTTGATTTCGAACAGACCCTCCCTCAACTTAAAAAGAAAGATTTATGTGGTACGAATCCAAATTAGTAAGGCTTCAATGCGGACACCAAATACCCGATGAATAATTAAAAAAAAGAAAAAAGAAAAAAATCTCAATGTGTTCAATCACAAAAAAACATGAAATTTTTTTAAATTTTTTATTCTCCATACACAACGTTAAATTGTTAAACAATATAAAAACAGAGAAGAAGTAACAAATACTCAATAAGCAAAACAATGTATGGACATAAACAACTGAAAACCATGAAGGCATGAGGATATGAGTATACATACCTTACGAATAGGAATAATGTAAAAGAAGAATAGTTCATCTAAAGGCACAATTACAAGCAACGTAATTACAATACGTAAGGCCTGAAATACAAAAAAATATAAAATAATAAGAATAATAAATCAAGAGAAACACTATTACAAATACACATGAAAGGGAAAATTAAGAAACATGAAGTTTCATACCTTCTTAAAATTGAAATCTTTAAGTTTTTTATTTAAAATAGAGCATATGATGAGTTGAATTCTTTTTCTTTGCTAAATAATTTTTGTTTTTCTCTGAGAGTAAGGTAAGATTGTGGCACCATGATTTGATTATTGAATTTTTAAAAAGAAGGTTAACAATAATGGGGAAGGAAAACGGAAGATTCGGAGTTTTGAAAACTATTTTTGTTGTATGTGTATTTGGTAAAGTTAATAAAGGGTAATTGATGAATTTTATTAAGGAAAATTAATGGGTAGGATTTAAAAAAAATAAAGGAAAAAAAAGTCAAAAAATAGGAAAAAAGATAAATCTCAATACTAACCATAGAGACATGTCATGTCAGCAGTCTCCTATTTCTCTTTTATATATATATAGATTTGATATTCTACTTTCTAACATATAATTAAAACCTTTGGAACGACCTACGAGTATGATACTGTTGTTGATTAGATTGCACTTGGGCTCCTTAACTTAGTATACCAGAGTGAGTATATCCGCGAATTAGGTTTTGAAAACTTTTAAAAAATGAGAGAAGAAACCACCAAAACAAAACCTGGTGCCGCCTATTTCTACGCTTATTCCCCTATTCTCCCGCCATAAGACATACTTGTCACCTGAATGGTGCTGGCCAGCAGTTGACACTTTCATTTATGTGAGGTGAAACATAAAACATCAATAATGTCACCCCATTATTGATGACATAGGCACCTCAATTTTCTTTTATACACTATTGACTGAAAGCCCAAAATAATATGGATAAATGCGGCTTACTTCATTAATTTTTACTTGTGTGCGTTGCACTTCACATTTTTGAAAACAATAAATAAAACTGTTATTTTACTATAACTCATTTAATTATCTTTTAACTAAATTTTGAAAACTAAATATTATTTGTTGTTTTTTGGATTTAATAAAATTTGTATTTTTTCAACAATAACTTCATACACATGTTCAAATTAATATATGCACAATTAAAATGAAGTTTAAACTTTGTATTTACAACTTTGAACTTTTAACAATAAGTCCAATCCAACTTATGAACAATAAAAAATGAAGTTCAAACTATTTTCTTGAAAATAGAAAAATTCAAATGTTAAGAACTTCAACATAAGTTTAACCAACTTATGAACTATCAAAATGAAGTTTCAAGAACTTAAACCACAAGTTCAAACAGTTGAAGAACTACCAATATGAAGTTCAAACTATTTTATGAAAAAACAGTAAAACCAACTTTAAGAAAAAAAAATGAAATGAAAAGATTCAAGGCCGCCGAATTCACAGTGTGTCCTTAAGCAAATTATTTCCCTCAAGTATCCGAGGATATATATCCTCCCAGGATAAAATAAATTACTTTGACAGAATAGCGGTACCTTAAGTTCTGTCAAATTACAAACGCACTCAACAGGAGCAAATCACACTAGAGTTTTTTCGAGAAAGCGGAGTATTTTTTCTTCCAAATTTTCATGTCTATACCTGAGGAAAAATTTAGGCATTTATAGACATCAAAGTGTTTCTTCATGAAGAGAAACAATAGTTCAGAAAGGTGCACCTCTTCGAAAAAAGTGTACCTCTTCGAAAAAGTCACAACCCATTGAAAATGTCATAACCATCCAAACCGAAAATGTGCCTATGCAAACACATGTATCCTTTTTATTGGTTTTATTTCAAACAAATGCATATTTATTTTTCATTCACACCTCTTAAAAGCCCAACAATCCCCTACATGAATGGAAAATGACTATTTTATAAAAAAAAAATAGGGAAAAGTGTGTGATTTACAAGCAAAGACTAGTTGGATTTGGATAAATGGATTTTTCTTTGAATTTTTCATAGTGAACTTGCATCAGATACACTCGGTCAATCGGTAGCTATGATATCTTCGAACCGTTGAGCTTTAATGTACACCATACAACACAAGTCACACAATCAACCGAATTTATAGTGTGTCTTTAAGAAAATTATTCCCTTAAGTATCTTAGGTTATGAAATATATCCTCTCATGATAAAATAAATCACTTTGACAGAATAACGGTACCTTAAATTTTGTCAAACTACGAATGCATTGAACAGGAGTAAATCACACTAGAGCTTTTTCTAGAAAGAGGAGTATTTTTTCTTCCAAATTTTCAAGTCTATACTTGAGGAAAAATTCAAGTATTTATAGCCATCAAGGTGTTACTTCATGAAGCGATGCAATGGTTCAGAAAGGTGCACCTCTTCGTAAAGGTGCAACTCTTCAAAAAAACCACAACTCATTGGAAATATCATAACCATCCAAACCAAAAAGGTGACTATGAAAATGAAACACCTTGGTGTTTTACCCTTAGAAAAATTTTGATTTTAAGCTCATTGGACATTATACGACTTGGGGGTACGAGTTGTATGATGTGGTACGGTTTAGGGTCCCTTAACTCGTATGGAAATCAGTATGGTTTGGTTTCATTCTATCCAAGGTACGATTAGGCATCTTACTAGTCGTATGTCAGCGTACGAGTTGTATGGTACCTAACTGTATGATGCCCAAATGTCAAGCCTAGAAGATTCTGCCTTGGGTATGGGTTAGGGGGTACTAATTGTATGATTGGGTACAATTTGGTCTAGGGACTCATATGTTGGACAGTGTTGGATTCCAACTTGATGTCTAGGGTACGAGTGGTGTGTACCACTCATATGTTTGTGTACGAGTTAAGGGGAAAGTCGTACCCTCCTATGCACATTTTACAGCTTTTAAGCTGAGAATATTTTAGATATTTTCCACCCCAAAATCTTTAATTCCCCATGCCTTATAACATGTTGTGGCCTCTCATAACACATTTTTGAAAGATCAAACACTCTCTAAACCCTCTCTTAAAGATTGGGCTGGGGTTTTCTCCAAGTATTCATCTAGAGGCTCAGGGGTAAAGGTTTTACGTGAATCTTCATGAATAAGGCATGTGACTCTTCCCTCATTGTTAGTTCTCAAATATCATGTATTTTAAATATTGATTAAGATTCTTAAATGGTGGTTTTGAAAACCAATGTTAAGAGTTTTGATACATATTCTTGAGTATTATTTACTCTTGGTTTAACTTGTGTTTATTCATGTTTTCAATGATGTTTTGCACATATGAGTGCTTGGTAATTGTGGTTTAACAAATGGGTCATGGGTAACCCTAAACTTGATGGTTTTTACTTTGGTTTTAGTCTTAGTAATGGTATGCCCTCCAAGTGTTTATGAAAATGCCTAAGAAAATAAACTAGTCACATTTTAATGGTGTTTTGAACTAAGGCATTGGCCTAATGAAGCCATGTAATAATTTAAATGGCAGCCTTGGTGGTTTAATTAGATAAAAGAGTTTGAGTCCCTAAACATTAAATTGATTTATATCTCTACTAGACAAAGGGTTTGAGTCCCTAAACTTTGAGTTGAACTGGTGTCTTTGTTAGGTAATGGGTTCGAGTCCCAAATTTAAATGAATGATTGGTTGATTGATAATGGTAATGACATGTTGTATGCTTGCAAATGGTGTTGGTATAACGATACCAACGAAGTGCCTTTGGTAAGTAATTGGCTTAATGGTTTTGTATGTGAAATAATGGTTTTAAATTAGGCTTTAAAAGCAGGATGTGTAGCCGATCCATGAAAGTGGAGTCTAAAGGACTAACACTGAAAATTGCGCTAGCCGGTGCGGGTGTCTTTGTGACTGGGTGGTTTGAGTCACCTGAATGAACATATGAATGAGAGGTTCGAGTCCCTCATAATAGATAGATTGGTGATTAAGTCACCTTGATTATGTTGCGAGGTTTGAGTCCTCCATATAGGCATATACGGTTTTGGATATTCTATAGTTCATGCGGCTACATGCATTGAGCCCTTTCAGTTAGGAGAGAGCTGAGATCATATAGCCCGTGAGTGCCTAGTTCTATGATGGCTATGCTACATGATCAGGTTAATGATTTAATGTTCATGCTAATCTTGTTCCCTACCCCGGCATGGTATATATGCATATGTATATATTAATTGGTTATATATATTGGTTGATTAGATTTAAACTGTAGACATTATTTTGTCCTTACCCTTGAGTTACATGCTAGTGCTCCATCCACTAACTATTTTCGATGTTGTATCCCCATGCGATGCAGGTGTTGGTCATATTTTTACACCTCCTACTCAGTGATTGTACTCGAGGACAACTTGTGTTGTCTTGAAGTGGTGAGCTTCCATACTTTGAAAGTCTCTATTTCTTACTTTGGGTTCTCTTATGTCTTTATTGGTTTAGACTTGGATATTGGTTTGGGCTATGGTTGGGGAATGTCCCGATCAAATATTCTTGGATTTCTTTTAGAGGCTTTGTATGGAAAAACTGTGGACTTGGGTACGTTATGGTTTGGATATGGACTTGGTTATTATTTTGGTTTTGTTATGGTTGTTGGTTGTGCATTGGATGGTTAGACTTATTTGGGTTGGTCATTTTCTTGGACCTATCCCAAAGTGTTTATGGTTAATCACCTTATGTTTTTATATTTTAAAATTAATCTGATTTCGAGTATATGTTGGTTGGTAGGATTGGGTAGCGGGGTGATCTACGGTCCTTGTTGGGCTTGAGATGCCCATTACGACAAGTGGTTCGAGTCATGTGAAGTTGGTATCAGAGACTAGGTTCATGGTCAGTTGGGTGTCCACAAAGCCATATCAAGTAGAGTCTCTTTTATTGGTGTATAGCGCGCGACACTTATAAGAGAGGCTATGAGACATCTAAGAATGTTTTACTTTCTTGTTGTCTTTTTTCGAGCAGTAGAGTCTAAGGTCTTGGATTCTTCTAATTTCCATTTGCTCTTTTTTCAGATCATGCATCCAAGAAGATCTGATTTTCATGCAAACACCTATGTCCCAACTGGGGACAATGTTGATGGACACGATCTACCTCCGGGGTCTAGATTCGGACAAAGGTCACTACATCCGACTGTCCTCATGGGATTCCACCTGTCCCCACTGATCCTACTCCAGAGAGCGATACTCATACTAAGTCATCTCAAGGGAAGGCTACTAATGTTGAGTTCTGACGCTCTATTAACCTTTTGACTCAGTTGTTAGCTTCTAAGTTTGAGTGTGGTATTCCTGTCCCTTCATCTTCTGAGGCCATAAGGGTTGGCCAATTTATGAGGTTCCATCCTCCTATAATTACTAGTGCAAAGGTTGAGGAGGATCATCAAAGTTTTATTAATGAAATTGAGAAAATCTTCTGGATTATGTATGCTTCAGAGGTTGAAGGCATTGAGTTTGCTGCCTATCAACTGAAAGATGTGGTGTACCAGTGGTATAAAGAATGGGAATAGTTGAGGAGATAGGATATTGGTTCTGCCTTATAGAAGGATTTTTCTAGTGTGTTTCTAGACCGCTTCTTTCCTCAGGAGTTAAGGAAAGTAAAATCGGAAGAATTTATGAATCTAAGGCAAGGTAGAATATCTGTCAAGAAGTATAAGTTGAAATTTCATCAGTTGTCCTGATATGCTCTAGAGTTGTTTTCTAGCATGAGGGCTAGAATGTGTAAGTTTTCTTTGGAATTGTCTCGTGAGTTGATCCTTAAGAGTAAGGCTGCCTTATTGATCAAGGACATGGATATCTCCAGATTAGTTGTGTACATGCAGCAAGTGGAGAAAGAGAAGAGGAAGCAAGTTGAGTTTAGTGAGAAGCAGGGAAAAAAATTTAGGCCTTCTGAGTAAAATGGTAAAGATGGTGGTAAGTGGCCTAAGAAGAAGTGGAAGAGTTCTGGTTCTTTCTCTAACAGCTAGTACTCCTTACCCAAAGTCATCATGTGATCATCGATCTCAACATGATGGTGGGTCTAGGGCACAAGGTGCCCAATCTTAGGCTAGTGGGGCTCAGTCGGCTCCATCCCACCCTCCTTGTAAATTTTTTAGGCAGTCGTACATGGGTTCTATGAGGAAGGAAAGAAAGGTGTTTTTATTGTGGTCAGATTGGTCATATGCAGCGTGACTGTCATATTAGAATGGATTCGGGGATAACAAGGTCCCGGTTGCGTCTTCACCTGCTCCTGCACCAAAATGTGTCATTTCTACATTTGTTTCTGCTTCTGGTACTGACACTAGACAAAATCGATTATATGCTTTTGTGTCTCGCCAGGATTTTGACGCATTTCTTGATGTCATTATGGGTATGTTGAAACTTTTCTCTTGTGATGTTTATTATTTACTTGATCTAGGGTTCACTCTTTCTTATCTGACCTTATTTATGGCTGTGTATTTTGGTTTTGGTCCCAAGTGTGTATTTCAGACCTTTTTTTTGATTTTATATCAGTAGGTGACGTTATTGCTAGAAGAGTCTGAGGAGGTATCTATTGGTAACAAAAAAACTCTGGTGGATCTGTTTGAATTAGATATGGTTGACTTTGATGTCATATTGAGGATGGATTGGTTGCATTCATGCTATGCTTTCTTAGACTGCTGAACCCGAAAGGTCATGTTTAAATTCTCTAATGAGCCGGTCATTGTATGGGAAGGGGGTTCTTTAGTGCCTAAGGGAAGGTTCATCTTATATCTTAGAACCCAAAATTTGATTTCCAAAGAGTGTTTGTATCATTTGGTCTGAGTTAAAGATTCTAACTCGGAAGGTACTTCTCTAGAATCCGTTCCTGTGGTAAATAAGTTTCCCAAGGTTTTACCTGATAATCTTCCTGGTATTCCTCCCGATAAGGAAATTGATTTTGGGATTGATTTTATTTTGGACACTCATCTTATCTTTATCCCTCTTTATAAGATGGCTCCGGCTGAGTTGAAGGAGCATAAGGACCAATTAAAGGATCTCTTGGATAATGGTTTGTTCATACTAGTGTGTCTCCTTGGGGTGCCCCTGTGTTATTCGTGCGTAAGAAGGATAGTTCTCTTTGGATGTGTATTGATTATCATCAGCTAAATAATGTGACTATAAAGAATAAATACCCTTATCCTAGGATCGATGATTTTTTTGATCAACTTCAAGGTGTGAATATTTATCTAAGATTGATCTTAGGTCGTGTTATCATCATCTTAATATTAGGGAGGTGGGCATTTCTAAGACTGCATTCAAGACCCGGTATGGTCACTATAAGTTTCTGGTAATGTCTTTTGGGTTGAACAATGCCCCGATGACATTCATGGATCTGATGAATAGGGTTTTTCGTTAGTTTCTGAATTTTTTTGTCATTGTCCTCATTAATGACATATTGGTCTACTCTAAGAGTGAGGCGGATCATGTTGATCATCTTCATGCTGTGTTGCAAACCTTGAAGGATCAGTGTTTGTATGCCAAGTTCTCTAAATGTGAGTTTTGGTTGGAGGCTATGACTTTTCTTGGTCACATTATCTCCAGTAAAGTGAAACACCTTGGTTTCTGGACCTTGGAAAATTTCCTGGAATTCTGATCTTCAAACCCAATATGACTCATGGATATGAGTCGTATGTTGGGGTACGGATAATATGGTCCAGTCGTATACTGACCAGTGTTGGTTGGTAGGATGGATTTGGTTACTAGAATGGATATGACTTTGGGGAATGAGTCGTATTGGTGGTTACGGATCGTTTGGTTCCTTAACTTAATCTTAGACTTGATTGCTTAGGTTGGATCTGAGTATAAGTAGCTCACCATGAGCTATAAACTAGGGTAAGAGTTGTATCCAAGACTCGTATGGTGGACAGTGTCTAAATCTTTCTTGGGTGTAAATCTGTCAGGGTACGAATAAAGGATACAGATCATATGTTGTCAATACGACTTGGTTGGGTGAGTCGTATGCTGGACAGTGTTTGATCCAAGGGTTGAGGCCAGGATTCGAGTGTAGGATACCAATCGTATGAAGGGTACGACTCATATGGGTCAGCCGTATCCCTGTGATGGAATTTTGGTGCAACTTAAGTGAGGGTATTCTGGATATTTTCCCACGTATCCTAATAGGGTCCCACAACTTCTAACCTAATTGGGAGGTTATTTACCCTATTATTTCTTTCCTTAACACTTAGAACTCTTCCAAAACACTCCATAAGGAAAGCTAGGGTTTCAACTATTTCATTGATTGTATGATTTTGGTTTTCAAATATGATTTGGGGGTTTTGAGATTAAATGGTTGGTTATGATTTCTCATGGTTTTAATTATGTTTTTATGTGCATTAATGGTGTTTATGAATAATTGGATTGTATGGGAATATTTTAATGGTAATTGGAATTGATTTTGGTCATATTATGCCCCCAATGTGTTTGATAAAATGCTTATAAAAATATGTTCATTGCATTAACTATTTTAATGGAACTCTTGCATGTTTTAAAACTTGGTAAATGAATTGTGTATGGTTTAAATGGCTTAGAATGGTAAAAAGCTAAATGGTTATGCTTGTAGGGAACATGGAAGTCGTCCAAGTGGTTTAATATGGTAAATGAAATGGCACTTGAAAGTCCCTTTAAACCTATAAATGGTTGGCTATGGATGATACTTGCAAATACGGGTTGGTATGACGATACCAATATCAATGGCCTTGGTTAATAAATAGATAATGGTTTGGTTATTTGGAAATTAATTTTAATTAGGCAATAATAGCGGAAGGTGTAGCTAAGCCGTGAAAGGTGGAGGTCCCGTAGGGACCAAAATTGAAAACTCATATCTGCCGATATGAGGTTGGTCTTGGTAATCGTGTGCATGCTGTCACAATACATTTGGGGGATGTACCAGTCATCCCAAGGGATACTTCCCATGTCGTGCGGCTACACACATTGGGGCCCTTTTAACAGTGGGAGCTAAACCCATATAGCCCGTGGGTGGTTTAGGACGGCAAAGTTACACAGCCTAGGCAAAGGTTTTAAAGGCATACTAAAGTTGGTCCCTTTTCCTGGCATGGATATATATATATATAGATGGTTTTACTTGGTTTTATAAATGGCATTATTTTATTCTTACCCTGAGATCATGCTAGTGGTCACTCGCTAACCCCGCCTACTGGCGGTTGTATACCCACACTATGCAGGAACTGGCCGTTCTACTCCTCCTACATAGTGATTGACTCGGGATCAACATTTGGACTGATATGGTGAGCTTCCATCCTTTTGGAAGGCTCCATTTATGTTATGGATATTTTTAGACATTTTGGTTTTATTGTGGATATTGGTTTTGGGTATGGTTGGGGGCATATCCCATCCGAATTTTATTACACTCTTGGTTAGAGGCTTTTTGGTACTTTTATGGGTTAGAATAGACGGGACCTGTATAGGTGTCAGCCTTGGCACTGGAATAAGTTGGGAGGCTGGCATCATCGGACATAATTTCTCACTGTTCCTTCAGATTTTATTTTGATATTAATTATATTATGTTTTGGAATGTCTTTGGTTATGGCCTGGGTTTTGGCCCTTATTTTGGTACGGTTCGGTATGGTTGGATTATTGGTATTGGATGATTGGACTAGGTTGGGTTGGTCACGATTATGACCTTATCCCAAAGTCTTTGTTTGAGCTATTATATTATTTTGTTACATGCTCCAAATTCAGCCAACTCAGGGCAGGCGACTGGAGGTTGGGTTAGGTAACGGGGGTGGTCTCCGATCCTGGATGGACTTGGGACTCTCATCACGACAAGGACCAGGGTGGGTCGTGTCATAAAAGGATTATGGTAGAACCACAAAAGGTGGCAGTGGTTAAGAAGTAGCCTAGACCCACGACTCCAATCGATATTTGGAGCTTCTTAGATTTAACCGGTTACTATAAGAGATTTGTGGAAAGTTTATCATCTATAGCTGCCCCATTGACTAAGTTGACCCAGAAGAAGGTCAAGTTCTTGTGATCGGATGCGTGTGAGGGTAGTTTCAGAAAGTTGAAGGATAAGTTGAATTCAACTCTGGTTTTGACCTTGCCCGAGGGTAATGGTGGCTTCGTAGTATATTGTGATACTTCTCATGTTGGGCTTGGTTGTGTGTTGATGCAGCATGGTAGGGTGGTGGTCTATGCTTCTAGGCAGTTAAAAGTTCATGAGAAAAACTACCCTACCCATGATTTGGAGTTGTTGGTTGTGGTATTTGAGCTGAAGATTTGGTGTCACTATCTCTATGGGGTTCATATTGATATGTTTTCTGATAACAAGAGCCTACACTATGTGTTTACTCATAAAGAGTTAAATCTCAGGCAAAATAAATGGCTTGAGTTGCTGAAGGACTACGATATGAGTCTTCACTACCATCTAGGTAAAGCTAACATAGTTGCTGATGCTCTTAGCAGGTTATCCATGGGGAGTTTAGCTCTTGTGGATGAGGATAAGAAGGAGTTATGAAAGATATTCACCATTTGGTTAGTCTTGGAGTTTGTCTCACGGACTCCAAGGATAGAACTGTGTTTGTGCATCAAGCATCACAATTGTATCTTGTTGTTGAGATAAAGAAAAAGTAAATATTGGATCCTGATTTGATGAAGATTAAGAGAAATGCAGTTTAGCAAAAGGTTATTGACTTTGCGATGGGTAGTGATGGTATCTTGAGGTGCCAAGGCAGGTTATGTATTCTCGATATCGATGGATTGAGGGAAAGGATTTTGGCCGAAGCACATGTATCTCGCTATGCTATTCATCTTGGTTCTACGAAGATGTATCATGATCTTAAGGAGTTTTATTAGTGGAACAATATGAAGCGGGATATGGCTAAATATATGACTTAGTGTATGGCGTATCAACAAGTGAAGGTTGAGCAAATGAGACCCGGGGGTTTGTATTAAGAGATTGAATTTCCCAAATGAAATTAGGAGGTGATTAATATGGATTCATTATCGATATTCCTCGATATCAAAATTAGTGTAATTCAATTTAGGTCATTGTGGATAGGATGACCAGGTCCGCTCACTTCTTACCGGTGAGGACTAGTTATTTGATAGAGGATTATGCTAAGTTGTATCTTACGGAGATTTTTAAGTTTTATGGTTCCCCTGTTTCTATTATTTCGGATCATGGTACTCTATTCTCATCATATTTTTGGAAGTCATTTTAGAAAGGTTTGGGAACTAAGGTGAACCTTAGTACCATTTTTCACCTATAATTGGATGGACAAGCGGAGAGGACCATTTAGATATTGGAAGATATGCGTCGTGCTTGCGTGATTAACTATGGTGGTAGTTGGTTTGACCATTTGCCTTTGATAGAATTTGCTTATAATAATAGTTATCACTCTAGCATTGGTATGGCTCCTTTTAAGGCATTGTGTGGTAGGAGATTTCATTCTCCTATTGGGTGGTATGAAGTTGGTGAGGGTAATTTATTTGGCCCTGATTATTTTCACCAAGCCTTGGAGAAGTGAAGGTGGTTCGTGATAGATTGAAAGTTTCTTAAAGTCATCAAAAGTCCAATGCAGATATGAGGCGTAGGGAGTTAGAGTTCAAGGTTAGTGATTGGGTGTTCTTAAAGGTGTCTTCCATGAAGGGAGCGATACAGTTTGGTAAGAAGAGGAAGTTAGTCCCTCGATATGTCGGCCCACATTTGGTTTTGAAGAGGGTTGGCAACGTTGCTTATGAGTTGGAGTTGCCTCCTGGTTTGGGCTTCATTCATTCGGTTTTCCATGTCTCTATGTTTAGAATATGTGTGGGTGATCCTTCATCAATTGTTCCTTTGGAAGGGTTAGGCATTTCAGATTCCTTATCTTATGAAATATCCTCGATTTAGATCTTGGATCATCAAGTTCATCGGCTGTGGACAAAGGATGTGGCTTCGGTAAAGGTTCTTTAGAGGAACCATAAGGTTGAGGAAGCTACTTGGGAAGCAGAAGAGGACATGAAGTCCAAGTATCTGATTTGTTCCCCCGTCCTGGAAATTCATGCTTAAGGTATGTGTTGTTCTTGATATCCTTGTTTTATGTACTTGATTTCTAACTTGGTTAAAGGATAGTTTGATGTGTAATAATGTGTTAACCCGTGCTTGTGCTTGCCTTTACTCCTCATTCGAGGATGAATGATCCAAGTGGGGGATAATTAAAACACTTTGGTTTTTTACCCTTATAAAATTCATAATTTTGAGCACACTGGATATCATATGACTTGGGGGTACTAGTCGTATGATATGGTACGATTTAGGGTCCTTTCACCTATGCAAAAATCAATGTGGTTTGGTTGCATTCTGTCCCAAGTATGATTAGGCATCTTACTAGTTGTATGTTAGGGTACGAGTAGTATGGTACCTAACCGTATGATGCCCAAATATCAAGCCTAGAAGATTCTTTCTTGGGTACAGGTGAGGGGGTACTAATCGTATGATTGGGTAAGATTTGATCTAGGGACTCATATGTTGGACAGTGTTAGGGTCCAACTTGATGCCTAGGGTATGAGTGGTGTGTACCACTTGTATGTTGGTGTACGAGTTAAGGGGGGAGTTATACCCTCATGTGCACGTTTTACAACTTTTAAGCTGAGGACATTTTAGATATTTATCACCCCAAAATCCTTAAGTCCCCACATCTTATAACATATTGTGGCCTCTCATAACACACTTTTGAAAGATCAAACACTCCAAAAACACTCTCCAAAACTCTCTCTTGAAAATTGGGCTAGAATTTTCTCCAAGTGTTCATCTAGAGGCTCAAGGGTCAAGTTTCTATCGTTAATCTTCATGAATAAGGCATGTGACTCTTCCTTCATTGTTAGTTCTCAAATATCATGTGTTTAAAACATTGATTGTGATTCTTAAATGGTGGTTTTGAAAATCAATATTGAGGGTTTTGATACATATTATTGAGTATTGTTTATGCTTGATTTAACTTCTGTTTATACATGTTTTTGGTGATGATTTACACATGTGAGTGCTTGGTAATTGCGGTTTAACAAATGGGTCATAGTTAATCCTAAACTTGATGGTTTTTACTTTGATTTTGATCTTGGTAATGGTATGCGCTCACAGTGTTTGTGAAAATGTCTAAGAGAATAAACTAGTCACATGTTAATGGAATTTTGAACTAAGGCATTGTCCTAATGAATATGAATGGTTGGTAAATGGTTTTGTAAAGGCCTTATTGGTCATGTAATGATTTAAATAATAGCCTTGGTGGTTTAATTGGCTAAAAGGGTTTGAGTCCCTAAATATTAAATTGATTTATGTCTCTACTAGACAAAGGGTTTGAGTCCCTAAACTTTGAGTTGAATTGGTGTCTTTGTTAGACAATGGTTTCGAGTGCTAAAGTCAAATGAATGATTGGTTGATTGATAATAGTAATGCAGTGTTGTACGCTTGCAAGTGGTGTTGGTATAACAATACCAACAAAGTATCTTTGGTAAGTAATTGGCTTAATGATTGTGTATTTGAAATGATGGTTTTAAATTGGGCTTTAAAAGAGAGATGTATAGCCTGACTGAGAAAGTGGAGTCTGAAGGACTAACACTGGAAACTGCATTAGCCGATGCAGGTGTCTTTGTGACTAGGTGGTTTGAGTCCCCCGAATGAATATGTGAATGGGAGGTTCGATTCCCTCATAATATATGTATTGGTGCTTAAGTCACCTTGATTATGTCGGAAAGTTTGAGTTCCCCATATAGGCATATACGATTTTAGATATTCTCTAGTTTGTGCGGCTACACGCATTGGGTTCCTTTAAGCTATAGGAGAGCTGGACCCATATAGCTCGCGGATGCCTTGTTCTATGACGGCTATGCTACACAGTCCAAGTTAATGATTTCAAGTTCATGTTAATCTTGTTCCCTACCCCAGCAAGGTATATATGTATATGTACATATTGCATTGGTTGATTGGATTTGAAATGTTGGCCTTATTTTATCCTTACCCTTGAGTTACATGCTAGTGCTCCACCCGCTAACCGCCTTCGACGTTGTATCCCATGCGATGTAGGTGTTGGTCATATTCTTACACCTCTTAATCAATGATTGGACTCGGGGACAACTTATGTTGACTTGAAGTGGTGAGCTTTCATTCTTCAGAAGGCTCTATTTCTTTCTTTGAGTTTTCTTATGTCATTATTGGTTTCGACTTGGACATTGGTTTTGGCTATGGTCGGAGGCATGTCTCGATCGAATATTCTTGAATTTCTTTTAGAGGCTTTGTATGGACAAATTGTGGACTAGGGTACGTTGTGGAATGGATATGGACCTGGTTATTATTTTGATTTTGTTATGGTTGTTTGTTGGGCATTGGACGGTTAGACATGTTTGGGTTGGTCATGGTCTTGGACCTATCCCAAAATCTTTGTGGTTAATCACCTTATCTTGTTATATGTTCAAAATTCATCCGACTCCAAGTATATGTTGGTTGGTTGGATAGGGTAGCAAGGTGATCTCTGGTCCTTGTTGGGCTTGAGATGCTCATTTTGACAAGACCCTAATTCGGACCGTGTCAGTAAAAACATGCGTTCTTTTCTCGGCGCCTTTTCAAAAAAACACATATTCATTTTTCATTCACACCTCTTACAAATCCAACATTATTTAATAATAAAATAAAATAGATATAAAATTATCTCTTAATTTTTAAATTTGAACAAATAAAATTAAATAAACATAAGCAGTAATTGTTAGCTCTTCTATTTATCTAAATTTGTCCATACTTAATTTGATACACCTATTAAAAAATAATATGTAAAACAATAGTTTTGTTATATCATTTCTAATTATTATAAATTCTTTTTAAGCAAATGAACTCAGCTAAATGTTTTAATTAGTTTTATTAACTTTTTTTAATACTAACTTAGAGCTCGTTTGGAATTGATGTAAGAAAACTATTTATTTGAGAAATATTTTTATAAAATAACTTTGTAAAAAGTGTTTTTAGAAAAGAGATAATTTGTGCTTGGTAAATTCATTTGAAAAGTGTCTTTGATAAATAGAGTGTGTTTGGATAATTTTTTTCAAAAAACTTTTGAGAGGCAAATGACCAAAAAGAACATCTATCAATAGCATTTTACTACTAAAATTATTTTATAGAGAAAATTTATTTTAAATATCTATTACAATATTTTTAATTATTTATTTAAAATTAAATATTCGAGCTTTTTTCTTTACTAGTGCTGCCAAAATATCATTTGATCTTGCAACATGATTCAACTGCTATTTATTATCATTAATAATAAAAAAATAAAGAGTTATATATTTTTCAATCATCGTCATCAATGATATTTTTTATTTTAATTAAAGTAATTGAGTGAAAAATAAAATAATGATATATAAATAATAGGATGATGTGTGTGTATGTGTGTGTGTTGTGCATAAGTGATAGAGATGTTTTTGTCATGAATAAAATAATTTGATACTTATAATTCTTTGTAAAAGTATTTTTGCAAGTTTACCAAGCACTTTCTTTTCAAGAAGTGGTTTTTTCTAAAAAAAAAAAAAAATGTGTATTCTTACCTTACTACCTCCCTTTGACCCTTTCATACTATTTCCTTCGTTATTTTTAAGTAGAAGTTATATAAATCTCAATTTTAATTATTTTTATCTCAATTTTTTAAAAAATTATTAAAATTTTTTAATTTATTTCACACTGATACATCACAATCTTTTGAATACATTACTTAATTTTATAAGAATATATAATATTCTTTCAGATACATCATTTAATTTTATACGGATACATCATATTCCATACAAATACATTGCATTCTTCTGGAAAATCACTTAATTTTAAACGGATACATCACAGTCTTCAAAATACATCACATAAATTTATACAGATACATCACATTATTCCACATGCGTCGCTTAATTTTACACAAATACATTACATTCATATATTCAAATTTTAAAGTAAATCAAGAATTTATGTAATTATTTAAATGAATTGCGATTCTAGTTAGTTATGATAAGTTAAGTTGTGAAATGATGTAATTACTTTTCATATTTCCCTTTTGAGAATTAAACTGTAATGACTTTGATCCAGTTTTTAAAAATCATATTAATATAAAAAGAATTATAGCTTATAATTTTTTATATAATTTTTAAATACTTACAATTTAAAACTAATTTAATTTAATTTTAACCGTAAAGATCAACAAAATAGATTTTTACGAAGCAACGGGTGACAAATAAAAACCTACGGAGAAATAAGACTTAAAACAAATCAACAGGACTCCATCATTGGATGACAATGGCAGCAGGCTTGCATTGCTCAAAGACTTGTGTGGCTGGAAAATATTTTTTCTTGATATTTTGAATTATTGAAGAAAAGGACGCTCAAAAATCAAAATTCATGTTTATGAGGGCCAATGTGATATGTATCTGATTTTGTGGCGCTCCTCTTGGCCTTTATCCTTATTTTAACTTCATAATATTAAATCTGTGGACTTTACTTTACGTGATCAAAACTATGATAAGACCTTCACTTTTTATTTAATTTGCCCCATGACCTTCATTTAATTAAATTTGATTGTTCACTTTTATCTATTTATTATTTTTAAAAGTAATTAAGTAATTATTTATGACAATTGTTTTGGAGTTTGAAAGCCTTCAAGGGAGTCAAAACGTTGAAAATTTACACATTCAATATTTACACCGTCTAATGTAATTTATTATAATTTAATAATTTAATAAAATAAAGTACATATTAATTAATCATAGCTAGTTAAAATGAATTTTGAATTTAAAAACACGTTGCTTGGTGTAAATATCGAATGTGGATAATTTTTGAAAAAAATAACATTAATATACACCTTAACTTATCATATTTACACAAATTTCACTCCTACAAATTACTTACAAAAAGTCATACTAATTATGTATCGTTATTGGATGTATCGAGAACAAATTATGTATCTTGACAGATTTAAAATCAAAAAAAATATATCAAAAGTTAATTATATATATTTATAAAGAAAAAATGCATCTTTGTTGGATGCATATGTATCCCGATATATTTAAAAAAATATATATATATATGAAAAGGTCATGATGTATCTTTATAAAAGAAAAATTATATTTTCGCTGAATATATCAAAAGCTTATTCCTTATTATATATCTTAATAGATTTAAAAATAAAAATTTTAATAATTATTCAAATATTAAAAAAAATTATAATTAAACTAAAAATTATCAAAATTTATGTTGTTTGCTAGTAATTTTTCTCAGGACCAAAACCAAACGTCGCCCAATCCTTAGCGCCTCCATTTATGAAGAATCCACTGTTTTCTTACGAAATATTCTTCTCATCACGACCACTCCACAACATGGTGTAAGCCTGTCAAACGGGCCGGCTCGATTCGGCCCACTAAGCAAATTTGATTTGATATGATTCGGTCCGATCAATTCACGAGCAGTAGGATATCAGGTTTTGAATTGGATTAATTTTTTTGGGGCTTGATTAATCCGACCCAGATTAAAATCGGTTCATCTTTGTCGGTTAATCGGTTCGACCCGGATAACATTATTTTTTTTAAAAATGAGATTTTAAATTAGTATATATATCATTATATTGTAGTATATATCTTGTAGCATATTTTTAAAATTAGTACATATATTGAATAATACGTATATATGTGTATATATAGAATATAGACTCTAAAAGAGTGTATATTTAACGTATACAGGTGTATGCGTTTTATAAATTAATATATAACTATATAGTGTGTGTGTGTGTGTGTGTATATTGTACTATATATATTGTAGTATATGTTTTAGTTAAAATAATACATGTATATTGAATGATACATATATATGTGTATATATCATCTATAGACTCTAAAGTAGTATATATTTAACGTATACATGTGTATATATTTTATAAATTAGTATATATATATCATTATATTGTAGTATATTTTATTTAAAGTGGTTCATATATATGGAATGGTACGTATATATGTGTATATATCTTCTATAGACTCTAAAGTAGTATATATTTAACGTATACACGTGTATATGTTTTATAAATTAGTATATATATCATTATATTGTAGTATATTTTATTTAAAGTAGTACATATATATTGAATGATACGTATATATGTGTATATATCTTCTATAGACTCTAAAGTAGTATATATTTAATGTATACACGTGTATATATTTTATAAATTAGTATATAATTATATATATAGTGTGTGTATATATTGTAGTATATATATTGTAGTATATTTTATTTAAAGTATTACATATATATTGAATGGTACATATATATGTGTATATATATTCTATAGAATCTGAAGTAGTATATATTTAACGTATACACGTGTGTATATTTTATAAATTAGTATATATATCATTATATTGTGGTATATTTTATTTAAAGTAGTACATATATATTGAATCGTACGTATATATGTGTATATATCTTCTACAGACTCTAAAGTAGTATATATTTAACGTATGCATGCGTATATGTTTTATAAACTAGTATATATATCATTATATTGTAGTATATTTTATTTAAAGTAGTACATATATATTGAATGGTACGTATATATGTGTATATATCTTCCATAGACTCTAAAGTAGTATATATTTAAATTATGTACATGTATATGTTTTATAAATTAGTATATAACTATATATATAGTGTGTGTATATATTGTAGTATATTTTATTTAAAGTATTACATATATATTGAATGGTACGTATATATGTGTATATATCTTCCATAGACTCTAAAATAGTATATATTTAATTTATACATGTGTATATGTTTTATAAATTAGTATATATATCATTATATTGTAGTATATTTTATTTAAAGTAGTACATATATATTGAATTGTACGTATTTATGTGTATATATCTTCTATAGACTTTAAAGTAGTATATATTTAACGTATACATGTGTATATGTTTTATAAATTAGTATATATATCATTATATTGTAATATATTTTATTTAAAGTAGTACATATATATTGAATGGTACATATATATGTGTATATATCTTCTATAGACTCTAAAGTAGTATATATTTAACGTATGCACGTGTATATGTTTTATAAATTAGTATATAACTATATATATATAGTGTGTGTATATTGTAGTATATTTTACTTAAAGTATTATATATATATATTGAATGGTACGTATATATGTGTATATATCTTCTATAGACTCTAAAATAGTATATATTAAATGTATACATGTGTATATGTTTTATAATTTAGTATATAACTATATATATAGTGTGTGTATATAGTGTAGTATATATATTATAGTATATTTTATTTAAAGTATTATATATATATTGAATGGTACGTATATATGTGTATATAACTTCTATAGACTCTAAAGTTGTATATATTTAACGTATACATGTGTATATGTTTTATTAATTAATATATATATCATTATATTGTAGTATATTTTATTTAAAGTAGTACATATATGTTGAATAGTACGTATATATGTGTATATATCTTCTATAGACGTATATATTTAACGTATACATGTGTATATATTTTATAAATTAGTATATAACTATATATATAGTGTGTGTATATATTGTAGTATATAATTTATAGTATTTTATTTAAAGTATTACATATATATTGAATGGTACATATATATATGTGTATATATCTTCTATAGACATATATATTTAATGTATATATGTGTATATGATTTATGAATTAGTATATAACTATATATATCGTGTGTGTATATATTGTAATATATATCTTGTAGTATATTTTATTTAAAGCAGTACATATATATTGAATGATACGTATATATGTGTATATATATTTTCTAAAGTAGTATATATTTAACTATACATATGTATATATTTTATAAATTAGTATGTAACTATATATATAGTTTGTGTATATATTGTAGTATATATATATCGTATATATGTGTATATATCTTCTATAGATGTAGTATATATTTAACGTAATGTTGCGTTGGATGTGTGGACTAACTAGAGAGGATAGAGTTAGGAATGAGATTATTCAGGAGAAGGTGGGAGTGACTTCGGTGGAGGACAAGATGCGAGAAGAAAGGTTGAGATGGTTTGGGCATGTGATGAGGAGGGGCTCGGATGCCCCTGTTCGGAGGTGTGAGATGCTAGCTTTGGATGGCTTCAAGAGGAGTAGAGGTAGGCCTAAGAAATACTGGAGGGAGATGATTAGGCATGGCATGGAAATACTTCAGATTACTGAGGACATGACCCTAGACATGAAGGTGTGGAAGTCGCGGATTAGGGTAGACGGCTATGGTGAGTGTGTAGGTAATCACTAGGTGATAGGGGAGTTTGGGTGTGGTGGGTGTTTTAGGCCTGTGAGGGCATGTTACTACCACATGGGTATCTATGTTCTTATTTCATATTCCGTATTGTTCGTATTTCTCTTATTTCCTATTTCTCTGAGACTTAATGTTCTTATTTTTTTTTTATCTCTTATTTCTGGTATGCTATACAACCTGTTTTATGTCTCATTACGACTTTGGTATACTATTCTCTATCTTGAGCCGAGGGTCTATCAGAAACAACCTCTCTACTTTCTCGGAGGTAGTGGTATGGACTGCGTACATTTTACCCTCCCCAGACCTCATTTTGTGGGAATATACTGGGTCTGTTGTTGTTGTTGTATACACGTGTATATGTTTTATAAATTCTTATATATATCATTATATTGTAATATATATTTTATTTAGAGTAATTTATATATTTAACTAACGTATAGTCGTATACACGATTACATGTGTAATTGTGTATATATATATATTTTTTAAATTCTAATGTAGTATATACTATATATATTGTGTATATATATTGTTTAACGTATTTCAAATGTATATAGGTGGGTATATATAGTATATATTAAAAAAAAAATATTTTTGATCGATTTTGATCGGGTTTAGGTGGGTTGGATTAGATTGAGTTAAGTGGGTCGATTCGAAGTTATTTTTAAAAAAATTACTGTTGGGCCCGAAACCGAACCGATCCGTTTAATCAGGCTCGATGAGCCTCCAAACCGACCCACAATCCAACTAAAATTCACGACTAATTTTGGGTTTGTCCGGTCCGACCCACTTAACACCCTTACATGGGGTGGAGTGAGATTATTCAACTAGTCTTAACACTAAACGTTATATGCCGCCAGCTAATTTTTTCTGGTCTCAATATTTTTCACTTTTCAAATTAAAATTATGTTAATTTTAATCAATATTTCAAATTATATTTTTCATTTTATAATATGAGAAAAATTATAGTAATTATTATATTTTCAATATTTTATTTAATTTTAAATTAATTTTCAAAAAGTGAAAAATATAACATAAATAGAAGAGGAGTATTCAAACAAAGAGGTTTAGGAAAATAAGAAAACTGTAAAACTCTTTTGAAGTTGACCTCGCTCATCGTTGTTGGTGGGTCAACATTATACAACTACTAGTGGTCTAGTAGGACAGGTACATGTCTATTCCAAAAATCCAAATACCGCTTAGTGCTCTCACCAACTCTTTATCCACTTCTCCGATATAAATAAATACCATCCACAGCCCATTTCTCTTCTTCAAATATCAAACTTTTCATTTTCAAGATATTCAATTTCAAACAATCAAATAAATGGCCATCCTTATTGATGATGAAGCCCCTATCCATGGAGATGTATTAGAAACTATTCTTTCACACGTGCCACTTATTGACTTAGTTCCTGCTTCATACGTGTCAAAATCGTGGAGCCAAGCTATTACTTCTTCTCTCCGATGCTTCAACAAGCCGAAGCCGTGGCTCTTTATCCACACTCAATGCACTCGCTCTCCTTATGACATTTCTGTACATGCGTATGACCCCCGTTCACACGTGTGGATCAAGATATCTCAACCGTCCATTAAGTACGTCTCCGCACTACGATCATCTCATTCAAATTTACTCTACATGCTTTCTCCATCGAAACTCTCCTTCTCATTTGAACCCATGAATCTCACGTGGCATCACGTGGATGCCCCGCAAGTATGGCGGACCGATCCTATCGTAGCTCACGTAGGTGGCTCCATTATTATAGCCGGTGGCACGTGCGATTTCGAAGACGATCCGCTAGCTGTGGAGATATA
Organism: Capsicum baccatum var. pendulum; assembly: GCA_030864225.1. Lineage (NCBI taxonomy): Eukaryota > Viridiplantae > Streptophyta > Magnoliopsida > Solanales > Solanaceae > Capsicum > Capsicum baccatum. Next base: position 199,856,532 of record CM061560.1, on the reverse strand, counting down.
CAACACGGAGACTCGCACGTGGGAAATGTGCGAGTCAATGCCCGATATATTAAAAGATTCTGCAGCTTCTACTTGGTTATCAATCGCCACAACGGGCGACAAACTCTATATTTCCGAGAAATTTACAGGTGTCACTTACTGCTTTGACCCGAAAACCAAGAAGTGGTCTGGACCTTACGAGCTAAGGCCCGAACCACGTATTTTCCACTCGATAGTCGGATTTTCAAATAACCGTTTGATCCTTATTGGCATGATCGGGGACACTGAAAATGTGACTGGAGTTAAAATTTGGAAAGTGGACACGCAGAGTTTCGAGTGCCATGTATTGGGGGAAATGCCATCGGCGTTAATTCAGAAGGTTCAGAGTGAAACATTCGGAGTTTCATCCATCACTGTGTGTTTAGCTGGAGATTATGCTTACATGAGTAAGTCGTCAGAGATGGCGGAGGAGATAGTGGGCTGTGAGTTCAAAAATGGTGGCGGATTACGGTGGTGGAGCATGAAAAATGCGGCTGCCGGTGATGGAAGTAGATCGGAGAGAGTGGTGTTTACTTGTTCAGTTATTGGGTTAGGTAATTTGAAGCGAGCTGTGTCATCGGAAAATCGGAAATTTGCTGTCAAGTTGTGACAATTTGACGCATGGACTATTTATTTTCATGTTTTTATTTTGGCATTAAAGCTGTAATTTATTTCATTGCTGCCATTTTTTATGTCGTTGTTGTCTCCTAAGTACTTTTTTTTTTTTTAAAAAAAAGAAATTGTTGCCACCAACTGTTGTTGATTAATTAATTGATTAAAGAGGAGATTTGGACCATTTGCTTTTACCAACAAGGAAACCACTTTTTCCTAGGGTGTGTTTGGTATGATGAAAAATGTTTTCTGAAAATATTTTTTTATTTTTTTTATTTGGTTGTAACATAATTTTGAAAAAATATTTTTTACAGGAACTCATTTTTCTTTATTTAAAAGAAAATAACTTTCCTCATAGGCTAAGAAAAGTCATTTTCTAGAAAATATTGAGATGTGACTTGTGAAAATTTGAAATCAAAATATGAATAAAGTGATCAAAATAAGTTACCTATTTAATAAGTTCTCAAAATAAACTAAACGTAATAATTTATTACGTTTTATATCTTTTTAAACGATTTGATAGCGGATTTGTATAGTAAAAAAAATATAGTAAAACGTAGTAATAATTTCTTACGTTTTACAAAACTTTTTTTATAACGTAATAATTTATTATATTTTACAATTTTTTTTATAAAATGTAATAATTTATTACGTTTACATGATTTGACATACAGAAGTGATGTGATAGTATACAATTTTTTTTTTAATTATAAATTAATACTTTATAACTTTATTAACTTTTATAAATTAAAACTTTTTGTTAGAATTTATAAATTATAAATTTTTATGAAGTTTCTTACAAAAATTTTTTATAAAAAAAATTATTGCTTCGTTTTGTCAAATCAAGTATCACCTCGCTCACTGTTTTTGACTTTTTCTTTCATAAATCGTATTATGAAATTATCTTTTGATAAATAAAAAAATAAAAATAAATAATTATAAATTTATTTTATTAATACGTAATGAAAAATTATACTATTTTCTAAATTAGGTCATATGAATGTATAATTGTTGATGTCACATCTTATACAAATTGATCGAATGATTAAAAATGTGTAGTTAAATATTATGTTTTAGAATATATATTATATTTTTAATTAGAAGGTCATATGTTCATGTAAAGTTAAAATTTAGGTAGAAAAAAAATATTTTCTATTCACCAATCAAACATCATAATATTTTTTGAAAAATATTTTCCACTTAGCAACCAAACATAAGAAAATAAATAAAACACCAACTTATTTTCTATGAAAATATTTTTCATTATACCAAACACACCCTTAGTTTGGATATACACTACGTAACTAGTTTGCAGAACGAGTAACTAGATAATTGGTTATGAACCGTAATAACATATTTCTATATTATAGAAGAGCTAGTTTTGACTAGCTCTTTCTTATTTACCATTTTATTCTTAATTACTTCGTAATTTATTATATTACTCATAATTAATTATTATAAATTATTTATATATTAGAATTATATTTTTATTATATTAAACCTAATTAATTATTATAAGTCATTTATATATTAGAATTAATAATATTTAATTAAAAAAGTAGATGTTTATGACGTTTGTTTCAGTTGCTTTAACCGTAATTTTACTATATCATCCCTAATTAATTATTATAAGCCATTTATTTATTAAAAAATAATAATATTTAATTAAAAAAATAGATGACATGTTTGCCTATATTAACTCTAATTGTTCAGTGATTTATTATATTACCCCTAATAACTATTATAAATCATTTATATATTAAAATATAATATAGAAATTAATTAATTATTAGAAGTGATTTATATATTAGAATTAATAATATTTAATTAAAAAATAGATATTTATGGCGTTTGTTTCAGCTTCTTTAACCACAATTATACTATATCATTCCTAATTAATTATTATAAGTCATTTATGTATTAAAAATTAATAATATTTAATTAAAAAACCAGCTGCTTCGTCATTTACTATATTATCTTTGATTGCTCCGTGATTTACTATATTACCTCTAATTAATTATTATAAGTCATTTATATATTAGAATTAATAATATTTAATTAAAAAATAGATATTTATGACGTTTGTTTCAGCTACTTTAACCGTGATTTTACTATATCATCCCTAATTAATTATTATAAGTCATTTATCTATTAAAAAATTAATAATATTTAATTAAAAAAATATATGACATATCTGCCTATTGTTTCGACAAGCGCTTCATCAATTATTATATTACACCTAATTGCTTCGTGAATTACTATATTACCCCTAATTAATTATTATAAGTCATTTATATATTGCAATTAATAATATTTTTTATTATATTACCCCTAATTAATTATTATAAGTCATTTTACTATATTACCTTTAATTGCTCCATGATTTACTATATTACCCCTAATTAATTATTATAAGTCATTTATATATTATAATTAATAATATTTTTTATTAGTCATTTATGTATTAAAAAATTCATAATATTTAATTAAAATATTGATTTCGACATGGCTGCTTCAAGAGCTGCACCATGATTTCACAATATCACCATTAATTAATTACTATAAGTCATTTATGTATTAGAAAATTAATAGTATTTAATTAAAACAAGAAAAATATGTGTTTATGACATATTTGTTGCAGTTGCTTCAACCATAATCATCTTTGAGAAGATGATCCAAGACTTTATTGTTAATTGAAGCATCTATGTTTCAGTTTTTGTATGAAATAATCCTATGAATATTAGTTCTACATCTTTTCTATATTTTGTAACAGGTCTCAATTTTATCATCAAACAATTAAAATAACTCGACTACACGACACATCACACTTTCTTATCATGTGGAAAAAAACTATCTTATAAAACTTCACTTGTTAGCGAGTACCGTCAAATAATTATTATTTAAAAAGTTATCGTTTTAAATCAATGTACATTTATATTTGTATGTCATCAATATCAAATATTAGTGCTAAAAGATGTCTATAGTATTAGGCCCGTGCTGACACAGGCCATGCACCTCTAGTGAGGTGGTTTCGACCACCTCTTTATTTACTATACTACCCCCAATCATTTACTATATTACATCCTAATTGCTACATAATTTACTATATTATCCCTAATTAATTATTACAAGTCATTTATATATTAGAATTAATAATATTTTTTATTATATTACCCCTAATTAATTATTATAAGTCATTTATATATTAGAATTTATAATATTTAATTAAAAAATAGATATTTATAGCGTTTGTTTCAGCTGCTTCAATCGTGATTTTACTATATCATCCCTAATTAATTATTACAAGTCATTTATACATTAAAAAATTAATCATAATTAATTCAAAAAACTAGATTACTACATTAACCCCTATCATTTACTATATTACCCCTAATTGCTTCGTAGTTTACTATATTATCCCTAATTAATTATTATAAGTCATTTATATATTAGAATTAATAATATTTTTTAATTATATTATCCCTAATTAATTATTATAAGTCATTTATATATTAGAATTAATAATATTTAATTAAAAAATAGATGACATGTCTGCCTATATTACCCCTAATTGCTCCGTAATTTACTATATTACCCCTAATTAATTGTTATAAGTCATTTATATATTAGAACTAATAATTTGTTTTTACTATATTACGCCTAATTAATTATTATAAGCCATTTGGTTTCGACCACTGCTTCGTCATTTACTATTTTACTCCTAATTTCTCCATGATTTACTATATTACCCCTTATTAATTATTATAAGTCATTGATATATTAGAATTAATAATATATTTTTATTATATTACCCCTAATTAATTATTAGAAGTCATTTATATATTAGAATTAATAATATTTAATTAAAAAATAGATATTTATGATGTTTGTTTCAACTACTTTAACCGTGATTTTACTATATTATCCCTAATTAATTATTATAAGTCATTTATTTATTAAAAAAATTAATAACGTTTAATTAAAAAATAGATGACATGTCTGCCTAAATTAACCCTAATTGCTTCATGATTTACTATATTATCCTTAATTATTTATTATAAGTTATTTATATATTAGAATTAATAATATTTTTTTACTATATTACCCTTAATTAATTATTATAAGTCAGTAATATATTAGAATTAATAATATTTAATTTTAAAAATAGATATTTATGACGTTTGTTTCAGCTGCTTTAACCGTGATTTTACTATATCATCCCTAATTAATTATTATAAGTTATTTATTTATTAAAAAAATAATAATATTCAATTAAAAAATAGATGACATGTCTGCCTATATTACCCCTTATTGCTTCGTGATTTACTATATTATCCCTAATTAATTATTATAAGTCATTTATTAATTAGAATTAATAGTATTTTTTTACTATATTACCCCTAATTAATTATTATAAGTCATTTATATATTAGAATTAATAATATTTAATTAAATCAGTGTACATTTATGTTTATATCTCATCAATATTAAATTTTAGTACTAAAAAATATTTATAGTGTTGAGCCCCTGCTGACACGGGTTATGCACCTCTAGTTTTGAATACAAATGATAAAATTTACTTTTTCACTTTTTGATATAATAAACTTTTAAGACTTTGAAAAATACATTGATATGAATACTACTGACTCGAGAAAATTAAAGAAAAGGTGTCTTTTTGATGATAGGCGAATTTACACGCCTATAGTGCTATATTTTACCCATATTTTAGCTAAGTTTTGAGGACAAAATATATAATTCATGCACTTTTAGTCCTTTTTCCTGTAAGTGAGCTAACGAACATGATTAGCAAGTTTTCAGGCATAAATGATGCAGAATTCAGCATTTTATGGATAACTTGACGCCAAAGAAAGCTTCACGAAGGAAGGAAAATGAATCTTGGACGCCAAGGACCAAAAGTGGCGCATGGAAAACCTGTCCCGGGCAAAAATAATATTTTCTAAGACTTTAGGGATCAGCAGTAACTTAGTAGGATTAGGATAATGATACATTAACCTAATAGGATTGAGTTAAGTAGTGCATTAGCTTAAGTAGGAATAGGATATGGGTGTTATAAATACCCTATTTTGCTAGAGATTTTGAATCATTCTCATTCTCATTCTCATTCTCATTCTACTTCTTATTCCACAACTTACAACTCGGATTATAATTCTTCCATTAATTCTACTTTTTATTCTTCTTCTATTCATCCACTAAATTCTCAATTTCCACAACAAGAGAAACGTTACTTGGCAAGGGAGTTCACGCCTAAAAACGCCACACCACACCTTGAGATCTTTATTGTGGTATAATAACAATGTCTATTGTGATTTCCTTCGCACTCATGGGTAACTAAACTCCTCTGTTGGGGTTATGGAAGCCGAATGAGATACTATCTATTGCTATGAATTTGTAAATTTGTGACACGTATGCTGCTTATATCATTATTCTCTTCAGCTTAATGCAAATTTTTGTGGTTGCAAACGCATAGAATAACGCTAGTATAGCATTAACTTGTTCGAAAGAAAAGTTATATGTCTGAAAAAGACATAATGTCAAGGTAATAGGGCACCAACCCCTGTTAAAAAGTTAGTGCCATAACTGGATTAACCTCTTGGAGAATTTGTACCGTTAGACACGCTTTAAGCTCGAAAGAGTTAAAGTGAAATAGTCCTTGTTAAGGTCGAAAGACGCTTGGATTTACCATAGAATACAATTCTCTATAAGCACATGCATGTCTGAATTCCGCATAACTCATAGCCAATAGAGACGTACAACTCATAAGGTGGACATAACCCCAACTTCTCAATTCTCATTGTTTTACAGCTTACTAAACATTCTTTCTTTTTACTTTGCTATTTTCTGTTTTACTCTACTATTTTGTTCACATCAATTGCACGTTACAATTCCCCCTCTTTTACGAGACTTGCACCACGAGTCTAGTAATCTTTGCTTACTTAGTGACCGACTATTCTCTGTGGGATCGATACCCAACCCAGTTGGGTTATATATTTGACAGCGACCGCTTTACACTCTTACGAGAGCTGTAGATTGAGCGTTATCACTTTTCAGTCTTGAATGAATGTTGATGACATTGATTAACTTAAAGAATATAATTAAGAAACTCGATTAAGTTAATTATGAACTTAATTAATATTTTTAAAACTTTTTATTTTTTTTTAAAATATAAATCAACCAACACGTCTCTCCTCTCCAAATCAATCATCTCTCTCCTCTCTCCCTTCTCTCTCGACAGTTTCTCTCAAACTTCTCCCAACCAACAGTTCTGCAAATTTCTCCCTTCAATCCCTAGCAACTTCAACCTTGACGATAAATAGTTGGGTTTTGAGTATCTTTTCGACTTTCAACTGTCAATCGACGTGAAAGCATTGCTCTCCGGCGAGAACAACTTCTAGTTCTTCATCGTCCCTTTTCGTCTCTCATAGATAAAAAATAAGGCTTTTTAGTTATGAAAAAGAAGAGAAACTTGACCCAACATCACTTCTAATATTGGTTAACAATTTCAATATTTGTTGCTTAAATTTGAAATGGGAACTGAAGAAAACCCTAATTTGTGGTATTTCTTCTCTTCTCTTTTCGGAGTGAAATATAATTTTTGTTGTTATTGTAGTTCTTGTTGTCGAACTGTTGATTCGATTTGTTAGTGCTTGTTGTATTTTTTGAAGTTTTTTGTTTGTTGTTTGTATTTGTACAAACAAAACAACAATGTTGGTGTTTTTTTATCACTGTTGATGTTCTTGGTGTGTGCGTGTTCTGTTGGTGTTGCTGGGTTGATTCATTGTTGTTCTTGGTAAAAATGGTGTATTTAATATTAAATGGTGATACTGCTATTGTTCTATTGAACAAAATCTTGCTACTAGTTTATTTTTCTGCAACAGATTAACCATCTGATGCACAGATAAACCATCTGATGCAACAGATGAACCATCTGATGTAACAAATAACAGAAGAACCATCTGTTGGATGAAATCCAATCAACTATTCCAATAGATGACATGTCCAAGACTTTGATCTTCCAACGGATCATTCATCTGTTGTGATAGATGACCCTTCTGTTGGATCATTTGATACTAGTTCCAACAGACCAGTCATCTATTTCAATAGATGAGTGATTTACTGGAACAAATCACAACAGTATTGAAACTATTTTTATTGTTTCCAACAGAATATTCATCTGTTGCAACATGTTAGTTATATATTGCAACATATAACTCACATGTTACAACAGATAAGTGATCTGTTGGATATGTTATTTTACTGTGTTGTACTTGTTAGATTAACTGTTATTTTTCTTAACGATGCATTAATTAATTATAATTTTTTTATTTTCCTACTATTTTTAGAGAATATGGTTAAAAAAGGAGAAATTGAATCAAGTCCAGGTAAAGGAATAAGTGAAGTAGCTAGGCTACATCTACCACACTATAGCTTGCTTTACAAACAATATCTTAATCGGAAGCAGAAGAAAATGAACATGGGAATGAAGAAAGTTTCAAAAGAAATAATCCAAATGCTAATAGCCCTTCCACTGAAGAGTTGGTCAAAACCTTCAGCATTGATAGTTATCCAGTAAGAATGCAGTGCGATAGTGCCACCGATTTAACTAGTGATTTCATCGTAAAGTCAGCCATGGGAAAATCTTTTGATACCTTCAGAAAAATATTTTGAGACCAAAAGTTGGATGCTTATTTTAGGGATAACTGCTTTGGGCAAAATCTTGATTTTTTGGAGGACAACAATGCTCATTTTCAAATGACCATGGTATATGATCTTCTCAGGCGTAGGTTTATGCATAAAATTAAGATAAGATAGATGAGGTGTGGATAAGTTACTGTGGAATGCCTGTTTGTTTTGATTGGAAGGAGTTTGTCATAGTCACTGGACTAAAATGTTACTCTCCTTCTCAATCTATACCTATTCTAACAAAGAAAAAGCACCCCTCACACTAAAAAAGGCAAAGACAAGTCAAATGATGGTGATGACTTGTTGTCCCTTGTTGGTCCAACCTTCAATAATAAAAATTTGATAGAAGCGTTGAAAGGTAAAAGTCTTTCAAAGAAGCACAAGCAATCATTGTTCTTGGTTTGGTTTGTACATAATATTCTTTGAGCGAGAGACGTTAACAACAATATACCAGTTGGTTTAATAAAGCTTTCCGAGGATCTTGGGGTATTTAACAACTATCCTTGGGGTTATGAAAGTTTCAAAAACTATCAAATAGTTGTTGACTCCGTTAACGCCAAAGATAGTCAACTTATATGGATTTTCATGGGTTTTCATGGTAAATATTTCTTTTATTATGATTCATTTATTTTTTTATTAAATAATGCTTTTGATCCATTGACGTTATTTTATAGGCTTAGGCATTTGAAATAATTCCTTATTTGAGACAATAAGTGAACAAGCAGGAAGAAGTTTCATGTCCAAGAATTCTAAGATGGTTTTCAGCCAAAACTGATAAAACATAAATTTGTTTGATCTCTTCAACCCCTCGAAAGTAGCAGTAAGTCTAATTTTAATTAAGTTTTAATTTTAATTAATGACCTTTTTAAATGATTTAATCATAATTCTATTATATGTACTGATTTATTTTAAATTATGCATCCGTGGCTTGTTCCGATTAATTGAGAGTTGATGATGCCATTTTTTCTTACTTTACATTCTGTGCAAACTTTATCGGACCCTAAGTTCATTGATAGAATAAAAATAAAATTATTTGGAGCAACAACCATCACAAAAATAATAATTTTGGAGGGCGAGCTTGTTGTTGTTGATGGTGTTAGTGGTGATGGAGCTGTTGGTGGTGGTAGTGGTAGTGAAAGTAGTGCTTTTATTGGGGATAATGATGCTCCGCTTGCATTTTTTGAAATAACAAATCATTATGATTATGATCATACTAATTTTACAGATTTTACCTTTCCTATCAAATGTTCTACATGCAAATGTCAAAACTGCAAGGCAAAACATAATGGAGTGATTAATGCTATTAATGCATTATCTTCTTCTGTAAAGGAATTGACATCTAAGAGGGGTGTCATTCCATCAAAGAGGATTTCATATCTATACACTTTATTAGAGATTAAGGCGGCTAATAGGAGAAGGAAATAAATTTCCAAGGCATCATCAAGCATCGATAAAAACAAAATCGCAACTCCTCTGTGTTTGTCTTGCACTTTTGAGAAATATACAAGGGCCACAAGAGAGTAACATGAGCTGAAAAAGGTTAATATTTATCATCTATTCCAACCAACAAACAGACTACATATCAGCTTCAGCAGATGACACATCTATTGAAAATTATCAAATATATATATATATATATATATATATATATATATATAAATCAGTTGCAATAGATGACTAACCTATTGCATCAGATGCATTATCTGTTGCAATATATGTCTCATGTATTTTAGAAAACCAAATAGGTGTTCCTACTATTTTAATTTGTCCTAACAGATGACCTATATGTTATAATAGATGAGTCATCTGTTGGGACAAATTAAATCAAGACTTCCTACTATTTTAGTTTGTTCTAACAGATGAGTCATATGTTGCAACAGATGCGTCATTTATTAAAAATTATCATACAGGTCTTCGTCTTATTTTAATTTATCCAATAGATGACCCATCCATTATAACAGATGGGTCATCTGTCGCAACAGATGAGTCATCTGTTGGGATAAATTAAAACAAGAGGAAGAGCTATTTAATTTACTCTAGCAGATGAGTTATCTTTTTTCATTTTTTATATCTCTGTGATTAGCATTGATAATTTTGGCTTTCCAGGTGGATGTCATAGTAGAAACTATTGTGACTAACATAATATCACAGTTGATAATCCATCAATTGCTTCCAAAGAGGAAGAAAAAGTGAAGCCTATGAGTCTGGAAGAACGGAAGAATTATCCATTTGAAGGGTCAATATCTCAGATAAAGCTCTAAAAAACTAACAAAGTTGATCAACGACTATTCAAAATGAATTGCCGATGGGCTGTTAAAGCTTCATGCCTGAAGGTACATAAATTATTTTTAAAAATATTGATTTATATAATTCTTCTTGTAAAAACATGACATTAACACATATAAATCATGCAGAAAATAAAATGACGAACACTACAAAGTGAACTAATCAGGTCTTGGTTTTGATATATTCGATTTTGTTGTTGCACATCTCAGAATGAAGAATTAGTTCTATTTGGTGTCACATCACCAAACTTGCTGGAATGATGAGGTTTAAATGTCATATATCTTACTATAATACTATATTTAATTATATCAGTTTATTACTTTTATTATTACGTAATCGAAAATGTTTGATAATATGTGCAGCACATTGATGTCATTGTTTACTGCCTCCAAAAAAGGCCAAGTAACAAACATAACAATAATACGATTACACGATAGTCAATTATTTGTACAAAGTTTACATCAATAATGCCTACGATAGGTATTGTCAACAATAGTCGAAAGTTTTCTGAGTTGAGGAATGCTTAATCAACATCATCAAAGGTTTTAACATTCCAGCTGACTTATCTTGGCATTTGATTGACAAAGTGTACATTCTAATCAATTATGGTGATGAATTTCTGTCGTCATTCTAAAAGAGAGGCGCATCCGCGTTTATGACTCAATGTCGGGAAGAAGACGTTCTGGGCCATCATTTGAGACATAAAAGCTGGTCAAAATATTACCTATTTACCTTGATATAAGTGGCTTTTTAGATCAAAAGATTCGTACTGATTGGTTGACGATTGAAGCATACCGGGATAAAATAGGTACTCCGTTTGACATAAAATATATTAGTTTTATTTCATAAATTTTACAACTCTTACATTAATTGCAAGATATGTATTATCTGATTTTTAGAAATATAGGAATTGCGGTTTTTTTATTGCCGCTTACGCCGAGTATTTAAGTGATAAATTACAAGTACCAAATGATGGACTTAATGCCGGATTACTCCACAAAAGATATGCTATTCTTTTATTGAAATATGGGGAAGCGAAGGCTCAGAAATCATGCACAAGCGACATTAAAGATCCACGACTACCAAAGCCGAATTCCATAGCAATGGATGAATAACGTTTTGTTAATATTGAGTAGATCTTTATAGCTTGAGTCTGTCAAAATAATAACCTCTCCTTAGGAATTGTTGGCTTCAAAATTTAAATTGTAAATATCGACTTTCAAAAGTCTATTTTTCATTCAACACTTTTGCTGACAAGTGATTCATCATGTGACTTTGCTTCAACAATCTAGGGAACAAGTCCAATAGTGGCTGCATCTTGGTAAAAAAATTGTCCTCCTTGAAGACAGGTAAGTTGTAGTCATAAACCTTCATCTTTTCTTCCTCGAGTAGTATCTCACGAGCCACAAAATGTTTCACGTCCAGGTTCATGACTCAAGAATTCTTTTTGCCCTGATCCAGTCCATGTCGTGCGAATATAGCCTCTTCTCTTTAACATAGTCAGTCATATCTTAATCCCATTTGAACGTAAAAACTAACAAATCAAATCTCGAGCCACCAGGAGTTATCGCTATCTCAGTGAGATCATTGTACCTATTCTTTAAATTATTGTAGAAGTTAAGGTCCATTATCCTATCGCCAAATCATAAGCATCTATGTACTCTAATTGCCTGCCCCTCATGAGGCAGAAAATTTCATTAACATACTGTGATATAAGAAGAAAATTTTTAAATAGGTCAGTAATTTAAAAAAAAAGTGGAAAGATGAAATGGATAGTCCATCTGTTGCATAGGAATCTATTAACAAATTATCCATCTAATGCAACTTATGCAACAGATGAATAATCTGTTGCAATAGATGAACCACCAGTTACACCGACTACCCAGCTGTTGTAATAAATGACTCATTTGTTGTGTAGCTTCCCTGAACCTGTGTTAACAAATTACCCAACATGTTGCAACTTATACAACAACTGGGTAATTTGTTAAAAGATGACTTAGAATGTAAGAAATGAAGTAGATTAAAAGGTTAGAATATGAAAAGTAAACTTACTGTGTCCACCTACCACTCCCTCATATTGTCATATTCTTGAAGTTTTGAGAGGAAAAAGCATTCATGGTGAAGGTTTTTTCTGGATGCTTGGATTTTATGTACTTTATCAAATCACCCTTTGATTTGATGTCAAGTTGTACATATATGTCCACCTTCTTCAATGGTCCCTGAACTTCATCAACTTTTGGAGGATGAGGAGTTGTAATTTTTTTTATTTCCTATTTAAGAGTATACGTCTAATTTCTTTTTTCTTCTTCCTAACCTTCACTATAGGAGTGTATGGCTCTTTCACCTTCTTGGATGGTATGACACCCCTCTTGAATTTTAATTCCTCAACAGTATCAGTGAGAGGATCTATTTTTTTTAAAGAGTTAATCCTATCTGTCCATGCATTGTTTGCATTTGCAAAGAGAACATGAGCTTGAAGAAGGGGTAAGAGAGACCACTGTATGGGGTGATTTCAAACATATTTATTTTTTCTTGAGCATCAAATGCTCATCATCATGAATGGTAGCAACATCAGCATGGCTGCCACCAATATCAACAACTCTATTAGCAACACCCCCATGAGAAACACCCAAATCTGTTATAGTAGGTTGGTCATGAAGAGTCTCAACATGAGGCTGACCTTGCCTAATTGCTCTTCTTATGGCTGTTTCTCCAGCCAATTCCTTATTTATTAACTCCATCATTGGGTATGCTATTGTATGAACAAAACCTAGAGTAATAAAGGAATTCCTCCCCAACTCTTGCCGAGTAGGTACAAGCCATGGATGCACAACCTATAAATAAAAGTAGATACGTTTAAATCAAATAATAATTAAAGTCAGTTGGGTAATATGTTAACACAAACAACTTATGTAACAAATGATATTTCTGGTACAACAGATAATTCATCCGTTGTAACAAATTAACTATCTCTTGCATCAGATTACCCATCTGTTGTATAATTTGTTGTAGATAGGTAATCTGTTAAGTCAGGTTCAGAGAACCAAAGCAACAGATGGGTAGTCTGTTGAAAAATATGAATCGTCTATTGCAATAAATTACCCATATATTGCACTAGTTATTGTAGACCGGTAATCTATTTTAATATCTTTCTTTGAGTCAAATTATTGTATGTTAAAGAATACTTACTGCATCATCGAAAGGGTTAAAGACTTACTTCATCATCCGAAGGGTTAAAGAGATCAACCTCCTAGATTTTTATTTTTCTTTTTGTGGCCAACCTCCTAAGGATCCTTGGATGAGAAACCTCATTCGGGTAATCCTTGACCTGCTTTCGGAGGTGAGGAATGACTTCAAATGCCCAAACCTAAAAAATGTAAACAGGAAGTAAACAAAAAGTCATAATAATTATTCAATATAAATTAATGCAACAGTAAACAAATAGTGATCAAATTTATCATGAAAGCCTATGAAAAACCGTATAAGCTGATCATCTTTGGGAATATTTTTGTCAATAAATATTTGGCAGTTAACTTGTATTTGTCATATCCTAAAGGATAAATATTTCATTTATCCAAATCTTGAGCAAGCACCAACAAATCATCTTTTATGACTTTGTTGATGTCTCTTTCTAGTATAACAAAATGGATAAACTAAACTAAGCACAATTGCTCCCTGTACTTCTTTGGTATGTCTTTATTCTTGAGATATTCTATCAACATTTGGATTTTTTAGCCACGTCCAACAACCCATCTATTTTTTTGTTGCCTTTGTTGGTTTTGGTGGGTGGTCTCTTAGACAATGTCTTGCCTTTATTTGATGGTGGTGGTTTGGGTGTCCTTCTTGCCTTGGATTTTTTTAAGGGTGTATCCTTAAGGATAGGTTCTCCTGGTTGATGGCATCTCAAGCCAGTCACTATGGCAAACTCTTTCATGCCAAAATAAATTGGCATGCCACAGTAGTTAATCCAGATCTTATCCATTTCCCCCCTTCAAATCTTTACCATCATCCATGTACTTAGTTCTGTGCTTGAGAAGACCATATACCATGCTCATTTGGAAGCAGGAACTGTTGTCCTCAGGCAGGTTAATAAAGTATGAAAAGCAATTGGACCTAAAAAAATCCTCTAGTTTTTACTTCCTCATAATATTTTGAAAATCATCAAAATGTTTTCCCATAAGAGATTTAACTATAAAATCACAAGTTAAATTTGCAGAGTTATCTATCGGCATCTCAACTTGAAACCTATCAATACTATTAGTTTTAACAGGATCATGCTGGGACTTCGAACTTAATTCACGTCCCATTGATGATGCATTATCATTATCTTTCTCTTTCTCTTTGGAAGATCCATCTTCTTCCTCACTTTCTACTTTCTCCTCTTTTTCTTTATCTTCATCTTCTTCCTCCTCACTTTTATTTTCCCCACCACCCTTGACAGAACTTTCTCCACCTCCCTCAATATCATTTTTCTTTGCTTTATCATCTTCCTCAATTTTGTTTTCTTACCTTTTTGCAGCTTTACTTTGTCCTGAAATAAATTGTTTAGGAAGTTTCTCCGAATCTATCTGTACTTTAGTCTTTTTTATTAGTTGGTTAGAAGTTGATCCACTTTCACTTTCTTTTTTTTGGGAGACATATTTTACCTACAAACAAGAGAAAAACAAAAAAATGTTACAATTGATATTTGGATAATTTTAAATAAAAGGTAACATAAAATTCAATAAATACAACAACTACAAAAAATATTCCAACAAATGACCCATTTATTAGAATAGATGACCCATCTGTTGCAACAGATGAACAACCTATTGCAACAGATAGGTCTTTTGTTAGAAGAAATTAAAATGGTCTTGCTACCAGTTTATTTAATACCAATAACGACATCTGTTGCAACAGATGAGTAATCAGTTGGAAGAGCTATTTTGTTTTATTCCAATAGCTAAAAATCTATTGAAACAGCTGGGAAATCATTTAGAAGACCTATTTTAATATATTCCAATAGATGTTCCACCTGTTGCAACAGGTGGGTCATCTCTTGAAAGTTATCAAAATAGGTACCAGTTCTTTTTTGATAATTTCTAATAGATGACCTATCTTTTGCAATAGATGGATCATTTACTGGATGAAATTGAATCAGGTCTTCCACATTTCTATCAGATATGTAATCTGTTGGGCAATATAATACCCCAATACCACCAACACCACCAATACTAATACCACCAACACCACTACCAACACCACCACCACCACCAACACCACCAATACTATTGAAACCAACACCAACACTACCAATATCAATACTACCAACACTTACACCAATAGCACAATCAATATCAACACCACCAGCACCAACACCACAAACACCAGCACCACTATCAATACCAACACGACCAACACCAACACCAACACCAATGCCAATACCAAAAACACCACCACCACCACCAATACCAACTCCACTAACACCAACACCAACACCACCAATACTAATACCAACACCACTAATACCAGCACTAACACCACCACTACCAATACCAACACTACCACTGCTAATATCAACACCACCAACACTACTACCATCACCAATACCAGCACCACCAATACCACCATTAATACCAACGCTACTAACACCAACAAAACGATCACCATCAATAATAACATTAACAAAACAAAATAAAATAACAAAACCATTAACAAACAAAACAAACAACACCAATAGAGCTAACACCACTACCAACAGCCACCAATAACACCACAAAAACCATCCAACAACACTACGTCAGTCAACAAAATATTGCGATGAAAATTAGGATTTTTTTAGGTTCTTCTTACATTTTTAACATCAAAACTCAAAGTTGTTAACCCATTCTCGAAGATAATACAAATAAAAGTCTTCTTTTTCATCAATAAATAAAAATCCCTAATTTTTGAAAAAATAATAAATATAGAACACTTCTCAAACCCTGTTACTTGCAAAGAGAGAGAAAACAACTGATACAAGCAAGAAAGAAGTTGAAAATAACAAATATATGGTCGAAAATTAAAAAACAATTGATCTGTTGTGAAGGGTTGAGCATTCTATTGAGTAGTTATTATTTGTATTATAGAGAGAGAAAGAGATTTAAAAAAATGAAACGTTTTTCACAACTGGATGAAATGATTTGAAAAATGATTGACCCTTTGCATTTTTATTATGCATTAATTACAAGTTGATTTTTATTTTGAAAAAGAATCACAAATTTTGAAAATGTTAATTGGTCCGAATTGATCTTAGATTACTTAATTAATTTTTTAAAAGAGATAAATTTTAAGTGTTTGATAATAAATAAAATTAATTTCACTAATATTAGTTTTTAGTTATTAAGTTCAATTAGAACTTTAATGAATTTAATACTAATTTTAATATCAATTACATGTCTATATCTGTTTAATAATTTCCAACAAGTAAAAACATCTATTCCAACATCATATTACTTAACTGTTGCCACAGATGAGTAATATGTTAGAAATGACCAAATAGATAATATAATCTGTTGCAACAGATGAGTCATCTGTTGTAACAGATAAGTAATATGTAGGAAATGACCAAACAAATAAAATCAGTTGTTGTAATGGATGGATAAGTCATCTATTGCAACAGAGGAGTATATTCGTTTGATAATTTCCAACAGATATGTTATTTGTTGTAATATATTGATGATCTATTGTAATAGATGTCTATAATTATTCGATAATTTTCAATAGATGTTGTCATCTATTGCAAAAGGTTAGTCCTCTATTTATTGAAATAAATCTACTATTTGTAATAACTAAATTGATTTAGCTGGAACTAAAGATGATTATGTAATTGCAATAGTTGATCATGTAACTATAATAATTTCAAGTGAAATTGGTCAATTGCTAACTCTACTTAGGACGAGCACAATAGCTGATCATATAATTGAGATGAGATCAATTGAAATTATAGTTCAAACTTATCAACTTGTCCTTAATCATAGCTAAATCAATTTAGTCATTTCAAATAATGGCTTGATTTGAATCATTTTATGGTCAATTGGTAACTCTACTCAGGATGAACACAATAGCTGATCATGTAACTGCAATGAGATCAATAGAAATTATAGTTCAAATTATCAACTCATCCTTATTCATAGCTAAATAAATTTAGCCATTTAAAATAATGGCTTGATTTGAATCATTTTAAGTGAAATTGGTCAATTGATAACTCTACCCAGGACGAACACAATAGTTGATCATGTAAGTGCAATGAGATCAATTAAATTATAGTTTAACTTATCAAGTCATCCTTAATCATAGATAAATCAATTTAGTCATTTCAAATAATGACTTGATTTGTATCATTTCATGAAGAATTGGTCAATTGATAACTCTACTTAGGACTAATACAATAGTTGATCGTGTAATTGCAATGAGATCAATTGAAATTATAGTTGAACTTATCAACTCATCTTTAATTATAGCTAAATCAATTTAGAGATTTCAAATAATGACTTGATTTGAATAAACAAATGACTAACCTATTGCAACAGATGACACATCTGTTGAAATTTATCAAATAATTATAGACATCTATTAAATAGATGTTTAACCTGTTGTAATAGATAACTTATCTATTGGAAATTATCAAACAAAAATTGACATCTATTTCAATAGATGACTTATCAGTTATAAATTATCAAATAGATGTTGTTATCTATTGCGATAGATAACTTATCTGTTGGAAATTATCAAGTAGATATTGACATTAATTGTAACAGATGACTTAGCTTATGGACGATCTTTTTTTTATTTTAAAGTAATTTTCTATCCAAAATAAAAGAAGAAAAAATACTAAGGAGGTCAAACATTTTTGGATAACTCAAAAATCTCCTTCTTGTGTTTTCTTATCGTCTTTTCAATGTCACTTACACCGTCTCCTCTTTCTCCTCAAAGTGTTCACCACCATAAATTAATAAATATTTAAACCCATATCTAGAATTCTCTCTCCTTCAACCATAAACTAATCCTCGCTCTTCTTTATTTTTCTCTCCTCTTTAGGGTAATCCCAATTGTCTCCTCTTTTTTTCTCCTTTTTCTCCTAAGGATCCTTTCGGATCTCATTCAATCTATGTATTTTCTCCTCATTTTCCTGAAATTGATGTTTTAATTCCTTTGCTTTTGACATGGCAGGTATGGTTCACTAATTAATCTGGGCTCTCTACTATTATTCTTGCCTTCTCGTTTTTTCTTTACCTGTTTCATCAATTTTTTCATGATTTCCTTAACGAAATTGAAATTGTGTATATCATATTTTTATATTAGTTATTTAAATTAGTTATTTACATCTGTTGTTTTTATTTATTTACCCATTACACATATCCTATTTATTAAGAAAATTAAAGGAAAAGTGTTTTTTAAGTCTTGAATAAACGGACCATTATTTTTATTAAATAATAAAAAAAGTTATGAACCTTGAGTTATTCCAACAGATGGTTCATTTGTTCCAACAAATTGGTCATCTATTTGAAAATATTAAAACCTAGTCTGAGTTCTTACAACAGATGGCCCATCTGTTGCAACAAATTGATTATCTATTGGGAGATTTTAAAAAGCCTTATTGGAAGTATCGATGTTGTTTGTTTATTTTTTGTTTGTTTCATTGTTGTTGATGATGTTATTGATGTTGTTGTTGGTATTGGTATTGGCGGTGTTGCTATTGGTGGTGTTGGTGTTGCAATACGTGGAACATATGATAGAAGATATTAAAATTGGTCTAGTAACATATTCCCCATCTGTTGCAACTGATGAATTACTCGGTGGAATAAATCAAAATAGTTCTTCTAACAGATGACTCATCTGTTGCAACAGATTGAGTACCTGTTGGAAGAAATCAAACTAGCAACAAGACTATCTTGTTTTCTTCCAATAGCTAACCCATCTGTTGCAACCAATAGGTTATCTGTTACAATGGATTGGTCATCTGTTCCAATAGATAGGTCATCTATTGGAATTTTTTTATAGTGTGTTGTATTTATTGAATTTTGTGTTACCATTTTTTTTTAAATTATACAAACATCAATTGTAATTTTTTTCTCTCTTGTTTATAGGTAAAATATGTCTCCCAAAAGAAAAAAAAAGTGAAAGTGGATCAACTTTTCCCCGACCAACATAAAAGACTAGAGTAAAGATGGGTTCGGAGGAATAAATTGCTTGCAAATAGAACCAATTCACATGTGGGAGATATGTATTACTAATCATGTTATCGTGAAAACACACATACAATATAATGATTTTGTGAATGCTTTTTTTTACCGATTAGGCATTGATCATTCAAATAATATATTGCATTTTATAGTTAAGTTTGATAGATCTAAACTGATAAGGCTGAGGGACCTAGTAGGTTGTGTCGATACTTTGTTACAGTTTAGTGATGATTTTTCTAATGTTTGTGTCAAATTTGGAGAAGGGATCAAGTTTTGGTGGTAGTGTAAGGTTTAATAGTGATTGGATTGATTTTAAGGGTTCAATGGACTTTTGAAAGGCCTCTGAAGCCTCTCACTATGACAAACAAGAATGGAAATCAATATAGTTATTGCCCTGGTCCAAATTTATGGGGATGGATTGTTTGGGGTGATCACTATACAACAAAAAGTGCTTGGGAGAATATCCGCATGAGAAGGGGGATCCGCTGAAGGTTATTTGTAACGACCTAAAAATTTGATAAAATATGTGAATTTTGTGATTTTATGTGTTTTGACTATTTTACCCCTCTCCGTAGTTGTATTATGGTATTTTTAGGCTGTGGGAGTGATTGTAATAACTTTTGATATATTTTGGTATAATTTATGCAATATTGTGGTTTTTGATGGCTTCGAGAGCCTTATTTTGGACTTACATGGATATCTTTTGATCCGTACGACAGATGGATGAATGAATTGCGCCAACAACTCTAGAATATTGATTTTAGGGTGGGTAAATATTTGATTCGGGTAAGCTCATTTCAACCTATTGGTCGGAAAGTTGGAAAATTGGAAATATGGGCGTGGGATCACATTTGATCGAAACAAAATCGGATGGAAATACGACTTTTCCAGTAGATCCAGAATGTTGATTTTAGGATGTTAGCATGTTTAGTATGATATTATGGCTTTTAAATCTCATTTCGACCCTCAGTTTGGAAAATTGTGATTTTGAGTTTGGGGGTCAATTTTGTAAAAATAATATTTTTTTTAAAATCTGATATCACCATCGCATTCGGAATGTCGAATCTAGTGTGGGGTCATAGTTCGTTTGCATATATCAGACTTCGAACGAATCTCGGGCTCCTCGATGAATTCCGAATTGACTTAAAAAGAAAAAAAACCCAGCTTTTCAACCCTTTTTGTGCAATTTTGGGCCCATTTTACTCATTTTTCATCTTGCCTCTAGGGATTTAAACCCTAAAACAATGTGGGAGCTTAAAATTAAAGTTTGTGAGAGCTTGGTAAGTTAGATTAACATATATTTCTTGGTTTATTTACAGGTTTTAAGGTAAGAATTCACCCTTTTCTTAATAATTTCTTAATTAATTTTTCGAAACCCCAAAAATCTTAGGGCTTGAGTTTTAAACTCCAATTTCACTTCTTTCACTTGAATAATGTTTTTATCTTAGAATTACTATTTTTTCATCAATCTAACCTTTAAAATAACTTTGATTCTTGAATTTAACGCGGATTTCCAATATTTTACTAGGTAAACCTTAAAAATAGTTTTTCTTTGATTTGAACCTCGTTTTATACTCTATTTAACTTGAGTTTTCATCTGTAGGGTCCTAAAAATATAGAAAACATATTTTTGAAATAAAGTTCTAATTTTGCTCTTTTTTTTTGAAAACCCATTTCAGGAGTCGATCTTGATCCCAAATCAAAAGTAGTCAATATGGGTGTCGTTGATTTTATTTTGATGTGTAGATTTGATATTTAATATTTTTAGTTGATTTTGAGATTTTTCATAAAAAATAATGTCCTAGGTTCGAAGTGTAGCAGACCGATTTCAGCTCTTAAGGTAGGTTATGGCTTAACTCTTTCAGACTGGGCTGGGTAGTAAATAATGATACAAAATGCATACTAAGGATGGGAACTAATCATGAAAAATGTCTATTTATGTGTTGTGCCCATGTGGGGGCCTATATGTGATGTAATTATCGAAATTAAGTTATTATGTGATATGTGTGACTGTGTGAGGTCCTATGTGATATTAATAACCTTGAATACATGTGAATAATTGTATTGTATTTTTAAAATGCTTAATGTGGTACCATTGGTGTACTGTGATTATATTCATACTTTATTGGCATATGAGACGTGGAAATTCATGGATGTAACAAAAATAATGAGTGGATATTGACTCATGTGGTTGTGGAAATGTATCATTGTGGTTGGTTATAGAGATGTATCATGTGATTGGTTGTGGAAATACTCATTGTGATTGGTTGTGAGTAGTTACATCTTTATATCATACTCATTCATGAAACACTGATACCACCGTGGCAATATCTGAGAAACACTGGCAACACCTGATAACACCTTTTTGAGAGATCTGCTAGAAAGAAGATATGATATATGTGGATTGTATATAGTTTGACGAACCCCGCATGGGTCCTACATCAGGAAACTTTAGCTCCGTAGGTATATACAGTAATTTTGCGACGATCCCAGAGGTTATGCGACGACCTCGTGCATCACCATCATCAATATCATATATATTGCACTTACTTTATTGTGTTATGTTGTTTTGTATTAACATATTGACTTCTTATCTATGTATTTGTCGTATCTTTTTTTACTTGTATTTGATGATCTTGTATATAGATGTTCTCCCTTGTTCTTCTTATATGTGATATAGTACTTACTTTTGTTCTATCTTGGTGTGATGTTGCAATGTATGTGAGATATATTAGAACTATTAGTGCAAGCAGTCTGGGCTACCGCTGTGGGACATTTTCTGATTGTAGGAGACACACACTTAGTGTATATTTTGTATGCTTTGTTTACTACTTTGCTTGGTCGGCCTATGATACCTACTGAGTATAAGTGGACCGTACTTATGCCTATTGCACCCTTTCGATGTAGGTCCTAGCTCGAGTGCGCCTCAACTTAATTGACTCGGGCGATTATTGGAGCTTTCAAGGTAGTAGTTGGACATTCATGCATCCGAAGTTTACCTCTATCTTTCTATTGTAGTTATGACTTTATTAGTATTCCGAGATAGTGTATATTTTGTATGCTTTATTTACTACTTTGCTTGGTCAGTCTATGATACCTACTGAGTACAAGTGGACCATACTCATGCCTACTGCACCCTTTAGGTGCAGGTCCTAGCTCGAGTGTGCCTCAACCTGATTAACTCGGGCGATTGTTGGAGCTTTTAAGGTAGTGGTTAGACATTCATGCATCCGAAGTTTACCTCTATCTTTCTATTGTAGTTATGGCTTTATTAGGATTCAGAGACAATTATTATTCCTTTGTGGCTATTTTTCTAATGTAATTTACTCTTGGATTGTATTAGTAGTTCTTACACTATTGACACCTGGTTTTGGGCATGATTGGTATTTTGGATAAGTTTTTTCAGTATTATTATGATTACTTATATGGTTTGGCTTCATTCTAGAAGCCTTATCTTGGAACATTTCTGTCTTTTCTTCTTTTCATACCAGTTTGGGTGATAGGCTTACTAGTCAAGGTGCACCGCGACAAGTGCAATCATGTCCCTCATTTTTGGGTCATGATAAATTGGTATCAGAGAAGCCAAGTTTCATTGGTCTCAATATTGTAAGAATGGGATGTCTAATAGAGTCTCGCGGATCGATACGTAGATATTCGTATCTATCTTCGAGAGGCTATAGGATGTCTTTAGGAAATCTCCCTTATTTTCTTTTTTATCGATTGAATTCTTTCATATCTTATGTTCTGAGTTGTGTGTTCACTCTTTTTGTGCGGATGGTGTGGCTTATACTACATGTCAATTGAGAGATGCTGTAAGAAATTAGTGGATATCATTTGTTAGTTATAGGCTTATTGATGCTCTTGAGTTGTCATGGGATTAGTTTATTGATGCTTTTCTGGAGAGATTTGTGCCTTTCAGTTTGAGAGATCATATGTGGGATGAGTTTGATCATTTAGAGCAGGGCTCTATGACAGGTACTGAGTATGAGGTACACTTCCATACCTTGTCTAGATATTTCTAAGATATCATTTCTATCGAGTTTGAGAAGATTTAAAAGTTTGTAAAGGGTTTGGTTGTCTCTCTTTAGTTGGCTAAATCTTATATAGTTGTGCTTGGAGCTCCTCTTTAGAGTATTGTAGATCACGCTAGGATGACAGAGGGTATTATTAGTGCATCTCAAGGAGGCACTAAGAGGGTGCACTATTTTGGTAAGTTCAGGAGTCAAACCTCTCAAGGCAAAGACTTTAGAGTTTTTTATGGATACCATGGTAGGCTAGTATAGGTGACTTTATAGAGTTCAGGTGGTGGATCTTCTAGTTCAGTAGTTCAGGGCGGTCGGTCAGGCATAGTTGTACCTTCTTCTGTTAAGATTGGTCGTAGAGGTTTTTATGTGTGTGATGAGATTATCCATGTGACCAAGGACTATTCTCACCGTGTGTTTAGAGCTACTTTTATTTCAGTTGTGAGAGGTAAAGGTTCTACCAAAAATGCAAGAGATAGAGATGGTAGAGCCAGTGTTGATGGTCGTAGGGCTACTCAGCCAGTTGGTAGTCGTGGATAGTGTTATGCTATACCAGCCAGACCTGAGGCAGAACTTCTGATGTTATGATTACAGGTAACTTCCGCATTTGTTTCAAACCTACATCTGTATTATTTAATCTCGGATCAATTTCTTCTATGTGTCTGTGTATTTTGCTTCGGGTTTTGATTCTATTAGTGAGCCTCTTGCCATGCCTATTCATGTATCTACCCTTGTAAGTGATTTTTTAGTGGTGGATCAAACGTACCAATCTTATGTTGTGACTTTTATCGGGCGTTAGATTTTGGTAGATTCGCTTGTATTAGATATGGTTGATTTTGATATTATTTTAGGCATGGATTGGTTAGCTCCTTATCATGTTGTCTTAGATATTTTTGCTATGGCCGTGACATTAGCTTCGTTGGGTGTGCCAAGAATGACTTAGAAGGGTATACTTCATTCGGGTTCTAAGAGGGTCATATCTTATGTTTGGACTCATAAATTGATTGAGAAGAGATGTTTATCATTCTTGACTCATATTCATGACACCAATGTTGTTTCGCCTCCTTTCTTGGATTCTGTCCGGGTTGTCTATGAGTTTATGGATCTATTTCATATGGACTTGCCTGGTATGCCTCCGTATCAAGATATTGATTTTAGTATTAATGTTGAGCCGGGCACCAAGACCATTTCTATTCTTCCTTATAGGATGGCCCCAATAGAATTGAAGGAACTAAAGGATCAGATGTAGGAGTTGTTGGATAAAGGATTTATATGACTGAGTATTTCACCTTGGGGTGCGCCTGTTTGTTTGTGAAGAAAAAAGATGGGTCTATGTGGATGTGTATTGATTATCGGCAGTTGAATAAGGTGATGGTTAAGAATAAGTATCCTCTTCCTTGCATGGATGATTTTTTTGATCAGCTTCAGGGTGCTGCAGTGTTTTCATAGATTGATTTGAGGTTTGGTTATCACCAATTGAGGATTAGAACTTTGGATATTCTGAAAATAGCTTTCGGACTCGATATGGTCATTATGAGTTCTTGGTCATGTCTTTTGGGTTGACCAATGCCCCTGCCGCGTTCATGGAGTTAATAAAATGGGTGTTTCGATTGTATCTCGATTCCTTTGTTTTGGTATTTATAGATAATATCTTGATTTATTTGGAGTAGTTGCGGATTGTGATTTAGAAATTGAGGGATGAGAAGTTGTATGCAAAGTTCTGTAAGTGCGAGTTTGGGTTGGAGTCTATTTCTTTCTTGGATCATGTGGTGACTAAGAAAGGTATTATAGTTAATCCAACCAAGGTTGCAATGGTTTATGATTGGGCTAGACCTATTTCACCTACCGAGATTTAGAGTTTTGTTGGCTTTGCAGGTTATTATCGACATTTTGTTGAGGGTTTTTCATCCATTGTAGCTCTATTGACCAAGTTGACCCAAAAGAAGATTTCTTTTCAGTGGTTCGATGATTGTGAGGCGAGCTTTCAAAAGCTCAAGGATTTGTTAACTTCAGCTCCAATCTTGACTTTGCCCAAGGACGACATAGGTTTTACCATCTTTTATGATGCATCAGGTGTTGGTTTAGGTGTTATGTTGATGTGGAAGGGCAAGGTAATTGCTTATGCATCTCGTCAGTTGAAGCCTCAAGAGAGGAATTATCCTACCCATGATTTGCAGTTATGCGTAGTTGTGTTTACTTTAAAGTTGTGGAGGCACTACTTGTATGGAGTCCGTTATGAGATCTTATCAGATCATTGTATCCTTCAGTACTTCTTTACCTGGCGAGATCTTAATATGAGGCAGCGCTGTTGGCTTGAGTTTCTTAAGGATTATGACTTGACCATTCTCTATCATTCAGGCAAGGCTAATTTGGTTACGGATGCATTGAGCTGGAAGTCGACTAGCATGGGTAGCTTGGCACATATTTTGACCCAAGAAAGGTTTTTGGCCTTAGAGATTCAAATTTTAGCTAACCAGATAGTTAGGCTTGATATTTTGACACCGGGGTATGTTTTGGCATTTGTGGAGGCTCGATCTTCTTTGAAGGAGTAGATTTGAGCTCATCAGTTAGACGATGTTAGATTGAGGTTGATTCATAATAAGATATTGAGTAGGGAGGCTAAGAAAGCCTCACTTGATTGAGATAGAGTTTTGAGGATTGGGGGTTGAGTTTGTGTGCCGAGAGTGGTGATTGGATTAGGTTGATCTTGGAGGAGGCCCATTGTTCTAGATATTTTATCAATCCAAGTGTGACTAAGATGTATCATGGTTTGAGACAACAGTACTGGTGGGTAGTATGAGGTGAGAAATAGCGGATTTTATAGCTCGTTGCCTCTATTGCCAGCAGGGGAAGTCCGAGCATATGAGGCTTGGTGGATTGTTTCAGAGGTTGCTCATTCCCGAGTGGAAGTGGGAACAGATCACTATGGACTTTGTGACTGGTTTTTCTCATACATCTCATAGTTCTAATAGTGTTTGGGTCATCGTGGATCGATTGGCCAAGTCTGTTTATTTTATTTTGGTTCAGGTCTCATTCAATACTGAGAGGTTAGCCTATATCTTCATTCATGAGATTATGCGTCTGCATGGTGCGTCGGTGTCCATTATTTCAGATTGAGGTTTTTGTGTTCACATCTCACTTTTGGAAGACTTTACAAGATGAGTTGGGTACTCAGGTTGATCTTAGCATAACATTTCACCGGCCAGTCAGAGCAGACTATCCAGGCTTTGGAGGATATGCTTCGTGCATGTGCGATGGATTTTGGTGGCTAGTAGGAGCAGTACTTGGCTTTAGCATAGTTTGCATATAATAATAGTTACCATTTCAGTATTGATATGGCTCCTTTTAAGGAGTTGTATGGTATGCATTGTCGCTCCCCTGTAGGTTGGTTTGATGTATTAGAGATGAGACCTCGAGGTACGGACTTTCTTCGTGAGTCATTGGATAGAGTTTGGGTCATTCAGGATAGACTTAGATCGGCTTAGAGTAGGCAGAAGTATTATGCTGATCCTAGATTTTGTTCCTTGAGATTTGGTGTTAACGATTGTGTTTTCTTTCGAGTTTCACCCACAAAGAGTGTGATGGGGTTTACGAAGAGGGGCAAGCTTAGCCCCAGGTATATTGGTCCATTTGAGATTCTTTTGACTGTTGGTGATGTGGCTTATGAGTTAGCTTTGACCCTTGATCTATCAGCTATTTATCCAGTTTTTCATGTTTCTATGCTTCGTCTTTTATTCCAAATGAGTCTCATGTAATTTATTGGGAGTTAGTTCAGTTAGATGAGCGGTTGTCTTTTATTGAGGAGCCAGTCTTCATTTTTTTTTGGATAGAGATGTTAGGCGATTGCATTCTAGAGTTGTCCCCGTGGTTAAGGTTCAGTGGTGACATCGTCCTGTAGTTGAAACTACTTGGGAAGTTTAGTCTGATATGCATTGTTTTTATCCCCAAGTCTTTATTGATTCAGGTATTTCTTTTGCCTTAGTTTGAGGACGAACTAGCTTTTTAGTGGTGGATAATGTAACGACCTAAAAATTTGATAAAATATGTAAAATTTGTGATTTTGTGTGTTTTAATTGTTTTACCCCTCTCCGTAGTTGCATTACGATATTTCTAGGGTGTGGGAGTGACTGACAAGATTTTCGATGCATTTTGGTATCATTTATGCAATATTGTGGTTTTTGATGGCTTCGAGAGCATTATTTTGGACTTATGTCGATATCTTTTGATCCGTGCAATGGATGGCTGAACGGACTGCGCCAGTAGCTTTGAAATATTGATTTTAGGCTAGGTAGACCTTTGGTTCGGATCTCAATGCACCCGAGCTTATTTCGACCTATTGGTCGGAAAGTTGGAAATATGGGTGTGGGACCCACATTTGATCGAAACGACCTCGTATGGAAAATCCGACTTCTTCAACAGATTGAGAATGTCGATTTTAGGGTGTTAGAATATTTGGTATGATTTTATGACTTTTAAATCTCATTTCGACCCTCGATTTGAAAAATTGTTATTTCGGATTTCAGGGGTCAATTTTGTGAAAACGGTGTTTTTTTGAAAATATGATATCGCCATCACGTCCAAAACATCAAATTTAGTGTGGTTGCATAGTCTGTTTACATATATCGGACTCTGAACGAATCTCGGGTACCTCTATGAATTCCGGATTGACTTAAAAAGAACCCTCCCCCCAAACAACTTTTCAGCTCTTTTTGTACAGATTTTGTGCAATATATATAGAAGTTTTGGGTCCATTTTGCTCATTTTTCATCTTGCCTCTTAGGATTTAAACCCTAAAATAATGTGGGAGCTTAAAAGTGAAGTTAGTGGGAGCTTGAAAAGTTAGATTAACATATATTTCTTGGTTTATTTATGGATTTAAGGTAAGAATTCACCCTTTTCTTAGTAATTTTCTTAATTAATTTCTCAAAACTCCAAAAATCTTAGGGATTAATTTTTAAACTCCAATTTCACTCCTTTCACTTGAATATTATTTTTATCTTATAATTACTATTTTTCCATCAATTTAACCTTCAAAACAACCCCGATTCTTGATTTTAACCCAAATTTTCAAGATTTTACTTAGTAAAGCTAAAAAATAGTTTCTCTTTGCTTTGAACCTCGTTTTTGACTCGATTTAACTTGGATTTTCAGATGTAGGTTTCTAAAAATATGGGGAACATGTTTTTGAAATAAAGTTATGATTTTGCCCTTCTTTTTCAGAAACCCATTTCGGGGGTCGATTTTGACCCCAAAATAAAATTAGTCAATATGGGTGTCATTGTTTTTGTTTTGACGCCTATATTTCATATTTGATGTTTTAGTATATTTTGAGATTATTCATGAAAAATAAGGTCGTGGGTTCGAAATGTAGCGGACCGGTTTAAGCTTTTGAGGTAGGTTATGACGTAACTCTTTCAGACTGGTCAGACTGGTCTGGGTAGTAAATGACAATACAAAATACATGTTAAGGGTGAGAACTAATCATGAAAAATGGCGATTTATGTGTTGTGCCCGTGTACGGGCCTATATGTGATGTAATTATCGAAATTAAGTTATTATGTGATATGTGTGACCGTGTGGTGTCCTATATGATATTGATAGCCTTGAATACATGTGAATAATTATATCGTGTTGTTAAAATTCTTAATGTGGTACCATTGGTGTATTATGATTATATTTATACTTTATTGGCATATGAGACGTAGAAATTCATGGATGAAACAAAAATAATGAGTGGATATTGACTCGTGTGGTTGTGGAAATACTCATTGTGATTGGTTGTGAGCATTTACATCTTCATATCATACTCATTAATGGAATATTGGTACCACCGTGGCAACATCTGAGAAACACTGGCAACACTTGATAACACCTTTCTGAGGGATGTGCCAAAAATAAGATATGATATATGTGGATTGTACACGGGTTGACGAACCCCCCATGGATCCTACGTCTAGAAGCTTTAGCTCCGTAGGTGTATACTCGGATTTTGCAACGATTCCGGAGCTTGTGCGACGACCTCGTGCATCATCATCATCATCATATGCATTGCACATACCTTATTGTGTTATGTTGTGTTGTATTGGCTTATTGACTTGTCATCTATATATTTTTTGTATCTTCATTTACTTGCATTTGATGATCTTGTATATGCATGTTCCCCTTTGTTCTTCTTATATATGATATAATACGTACTTTTGTTCTATCTTGGTGTGATGTTGTCATATATGTAAGATATATTAGAATTGTTAGTGCAAGCGGTGTGGGATACCATTGTGGGATATTTTTTAATTGCAGGTGATGTGCCCTTAGTGTATATTTTGTATGCTTTATTTACTACTTTGCTTGGTTAGCCTACGATATCTAATGAGTACAAGTGGACCGTACTCATGCCTACTGCGCCCTTTCGGTGCAGGTCCTAGCTCAAGTGCGCCTCAGCTTGATTGACTCAGGTGATTGTTGTAGCTTCCAAGGTAGCGGTTGGACATTCATGCGTCTGAAGTTTACCTCTATCTTTCTATAGTAGTTATGTCTTTATTAGTATTCAGAGACAGTTATTATTCCTTTGTCATTATTTTTTGACGTATTTGACTCTTGGATTATATTAGTAGTTCTTACACTATTGATACCTGGTTTTGGGCATGATTAGTATTTTGGATAAGTTCTTTCCACATTATTATGATTACTTATATGGTTCGGCTTCATTCTAGAAGCCTTATCTTCGGATATTTCTATCTTTTCCTTTTTTCGTTTCAGTTTTGGTGATAGGCTTACTTGTCAAGGTACACCACGACAAGGGCCATCTTGACCCTTGTTTTTGGGTCGAGACACTATCTCAACTCATACCTTATTAAAGAAAAGAAACATAGGGTAGCAAGGAACGTGTAGCGAATTTGGCTGATCAAATTGACATGAAAAATGAAAAAACTGAATGAGTTGCAAAAATTAAAGTGTATCCAAAAATAAAAATCCATCAATCATTGTTGAAAAGAAAAATGGTAAAGTGGACTGGAGATGTGCACTTTGCCAGGAACTGTGACTAGTTAGCATGGTCTGAATCATCACCTCTAAAAAAAGAACACAAGTCCAAGAAAACTGCTTTGAGAGCACTGATGGATGGGAAGATGTACAGTCAAGAATGAAACTTGCACCAAGAACTGCTAAAGTTAAAATAAAGGATCAACCCAAGATGGAAATTTCTGAAGTTAAAACTTGCATCCTGTGCCTTCTGTTTGTGGTTCTGGTCACGTCAATTGTAGTGGAAACAAAAAGGCATAGGATTTCTGCTCAAATTCAGATTTGTTTGTTTTCACTGCTAGTGACATGATCAGAACCATAAGCAGAAGGCATGGAATGCAAGTTTAGCTTCAGAAATTGTCGCCTTGGCTTGATCCCTTATTTTAACTTCAACAGTTCTTGGTGCAAGTTTCATTCTTGATTGTACATCTTCCTATCCCTCGGTGCTAGCAAAACGGCTTTCTTGGACTTTTCTTTCTTTTTTAGGAGGTGATCATTCAAAACATGCTAACTAGTCCCAGTTACCTAGCAAAGTGTATAACTCTAATCCACTTTACCATTTTTCTTTTCAATAATGACTAACGGATTTTTATTTTTGGATACACTTTCATATTTGTAGATCATTCAAATTTTTCAATTTTCAAGTCAATTTCATTGGCCAGATTTGCTGCTATAAGTTCCTTGCTTGCTACCATGTGTTTCTTCTTTAATAAGGTCTAATATGATATAGTCTTCAGCAACTCCCCTTTGCCTCATAGTTATTCTCCTACAACACGTTCTACTGTATAATCATCTCCCCGATCAACCCATCCATATAAATTTGGACCAGGGGAATTTCTAATTGTTTTCCATTCTTGTTTGTTGCACTGGGTGGCTTTGAAGGCCTTCTTAAACTTTATTTCACTATTAAAATTAGTCCAATCACTATTGAATCACTACACTGCCATCAAATATTAATCCCTTCTAAAAACTTGACACATAAAAATTAGCAAAACCGTCATTAAATTATAAGAGGATATCGAAACCATCTTCATGGTCCCTCAGCCTTATCAGTTTGCACCTATCAAACTTAACTATAAAATGTAGGATCTTGTTTGAAGGATAAATGCCTAATCGACAAAAAACTACATTCACAAAATTATTGTACTTTATGTGTGTTTTCACGATAACCTGGTAGTAATACATAACTCCCATAAATGAAAGTGGATCCATCTATCTGTACGCACCTTATTCTTTGTACCCTATCAATGTCAAACAATGTTTTATCTTTAATTTCCATCATAAAGTAGTGTACAAAACTGCGAAGGCCCAAAGGGTAACCATCTTCAAAACCTTTCTTCTTAATTTTCTAGGAAGGGTAACAACAATCTAAAAAACTAAAAACCTGACCGAGAGAAAGCCTTGCTGCTACTGGATTGAGTTTTCCAACAGATGATCAATCTGTTGCAACAAATGGAAAATCTGTTGGAAGAACTCAATCCAATAATAAAGGTTTTTAGTACTCCAATAGATGACCAATTTGTTGCAAAAGATTGATCACCTGTTGGAAGAACTGAATCCAGGTTTTGTGTTCTTCTAACAGATGACCAATCTGTTGCAATTGATAGTCCATCTATTGAAAGAACTGACTCAAAATGATTATTAATAAAAAAATGATTATTGAAAAGGTGAAAAGTTATGACTTTTCAAGTATTTAAAAAAGAAAAATGGTTCGTAAATAAATAATAAGAAAATAAATGATAAACATAATTTAAAATCATCAAATAGGTAATTTAATTTTAATAACTAATGTTAATATTAAAAAGGTGAAAAGTCATGACTTTTCATCTTTTTGAATTTAAATCTATTTTTTTAATTTAAATAATTGAAAAATCACCAGTTTGAATTAATTAAGGAATATAATTATTAAAAAAGAGTTGGACAGTCATGACTTTTTGTCTAACCCATTAAAAACAACTGATCAATCAACTGTCGGAAGAAATCAAAATAACTCTTCCAACAGAGCAATAGATGGATCACCTATTTGAAAAAGTTAAAGCAGTAACAAGACTATCTTGATTTCTTTCAACAGATCACCCATCTATTGCAACAGATAGTATATCTATTGCAATAAATGGGTAATCTGTTGCAACAGATAGACCATCTGTTGGAAGAACTTAATAAAAATGGTTATTAATTAAAAAAATAATTATTGAAAAGATGAAAAGTCTTTAATTATTTAATTGAGAAAAATGGTTATTTAATTTTAAGAACTAATGTTAATATTAAAAAGGTGAAAAAGTCTTGACTTTTCACCAATTTGATTTAAGTAATCAAAAAGTCACCAGTTTGATTTAAATAACTGAAAGGTCACTAGTTTGATTTAATTAAGGCATGTAATTAATAAAAAAAAGGTGAACATTTGTGACTTTTTTCCTAACACATTCAAATTCAATCCTCTATAAATAGGTTCCTCCTTACTCATTCAATCTACTCAACTTTATTTATTTCTTGTATCTTGTCTTTCATAAAAACGTCATTACATCATCAACCATATCTCTTTAATGAGCAAATTCCTTTTTCATCCATTGAGGATTTTTTTTTTGTAAAACTACTAGTTGGTAGTATATGTTGTATTACACTCAGACTCTTTTCTTTTCTTTAGTGTTTTACATTTTTTGTTAATGTATGCGTGTTCTAGATATGGCTAATCCGGTTTAGGACATGGAGATTCTGCGCGACACCATGTGAAAACTTTAAAGGAAGATTAATAAACTCCAGTGGGAGTTGGGAGCCATGAGATCAATGATTCTTCATGAGATTCGAAGGATGAAGAGGACCTTGCTATTGCCGATTGCCGATTGACAGGTTGACAATAATATTAATAATAATGATGATGCTAATGCTAATGATAATAATGATTAGGTTATGTTTTTTCGTTTAGGGTATGTATTTTGTTTTATTTATATTGAATCTACTTAAACCTAATGTAATGTATGTTTTGTTTTAATTTGTTTTGTATTTTTGTAAGCAATGAATGAGAAAAAATCTATGTTTGGTAAGACTTTGACTTTATTTCTTATTTAATTTTCATTCTGCCTATTTTTTTCTTAACATATTGAGGGTTGGAGGTAGGTTTGAGCGTTTAGCATAATTTTGAATCTAGTAGCGATAGAAAGATTTTTTAGTTCTTCCAACAGAAGGACCATCTGTTGAAATAGATTGGTCATGTGTTGGAAGAATACATACCAGTGGTAAGAACTGTATTGTGTTCTTCCAACATATGGTCCATCTTTCGCAACAGATTGATCATCTGTTGGATGAACACAATCCAGTTTGATGAGCTATATTATGTTCTTCCAACAGATCTGTTGCAACAAATAGTCCATCTGTTGGAAGAACACACTCCATTAGCAATGTTTTTTTTAAATAGATTACTCATCTGTTGCAATATATTGGTCATTTGTTGGTTGAAAAAAATTCAGATTAATGAACTGTATTGTGTTCTTCCAGTAAATGTCCACCTGTTGCAACAGATGAGTAATCTGCTAAAAATATTTTTGTAGTCTGTTGTATTTAGTTTCTGTTAGATTTTTTATTGATGCACAAGTTAGTAAAAACATATTTTATATAATAAATAATAACATTTACACTCCCAATAATGAGTTAAAATAATCTAAGTCCATAACAAACAACAACACAAGTTTACTATTACAAATATCAAGGTGAATTACCATTCGAGCATGTAGTTCTTTTGTGCCAGCGTTCTTACATATGGAACACTTATTTTTTCTTGATGGAAATGATTCTCCAACTCCCCGCCTCCTCTTGTATAGACTTCTTCCCAATTTGATAGTACTTGGGTTAATATATGGATGAGGTATTAATCTCTTCAAAATCTCTACAGGAACAACCCAAGATTCTTTAGGAGGCACCAGATTAATATTCTCACTATATGCTATTATATATCTTTCCACCAAATAATATGGAGACAAGTACTCGTAAATTTGAGTTCCATATTTTGCACCATATTGGGCTCGAAGCAGCCTTAGCATGTGGATAGAGTATTTTATCCAAGTCAAAAACTCTAAATGTACAAGATCTTGTTTGAAGATCGACCGTGGTAACATCACCATGACTGTCGATACTGAACTTATAATCTGCTATTTGATGAGCAAATAACCTTTTCCCTAAACAAATGTTCATTGATATTTACTTTTCCGCTTCTAGAACAAGTCTGTTTCTTGTGTTCACGAATTGCATACGCCTTTCGTGAAATAATTTGGCAAACTTCTTGTTTATTTCATCAAATAACAGCAGAATAGGAAATTCTCTTTCAACACTAAATCATGAATTCACTGATTCAGCTATATTTGATGTCATAATATTATACCTATACAAGAAAATCACTTAGTACGACATCATACAGTATTACAAACTTATAACTCAAATAAGACATTAAATTTATAATAATATACCTATTTAGCGCACAAAATGTCTGGACCCAACTCTTGAAACCGACAAGTTCGAGATCACTACTAAAAAAAGGCCAAAAAGCGACGGCCAACATCATTTTTTTTTTCAAAATTGATGGAAAAGCGACGTCGTCACTTGCGTCGCAAAAAGGCCTGTTGTTTTTTGAAAACAACGGCTTGCGTCGCTTTTTGAAAAAAGAAATTTTTAGTTACTTTTAGAAAAAAAGACATTGTGCGTCGCTTTTTGTTCTTCATGTGAATAAAACATGATGAACAAAAAGCGACGGACATCCTCATTTTATTGAAGATTATTTTTTTCAGAAAAAATGACAACGTCCATCTTATTTTGAGAAAAATAATTTTTTTTTAGAAAAAACGACGTTGGTCATCGCTTTTTGTTCTTCATAATGAATACAAAAAGCGACGGACAACATTGCATTTTTGAAAATTTATTTTAAAAAATTTCAGAAAAGCGACGGACAACGTCACATTTTTAAAATTTATTTTAAAAAATTTCAGAAAAGCGATGAACAAATGGGACCCTGTCCATCGCTTTTCTGCATTTTTTTGGATGCAATAATTTTCATTTTCTACATCTCACTTGCCAAATAAAAATACAATTCAATATATATAGCCTCATGCAACACACATTTCTAAAATAACCGTTCAACGCACTACATTATCAAAATATTTAAGCAATTCAAATCAAAAACACTTAAACAATCAAATCTAAAATCCAAAACACTTAATAATTAATTCAACAACAACCAAAACACTTAAACAATCCTAAAGTTTTTTCATTAGAGTCTATAGGCGTCCTAGATTTCTTCTTAGCAGTTGACTTCGAACTCTTATCAGGACGAGGCCGATTACTTTCACCACTGGATGTCTTCTGTATGCAAGTTTACATCAAAACATATAAAAATCAAGTCATTAGTTCATATTTCATGCGATTACACTTAACTATTTTTAAATTACTAGTACACATTTCAAGTCACTACATTCAAACCATTTTCAAATATCTAATTGATATTTTGTTTCACTATACTTAAAATTTTCAAATAACTACACTTAATCATTTTCAAATAACTAATTCACATTGCAAGTTACTACACTTAAAACATTTTCAAGTCACTAGTACACATTTCAAATCACTACCCTTAACTATTTTCAGTTAACTAATTCACATTTCAAGTCAATCTACTTAATCATTTTCAAGTGACTATACTTTATTATTTTAAAGTTATTAGTACACATTTCAAGTGACTACACAACCATTTTCAAATCATAAGTTCACAATTTCAAGTAACTACACTTAATCATTTTCAAGTCACAAGTTCCCAATTTCAAGTAACTACACTTAATCATTTTCAAGTCAATACACTTAATAATTTCAAATAACTTATTCACTAGTACACATTTCAAGTCACTACACTCAAACCATTTTCAAATAGCTAATTGACATTTCAAGTCACTATACTTAAACCATTTTCAAATAGCTAATTGACATTTCAAGTCACTATACTTAACCATTTTGAAGTAACTACACTTAACCATTTTCAAGTCACTAGTACACATTTCAAGTCACTAGTACACATTTCAAGTCACTACACCTAACTATTTTCAAATAACTAGTAGACCTTTCAAGTCACTACACTTAACCATTTTCAAATAACTAATTCACATTGCAAGTCACTACACTTAACCATTTTCAAATAATTAATTCATATTTCAAGTCACCATACTTAACCATTTTCAAGTAACTACTTCACATTTCAAATAACTAATCTTAACCATTTTCACGTAACTACTTCACATTTCAAATAACTATACTTAATCATTTTCAAGTCACCACACTTAATCATTCATTTCAAGTCACTATACTTAACCATTTTCAATTAACTAATTCACATTTCAAGTGACTACACTTAACCATTTTCTAGTCACTAGTTCACAATTTCAAGTAACTACACTTAACCGTTTTCAGTCACAAGTTCGCAATTTCAAGTAACTACACTTAATCATTTTCAAGTCACTAAACTTAATAATTTTCAAATAACTTATTCACTAGTATACATTTCAAGTCACTACACTCAAACTTTTTCCAAATAGCTAATTGATTTTTCAAGTCAATATACTTAACCATTTTGAAGTAACTAAACCATTTTCAAGTCAAAACACGAGTTCACCTTTCAAGTACATACACTTAAACATTTTCAAATCACTAACTCACTTCTCAAGTGACCATACTTTACTAAATTCAAAACACAAGTTCACATTTCAAGTACCTACACTTAAACATTTTCAAGTCTATAGTTCACTTCTCAAGTGACCACACTTAACTAAATTCAAAACACAAGTTCATCTTTCAAGTAACTAAGTTCAAACCACAAGTCACTTATTCACTTCTCAAGTGACCACACTTAACTAAATTCAAAACACAAGTCCACATTTCAAGTACATACACTTAAACATTTTCAAGTCACTAATTCATTTCTCAAGTGACCACACTTAACTATATTCAAAACACATGTTCACCTTTCAAGTAACTACACTTAAACATTTTCTACTCACTAATTCACTTTTCAAGTGACCACACTTTAGTAAATTGAAAATACGATTTCACATTTCAACTACCTAAACTTAAACATTTTCAAGTCACTAATTCACTTCTCAAGTGACCACACTTCATTAAATTCAAAACACAAGTTTACATTTCAACTACCTAAACTTAAACATTTTCGAGTCACAAATTCACTACTCACGTGACCACACTTTAGTAAATTCAAATCATAAGTTCACATTTCAACTACCTAAACTTAAACATTTTCGAGTCACTAATTTACTACTCAAGTGACCAAACTTTAGTAAATTCAATTAACAAGTTCACATTTCAAGTACCTACACTTAAGTATTTTCATATAAGTCCAAATAAGAAGAAATCAAATAAAAAATTTTCAATCGAATTTTGTCAAATTCAGATCACAAAATGTGTTAAAAGAAGAAGAAACAAAAGAGTAGAAGATAACCTAAATTTAACACAAAAGCAAACCTGGGGATGGATTCAACAAATCCATCACTCTTTTCGTGAAAAAAGGGTTGCATGGCTGGAGAATTCATCATCGGAGCTGGCTGGAGTGGCTGGTGCTGTGGGCTTGTGCGTTCTGGTCGACTGGTGGGGAAGATGCACCGGTGCTGGCATCTTTACTGGCTGCTGTTGTCACTGGTTGCTGCTGTTGCTCCGGTGGAAGACGGCGATTGGCTGTGGCAGTTTGGTTCACGGAGAAGATAAAGGGAGATATATTTTGGCGATGGCTAGAAGGAGAATAGAGGGAGGCAGTGGCGTGGTGTCAACGACGCTGGTCGCTGCATCGGCCGGAGAGGGGAGAGAAAGCGGCGGAAGGCGGTTGCTTCAACATCCGGTGGTGTGCGTGATGCGGTGATTGGATAGTTGCTCTGGGTAAAGGAGCATGGAGCAGCAGCGACAGTTGCCCACTTCTCTGATAGAAGGCGGGAACGTGGTTTTGTTTTAGAAAGAAGGGGGAGCAGAGAGAGAGAAACGACTGTTGTTGAATGGATTAAGGTTAGGAATGAATTAAAAAGAAAAGAGAGAGAAGGTTGATCTCAAACATTGAATCAAATTTAATCTACGACCGAGATTAAAAGGATTTTAAAAAAAGGCTAAAATTGAGTTTTAATTTTGAGAAAAAAATTGACATCAATTAAGTATAAGAAATGGCTAAAAATTGAATATATAGAGAAGTCAAATAAAGTAGGCTGTTATTTAAAAATAATAGCAATAATCATAATAATAATAAAAAATTATATATAAAAGCAATAAAATTATTTTGCCGGGTAATTACAAAAGAGGAAAATTGAAATGGGTATTTTGACCCTCGGTTCAAGAAAAATAGTTTGAAGCAGTACAATTTAAAAAATAATAATAGTGAAAGTTGATTTAATATTGATCGTTGATCAAATATGATGAACGGTTGAGATTAAAATTGAGGAGATGAGTCAAATTGGAATTAAAAATTAGGTTAAAAAATTGAATTGGAGATTCCGATTAGGTTAATACAACGTATCAATCTGATGAATTGTCGGTTAATTTGCTTCATAATTATAACTTCAATAGTGAATTATTACTTCGATCATATGATGTTACTGTATTATTCAAAATATTTGAATATATAGATTCAGTTAGCTAGTTTTTAACTACTATGTACATCACTATACGAGAGATACATATTTATACACACACATATATATATATATATATATTTGATTGTCTGTTAACTCTGTAATATATACTATATACATCACATACACGAGTATATTACCTTGTAATACAACAAATATCATATATACTCAGATGAATTATCGTTTAATTTGGCTTACATTATTATATTATAACTTTAACAGTATATTATTACCTTGATCAATAGATCGTATGATATCAATGTACTCAATATATAAAGTTGATTGACTATAAACTTCCAAATATGTACAATATACATCACATACACAGGTATATTACCTCGTAATACAACGAATTTCTTATATACTCTGATGAATTATCATTTTATTTAGCTTATATTACTATATTATAACTTCAACAGTATATTATTATCTTGATCAATCGATCGTATGATATCAATGTATTCAATATATAGTTGATACATTTAATTTTTTTAAATATAAAGTTTTAAATATTTAAAAATATCAAATATCAAAGGACAATGCCATTTTCATAAAGTTAATATTTATTTATTTTTAACAAAAGCCACACTGTCCATCATTTTTTGTAAGAATATAGAAAAATAAAAATAATTAAAAATTACGATGGATACCGTCACTTTTCTATAATTAATATTTTAAAAATAAAAAATTATAGAGACGTTGTCCGTCGATTTTAATAAAAATAAATAAAAATAAAAATTAAATTTAGAAACCGATGGAAAACGTCGCTTTATATTATAAAATTATTTTTTATTTATTTTTAACAAAAGCGACACTGTCCGTCTCTTTTTGAAAAAATACAGAAAAAATAAAAATAATTAAAAATTGCAATGGATAACGTCGCTCTTCTAAAATTAATATTTAAAAAAAAAATTATAGCTATGTTGTCCGTTGATTTTAATAAAAATAAATAAAATAAAAATTAAATTTAAAAACTGACGGACAACGTCGCTTTTTATCATAAAGCTAATTTTTATTTATTTTTAACAAAAGTGACGTTGTCCATCGCTTTTGGTAAAAATGCAAAAAAATAAAAATAATTAAAAATTGCGATGGACAGTGTCACTTTTCTAGAATTTATATTTTTAAAATAAAAAATTATAGAGACATTGTCCGTCGATTTTAATAAAAATAAACAAAAATAAAAATTGAATTTAAAAATCGACGGTCAACGCCATTTTTTTAAAATTAATTATTATTGTTTTTAATTAAATAAC
This sequence comes from Capsicum baccatum var. pendulum, assembly GCA_030864225.1. NCBI lineage: Eukaryota > Viridiplantae > Streptophyta > Magnoliopsida > Solanales > Solanaceae > Capsicum > Capsicum baccatum. Next base: position 199,815,763 of record CM061560.1, on the reverse strand, counting down.
GATGCTATCCATCATATTTATTAAAAAATTATAAATTATTTGTTAATTAGTTGGCACAATAATTCGCAAAAAAAAAGACAGATATTAAGACTTTGGCCATCGATTTTAATGAAAAATAAATTAAAATTAAAATTAAGCTGTAAAAGCGACGAACAATGTTGCTTTTCTTGCTATTTTTAAAGCGACATAGTTCGTTTTTTCTTTTGCGTCGCTTTTTGGCCTATTTTTTGTAGTGGATGTTGTGCTATCTTGGGTGACATATCCCTTATTTGATTAAAATGGTTAAAAAAACTCAGCAACATAATATGCTTTAGCTGCTCTATACAAAAAAGAGGCGACCCTTTCATTGTGAAAGTGGCTCGAATATTTTCTCCAAGATGCCTCATGCAACGACTAAAGTGAGCTGAAGTGTAGAAAATTGAACCCATTTACTGAATACTTGAATGCCTGTCCGAAATAATACACAACTCTTTGGTATCTTTGAAACAACTTTACATTTGTTCGAAAAAATATCTATACGAGGTATCACATTCCTTATCCACTACACAAAAAGCGACAGAAAATATGTGACTCTCCGCATCCTGTGCCACCACCGATAGCAAAACTCCTCCATACTTGCTCCTCAAGAAAGTCCTGTCGATGGCTATGAATTTTCTCAATTGTTGAAAACCAAAAATCCAAGCTTAATAAGATACAAAAAAAGTACTTGAACCTTCTATTTTCATCAACATGCAACACCGTCTACTTTCAGGATTTATGGACTCAAGCATGTAATGGCAGGCATCGAGAACTGCATACCTGTGCTAATGTGTCCCCCTAACCAAGTCCTTGGCTATCCTCATGGCTATATATATCTTTCAATAACTGACCATAACACCCAATTCTGTGAGGAGTTAATTGGCCATATCATTTGTAGAAGGGCCTTTGCCATTGGGGAATCTATTTTGGAAATATTTATCGAGGACCTTTGCCGTGGCACAAGGATTATGGCTCATAATATGCTCCGAACCACATGTGTGATACTTTTCTTAAACATTAGTGACGAAACTGTCAGAACTTAAGCATTTCACAGCCCCCAACCACCATTTGTAGTCCAGATTAGCACATCTAAAACAAAAGACTTTACTCGAATTAATCACCTTCTTTAGTCTAAAATCTTTTTTCAAGCAAGTAATAAACAAAGAAGTAGCTAGTTCTATATACCTTGAATGAAATTCCCTTGTAAAAACTAGTCTCGTCATCTTGATGATTGTCTAACTGTGTTGATTGAGAAGAACTACCCGTCGTATTGCTCGCAACAGTGCACATAGGTGTTCGATCATCATTTGGAATATTCATGTCCAGATCATCCAATTTATCATCAAATATGTCTTGTTGTTCTTATTCTACATTCTGATTTTAATTCTCTCTCAGTTTTTCAATCACATACACCCTTAACACAGCCCTAGCTAAATCACTTAGATAAGCACGCAATCGAACCTGATCGGTTATCTTGAAAGGTAGTACTCTCTTAATTTCAAAGGAGTTGCACATGTAGCAGATGACAAGTTCTTCCGGTGGACAATTCAGTCCACAATAGCTTATAATTAAGTTCACAAAATCAACATATGAAATATCACTTTGGACTGTAATAACTATTGTATCTAGCATTTCACCCTCCTCCCAATGCCAAATATATCAATTATTCTTCTCGATCTATACACCATGATAATTCACCCCTATTGTTATTGATCCCTTCATTAGTGGTATATAAATAAAGACATTTGTTAATAAAGTTAACAATGATATTATAATAAAATTAATAATGATTGTATAGTACTATAACATAAACCCCAATAGATGAGTAATCTGTTGCAACAGGTGAATCATCTATTGCAAAAGGGGGAGTGATCTATTGCGATAGATGACTTACCTATTGGGGTTCATGATACAATACTATATAACCTGAAGCTGATACTAACATATGAGTCATCTATTTGAATAAGTGTCTCATATATTGCAATAGATTATTCATCTGTTGCAATAAATGACCCACCTATTGGGATAGTGTTACAGTACTACAGAACCTTTGAAGCTGATTCCAACAGATAAGTAGCTTGTTGCGATAGATCACTAACCTATTACAACAGATGACACCTATTGTAACAGATAACCTACCTATTAGAATCAACTTCAGATCTATAATTTTGTAACATGAATCCCAATAGACAATTCATCTGTTGTAATATAGAAGTCATCTATTACAACAAATGACTCATATGTTGTAATCAACTTTAAGTTATGTTACAACTAGTGAGTAATCTGTTGCAATAGATGAATCCTCTTAAAACAGATTACTCGTCTGTTATAATAGATGACCCATCTATTGGAATCATGCTACAACACTATTGAACCTGCAACATGAATTTAACATATGAATCTTTCATTGCAACAAATGACTTATCTATTGCAATAGATGAGTCATGCCTATGATTCATGTTCGGATTCTATTCATTATTAAAAAAATAACAGTAGCGTTTGATTCATGTTCGGGTTCTATCCATTCTTGAAAAAACAACAGTAGTAGTGAACCCAGATGAAAAATTCAACTAAAAACCATAATTTTACTTACAAAAATCACCTATGAAGTAATGCCCAAGTGATATACGAAATAAAATTTGACCTACAAATTAGTTAAGTAGCAGCAGTAGCGGTAGCAACAACAACAATGGTCAACAACAAGAAGAAGAAGATGATAATAAAGTAGCAGCAGTAATGAACAATAAAAATCGTGAAGAGACAATAACAACAATAAATGAGAAAAGAGAGAAACACCCAAATTCCTCTCATTTTCTAGTTATACTAGGTTTTACATTGGATCAAAGTGTAAATTAAAAAACTTGTGGGTTATTCTCAAATTTCTCCAACTTTCTTAATTCATAATACAGTAATTGTCACATACACTTAATTATTAAAACTTGAGTCACCTACACCTCATTTTCAGATTCTTTTGTCACTTTTTACTCAAAGCCCCTAACTACTCCCTTAGTCCCCTTTAATTGAATATAAATCATTTCCTTAAGAGTAAAATAATTATTATAAAGCTAAATTTGTTACTAACAATGTGTTATTTAGTTTTGGAATTGAAGAAAAATTAGTGATATAAATTGGGATAAGAGGAATAATAATAAGGGCAAATAGATATAGAACCCGTTTGGTATTGCTGTTAGAAAACTGATTATTTGAAAAACACTTCTATAAATAACTTTTTCAGAAAAGTGCTTCTGAAAAAAAAATTATATTTTATAAATTTATTTGAAAAGTGTTTTTGATAAACAAATTGTGTTTGGATAATCTTTTCCAAGAAGTGTTTTTGAGAGACAAATAATCAAAAAGGACATGTATCAATAAACTTTTACCACTAAAATTATTTTTATAGAAAAAAATATTTTAAATCTATTATAATAATTTTATTTAAAATTTTATTTTTATTTAACTAAAAAGTAGTTACTATAAAATTTCAATCAATATTTATATACATAGATATATTTAAAAATATTAAATAATAATATATTACTTAAATAATTTATATATATCTTAAAAATATTTAATAAAAATGAATTAAAAATTATTTCATAAATTAAATCACTACATATGATAAAATTCACCACATGGTAACAAATATGTCACTTCTCATGATTTTATTTAAAATTAAATATTCGAGAAAAAAATTTCAAGTGTTGCCAAAATATCACTTGATCTTGCAACGTGATTCGTCTGTCAGTTATTATCATAACAATAAAAATAAAGAGTTATATATTTTTCGATCATCATCATCAATGATATTTTCAATTTTATTTAAAGAAAAAAAGCGAAAAATAAAATCATAATGTAATAATCATATAATAAAATAACGAATCATCATGTAAATATGAAGTATAACATTTTAAAATCAAACTATATCTTTAAGTAATTATATATATATAAATATATATCATTAATTAATTACAATTTGTTCATTTTGGTTAAACAAAGATTCAGTTGTTGGTTTTAAAATTTTTCTTTTAAATTGTGGGCCTTTTTAACTTCGAACTCGCAGTTTATATGCCTATTGGTTATTGCTTTTGTAAAACTTTTATGGGGTGTTTTATTTTCACTCCTTCATTTAAGTAATACTAGTGGAAAGATGCCCGTGCAACGCACAGACCCAACAAAAAGAAGTCAGATAATGAAACTCCGAAAGCTCAAAATGTTAAAATTCTCACGAACAAAAAGTAAAATTACTAACAGATGCATTAATAGAGTGAAATTAATGTATATTGAAAGTTCTTATAGCTGCAAGTTGAGATTCTGGCCAAAATTATCACTACAAGCAAAGAAGTCCATGTCTCCGCATCAAAGCTCATTTCAGCACCAGTATGGGCAATAAAATTTGTGATGACATTTGAGATTATAAGTGACTGTTTTACCTCCTTCAGATATGTTCCGGTGAAGAAACCTCTTGGTGAATCTCCAGTACGTATTGTGTTAAACATTGATTTCTATAAATCACCAGTAGATTGGTGTATAGGTAAATTAAAATAAGAAAATGCATGAATGAGGCTTCAAAAGTTGTAATCTAACGTCAACAAATAGAAAATTTGAAGCTTCTTTCATAACTCTCGGTACTTGAAAGTCATTTACCCAGATTCATATTAGTCACTGGTGATTCTCTCTGCACTTTTCATGTAGGTACAGAGAGTCTGAGGCAATAATTATCTAGCGAATTTATCAGTTGTATACACTTGAAAGCCTGAAAAGTGTGCTAACTTATGCTCAAATGTACTGTAAAAAAAGTACAAAAGTTAAAATTGTAGAAATGGGATTGTTAACTTTCGTATAAACAAGGAAAGTTAGCAAGAGACACATTATTTATCTTTAATTTTTCTGTGTATCCTCTGCTTAATTATAAACTAAACATTTGTTAGTGTGTCAGAAATATCCTTGGAGTGGCCAGGAGAAGCGAGTGAAACGTAAAGACTTGACTGAACAAACATATAGCACTGGGGAAAAACATACATACTAAATAAAGTAATTAGCAGGCGAAACATAGTACCATCGGTCGCTGGAAGAACTCCATAATTTAACTTTATAGTGGACCATGTTAAACTTCTTAGATAACCCGTGAAAGTGAAATTAATTGAAGAAAGAGAAGAGCATTGGTCAAATTGAAATAAACTTCAATATCGCAAGAGTTCTCAAATTGCAACCCACATTTAAAAAAAAAAAAAAAACTTTACACACAGAAAATGATAATACAATGAATATCATATTTATCTTCTAATTTTATTTAGTATCATAAGAGAGATCGGAATTAACTCAAGTAACCGAAGAAGAGTGTGTTAGATACTTCAAGTAACGCCCCGAGAGTACACCCTGGGTGCCACACGGTTCTTACAGTACCGAGGGACCACAAGCTAACCCATGAGCTGATACCTGCTGTGAGCACTGAGTAAAATTGATAACAAAAGGTCATATGCGGAATTTAACTGAAGAGTGTCATAAGGTTTTAAGTAATAAATCTGATAAATTCTGTAAACAAAACTGATAATACTAATAAAAATCTGACAATGATAACTGAAATTTGAGAACTGACTAACTGACTAAATGAGAGTTGATGGGACAGGCCCCAACTAACTCCAATTAACTACTGAACTGACAACATGAAAGTAAATGTAGTTTGTCCTCAAATTATGAGAACTCACCACTGCTACGGCTGATAATTTGGAAGGTCTATCCGCAATCTGGGAACTGAGCGTCCGAACCTATGATATGATACATAATAGCGCAAGAAAAGAGTATGCGATCAGTACTTTAAATGTACTAGTATGCTAAATGAGGTACGCTGATATGCATGGTTTCATGAACATGAGTAATAACTGCCTGAATATATATAGCATGACATACTGAATAAAATACATGGAAACTGTAAGTGCTGAAAATGCATGACCAAGTATAAAAAATATTCTGAATATAATAAAAAATCTGAAATACTGAATACTGATAACTGAATAACTGATATTTGTATGCTATAGTCAAGCGAATTTGAAACTGAATCACCGAACTGATGACTGGACTGATACATTGAGAGTTATCATCTAACCGATATGCCCCAATGAGACAATTTGGGGTCCAAATTGTGACCCTAGTTGGAAGGGTGTCAGTACCGTTCCAGGGTACTAACACTAGCTGTGTGGATCCACTAATGTGTTGTCCCGAACGACTAAGGGTGTTAAACCTAAACTGACGGGTGACCCATGGGAGGTAGTCAAGCCTAAACTGATGGATGACTCCTCATATTCTACGCTGGCTACGTAGTTCTGTAGTACAGGGACTGCTACTAACGACTCTGCCTATCTGACGAGGAAGCCGTCATCCCTACACTCGCTTGGTGCTAAATCCTACTCCCAACTGAACTGACTCAGAACTCTAAATTTAACTGATTATGATGACTGATTTGATAATGCTCATAATATATTCTGAAACTATTCTAAGATACTAAAACTAAGTAAACAACTAAGTTTTTGGGTATTCATAACCCCCAAGACTCGATAGCAGTAATAAAAAAATAGTACTAAACTTTGGGGATATAACATGAAAGTATTTATTCAAAATTCACTCTTGTAGGCATTTCACCAAACACTTGGTATTTATAGTTTAAGCTAAACATGGAAATAGTATAAAACTTGGAGTAATAACGTGATTTTAACATTAACATCACTAATTCATGATTTAAATTAGTGAACAATATTATTCAAACGCATAGGGTTTAATACCAACATCAATTTAGTGTAAACATGATAAAAAATTAAAATTCATGGAGGTTCATGGTTAAAATCACACTTAAAAATCATGGTAGATTGTAAAGATCACAATTTTGAATTTAGAATTGGATACCTGGACTCCATGGGTGAAAGGAACCCATGGATGAACACTTAACATACCTTGGTTTATAAATTAGTGAGGATTGATGGTGAATTCTTGAGATTTGGCCTTGAATCTTGCGGGCTAGGGTTTGTTCTTGAAAGAGACTACTTTTTATTTGGGAGAAATTGAATAAAATAATGACCTAATAGGATATTGGGGCTTTAATCCCGTGTTATTCACGGATTGGGGTCATGGGAAAAAGACCAAATTGCCCTTGAGAGAAATTTAATTTTTGTTATTGAAAATCCTGATTTTGACCATCACCGCAACGCGGTGCTAACTCGGTGAGTCACTGGAATTTCATTGCAAGTGTAGTCCAAGGAGGAGTGCGAAATTGCACCTTGGCACGTCGCGGTGCCATTGCTGTGCGTCATTGGAAAATGGACGATCGTGAAATTGCACCTTGGCGTGACACGGGGCCATCGTGGTGCTTTGCTGAAAAGAATGCACGTGAACTGGAACTCCACCATGACGTGGGCTAATCGCGGCGCTACACTGGAAATCAGACAATTGCTATTTTGTCCTTCACCGCGACACGGTACTTATCACGGTGTTTTATTGGTCTCACTAAAATCACCATAACTTCTCACCCGAGTATCGACTTTAGGGAAAATTGGTAACGTTGGAAAGAAAATTTAATTTTCTACAACTTGGTGAGCCTTGAGCTGGAAAATTATCAATAGAGAAAAGATATTCTCATTTGAAGGTGACTAAAGCAACATTCTGATAAAAATTTCAATCGATAAAGAATATTTTGATTCGTCTAATAACTGGGAGTTACTTGGGGTCTTAATATACCTCAAACTAACTCATAAAACTATCAAAGAACGATAATTTACTATGCATGAGATTGAAGTATGACGCTAAGAATTTTGGGGTATTACAATATCCCCATTTGGGAACATTCGTCCTCGAATGAGACTAATTAAGTTAAAAACACTGAGGAAATGAGATAACATAATGAATATACGTGATGAAAACGTGATTGCATGACTGAGTCTAAAAATGACACTTGATTAAACTGGTTCTGTGAATGCATGACTGACATGAGAATGATATACAGCTGAATCCGAGCATGGAAAAGAGGAATTCTAAGAAGATTGTTACCTTAGGCTGAATCTGAGTTTGTGGAGAAAAGATGAGGGTTCTTGGTCTGGATATCTACTTCTTTTCCCAAGTGGCTCCCTCAACGGAATTATTCCGCCAAAGAACTTTGACTAGGGGATCTTTTTTGTTTCTTAGTCTACGAACTTGTCGATCAAGAATTTTGACAAGAATTTCCTTGTTGGAAAGATGTTCTAAACATCTACGCTTTCTAGGGGAACAACTTCTGCTGGTTCACCAATGCACTTCTTTAACAACGAGATATGGAATACTGGGTGCACTGATGCTAAGTCTGCAGGCAACTCAAGCTCATAAGCCACCTTTCCAAAACGGCTCAAAATCCTGTAAGGGCCAATATATCGGGGACTAAGCTTCCCCTTCTTACCAAACCTCTTCACTCCCTTCATGGGAGAGATCTTCAGATATACGAAATCACCAATCTCAAACTCAAGATCTTTCCTCCTCACATCTGCATAAAATTTCTGTCGGCTTTGAGCTGCCTTAAGCCTCTCCCTAATCAACTATACTTTCTCTAAAGCATCAAATAGAAAGTCAGGCCTTACTCGCGTGGTTTCTCCTACTTCAAACCAACCAATCAGATATCTACATATCCTTCCATATAGAGCCTCAAACGGAGCCATCTGAATACTGGAATGATAGCTGTTATTGTATGCGAATTTAATCAAAGGCAAGTGATCATCCCAACTGCCCTTAAATTTAACTACACACACTCTTAATATATCCTCAAGGGTCTGAATGGTCCTTTCTGCCTGACCATCTGTCTGAGGGTGAAAGGCTGTACTAAGGTGAACTTGAGTACCAAGGCCCTTCTGAAATGCTTTCCAAAAGTGAGAGGTAAACTTAGTACCTCTATCTGAGATGATAGATAATGGAACACCATAAAATCTAACCAACTCTTTGAGATAGAGCTTGGCATATTCCTCGACTGATTTGGTCATCCTATCCACAATGACCTAAATCAAATCATGCCGCCGATGAGTTCGAGGCAAACCTGTCACGAAATGCATGTTCACTTCCTCCCACTTCCAAGTGGGAATACTGAAATCCTACATAAACCCAATTGGCTTCTGATGCTCAATTTTAACCTGTTGACAAATGGAACACTTAGCTACAAACTATGCGATATCCCTTTTAATTCTACTCCACCAATAGATTTCCCGCAGATCGCAGTACATCTTCGTGGCCCCTGGATGAATAGAGTAACGCGCACCATGTTCTTCTATAAGAATTCGCTATCTTAACTTATCAACACACGACACACACAATCTGCCTGGGTAACGAAACACCCCATTTTCCCCTTAGGAGAAAACCTCTACTTTCTAATCTCATACTGACTCCTTTAGCTTTACTAGACTAGGATCCCTATCATTATTTTCTTTTACTTCAATAACCAAAGAAGATTCTAAGCTATTCTAAACCCAAAAACTAACCTCAGTTGAATCAACCAAACGAACACCTAATCTGGCAAGCTGATGAACTTCTCTAACTAACTTCTTTTTGTTATCCTCAACATGAGTGACACTACCCATAGACAATCTACTTAGGGCATCTGCCACTACTTTGGCCTTGCCTGGGTGATACAAAACACTCATATAATAATCTTTCAACAATTCTAACAATATCCTCTGACGTTGATTCAAATCCTTCTGCGAAAACACATACTACAAGCTCTTATAATCTGTAAACACATCAACATACACCCCATACAAATAGTGCCTCCAAATCTGTAAGCTAAACACAACATCTGCTAACTCAAGATCATGGGTAGGGTAATTATTTTCATGAGGCTTAAGCTTTCTAGAGGCATAGGCTACAACCTTACCCTTCTTCATACACACCCAAACCAACTATAGAAGCATCAAAGTGCACAATAAACCCATCTGAACCATCTGGAAATGTCAAAATTGGGCTTGTAGTGAGTCGATTCTTCAACTCTTGAAAACTCTTCTCACAAGAATCTGACCACTGAAACTTAACTTTCTTCTGAGTCAATATGGAAATGAGGGATGTAATAGATAAAAACCTTTCAACAAACCATCAGTAATAGCAAGCCAAATCCAAGAAACTCCTGATATCTGACAGAGAGATGGGTCTGGGCCAGTTTCTCACTACCTTGATCTTTTGAGGATCGACTCTAATGCCATCAACGAAAACAATGTGGCCAAGGAAAGATACTAATCTTAGCCAAAATTCACACTTACTGAATTTAGTGAACAACTGATGGGCTCTAAGAGTGTGCAATACTATTCTGAGGTGGTCTGGATAATCATTTTCATTATGGGAGTAGACAAGGATGTCATCAATGAATACTATGATAAACATGTCCAAGTACTGCTTGAACACTCGATTAATCAAGTCCATGAAAGCTTCTAGGGCATTCGTGAGGCCAAAGGACATGACTAGAAACCCGAAGTGACCATATCGAGTTCTGAAAGCTGTTTTTGGGATGTCACATTCTCTAACTCTGAGCTGATGATAGATGGATCTGAGGTCTATCTTAGAGAAATAACTGGCACCCTGATGTTGGTCGAACAAGTCATCAATTTTAGGAAGTGTGTATTTTTTTATGGTGACTTTGTTCAACCGATGGTAGTCAATACACATTCTAAGGAAACCATCTTTCTTACGCATGAATAGGACACGGGAAAATGCTGGGCTTGATGAATCCTTTATCTAGGAGATCTTTCAACTGCTTTTCCAACTTTTTGAGTTTAGCTGGAGCCATTCTGCATGAAGGAATAAAGATAGGCTAAGTATCTGGAAAAAGGTCTGTTCTGAAGTCAATTTCCGTTTTGAGAGGAGCTCTGGGATGATCTTCAGGGAGCACATCTAGAAATTACCTCACTATCGAAACTGAATCAAGGTTAGGAGTTTCAGAATTAGAGCTTTTGACTCAGACAAGATGATAAATACACCCCTTGGATATCATTTTCCTCGCCCTAAGGTACGAAATAAGCTAACCCCTAAGAGCTGTAGTACACCCACCCATTCAAGGATTGGTTCATTTGGAAACTAAAAATAAACTACTCTGTTTCTATAATCAACTGAAGCATAACATGAGTGGAGCCAATCCATGCTGAGAATGACATCAAAATCCATCATCTCTAACTCCACAAGATGAATTAACGTAACTTTTTAAGACACTGTAACCGGGCAGTTCCTGTATACCCGTCGGGCTACAATAGAGACCCATTGGGGTAGATACTAAAAAAAGCTCTGCTAAGATTTCAAGACTAACTTCGAAGTTGACGGTTATATAAGGGGTTGCAAAAGAAAGAGAAGCTCCGGGGTCTAATAAAGCACAAACATATAAATGAAAGACTTGTAACGTACCAATGACTACATTAGGAAAATTTTCCTGATCCTATCGGGATTGAAGGGCATACAATCTGTTTGGATGCTAACAACTGGTAGTACTAGAAGCGGCACCCTGCTGAGTCAGGTGGCTGACTAGAACTGATGATTGATGGGACTGGCCCTGTTGGCGCTAATCCCTACCTTTCTGAGCAACTGCCCGATACTCCTGAATTCGATGGCCTGGCTTGCCACACCCAAGACATTCATAACTGCTCACTCTATACTCATCCTGATAGTTTCTACCATATTTTTAGCAAAGAGGATTTGTACGACCACTGTTAACACTGCCTTGGGACTTAGAGCCTGGTGCCCTATCCCGACTATCACTTCTGAATTTAGGTACTAGCGCACTAGCTAAAGATGGAGCTGGGACTGAAGATTTTTGACAAAACTAAGGATGGTTACCACCTTCTAACCTTGGCTTATTAAAATAAAAGCTACCCATTTTGCCCGTCTTATTATCCCTCCTTCTGTCCTTAGTCTTTTACTTCTCAATCTATTGAGCATGGACCATAATCCTAGATAGGTCCACCTCTATTATCAACATTACAGTCCTACACTCTTTGACCACACTCTCAGATATACCAGACATAAACTTACTCATCTTAGACCCGCTATCAGCTACCACAAGAGGAGCATACCTAGCTAACTGAGTCAACTTGCGGGAATACTCCTTCACACTTATGTTGCCATGCATCAAGTTAATAAACTCTAACACCTTGGATTCTATCAACTCCAACAAAAAGAACCTATCTAAGAAGGTAGTAGCAAACTCTTCCCATTCTATATGCTCTGCATCTGCACCTCTATTTACCTTCCACTGCTTAAACCATGTATGGGCTACATTCTTCCACTGATAGGCAGCTAAATCAGCACTCTCATTAGTAGTCACCCCCATAATATCTGTTATCTTCTAGACCATGTCTAAGAATTCTTGTAGATCCTCTTCAAATTTGGATTCTAAAAATAGAGGAGGGTTCATTCGGGTAAAGTCCTGAATCCCAACTGCCGCAGTATTGGCCACTAGGTTGGCCACAACAACGGCTGGATGAGCATTCTGAGTTAATACAGAGTGAGCTAGAGTAGTGAATATAGCTCTGAATTCTGCATGGGAAACATGCTCATTCAGGGGATCTTCTTGAATAGGTGGAGGTGCTGGCTGGTTTACATTTCTTCTTTCGTTTAATTTTTTGGAAAGCATGTTCTATAAATGAAAGAAAGAATATATTAGACAAAGAGTTTAACATAAGCTCAGGGTCAGTCGCACGACATGAACACTGAAAGAAGGGAAAATTTTCCTAAAATGCCTCGAAGCCTCTTATCTATAAGTGTGGCGCACTTCACACGCATACACAAGACTCTACTTGATGCGACTTTCAAACTTCCTAGGACTCTTTAAAACCTTAGGCTCTGATACCAAGTTTGTAATACCCCGAGAGTACACCCTGGGCACTACACGGTGATTATAGTTCCAAGGGACCACAAGCTAACCCATGAGTTGGTACCTGCTGTGTGCACTGAGTAAAATTGATAACAAAAGGTCATATATGAAATTTAACTAAGGAATGCCATAAGGTTTTAAGTAATAAATCTGATAAAATCTATAAACAAAACCGATAATACTGATAAACATCTGATAATGAAAACTTAAATCTGAGAACTGACTAACTATCTAAAATATTCGAAAGCCTCTAAACTGACTGAATGAGAGTTGATGGGATAGGCACAAACTAACTCCAACTAACTACTGAACTGAAAACATAAAAGTAAATGTAGTCTATCCTCAAAATATAAGGACTCACCACTGCTACGGCTAATAATCTAGATAATCTATCCATGATTCGGGAACTGAACGTCTGAACCTACGATATGATACATCATAGCACAATAAAATAGTATGCGATCAGTACTTTGAATATACTGGTACGCTAAATGAGGTAGGCTGATATACATGGTTTCATGAACATGAGTAATAACTACCTAAATATATATAGCATGACATACTGAATAAAATACATGGAAATTGTAAGTTTTGAAAATGCATGACCAAGTATAAAAGATATTCTGAATATAATCTATAATCTGAAATACTAAATACTGATAACTGAATAACTAATATTTGTATGCTATAGTCAAGCGAATTTGAAACTGAATCAACAAACTGATGACTGGACTGATACATTGAGAGTTATCATCTAACCGACATGCCCCAATGAGACAATTTGGTGTCCAAATTGTGACCCTAGTTGGAAGGGTGTCAGTACCATGCCAAGGGTACTAACACTGGCTATGTGGATCCACTAATGTGTTGTCCCAAATGACAAAGGGTGTTAAACCTAAACTGATGGGTGACCCCTGGAAGGTAGTCAAGCCTAAACTGATGGATGACTCTTCATATCCTATGCTGGCTACATAGTTCTAGAGTACAAGGACTTATACTAATGACTCTGACTATCTGATGAGGAAGCCGTCATCCCTACCCTCGCTCGGTGCTAAATCCTACTCCCAGCTGAACTGACTCAAAACTTTAAATTTAATTGATTATGATGACTGATCTGATAATGCTCATAATATATTCTGAAACTATTCTAAGATACTAAAACTAAGTAAACAACTAAGTTTTTGGGTATTCATAACCCCCAGGACTCGATAACAGTAATAGAAAAATAGTACTAAACTTTGGGGATATAACATGAAAGCATTTATTCAAAATTCACTCTTGAAGGCATTTCATCAAACACTTGGTTTCCATAGTTTAAGCTAATCATGGGAATAGTATAAAACTTAGAGTAATAACATGATTTTAACATAACATCACTTATTCATGATTTAAATTAGTGAACAACATTATTTAAACGCATAGGGTTTAATACCAATATCAATTTCGTGTAAACATGATAAAGAATCAAAATTCATGGAGGTTCATGGTTAAAATCACACTTAAAAATCATGGTAACTTGTAAATATCACTATTTTAAATGTAGAATTGGATATTTGAACTTCATGGGTGAAAGGAACCCATGGATGAACACTTAACATACCTTGGTTTATAAATTAGTTAGGATTGATGGTGAATTTTTGAGATTTGACCTTGATATTGAGGGATAGGGTTTGTTCTTGAAAGAGACTACGTTTGATATGGGATAAATTGAATGAAATAATGACCTAATAGGATATTGGGGCTTTAATCCCGTGTTATTCATGAATTGGGGTCATGGGAAAAAAACCAAACTGCCTCTGGGAGAAATTTAATTTTCTTCACTAAAAATCTCAATTTTGACCATCACCGTGATGCAATGCTAATGCGGTGAGTCACTGGAATTTAACTGTATGTGTAGTCCAAGGATGAGTGCAAAATTGCACCTTGGCGTGATGCGGTGCCATCGCGGTGCGTCACTGAAAAATGGACGACCGTGAAATTGCACCTTGGCGCGACACGAAGCCATTGTGGTGCTTTGCTGGAAAAGGACAAGAATGAAATAGAACTCTACCGTGGCACGGGATAATCACGGTGCTACACTAGAAATCAGACAATTGCTATTTTTTCTTCACCGTGACACGGTAGTTATTGTGGTGTTCTACTAGTCTCACTAAAATCGCTATAACTTCTCACCCGAGTATCAGATTTGGGTAAAATTAGTATCATTGAAAAGCTAATTTAATTTTCTACAAATTGGTTAGTCTTGAGCTGGAAAATTCTCAATATATCAAAATATATACTTGTTTGAAGTTGACTAAAGCAACATTCTTATTAAAATTTCAATCGCTAAGGATTATTATGATTCGTCTAATAACTGGGAGTTATTTGGGGCCTTAATATACCTCAAACTAACTCTTAAGATTATCAAATAATGATAATGTACTATGCATGAGCTTGAATCATGACGGTAACATTGGTTTAGATTTTGGGGGTATTACACTTCATAGGGTATTATAAAGATTTGTTATATCAACCATGCTATGAACCTATTTTGATAGTGTGGTGTTCATAATCTGATATACTAGTTCTCCTCTCATAACTTCTTGAGAAAAGGAGGATCAACATTTGTATTATTTCACGCTCCTTTAAAGAGTCATGAAAATTTGGCAAGTGAAGGTTTTTTCCAAAAATAAAATCTGCCATAGGAAAAATTTGCTAGGGGAAGGTTAAATAATAACATGATAAACTGGAACACTATTACCACGAAAACAAACAAATGGCTTTTTTCTGTCTCCTCTTGCCTTACATTTTCTTAAGGGTTATTTGGTTAGTGGGACACCAATCACAGAATAATGTTCCACATTTGACTGGTGGAATAAGAAATAACAATTTCATGGAATGAATTAAAATAATAGGATCAAGTATCTCATATAAAAGGTGAGACAGCTACTATGATGGGGTATCCTTGTCTGCCCCATCCCATATACCATGAACTGCCACTTTCTTGCATCATGTATTGCTATACCCTTTTTTAACATCTCACAACAAAGTTATTTTAATTCTATTTGAAGTAATTTCTTCAGTTTGATGAAAAAGGATTAACATACCTTCATTATTATGAATTATTACTTTATAAAATAATGCTCAGGGCAGGACTAATTTGTTTGTCAAGTTTTGTATTGTAAAATGTTTCAATTGAGGGTCTTTCCTTTTTGCTGTTAACCATTACTCTATGATCAATTCTATATAGGATCCATTTGTCCCTATCTGCAAATAAACATATACATGTTGGTATATCAGACTTAAAACTCTTAGATGATGGTAGAACGCTACTCATCTGAAGTCTAAACATTTATAAAGCTGGTGTTTGAAATATATTTCTCAAAATGTAAGGAAATAACAGTTTAATATGCAAAACCAGCACAATATCCATTAACACAAAATGAAAGCAAATATAGTTTAATAAAGGTTTTATACTTTTTTACATGATCTACAACAATAAATGATGTATTCCACTATACATAATTCTTCGCATAAATTATTTTAAATAGATAAATCAATGATTTTTCCTTGGGGATATTATATAAATCCTCTCATACCTACTAATTGATGTTTCAAGAATTTGAGTGTGGACACTAACAGTATAAAATTATTTACACTATAATCACTTCAATAAAATTAAATATTATGTTGGTCGAATTTTTCAAACATGCATGCGTGATTCTCCAAAAAGTAGTGTAACAAATCCAAGAATATCTACCTCTCAAAGAAAGAAAATGTTTTAATGCATAATAAGGCTAGGACAGTTCTTTAAAGTACTAAAATTATTTTAAGAAAAGTGAGGAGTTCAATCATATAGTCGGTATGACTGAAACTAACCTGGGAAAACAAAGTCTTGATGAGACTTTTGAATATCATAATTAGCATAACCACATAAGCCTTTTAAATCACACATTGATAGTTTTTCTTTACTTTGTAGATCAGTTATAGATATATAAATAAAAGTAGAAATACTTGTTGAAGCTGAAGGCAACTTTTTATGGCAAAAGAGGTTCAACCGAAAAAATATAGTGATTTAAAGATATCTTTATATAAATTCTTTCTGAATGATTTTGTCATCATCCGATGTTGATGGTCGAACTAATAATGTTACTACATTGGAACTTTTTGCTCTTGCTAGTGCTATATAGAGTTGTCCATGCGAAAAAACTGGTTCTCAGAAATAAATTTCAATAAAGTCCAATGTTTGACCTTGGGCTTTATTTATTGTCATAGCAAAACATAATTGCAAAGAATATTGTATTTTTTTAAAAGGAACAGGTAATCAGATGATAGTAACAGTATTTTTGGAATAAATACATATGTATTTTTGAAGTCTCCGCTAGTAATTGTAGCACTTATAACATATTTTTGAAGATCATCACATATAAGTCTACCATTGTACAAGCCCTCACAAGGATTTAAATTTCGTAATAATATAGCAGGATAGTTTTTCTTTAATTTCAGTTTGTGGGGAGGTAAACTAGTAGGATGTTGAGTGTGTAGAAAATCTTCATATTGACTTTGATCATTTTCTTTAATAGTTTCATCAAATGCAACATATGTTTTAGGTTCACCGAGAAATTATCTTGTAAGCAAATCATTCATTTCATCAACAAAGTCATTTTTCGTCATTAAAATCATGCGTGAAGTCATCGGCGATACATTAGAAGAACATGTATGTAGATCTGGGAGAGTTACTTTAAACAATAGATCCAATGATTCATTTTCAAAAATAAAAAGTACAATAAAATAAGTAGATATTTTAATTTGTCATGGTTATATATTTTTTCTTATCCATTTCCAAATCTTAGCAAATATTTACAGAATGTCAGATCTGTTCTTACTCGCATATTCTCAAATAAGCACAATATTTTTAGCTGATTCCAAATTTTAGAATATAAGCTGTCTCGAATAAAATCATCTTTGTTTTCACTTCTAACAAGAGGGAGAGTTTGTCTAATGTCACCACCAAAGATAACAAATTTTCTGTTAAATCTTTCAATAGAATATCAAAAGTTTCAAGAAATTTTTTTTTGACCAAAAATATTTCATCCTACACAATCAATTTGGCATCACGTATTAAACTTGAAAGTGAGCTTTGTTTACTAATGTTACAAGAAAATTGTTGATCTATTTTAATAGAAAACTTAAAACGGGAATGAGCAGTTCATCCTCCTAGGAGAATTGAAGCTGCAACACCTGAATTTGCTATTACTGAAGCCACAAAACCCCTTGACCATACAATAGCTAATAAAGCTAGATATAGAAAAGTCCTACCTATTCCTTCCAGCCCGTAACGCCCCGAATCTGAGACCCACAATACTATACGGTGCTCATGACCCTTAAGGACCACAAACTTACCCATGACTGATATCTGTAATTGAGTACTAAATAATATACTGTAAATATGCAGAATGTAAGATATAAGACCATAAGGTTCAAAGCTGAACTAATACTGAATATAAAATAATGTCTGTAATGGGGTATCACAATACCTAAAATTGAAGTAAGCTGTCTGAAACATACTATAGTCTGAAAGCCTCTAAAATTGTCTGAAAACTGAGGAGTTGATGGGACATATACCCAACTAACTTCAAACTACTGGAATAATAAAGTAATGAAATAATCATGCTATCCTTGAATGATGAGGACTCATTGTTAGTCTGGCTGCTAAACGTCTGATCTACTAAGGATGCTCGGTAGCTCATACTTCTAAACCTATGGTATAAAACACCATAGCACAAATGCGTTAATATAATTGAATGTACTAGTATACAAGTGAGGTAGGCTAAATGCAATGGTTCATATGCATGAACAATACTAACTGATTGAATAACATGAACGTAAGAATACATACATGAGTACATAACTGTAACTGAGATCGTGATAACACTGACTCATGAATTTTAATAACATGGATTTACTGATATCTGAGTGCTAATACTGGGATACTAAATAACTGAATCTATAGAGTATTGAGGAACTGATGTTATATTAAAATGAAAGGAATGACTATTTCTGACAGTTCTAATTGTGAAGAACTGGTCTGATTGACTGTATCTGACAGTCTTGAAATTGAATACTGATTACATGAGATACTGATAGCTGTATAACTAAAAAAATTGATACTGAGCAATTGTATCTGACACTCTAGGTTCTGGTGGAACTAGCTGAGTTCCATACTGTTCTGAGTTGACTATATTGACAGTCCTAACATCTGAAGAACTATATGAGTTCTATTACTGAGACTGAGACTAAAATTATAACTGTGTGAAGTAATCATCTAATCGACATGCCCTAAAACTAAATGGGTGGGATACAACCTATAACCCCAGCTGGAAAGGTGTTAGTACCATGCCACAGGTAAAGACAAGCTGTGAATAAACCCTCTCTGACAGGGAGCTCTTCCTTCAACCCCTCATAGTAAGAAAACTCAAATAAGGTGTATAATCCCTAGACTCGTAGGGTACATCTCAACCTATGATGTCTACGTAGTTCTGAAATGCAAGGATTGCTACTAAGGATCACACGCTCTACTAACCGACAATGTGTGTCCTCATCCTTGGGTTCACTCGATGCTCAATCCTACTCCCAACTGAATAGACACAGAATTAATTTCCTAGTTCATACTAGGCTGGACTGATCTGATTAACTAGATTGAACTGAGTTCACTGGATTTTTGTTGACTGACAGAATACTTTTGAGACATGATAACTGACCAAGATCACTAAGATTTCTGAGATAACTAAGATTACTGAATGGGACTGGACTGATACTAAGTTTACTGAGTTTACTTGAGTCACATGACTGGATAAATTCTACTGATCATGGCTTGACTGAGAGTATTGTGAAAACATGACACTGGCTCTAGGCACACAACTAAATTATCGGGTACAAGTATCCCCAGAACTCGATAGCATGAAACTGACAACACTTGACACTTCTTGAATACATGACCAATATCAACAATCCATTATACATTAATTTAGGGATTGCATGAAGCTCATGGTTATCATAGACTTGTACATGAATGGAATTTTATATAAACATGTCATACTTTCAGCAACCTAATCTCATGGACATTCCCTCAACCATTCATAACGCACATAATATCATGGAAGTCATTCTTGGTCATAGGGTAAAACATGCATTTATCACTTGGGTCACAATTAAGCTATATTACATAATTTCTATTCTCTTAGGCATTTTATCAAACACCTAGGATGCATGACATAAGGCATAGGCATGACCATCAAATTAATACAATAAAACTCCATATTTCAACTCAATTTCACATGTTTCAGACCACCTATGAGCATTGGTTCAAGAACAACACATAAAAATTCCAATTTAGGAATCATACAACCATAACCACATGAACATAATCAACCTACTACAAAATATTTATAATACAAGATAAAACTTGATTCTTGAGCTTCATGGATGAAAGGAATCCATTAATGAACACTGTGCATACCTTGGTTCTTAATTCTACAAAGATTGACGGAGAGATTCTTGAATTTCAGTATTGAATTTGAATTTCCAATTGAAAATCCTAGCTTGTTCTTGAGAGAAACTTGACAGAAACACTATATTTTGGGTGAAAAATGGCCGAATCACGTGTTATTGGGTTTATATAGGGGTGAGAAATTGACCCTTTTAATCCTTGGAAGGGTATTTTAATTCTTGTGAAAATTTCCTAATTTTTATCCTTGGCGCGACGCGCCAAGTCACTGGAACTGGACAATTGGGAATCTTCATGGTGGCGTGACGCGGGGCGACGCGCCACTATTGTGGAGCAAAACTAGAAATTGACAATTGCCATTTAAGCTGGCTCCGCGATGCGCTGATGGCTCAGGTGATACACTGTCACACTAAAAAGGCTCTAACTCTTCGCCCGGGTGTTGGATTTGGGCGAATTTGGTACCGATGGAAAACTTATTCAATTTTCCATATGATAAAAAGTTAAAATATTGAAAATACCACATGTATAAAAGTGGTTTCATCTTTAAATCAAGTCTTTAACATTTCTGGGATGATTTTAAGCTAGGTAGAAATTCGGGGTATTACACAGTTCATCAATGAAAAAAGCTCCTGATTTATTGGAAATATTCTATTGAGCATTGTATCATATGCTATTCATTGTTGAGTATTCAGTTTTGCATGTAAAATCAAATCTTCTTCTTTAATAATGATATTTCTTTCAAATAGACAATTTTTAACTTCTTTAATAACTGCTGTAGGTTTAATTCTCTCCATAACAAGTTTATATTCATTAATATGATGTACAATGAAGAGAGGCATTAATATGATTAAAAACTATATACCTAATATCTTTTGCATTTATGTTAGGCTAAATTTAAAGTCTTCTGACATGAGACCTTTCAAATATTTCCATATTTCTTTTAAATTTATAGGATTACAGTATATCAATAATAATGAAAATAAATTCCTTAAACTATATGGCATTTGGTAACTTATAGCTTCAAACATACATTCTATCAAGTTATTATCATAGTGCAACAACCCTTTTTTTTTCTACGGACTATCTAAATGTACTACAATATTTACCATCCACTTTAAGTAAATCTTCATATGATTTTGATCCTCTAACATTCATCAATAATAATCTGAGGTAATATCTTTCTCCTTCCATTTGGTGAGATGTTACAACATGGTGAATGACCGTTGTTTTTTACGCATCCACATTTTGTCTTTTGGTGACCATATAAAATATTCAAAAAATTCTTTATATAGCAATGACAGTTGTGTAGCATCAGTATTCATTCTATTCATAGTAAAGAATTTAGTTAACATTATCTTTTCACCTTGGGATTATTCAAAATTTTATTAACTTTGTTAATATTATTAAATGAAACAAATTGTTGTCCTTTCAAATGTAATTGAAAATGACATACAACTGGAGTCATTTCACTGATTGAGAATCTAAATAATTGCCAAGCTACCGCAGAAGGTGAAACCCATCTTCCTGATTGATATTCTTTAATTTCATCTGTGTCTGTATCTATATGACTACTATGTATTGGAAAGAGATTTTGTCATGTCCTTTACTTATGTATTTGTAGATATATTTTGACAACTTTAATATCAAAACAAACATCAACATTCATATGCCAATTGTATTTGTATAATAAAAAAGAATTATATGGAACTACCCACGATGTTTCTTGAAAAAAAGCCTTTTTTCAGTGCATTCTTTGGTTCTTCTTCTTTTGTATATTGGATATGAATATTTTTCTTTGGATGTTTGTTATGCATAGTCTTTTGGATATCTAAATTTGCAACATCTTTTCTTTTGAATGAAACTATTCATCGCGTTTAACTTTCCACAAGGATCATGTATCATATGTTTAACAACAAGCAAGTATAAATCATGATGTATAATAGAGTCAGATAATTTGACACAGACAAGTTTATCATAAGATTTAGGAGTCAGCAATTTGTCTTCTTTAGGAAGTATAATAAGGAAACGAGCATGGGAAAGACCACATTTTTTAAATTCTATAGTATACATAAAAGCAACAATTTTTTCAAAAATTTATCTTTTCAATTTATCTGTTTTTAGTTCTTCTACTTTTGCCATGAAGATTCTACTCACCAAATCAAGCCTATTTTGTACCTCATCAGCAAATAGTAACTGTTCTTTTATTTTTGGCCAAGATAGGTTACATGTCATTGCTATAAATAAATCACGTTTTCCAAAATATTGTACTAGTGCAATCACATTCATATATCATTGGCGCATGTCTCTTGGCCTTCCTATAAAAGTTACAGGATGGATATTTTTATTTCCACTTTTAGAGGCTTCTCTTTCTCCGTATATCAAAATATCAAGGATCCCTTGCAATACTTCAACTCAAAATAAATCCTGATTGAGTGAGGAAGAGTCTAACCTTTTTGTTATATATATATATATATATATATATATATATATATATATATATATATATATATATTCTATAAATTATTGAAATATTCTTCCACAATTTAGTACCTCATTTGTATCGTTATTTCTTATTTGAAATTTGTAATTGTAATACTCTCGACAAGATACTGTATCTCTTTTTCCTTTTTCCTTTTTTAGCGATTCAACTTTCATATAAAGAAATCCATCTATTGAATTCATATTTGATATACTGGGTAGCTGCTCTTGTTCACAATGAGTTGTACTTCTTGTTAGATTACTTCTTTGAATGATTCTTTTAATTCCACAGTGCCATCCATTCTCCTCGTATGGAAAGAACAACTGCTACTGTAGTGGATCATATCATTCATAATAATAATTTAATAATTAAGTTTTGTTACTGTGGGTATAAATTTGAATATAAGGTGCAGAAATAGAGTGTCCAGAATTTTCTTCAACCCATATTGCTGCAACCTCTGATGCAGTGTGTAAGTTATATGTTCTTTGATCTAAAGTTGAGTCACATCTAAGTGCTATAAATAAATCTGATAAGTCGAGGACATTCGAAAGAGAACGTAGAAAAATATTATGTGAATTTACCATCAATATGTCCATCAATTTTTTCACTACTGATTCAGTAACTTTATTTGAGCAGGCCATTCTATTGGGTAGTTCATTATCATGATTATAAAAGTATAATTGTAAATTTGAGGTTTATCATTTGAAGGAAGCAGATTATCCATAAAATGGTAAATCTTTCCTTGGACTTTGACTCTGTAAATATCAGAATTTCTTTTCGCTAGATCTTTATCATACTTCACACCTAGTGAAGTAAAAACAAACATATTATTGTATGTTTGAATATAAGTTAAAAAGTTTCGATTCCTCAGTTTTTCAAAGTAAAGCTAAAGCTTTGATAATTCAACTGGCATTTTATGTGATGTTAGCCTTATTGAGCCGTTGCTATAACAAAATCGGGGAGATTCGTATTCAATTTTTTTTTTTCAACAAAATATTGATAGTTAGAAATCTTTTATAAAATGGCATATTTTCTTTGTTGATCGGTTGTGGCCAGACACTCTTTTTGTTCGTCTACAATCTGAATTTTAAAAAGTATGATTAGAGGGAATATGGTACGGACGCAGGAGAAAAGTGGATAGGATTCTAATATAAAATTGTGCAAACCTTTGTTGAAGAGTGTATTTAGGGCCTGAAAATGTTTGTTAGATATGCTGATATTCTCCCTTATATCCAATTAGGCATATATTACAATAGCATAGACACAATATGCGATAGTTGAAAAAACTAATGTAAGGATAAAGTTATCTGTTTAGTAAATCACAATAGGGCTGTATATTTTCTTTCTTTATTCTAGATTGTCACACATCCTATTTACAGATGGTTGATATAAGAATCAACTACTAAAACAAAATTAAAGCCTAGAGAAAAAAATCAGCAACTACAAGAAAAGGAAAACAACACATAGAAGAAAGGAGATGAAGTAGAAATGCATAAAATAAAAAGGATAGGTAATGAGACCCTTACTATCATCAATGATTAGCACAAGAATGTGTCTCAAACATTCAAACACACCTCACCAATGGTAGTTCAAACCTCACTCTTAGGTGGACCAAAGGAATTCACACTCCTCAATCACACCTTTCTTGCCAATTGATCAACACAAGTGAAATCCATCAAATGTATTAATCCCTAGTTTGGATGTCTTTTCCTATACCTACACTAAGATGGATTTTTCAAGCCCTAAACTAAGGAAAGAAAATACAATTTGAGTTTTACTCAATCCATTCATCCAAGTCTAATGAAAATAAGAGCTCAAACATCTATTTATATTATTACATAGTAAATGTCAAAAATACCCTTAATGAATAAGGGAAATGAGGTGCCTCTTGAGTGTCACTTTAGGGTGTAAAATGTCTTCTATAACCTTCACTTGAGATTCCTCATGAGTGTAAAGTTTCTCCTCCTAGATTCTCTTGAACAAGGTTTCAAAAATGCTCCCAAAAGGCCTTCAGTCACTTGTAAATTTTGAAGCTTGAACCTTTGATAATATCTTGTGCTCTTGGTTCTTCTCATGCTTGTATCATCCTCTCCATCTTAAGGAATTTGTCCTCAAATTCGCACCTTGTAAAACCAAAAATATGGGAAAAAACACATAATCCTCATGGTATGAGGGTTAGAATTAGCACCACAAGTTATATAATCTTGCCAAGGTGTACACTTTTGGAATACACCCAACTATCCTTTGTTACGATCATGAAGCACCTACCACAAGCACCACAAAGGACACAGTTAAGAAAAACATCAAGGAATGAGGAACACAAGCCGAAACAAACATATATGGTACATGTTTTCAAGGAAATAAAAGTATTCAAAATTGGGACCTACGACTTAGAAAAACTCCCTTATCAACACAAAGTCCATCACTCCAAGGTTGTTCACACTTGATATACACCCACATATCCTTGGTATTTGTCATGAAAAGCTTAACATAAAGGATGAAAAAAAAGTGAATAGCATCAACATTAAATGATAATGAGCATGAATCAAAACTGCATTTCCAACGTCTCACAAGTACCTCGGGGTCAAATGGAAGAAGTAACCAAGGGCTTAAGTCTCGGCCACTCTTATTTTCCCCTAAGAATCCATCCACAAAGTTAAGCATACACTCTCTATAACTATTAGAAATGTCATGATATCAAAGAGGGTTAAGAGAGATGTCACACAAATCAACTTCAACTTTGGTGTCGTTATGCATGTACTCACTAGTTTCAAGCTCATCACCATTGGTATACTCATCATAGGAAACAAACAAAGAAGAAGTAGATGGAATACATAAAAAAATACAACCTTATCTTTCAAGAGAGTATCCCACATACATATTCAAACCACAACGGATAGTAAAGGGATCACAATCAAAACCATTTGCACAAGTACAATCACAATTTGGGTCTCCTAAACATTCTAGTAAATCAAGGTCAACTTAACCCGATTGATCATTTTGCACACCCTCACTAGTTATTAGAACTCACATACCAACGTAGACTCACCTTGGATTTCATAAGGGTCAACTAGTGTGCGAATAATCCTATCACTTGGTATTTGAACCTTATTCATGTTATAAGTTCTAGCACTAGATAGACACAAATCATCCTTATGAAAAGAATTGATTTTGTCATCTAAAGGCTAAACTAGTGCTTGTGTACTTACAATAGGAGTTTCGTCCTTATGCAACCCAGCAACACCAAATGTATCACAAAAGTAAGATTCATACACTTCTTTACTAATCAACTCCAAAACTACACCAATTTGGCAACTACTAGCCACATCACAACAATTCAAGTTTCTAAGGGTGTAGAAGATAACTTTGTTAACTTGTAGATCATGGGAAGTGTATTCTTCACTTGGTTTTGCACCGTGGCATCCCTCATGCTCCACATCATAATGGAATATGTCAAGATATACCCTTGGATTCATTTCTTCATCACTTGTTCCAAGATTGGAACTTTGGACCAAGGGTTCCATTAACTCATCAACCATGTGTGTGTGTGGAACTCCTTTTGGATTCTTCTTTGAGAATATATGATCTTAAACCTGTACATAAGAAGAATCAATGATAGGCAAAGTGCTAGCATTCGGGTTAGTGAATATCAAGGGTACTTTGTGGACAAGATCCACAATCAACTGTTCTTTTTCCCTTCTAATTTCACTACCCGTGGCTTTCCTTTCCTTTTTCCTTCTTTCTTCACATCCTTTTTGTATCTCACCATTCATTTTCTCTCCATATTGAGGCGTATCCTCATTCTCCTTGGGCCCCACTTCTCCTACTTGGATGGATTGAGTTTGGTTCAGGGATGTTTGGAGAGGGGAAACTGGGTTTGGTTGAGGAAGGATTTGAATTTGTGGCATGGGATTCTGTGGAGTGTAGGGTCTTTGGTCAAGTGTATTTGGGACTTGGTGGTTTGAATTTTGTGGAGGTTTTGGTGGACATAGTCTATCAAACCCCGTTTTAATTATAATCATGTCACCCCTCATGGATCCCAAATCACCCCTCACGGATCCTACATCACCCTTCATGGATCATAAGTCACCTTTTATAAGGTCCAAATCACCCTTCAAGTCTCGGTTTAGTGCATCCAACCGAGCCATCAAGACTCCTAAAACATCATTTCCCAAAGCTTGGGATGTGTTGATTCCATGGTTAAAGTACCTAAGAACAAGTAAAAAAAACAGCAAAGACAACACCTACAAAACGAACAAACAAGTTAGTTCAAAAGCCTCACCACACTCACACTCGGATCTCACCTCACACTCGGTCTCATAAGTGTTGAAAACTTGGAAATACTTGATGAGTGAATGAATGGTGAATATGCTTTGGCCCGGAATTAATTTTTGTTTGATATGACTCAAATAAAATGATGTACGGACTTGAACCAACAAACTACTACGAATTAAAAATGAGAAAAGCACACAAAAATTGAAGACACAAAATAAACAAACTCTAGACTAATTACCAATTTAGTAGGAACTTACTAGCTTGCTAATTAGTGATAGAATTAACTTACAAGAAACTAGAATAAAAAATTAAAAACTATGAAAATCTACTTAGGAACTTAATTTGGCCATTTATTATGTAGTGACATGGTAACAATTGATTGGATGTTGAGTTTTCAAAATTTTCAATCCAAAATTTCCAAGTCTTGGCCTAACTCCTTAGGGAAGAAGAGAAAAATGCTCTGGGAGGGAAAAACAACAAATTTAGAGCCCTTTTCAAGCTTCAATTTGAATTCAAAAACAATGGTCCCCCCCCTTTGTACTTGGATTATACTTGAATTTGTACTTTGATTATTCCTTTGTCTCTTCTTTCTTTTGGATGACTATGAATATGCCAAGATATATTCTTTCACAAACACACTCTCTTTATTCTCCTTTTTTGGATCAAACACCTTCCTTGAACATTCTTCTTCAACAAGATTGGATGAATATAGAAGAACAAGATAAATATTCAAGGGTTGACCAAAGTTTGACCTTCACTCAAATGAACCCTAACCTTCAATTTTTTTATAGATCAAGGTTCCTTAGGCCAAGATGAACTCAAATATAAAAAACCAACAACAACCAATGTCCACAATGAAAAAAACCCATAGGGATCTAAATCGTAGAAGCTTCAACACGCCATATCCAAGGAGTTCTTAGCTCAAAATCGTCCAAATCTTATTCAAAGAGTAGATCTAGACTCCCTAGGTGCTAGGGAACAAGAATCTAGCACAAGAAACTTCCAAAACAAAACAAAAATATGTAGATCTAGTTTTCAAGTTTCGGATCTACAACATAACACAACTAGACACCATTTTTTTGTGATTTTCTTTTGGATTTGACTCTTTTTTGTTGCAATTTTCTTAATAAGGACACTAAAACCAAGATTTAGGGATGTCGGAACAACCCTAACCAAGGCTTTGATACCAAATGATACAATAATCAACTAATAAAATAAAATTAAGGCCTAAAGAAACAAAAATCAGCAACTACAAGAAAAGGAAAACAACATATAGAAGAAAAAAAATGAAGTAGAAATGCATGAAATGAAAAGGACAGGTAATGAGACCCTTACTATCACCAATGATTAGCACAATAATGTGTCTCAAACATTTAAACACACCTCACCAATGGTAGTTCAAACGTCACTCTTAGGTGGACCAAAGAAATTCACACTCCCCAATCACACCATTCCTGCCAATTGATCAACAGAAGTGAGATCCATCAAATGTATTAATACTTACTTTCGATGTCTTTTCCAAGACCTACACTAAGATGGATTTTACAAGCCCTAAACTAAGGAAGAAAATACAATTTGAGTTTTACTCAATCCATTCGTCCAAGTCTATTGAAAACAAGAGCTCAAATGTCAATTATAATATTAAATAGTAAATATCAAAAATATCCTAAATAACTAAGGGAAATGGGGAGCCTCTTGAGCTTCACTTTATGGTGTAAAATGTCTTTTATACCCTTCACTTGAGGCGCCTCTTAAGTGTAAAGGTTCTCCTCCTAACTTCTCTTTAACAAGGCTTCAAAAATTCTCCCAAAAGTCCTTCAATCACTTGTCAATTCCGAAGCTTGAACCTTTGACAATATCTTATGATCTTGGTGCTTCTCATGCTTGTATCACCCTTATATGCAATTAGGCATATATTATAATAACGCAGACACAATATGCGATAGTAGGAAAAAATAATGTAAGGATAAAGTTATCTATTTCATAAATCACAATAGGGCTGCATATTTTCTTTCTTTTTTCTAGATTGTAACACATCCTATTTACACATGGTTGACAATACACAGTCGAGAAAACAATAGCACTAACAGATGCCAAAAAGAGTGCTAAAAAGGCACAAACTATTTTTATATGACAATGTTGCTAAGATTAATAATTTCACCTATTTTAGAAAGTCGAGGTGGTTCATGTACATCAAGAGAGGTTTTTTTGCGAGTGTTGTCTTGTACCAAGATGATGTTGTTTGGTTAGATGTTCCCCTTTTTATGTAAACAACTATATATTTGAATAACACATACACACACAATATGTCATAGTTGAAATATATAACAGAAAAGCTAAATTACCTATTTCATAAACAGCAAAGGGGTAGCATATATCTTTTTATTTTTCTGGATTATCGGGCAACATATTAATACATGCTGATAGCTAGTATAAAGAGTAGTCACCATGTGTGAAGGGGCCAAGTGGAATATAAAGGTAGTGATCACAATAACGACCCAGTTAATATTGTGAGGGAAAATTTATTCAGGCAGGTAGAAAGATGAATACACAATATGTATGTTTGAGAAGTAATTAAGATATTAGAGTCAGGCTAACCTTCTGTTACAGCTCGTTCATACGTTGGTGTGTATTTTGCATTTGATGCACCTGAAGTTTCACATCATTAAAATATATATTGAAGTTGTGTTGATATAGATTGTGGC
Source organism: Capsicum baccatum var. pendulum (assembly GCA_030864225.1). Taxonomy (NCBI): domain Eukaryota; kingdom Viridiplantae; phylum Streptophyta; class Magnoliopsida; order Solanales; family Solanaceae; genus Capsicum; species Capsicum baccatum. The sequence continues at coordinate 199,785,950 of CM061560.1, read as the reverse complement.
TCCCCTCGGCGTATGCAAAATATAAGCCTTCCTATTTGTAAGAAACAAAAAGAAGTTGCTATAGTCAGTGTAGTCTATGTGTAACTACCCGAGACTACCCCCTAGTCGTCACACGGTGCTTGGAACCACAAGTGATTCCAAGCTAACCCAAGAACTAGCATACTATTAAACAACTAAATTATAACATAATAAATAACTTTTCTGCAATGCGGAAACATAATCATACTAAAAATCTAAAATAGATACAATACTGATAAAGCTTTACAATCTGATAAATCTAAAGGATGAAACTGAAATTACATGACTACCTCTGACTGACATCTATGAAGTCTCTACTATAGTGACTATAGATAGCTGGGACATGCCTCCAACTACCACTAGTCAATACACATGAAAGTAAATAAACAGTACATGAACTAAAACTATCTGGAGTTCCCAAAGTAGGAGAACTCATCACTTGCTGTCTGGAATCTGCAATTGTCTGATCGTTATGTGTAGGCTGTAACTGGTACCTACATTATGAAATAATGTAGCCACACAAATGTATATGTGGATCAGTACTTTTAGAATGTACTGTGTATGCAGGGGTAAATTCAATAAGTAAAACTGATTTCATACGAAATCGTAAAACATGCATGGTAAGTGTAAGTAGACTCACCAATAGGCTGGAATAAACTAAAAACTAAAATATCTTGAAGCATGAGTGAAACAAATTCTCTAATAATATGGTGAATCTCTACACTTATTTTCTGTAAAACTTTTCTTTAATTATATAAGTATAACTGAAACTGGGATATGATAAAACATGTATACTTTATGAATACTGGTCTAAAACTACATGATGAAGACTGACATAGATTGAGGATTTGAAAATACAATCACACTGAGCATGAATGCATAAACATACTAACTTATTTGATAAATAATGTCTAATAGCTGAAAACTGGGCATGCAAGGCTGAACTATACTTAGTCTGAATAACTGGACTGAAACTGTAGAGTATTATACATATGAGGTAAGGACTGACAATAACATGAGGTCACTGAGCATGAATTTGTGAAAAACTATATTATTTCAGAATGCAAGACCAAGCATATAACATGATTCTAAAATAGTCTATAAACTAAGGTACTGAAATACTAATATCTGAATAACTAATAACTGTATGCTATGGTCAAGCAAACTTGAAATTAAACTGAGTTACTGATATGATTATTGGACTGAGACTATGACTGAGACTGTAACTAAGACAGTAACTGAGACTATAGCTGAGACTGTAACTAAGATTGTAACTAAGACTGTACTGGAACTGACTACAGAGTCCTGATAACTTAGTAACTAATAACTGTGATTACTGATAACTGATTTATTGATAACTAGGTGACTATTTCTGATAGTCCTAATTTTATAGAACTAAACTGAGTTTGAACCTAAAACTGTAACTGTGGGAGATATCATCTAATCGACTGCCCAAATATGAGCTAATCGGGGTCCAACCTATAACCCCAATTGAAAGGATGTCAGTACCGTGCCACGGGTACTAACATTGGCTATGTTGATCCACTAAACTGGTGTCTTGAGGACTAAAGAGTAGCCCAATACTGGAAGGAAACTCATGTGATATATGTCAACTCTAAACTGGCAGGAAGATATCTCAAACCTACGCTGGCTACGTAGTTCAGTAACTCAGGGATTGCTACTAAGGGTTAAACCCTTTGTAGGAAGGAATGCCCCTATCCCTGGGTTCGCTCGATGCTGAATCCTAATCCTAACTAAAAGACACTGGAATATTAACTGATCCATGCACTGATAACTGATAAGCTCGGATCATGGTATTCTGAAAATAATAGTGCATACAGATTCTGAGGTAATTAGTAATGATTAAACTGATATTGGACTGTAGTAGGTTTGATTGAACCCACACTGATTCTGTTGACTGACTGAACTAGACTGAGTTCTGTAACCGATTTGGTACAATTGTTCGTGCCATTACTGAGATAATTCTTTAGCTACTGTAATTCTTTGTAAATAGATAGATTTTGCATATTGAATACCCCCTAGACTCGATAGCATTAAAAGTAAAACATGGCATGATAATAATAGCATAACAATAGTAGCTTGTTAACAATGCTTTCATTTAGATATTTTGTCAAACACTTGAGAGGCATGAACTTGTACATGAATGGGACAACATGATAACATATCATGATCATGAACTTGAACATGGGAATATCTTAAACATGGGAGCATAGCATGATTACATAGGTAAGATTATGAATTGGGGAATTCACATGTAATTCGCTTGAAATAGGACATGAGCATTTCATCAAAACATGTAAAGTTCATAGCTTGAATGTAAGAATTTCTTAAACATGAGAAAACAATAGAGTTACATGGCAAAATTCATGACTTAGGGATTCATATTGAAATTGATTTAACATGATATGGGAATTTCATCAAGCATGTGGAAGGCATGAATTTAAAACATAGGACTGTTGCTAAACATCATGAATTTAGGATCTATCATGGAATTTACTTGAATAAAGCATGGGATATTCAAATTCATAGAATGAGGAATTTAAAATTTTACATGGAGTCATTCATAAGCTGAATTAAATTAAAAACACCATGAAAACATAAAATTCAATCTCTCTTGAATATATAAAATACCATAATAATGAAAAATTCATTCTTTATTCAAGTAAAAAGAGTTTTTGGGCTCCATGGGTGAAAAATGACCCATGGATGAACTCCCACATACCTTAAAGCTTTAATCTTGAAGGGAAAACACAATCTTGAAAGCATTCTTGAATTAGGAAACTTGAGTTCTTGCTTTTCTTGAAGAAAACTTGATGAAGTTTTTGGTGTTCTTGAGGAGGCTAGGGTTTTTCATTGAGAGAAAAGATGAATAATTGAGTGTATATTGCATTTGGGGGCTGAAATTAAGTGTTAAGGGTGGATTTGTGTGAGGGGAAGTGACCAAAGTTCCCCTAGACCCTTTAAAAACTGAATTAGTGTATGAAACAGTTCCGTAATGCACTGGCCAACACGTCACGTTGCTATCGCATCTGTTTTCTGCCTCACACAGAAAATAGCATAACTTTTTGTTCGGGTATCGGATATTAGCAAAACTAATATCATTGGAAAGCTAATTCAATCATCTACAATTTGGTGGGTCTTGAGCTGCAAAATTTGATGTATATAAAAAGTTATTCATATTTAAAATAGACCCTTGTAGAATCAAATGCCAAACTTTAGACGAATCAAAGGCTCTAAGCTCAACTTTGTTCTAAGTGATTCTTTTGAACATTTTCATCTCAAAAGAAAATCAAACATAAGGATAAAGATCTTGTAACTCATTTTTGCATGGGAATCATTTAGATCATAGCTTATATACGTAGGAACGAAGGTTCAATTACTAGCCCAAAAATGTGGGGTATTACATTATCTCCTTCTTGGGAACATTTGTCCTTGAATGAGACTGTTACACTGAGAGTACTGTACAAAGGTAACCGAGATCTTATTTTAAACATGTATGAATCAGAACATGATTGTAAAACTAACTCTAAAACATGATACATGAATAAAATATCATGAGCTGAACTGATTTCTTGAATACAAGTAATGACATGAGAATGATTATAAGGCTAAGATAAAAATAAGAGAGTCAACTGAAGAATAACCATTACTTCAAGAAAGATCCTATTTCATAAAGAAAAATAAAAGGTTTCGGACATGAATACTCAGGGTATTACATCTCCCCCTTGGGATACTTTGTCCCTTGAATGATACCGGCTTAGCTGAAATACTAATAAAAGACCAAGATGATGCACGAGACACTTACGAACTAAATCATGACTGAATATCCGAGATCTAAAACTGATGCATATGCATAAACTGATCTAAATTCAAAATTTGAATGAACGTGAATTACCTCATGAATAGTTAAGATGGAAAACCATAGGAACTTGTCTGTCTGACTGTTAGACTGGATTGCTGGCTATACAGACTAAATTATACTAAAAGCTTATACTCAACTATACATTCCACTTGTACGCCAACATGAAATTCAATCCTATCTTCATAACCATACATGAACTTATTGGCAAAGCACTACAAAAGTATCTTTCTCATTTTCTCTAAACCTCTATCCTTAAAACTTTCATGCACTAGCCCAAAAAAACATACATAGAATTTCAACTAATCATGACATAAGAAGAGGTCACTGAAACTTAGAACATAAGGACATGAAGCATGAAAGGATAACTTTGAAACTCAATTGAGGCCCGAGGAATAAAGTATCAATGATATGAATTTGTCAGAGAGGTCTGAACTGGGGACATACATGACATAATCTGAATTTCACTAATTATTAAGAGTGTAGCATGAGCACTAGAACCGAATATACTATAAACCATGAGTACCTGAGTCATGAGCTGCATGAACTAAGTTTGGAGTTCATGATTATGGAACATGATTTATACTGCAGAGTGATCTAGAACTCCTCATACTAGAAACTGAAAGCGTACATGGTTTTTCTATAAAGTGCATGAATATGAGATGTGATAAGGGAGCTAACATGTTAAGCATGAGTAGATATCATTATGACTAAAAAACTTTGCATTGAGATAAAAATTGGTTGGGAATCATCCTCCCTTGCTGCTTTTCTACACATACTGGCACTACTACTAGAATCTGAGAGCTTGACTGGTTCACTTGTACTATCATCACAAACACTCTTTTTGACACATACTTGCCTCACTAAACACATCGTATGCTTCTATTTCTTCATAGACAACTAATATCATATCTCTTAACTCACATCCACACCATCATACTTAATTTCAAATCAATAAACTTAAATTCTTGCATGCACTGTTAAGCCTACTGATTTACCTTTAGTACAATTATCCCATGAATACATAATCTGCTTAATCTGGATAACGCTATACCAACTCTACTACTGCTAAACTTCTGGATTGATGATTCTAACTGAAGATCATATATTATAAAAGGAATTCTGATAGGGGATCTGAAAACATATCTGAATTTGGCTTAGTGCATAATTTTCATGAATATAAATGAAATATTTCAAAACTTAGGACATAAGGGCATTGACGAGATACTTTCTGGGCCAATATACAATTTCATAACTGTCTGTAGGGACTGGCTGAGGAAACATTGTCTGTAAGGACTTAAGCTTCACTGTTTCTGTCATGTAAAAACTAAGGCAGATTTAGCATGAATAGTGCAAGATGAGGATTTGCATAAATTTCTTTGATAATACTTCTACTGGACGATTTGAGACTTGAAAGAAGGGAAACATTTCCTAAATACCTTGTAGCCTCTCAAAGAAAAGTACAGATATCTCCATACCGTTCCATAAGACTCTACTAGACACAACTTCATAGACACCCTAGGACAATTAAACTATGTAATCTGATATCAAGTTTGTAACGACCCGAGACTACCCTCTAGTTATCATATGGTTCTTGGAACCATAAGTGGTCCCAAGCTAACCTATGAACTGGCATATTGTTAAGCAACTAAATTATAACATAATAAATAGCCTTTGTGCTGTGCGAAAAGATAATCATACTGAAAATCTAAAATAGATACAATACTAATAAAGATTTACAATTTGATAAATCTAAAGGATGAAACTGAAATTACATGACTGACTCTGACTGACATCTATGAAGCCTCTACTATACTGACTATGGATAGTTGGGATATGCCTCAATCTACTACTAATCAATACACATGAAAGTACATGAACTAAAATTGTTTGGAGTTCCCAAAGTAGGAGAACTCATCACCTGTTGGCTGAAATCTACAACTGTCTGATCATGATGTGCGGGCTACAACTGGTACCTACATTATGAAATAATGGAGCCACACAAACGTATATATAGATCAGTACTTGTGGATTGTACTGAGTATGCAGGAGTGAATGTAATAAGTAAAACTGATTTCATATGAAATCGTAAAACATGCATGCTAAGGGTAAGTAAACTGTAACACCCTACACTTTTCCTAGCTTAAAATCGTCCCTAGAATGTCAATGATTTTCTTCAAAGATGAATACATTTTATTTCATGTGGTATTTTCAAGATTTAGACTTTCTATTATGTGAGAAATTGAATAAGCTTTCCATCGTTACCGAATTCGCACAAATCCAATACTCGATTGAGAAGTTAGAGTATTTTTAAGTTGACAGTGTCCTACCTGAGCAACCACCGCATTACGGTGAAGGACAATTTAATAATTGTCAATTCCAGTGGAACTTCACGATATTTGTGCATTATGAAGAGGTCCAAATTCTCAATTTCTGAAATCCAGTAGCCCAATGCGATACTGGCCACAATGGCATTCCAAAGAGGCACCACAATGGCTCCGCATCACGGAGTTCACCTAGTTCCCACTCGTCTACTTTTTAGTAAGCCACCGCAATAGTGATGCATTGTGATGGCCACCCAGTTCGGAAAAATATTACGTTTTCCAATTCCATTTAGAAGTTTAAAGAGGGTAGTTTGGTCAATTCCCAAGCCCCCAATCCTTCCAAACATAAAATTTAAGCCTATAATAAGCACTTTATGCCCAATTTCATCCATTCTCTCTCAAAGAAAAATCCTAAAACTCAAAAGTTTCTTCTCCAAAAAATAAAAAAATTCTTCATAGATTCTCCTAGAAAGCTCCAAATTGAGGATTCCCAAGGCAAGATAATCAAGAATCCATCTTCAAGAACTCAAATAGGAATCCATAGATCAAGTTTCATCATCTAATCTTCAATCAAGGTATGTGGGGTTTTTCAACAAGGATAATTCTTTCATCCTTGTGCCCAAAACTTATTTTAATTACAAATTTACTAAATTTGATGTGATTTACCATGAAATTAAAGTTAGGGTTTATATCTAATATTGCTATTTATAAGATTATAAGATTTCAAGTGATTTAGAAGTTGAGTTTCATATTTATGTTCGTATTTTCATGCATATTGCAGAAATTTTCAGATTTTAAGTTGATTTATATATGTTTACTTTACCAAGCATGAACATTATGATGTTTTAACATGAGTTTGATGCATTGGTCATTAATACCTAATTAAAGATTGTTTTTTCAAGATTTGTTGTGCTATAAGCACCCTATGACTAGATTCTTTTTCAGATTATTGATAAAGATTTGACCTTTTGGTCTTAGAATAGCTATGAAATCCACTTTATGGATTTAGATTACAAATTTAGCTTTAGATATATTGTTGATTTTCATTATAAACCATTATACTATTTTAAAGTGGATATCCATCAGAATAAGCATAGAAATTTTGTAGGAGTAGTATTTAGCACTGTGTTGTCTACGTTACTATGGTTTCATACTCCAGAACTATGTGCCAACGTAGGATTTAGATTGTTCTGACTTCTACGTGAATAATAGATATGTGATCACTTAGATAGGTTATACTCCCTGGCAAGAGTATGACTTCTCTCCCAAACGTGAGGATTCCTCCTTAGGGGGACAAGAACGTTGGACTCCATGAATTATCACATTATTTATGTCGGTTAGAAGAGCCTCCCATGCAAAATAAGTTCTTAGATTTCTAAACCCTTAAGATAAAGTGTTTTCCCTATAGTTTAATAGTAATGATTTTTAGAAAAAGTAAGTGTAAAGGCTCATATTTTTACTCATATTATGCTTTACAGAAAGATAACCGTTATAGACTTCATCTTTTAGATTTCAGATTTTAGAAGTGAGCTCTTTCTACACTTAGACAGTATGATTTACAAATAGAATACAAGTATAGATTTTAGAACTAAATGTTATAACTCATCAGATTCATAAAGCATGACTTACTTCTCCTAATTATTATTTTTGGTATTTCAGATATTCTTACTTATGTGAGTTATTTACATTTAGCATGCATTGTTTTACAAATTGTGATGATGAGATGATGTTTTTACTTATGCACTCACCCCCATATACTCAGTACATCCTCAAAGTACTGATCTATATATATTTCTATGTGCTACATTGTCTTATAATATAGGTATCAGTTCAGTTGTAGCACACATACCATATTCAGACAATTTGTAGTTTCCAGTCAGCAGGTAATGAATGAGTCCTCTTAATTCAAAGGCTCGAGTCAGTCATATAGTTTGAGCATTATTTTATTTTATTCATTCAGTTGTATTGATTTGGGATATCTAAGGGTCATGTCTCAGCTACCTATAGTCAATACTAGTACAGACCTCATAGATAGTCAGTAGAGTTAATGTATTTGATTCCAGTATTGTTTTGTAAAAGCAGAGTTGTAAATATTTTAATTTAGTTTTGTATTGATCATATTTAGAAAAGATTAATATTTTGCTTATTTGATTAAGATTTATGTATTTTATTTAGTTGCTTATGAGTTATGCTAGCAGAAGGTTAGCTTGAGGTCGCTTCTGGCCCTAAGCACTATATGACATCTTGGGACCATTTTTGGAGCATTACAAACATGGCATCAGAGCACAAAGTTCAAGTGTCCTAGGGTGTCTATGAAGCCATGTCTAGTAGAGTTTTACAAAACGGTATAGATACATCTGTACTTTTCTTCGGGAGGCTACGAGGCATTTAAGAAAAGTTTTCATTCTTTTATACTCTAGATCTTGCAGTAAAGTTGTTCTCTTAGATATTCCTGTCTACTCGTGTGTTGCCCTAAAATTCCTCATCTATGACTTATTCTTAAGATAACATGATCAGAAAGTTCCAATTTCTCCCCAGATAATGCTCTCAGATTTACTAGCAGAGACTTTAGAAGTCATACAAAGGGCTTAAAGGGAGCTCCCTAGTGTGTTAAGTTCCTTAAATCGAAATTTTATGTCCTTATCCTTATGAGTTGTTCAATTGAGACAGAATTAGATATGTATTCAGACTGCTCATTGCCCTTTTTAATACAGATAATGCTAATGAGAAGAGATAGTATGAACCTAGACTGTTAAATATAGTGTGCATTCGTGGGATATTATGAACTTCAGTGTTATGATATATGAATAGTAGAAACTTATTATAGTTGGAAGTATAGGTATAGAAGAGTAGTGATAAGAAAAATGAGAATGATGATTGGTAGAAAGTATAGAGATAAACTCATGTATGTTGTCGAGATATGTTGAGGTGATAGTCCCTTGTGTGTTAGTTTAATGGAGGTAGAGAAGGAGTTATTATTCAAGGGGAATTGTTGTTTATTTGATGTACGAAAGGAGTTATTAATTATATTTGTTGTGTTAGAAAAGTATAGGATAATAATAAAGTGTTTGGTGGTTTAGTATCATTAATTTGGGCTTCCCTTGAGGTTACAAAAAGGAGTTTAGTTGAAACCTATAGAGCTATGATCGTAATTTAGGTGTATAGATGGGTAAATAGTATTGATGTGTTGAAGTAGTATGTGCTAATGAATTATAATGAGATGGGTCATTTTAACCGACCACTATTATTATGAAGTTCTAGTGGACTAGTGTTTCTTGATGTTTTACTTTATAGCTTCCAAGTGAGATTAGTATGTAAGGTGGGTGGTTAAATCATGTTTAGCACTAAACATTAAGTTTGAACAATTGTTGGTCATCGAGGTGGATGTAATGATTTTCTTGGTTAGTGGTGCTAGTTATATGGAAGTGATCTAGTAGGCTTGAATAGTATGTATAATAGTTTGAGTCCATTTTTCATGATTAAGCATGATGTTGTAGGAATGATGAAGAAGTATGCTCAAGGTGATATGGGGTTGCTTTATTTTCTAAGGTTATTACGTGTTTTGTGTGGTCGGTAGTACCGTTGAGTTGCTAAGTGGAAGAAGACTAGTTAGATGGTATATGGTGTTCTAAATAGCTAAGTTAAGGAGTTTGGATTGATGATGTTGAGCCTTCTTGATATGATCTTGATTCTCATGGTTTAGAGATATAAGTTTAGATATGTGATATTAGTAAGTTATGAGAAAGAAACATAGTTTATTAAAGGTTGAAGACATCCGTGTTAAGTGTTAGAATCTTAGTTTGAATCTTTGAAGATTGAGCGAATAGAAATGAGAGTTGAAGCTCTAGAAGGTTTGAACTTAGGATGTGGTGATACTCATGAAGATTCTAAGTTAGTAAGTGTTCAAGATATTATATGATGATTAGTGGAGCTGTAGAAAGATAGAGTCAACCTCGGAAGGAAGTATTAGAAGTGAGTTTTACACTTTCAGGTGTAGTCTTTCAGAGTAAGTTTATTATATTCGTGTATTGTTGTATTCCAGACTCCAGAGTACAGCGAGTGTAGTTCATTTTAGAGTTTAGTAAGGTATTCCACATGCTTAGAGTGATGTCTTAAAGCTAAAGGGGAGATGATAGAATGAGTAACAAAGTCAGACTTCCCGATTCTAGTAGTGATGCCAGTGTAGTGTAGAACATCATAAGGTGAGGATGAGGCTCAACCCATTCTTATTTTAGTGTTGGTATTTCAGTTATTCCAATATCTACTCATGCCTTTCATGTCAGTTCCATAATCATAGTTTATGTTCATGCGTATACTAGAGAATCATATACTCTCCCAGTTCTTAGTATAAGGAGTTCCAATTTGTTTAGCAGTTGGAATCATATTCCACAAAGTTATGAACACCAAAATTTAGGTCATGAGCTAATGACTCGCGCACTTATGCTTTACCATATGTTCAGTTCCAGTACTCAGGAAACACTCTTAGTGATCAACGAAATTCAGATCTATATCATGTATGTCCTCAGATTAGATCTCTTTAATGAAGCCATGTCGTGAACACTCTTTTCCCCGAACCTCGGTAAAGTGTCAAGTATGCTTAGTATCCCTTCATGTTTTAGGCCCTGTGTAATACCCGTGCTTATTCCTAGCTAGAAATCATCTTAAGGATGCTAGTACTTGCTTTGAAATACAAATATATTTTTTACCCGTGTAATTTTTGAGATTTCTACTTTATATCACGTGAGAAATTGAGTTAGCTTTCTAACGATACCAATTTGGTCCAAATTCAACACCAAATGAGGAAGTTATGGATGTTTTACTCAGAACTAACCGAAATATCCAGGTGCGACGTCCAAATTGACGGACTGCCAAACAAGTTATGGACCTCCACTTTGACTGTAACAACCAAGGCAGTAGGGCTACATTCTAAATAAGGATTGACGGATGAGTTAACGGACCATCAGATTTTTGATGGACCATCATCCAGGCTGTCAACTCTCATCCAGTGAACCCCATTTCTGGTCCACGTATGATGGTCGAAATGATGGACCGTCAAGTTTTGATGGACGATCAGTTGGGTTGTCACACGCCACGTCTAGTTTATTTCTAGGCCATTTTAATAGGGGTATTTTGTTCACTTACTACTCGCCTATATATACCCAGATGAGTCCAAATTCAGCCATTTTGCTCATTATTATTTCACAAACAAAAAAACTAGGGTTTCTCTCTAAATTTAATCTCCAAGAACAAGACCCAATCATCTTCAAAAAAATCAAAGGATTTCAAATCCTTTAAGTTCAAAAACATTAAGAACCGTTAGTCAGGTATGCGTAGTGTTCATCTATGGATCCATTTCATTTATAGAGCTCAAGAACCATGTTTTAATTATTATTTTGTGTTTGTCTTGTTGTGATATGAGCATGTACATATTGATGATTGTTGTTTAAGTTTCAAGATGATATCTAAAGGTGTTTTCATGAAGTATATGTGTTTGTTAGTCGAAACCCATGATCTTTATGTGGCTTAATATGGTGAAATTTATGAACACACCTAAGCTAAAATAATGCATGCAAAGTGTTTGATAATATGCTTAGGATGATATAATTCATGTCCCATGATTTAATTGTGCTTAAATGACAAGTCCATGCTCTATGCTTTATGATTTCACATGAATTCCACGTGATTGATATACATTGTTGTTGTGATATGGATTGAGCATGATATTGAGGCTATGCAAGTATATACATATTGTATGAAATTTTCCCTCCTATGTGTAAGATGTTGAGAACTATGATTAGTGTGAAATCCCCTACTTATGATATTGTAAATTATGGACTCTACTCTTACGATCAAGTCAGTCATGTGTGTCAGTTTCCTTCCATCAAGTTTTGGGGGTACTTGTACCCAAAAAATATAGCTGTGTGCCTAGAGCCATGTCATGTTATCATGATAATCTCAGTCAAGCCATGATCTCTCGAACTTGTCAGTCATGTGACTCAGGAAATCTCAGAAATCTCATGATCTCAGTTAATTCTCAGATAGTAGTACTATTTCGTCAGTCAATAGAAGTCAGTTACTCAGTCCATGTACAGTCAGTTAAATCATGTTCAGTCTCTTCATATGGGAGTATAATTTAGCACCGAGTGAACCCAAGGATGGGAACTCACCTGCCAGTTTAGGGTGTGATTCTTAGCAGTCATCCTTGTGTTCCAGAACTAGGTAGCCATCGTAGGTTGAGACATCTTAACCTGTCAGATTAGGGTTGATGGGGTGGCTTAACCCGTTAGTTTAGGGTTCCCACCATTCTCATTTTGAGTACCTACCAGATAAGGGTCACTCACAGCTGTCCTTACTAGTGGCGCGATATTGGCACCCTTCCAGTAAGGGCAGAGATTGGACCCTAACTTATCTATATGCGTTATTGGGTCATGTCGGTTAAACAACTACCTCCCACAGTTTTAGTTCCAATCTCAGTAAAAGAACTTAGATAGTTCTTCAGATTTCAGTATTCTAGGACTGTCAGATACAATCAATTCAGTTACAGTACGAAACTCAGGTAGTTCCATCAGATTCAGGACTATCAGACATAACCACCAATGTTATCATGATTCTGGTATTATTCATGTTAGATATCAGTAAACCATGTATTAGCGTACAGATCTAATTATCACGAATTCATAATTCCAGTTACTATGTATGCATATTTGCACTCTTACATTCATATCAGTTAGTCAGTTAGCATCGTTCATGCATGTAAAACCTTTTCCATTTAGCCTACCTCACTCATATACTTAGTACTCCTAGCTGTACTGATGCATTTGTGCTATGGTGCTTTTTTTTTACGTTACACCATAGGTTCACAGACACGAGCTCCAGATCAGCAATAACAGTAGCATTCCAGTCGCAGAGTTGCAGTGAGTCCTCATCCATTAAAGGATGATATTATTTTATTTCATTTAATATTTCAGTTTAATTTAGCTGGACGGAGTTAGTTGGAGACATGTTGCTTCAACTCCTTATTCAGACAGTATTTAGATGCTTTTAGATTTAGTTCAGATTCGATTCAGATTTCAATTGTTTTGGGTATTCGTTACCCCATATGGACGTTATGATTTGTCAGATATTCTATGCAGTTGAACCTTATGGCCTATTGTTCATGTTTTCTATATTATTACATCATATATTACAGTATACAGGTACAGATATCAGTCATAGGTTAGCTTGTGGTCCCTTGAGATCATGGACACCGTGTAGCGATCCGATTTAGAAAACTAGGGCGCTACACCCTGGTATTCCAACCGTTTAGTGACCTTTCCTTAGGTTAACATAGCGATGATGAATAGTTGTCTAGATGGGAGAGAGTAAATATGTTATGTTGGAAAAAATGGTTGTATTCTAGTTTAATATAAGTCTATAAATAAAGAAATATTGAGGTGAAGCATTTTGTGTATAACTTGGTCAGTTGAGAATATTTTATGCGTGCCTTCTCAAGAAGAGTGCATTGAAGATGTTATTAATAGAGGTGTTAGAGTATACGGGAAAGATGCTCTTATGGGTATTTGTTTAGAAGCACATATGTGGTTATGGAGATAGGCTTAAACATCGTGTTGGTCTATAAGAGGATAGGTGTGTTGTGCATTAATGGACTTCTAGTAAGAGGTTGAATTTAGTTATTAAAGTGATAAGAAGAATCATCCTAGAGTGAGTAGTTATGCCAATGCTTGGGGTATTGAATCTATGGTTCAGACTAGTATTATGGTGTTATATGCAGTACTTCATGATTCCGAGTTAGGCTTAACCATGATGAAAGGATTTAGTTCAGTTTAGACTTTAGTAGACGGATTTATCAATGCCCATGTGAGAATTACAAGTTGAATCAAATGAATATGGTATTTAAAGTGGAATAGTATATTTGAGGGAGTGCTTGAGAAGTGTTTCTAAGCTTGAAAGTAAGAAGTTGCATTGATTAAGGCCTAGTAATTCTATCCTTGCTTATGATTTATAGATCTATGTTCTATGCTATAGACTGGTAGAAATGTTGTAATATCTTATTCATATGTTTTGTTCAGATCATGTCCAAAGTTCTTTACTACCTAATAGCATTAGAAGTTTCTTAGAAAGGTGTTGAAGAGATACTACATCGGGGTATGAGCGTTCGGTATGATTCAGTACGTATAACCAGCAATCCAACTTAACAGTCCGATCAACAAATTTCCATAGTTTTCCATTTTTCAATTTAGTCTAGTCTTACTACCTGAAATTTCATGAGTATGGCCATTTCAAGGGGTAGTTTGTTTGCATCCATGTAAATTTTAGATTCAGCTCAGTATATGCATCATGCATCAATTTCAGATTCAGATATTAAGTTATGATTCAGTTCGTAAGTATCCTACATATCATCCCAGTCTTTTCCTAGTATTTCAACCATATCAGTAACCTTTGGGGACGAACGATCCCAAGGGGGAGATGTTGTAATGCCCCGAGTTTTCATAGAGTTTTAATGTCATAAACCTCTTATCTTTTTATCATGAAATCTAATCCATCCTAAAGTAGTGATTACTCATAACTTGATGCTCTTGTTTCTATCTCAGCCATGTAGCTATTTTCATGAGAATTCATGCACTCATAGATCAGTTCAGTAGCTCACTGTGTTGAGATTCAGTCATACAGTTTATTTCAGTTATGAATGATAGCGTAAAGCCTTAATTCCTCAGTATTTTCAACTTAATTAGCTATATTCGAGGATGAATGTACCCAAGAGGGAGATATTGTAACACCCCACACTTTTCCTAGCTTAAAACCATCCTTAGAATGTCAAAGATTTTGTTCAAAGATGAATAACTTTTATTTCATGCGGTATTTTCTAGATTTAGACTTTTTATTATGTGGAAAATTGAACAAGCTTTCCATCGATACCAAATTCTCCCAAATCCAATACTCAGTTGAAGAGTTAGAGCATTTTTAAGTTGACAGTGTCCCACCTAAGCAACCACCGTATCGCGATGAAGGACAATTTCATAATTGTCAATTCCAGTGGACCTTCGTGATATTAGCGCATCGCAGAGAGGTCCAAATTCCAAACTGTCAAAATCCAGTAGCCCAACGCGATGCGCCACAATGGCATTCTAAAGTGGCACCGCGATAGCTCTGCATCGCGGATCCGCCCAGTTCCCACTCGTCCATTTTTTAGTAAGCCCCCGCGATAGTGGCACATCGCGGTGGCCACCCAGTTCAGAAAAATATTATATTTTCCAGTTCCGTTTAGAAGTTTAAAGAGGGTATTTTGGTCAATTCTCAAGCCCCCAATCCGCCCAAACATAAGATTTAAGCCTATTCTAAGCACTTTATGCCCAATTTCATCCATTCTCTATCAAAGCAAAACCCAGAAACTCAAAAGCTTCTTCTCTAAGAAAGCTCCAAATTGAGGATACCCTAGGCAAGATAATCAAGAATCCATCCTCAAGAACTCAAATAGGAATCCATAGATCAAGTTTCTTCATCTATTATTCAATCAAGGTATGTGGGGGTTTTCAACAAGGATAACTCTTTCATTCTTGTACCCAAAACTTATTTTAATTACAAATTTACTAAATTTTATGTAATTTCCCATGAAATTAAAGTTAGGGTTTATACCCAATATTGCTATTTATAAGATTATGAGATTTGAAGTGATTTAGAAGTTGAGTTACATGTTTAAGTTCATATTTTCATGGATATTGCTGAAATTTCCAGATTTTAGTTGATTTATATATGTTTACATTACCAAGCATGAACATTATGATGTTTTAACATGAATTTGCTGCATGGGTCATTAAGCCCTAATCAAAGATTGCTATTTTAATATTTGTTGTGCTATAAGCACCCTATGACTAGATTTCTTTTCTGATTATTGATAAAGATTTGACCTTTTGGTCTCAAAATAGCAATGAAATCCATTTTACAAATTCAGATTACAGATTTAGCTTTTACAGATATACTATTGGTTTTCATTATAAACAATTATACTATTTTAAAGTGGATTTTCATGAGAATGAGCATACAAATTTAGTGGGAGTAGTATTTAGCACTGAGTTGGGTACGTTACTACAGTTTCATACCCCAAAACTACGTGCCAATGTAGGATTTAGATTGTTTCCACTTCTATGTGGATGATAGATATGTGATCACTTAGATAGGTTATACTCCCTGGCAAGAGTATGACTCCTCTCCCCAGTGTGGGGATTCCTCCTTAGGGGGACAAGAACGTTAGTCTCCATGAATACTCACATGATTTATGTTGACTAGAAGAGCCACCCATGCAGAATAAGTTTTCAGATTTCTAAACCCTTAAGATAAAGTGTTTTCCCTACAGTTTAATAAAAAAGATTTTCAAAAAAAAATAAGTGTAAAGGCTCACAGTTTACTCAGATTATGCTTTACAGAGAGATAACAGTCACAAACTTCAGCTTTTAGATTTTAGAATTTAGAAGTGAACTCTTTCTACATTTAGACAGTATGATTTACAAACAGAATAAAAGTATAGATTTTAGAACTAAATGTTATGACTCACCAGATTTATAAAGCATGACTTGCTTCTCACGATTATTATTTTCAGTATTTCAGATACTCCAGCTTATGTGGGTCATTTACATTTAGCATGCATTGATTTACAAATTATGATGATGAGATGATATTTTTATTTATGCATTCACCCCATATACTCAGTACATCCTCCAAGTACTGATCCACATATATGTCTATGTGTTACATTATCTCAAAATGTAGGTATCGGTTCAATTATAGCACGCATACTATATTCAGACAATTTGCAGTATCCAGTCAGTAGATGATGAGTCCTCTTGATTCAAGGGCTTGAGTCAGTCATGTAGTTTGAGCAGTATTTTATTTTATTCATTTAGTCGTATTAATTTGGGATAGTTGGGGGTCATGTCCCTGCTACCTATAGTCAATACTAGTAGAGGCTTTATAGACAGTCAGTAGAGTTACTTATTTGATTCCAGTATTGTTTTGTAAAAGTAGAGTTGTAAATATTTTAATTTAGTTCTGTATTGATCAGATTTCGAAAAAGTCATATTCCGCTTATTTGGTTTTGATTTATGTATTTTATACACTTACTTATGAGTTATGCCAGTATAAGGTTAGCTTGGGGTCACTTGTGGACCTAAGCACCGTGTGACATCTCGGGACCATTTTCTAGGCGTTACATAGACTCACTAATATGGTGGAATAAACTAAAAACTAAAATATCTTAAAGTATGAGTGAAAAACATTCTCTGATAAGATGGTGAATCTATACACTTAGTTTTTGTAAAACTTTCCTTTAATAATATAAGTATAACTAAAGCTGAGATATGATAAAATATGGATACTGTATGAATACTGAGTCTGAAACTACGTAATGGAGACTGACATAGATTGAGGATCTGATTATACAATCACACTAAGCACGGATGCATAAACATACTAACTTATCTGATTATATGAATATCTGGTAGCTGAATACTAGGACTGTAAGGCTGAACTATACTTAGTCTGACTAACTGAACTAAAACTGTAGAGTATTATACATATGAGGTAAATACTGATTGAGTAACATGAGCTAACTAAGCATGAATTCGTGAAAAATTATATTATTTCAGAATGCAAGACCAAGCGTGTATCATGATTCTAAAATAGTCTATAAACTAAGGTACTGAAATACTGATAAATAAATAACTGAATAACTGATAACTGTACACTATTGTCAACCAAACTTGAAACTAAACTGTGTTACTGATCTGATTACTAGACTGAAACTGTGATTGAGATTGTAACTAAGATGTTAGCTAAGACTGTAACTGAGACTTTAACTGATACTGTGCTGGAACTGAATACTGAGTTCTGATAACTGAGTAACTGATAGTTGCGATTACTGATAACTGAGTTACTAATAACTGGGTGACTATTTCTTATAGTCCTAATTTTGTAGAACTAAATTGAGTTCCATACTGAGTCTGAAGCTGAAACTGTAACTGTGGGTGGTATCATCTAACCAACATACCCCAACTGAGCTAATCAGGGTCCAACTTGTAACCCCAGTTAGAAAGGTGTAGTGCTGTACCACGGGTACTAACATTGGCTGTGTGGATCCACTAAACTAGTGTCCCGAAGGGCTAAGGAGTAACCCAATATTGGCAGGAAACTCATGAGATATGTGTTAACCCTAAACTGGCAGGAAGACATCTCAAATCTACGCTGGCTACATAGTTCTATAACTCAGGGATTTCTACTAAGGATCAAACCCTCAGCTGGCAGGAATTCCCCCATCCCTGGATTCGCTTGGTGTTGAATCTTACTCCCAACTGATTGACACTGGAATACTAACTGGTGCATGCACTGATAACTTATAAGCTCAGGTCATGATATTCTAAAAATAATAGTACATATAGATTCTGAGGTAATTTTTAATGATTAAACCGATACTGGACTGTACTAGGCTTGACTGAACCCACACTGTTTCTGTTGACTGACCGAACTAAATTGAGTTCACTGAGTTTTGTAGCTGATTGGATACAACTGTTCGTTACATTACTGAGACTATTTTGTAGCTACTGTAATTCTAGGTAAATAGATAGATTCGGGTATTGAATACCCCCAGGACTCGATAACATTAAAAGTAAAACATGACATTATAATAATAGCATAACAATAGTAGCTTGTTAACAATGCTTTTATTTAGACATTTTGTCAAACACTTGAGAGGCATAAACTTGTACAGGAATGGGACCACATGATAACATATCATGTTCATGAACTTGAACATGAGAATATCTTAAACATGGGGGAGCATAGTATGATTACATTACTAAGATCATGAATTGGGGAATTCACATTTAATTCGCTTGAAATAGGACATGAGCATTTCATAAAAACATGTAAAATTCATAGCTTGAACGTAAGAATGTCTTAAACATGAGGGAACAATAGAGTTACATGAAAAAATTCATAACTTGGGGATTCATCTTGAAATTGACTTGACATGATATGGGAATTTCATCAAGCATATGGAAGACATGAATTTTAAACATGGGAATATTGCTAAACATCACAAATTTAGGATCTATCATGGAATTTACTTGAATAAAGCATGAGAAATTCAAATTCATAGCACGAAGAATTTAAAATCTTGCATGGAATCATACATGGACTGAATTAAATTAAAAACACCATGAAAATATAAAATTCAGTCTCTCTTGAATATACAAAATACCATAATAAAGAAAAATTCATTCTTTATTTAAGTAAAAAGACTTTTTGAGCTCCATGGGTGAAAAAGGACCCATGGATGAACTCCCACATACCTTAAAACTTTAATATTGAAGGAGAAAAACAATCTTGAAATCATTCTTGAATTAGGAAACTTGAGTTCTTGCTTTTCTTGAAGAAAAATTGATGAAGTTCTTGGTGTTCTTGAGGAGGCTAGGGTTTTTCTTTGAGTGAAAAGATGAATAATTGAGTGTATATTGCTTCTGGGGGCTGAAATTAAGTGTTATGGGTGGATTTGGGTGAGGGTAAGTGACCAAAGTGCCCCTAGACACTTTAAAAATTGATGAAACAGTTCTGTAATGCACTCACCGACGCGTCGCATCCCTATCGCGTCGGCTTACTTCCTCACATGGAAAATGCCATAAATTTTTGCTCGAGTACTAGATTTTGACGAAATTAATATCGTTGGAAATATTATCTACTATTTGATGGGTCTTGAGCTGCAAAATTCTATGTATCTAAAAATTTATTCACGTTTAAAGTAGACCCTTGTAGAATCGAATGCCAAACTTTGGACGAATCAAAGGCTCTAAGCTCAACTTTGTTCTAAGTGATTTTTATAAACATTTTTACCTCAAAAGAAAATCAAACATTAGGATAAAGATCGTGAAACTCATATTTGCATGTGAATCATTTAGATCATAGCTTATACGCGTAGGAACGAAGTTTCAAAGACTAGCCCAAAAATACGGGGTATTACACTGTGTTATAGAATTGACAACAGGGGAGACATAAGATGATATTGCAAACTATCTTAACTTTTCAGGAGCATTATTTTGAAGAATACAATGAGTTGTTGATTTGCGAGTTTTAAATCTCCATTGACATCGTACTGTCTTCTTTTCACCTATAGTCTTCTGATCATATATTTGATGGTATCTAGCATTTTTATCGGTATCTTTCTTTATAGAATAAGGTCGTTTATTGTTCCGATGAACATCCATTTGTGTGAAGTGTGAGGAGATCCTACAAATAATAAAAATAAATAACTATTAAATGATTTGGTAAGCTAAACATAT
Organism: Capsicum baccatum var. pendulum; assembly: GCA_030864225.1. Taxonomy (NCBI): domain Eukaryota; kingdom Viridiplantae; phylum Streptophyta; class Magnoliopsida; order Solanales; family Solanaceae; genus Capsicum; species Capsicum baccatum. The sequence continues at coordinate 199,765,404 of CM061560.1, read as the reverse complement.
GAAAAAAATCTCAAGTTGAAGGATTAGATTGATTTTCTATCTGGATCGCTTTGACAACAAAGAAGTAAGTTTATGTAGTTTCTTTGTATATGAACATAAGCCAGAGTAGGTTGTTGTATGTATGGTGCAAAAGAGTTTTTGTCAACTTTTTAATTGGTCTACAACAACAATAAGCATATATGTTTCTTGAGTTGGCTTTCAACTTCTAACTTGATATTGTACTAATAAAGCAGTACTATAAGAGAGAACTCAAAAATTATTACTCTTCAAGAAGGCATCACAAATTGAAAGAAAATAAAAATCAAGAACATAAAAACCTTGATTCCGTAGAAGAAGACAATAAAATGTAAATATTCGAGGCAATATGTACCTGTAAAAGTAGGTAGCTTCAGCAAGAAACTGTGTGAAACAATGAATTGCAATATTGAAAACACAGGAGACACCACCTGGGTCGTGATTCAGATTTTACTATAATAACGATAAAAAAAACCTCCAGTTATCTAACACACAACACATAGATTTTTCGCAGGATGAGAGAGTGACGGCATAATGAAATTCTAAACTTTTCGATCTTCCTAATCATTCAGCACAATCATAGAGTTGCAACACAATTATCCAACTTTACAGAGATTTGCCAGAAGTAGATGGTGAGAGTAAATTTCCATCGAAAAACCCATGTTTTTTTGGACACTCAAGTGAAAGCCCATCGTTACTTTTATCAAACAATTGACTTGTAATCTATATTCCTTCACCTTAATTTTAATCCCATTTTCAGAACTCCAGAAATAACTTTAGCTCAAATTCTCTATCAATTAAATTTAGCCAGCTAAATATAAATAAACCAAACTCAAAATTTAATTTTTAGAATCCGAGGTTCGAATATAGAGAACACCTAAAAAATAACGGGCAGGATCAACTAAATTTTTGGCCGAGAAACCCATTGATTTCTCTAGACAATCAAGCCACAATTGAGTTATTACTTTGAATAAAAATGTAAACCATTAATTTCAAAACCTTAATAAGAGCAACAAAAAAGATAGTACAAAGTGAGAACTAACCAATTGAAAAAATGATGAGCATTACGTTTCAGAAAGAAATTAGTCTATAGGCCAAGAATTTTCGAGGAAAGAACTTTGGAAGTAGAAAAATCTTCAGGGAAATTACTTGTACTCTAGATGCGGATTGTGGATGTAGTTAAGATAGATATGCCCAATTCAAAAAAGATGAAACTAGCCTTTAGTCGACAAGTAGGACTACCGAAAGCTGCTTCAACTATCTCTTATCATATAATAAAATCCGTCATATACTGTACATGAATACTGACTATTAAAAATAAATTAGAAAAAAATATATTTTGTTTTCCACGTCTTGTTTTTTTGCTTCTACATTAAGATACACTCGCTAGAAACTTCAGTAAATTTTAACTTATGTTTCTTCCATATATGATTAAGTGCCGTAAATGAAAAAAAAAAGAATTAAAAGAGTGGTAAATAAGCTTGTTAGATTTGTTGTTATTGAACAAATTATTGATTGATGTTTGTTATTTGTGATACATGACACTTATGTTTCATATCTGAACTTAATTAGATTTTACAGTAGATTTAGATGTGAAATTTAAAAATTAAAATTATTATGTGATACATGACACTTATGTTTCATAACTGAACTTAATTAGATTTTACAGTAGATTTAGATGTGAAATTTAAAAATTTATTATCTTCTTGACAAAAATCACATGCTTAAAAATTTAGCTAAGTTTAATGTGTGTCTCACTCGTGCATGACTGAATACATACCTCAAAAAATTAAAATGGTATTATATGTGTTTATTTAATTTATTGTTGTTTTGATAGATTGATGGTTGAGGTTTGTGCTTTATGATACATGAAACTTATGTTTCAAATTTAAGCTTATTTTGGAATAAATTTGAGTGTTGAAATTTGAGAAAAATAAAATTACTATTTACTTAACAAAAAGTTTTACATGAACAACCTGAAAATTTTAGCCAATCTTAACATATGTCATAGTCGTGTATGACCAAAACACATACATACTATTAAAAAAATTAAAATAATATTAATTACGTTTATTATATTTGTTGTTGTTTAAACAAATAAAGATTGAGATTTGTTCTTTATTATATATGAAATTTTCGATTCAAATTTAAGCTTATTTGGAAAAGATTTGAGTGTTAATTTGTTGAGATTCATATGTAGAATTAAAAATATTCACAAAACAAGTCCAGACTGAACACAGATGTCTGAGATTTAATACAATTTTTAGATGCACTTCAAATACAAACTTTTAATTCCAGTCATGTATATCTGAATATTTTTAAAAATAGATAAATTTTATACACACATATATATATATAGTTGTCACTAATTAAATGATAACCCAAAAGGCTGATAACTCAAAAGGCGGGTATATATACACTCCTCCCATTTGCTGTTTCTTACTTTTTGCTTCCAAAATTGTAAAGACTGAATACATATACAAGCCCCTCAACTATTCGACTTTTTTCGTATAGACACCTCAATTAAGCCATGTATCTATTGAACCCTTTACTCTTTCACAAATGGTTTCAATTAAGCACAATCTACTGATGTGGCAAAAAATATAAAATGCATGTAATACACACACTAATGATGTGGCAAAGTGACAAATTAAATAACGACACGTGACATTTTAACTTAAAATAATCATAAAAATAATTTTCTAATATAATTAAATCTAATATTTTTTCAAAAAAATCATTAATACAACCACCCCACCACTGCAGCTTACCCGATCCTCCCTCCCTCCTTTCCTTCTAAACACCCATTTCTCCATATTTAAGCACAAAAAATTTAAAAAAAAAAGATATCTTCTTCTTCTTCTTCTTCACTTATCTCTAATTTTTTTTCCACCATTGAAGTACTTCTTTCACTTATCTCTAAATTTCTTTTCTTTTGTGCTATTCGAAGTTCAATAGCATGATAAAAAATAAAAAAATAACACATAAATGATCGGAAATGGGTGGATGAACACCGGCAATGTTAAGAGAAAGAAATTAAAATTTTTGGTTGGTTGAATTTCAATTGATGTTGAAATGCTTTTTTCAAATTAATTCTTCACCAATACTTAATTGTATAAAATTTTCTCAATTTTTTACATTTATTTTGTCAAAAATTCAACCGCAAAGATATTTTTTTTGTATATGTTTTCTAACTTTTCACACCCATTTCATCATTAATTTAATATCTAGAATACAAATTTGTAATTTCTAAGAGATCTATTAGGTTATTAGATGAAGGTAGATTATAAATATATGATGATGAAGAGGTGGTAAGTGGTGGCAGGGAGAAAATGGGAGAGAAAGATGAAAAAGGAAAATGAAGAAGAAGAATAGTTGAGTTTATAAAGAAGAAAAAGGGGAGAAATTATAGTTAAAAATAAAGAATCATAAGAAAGGAGAGAATTGAGAAAAATAAAAAAGATAAAGGGATTTAAGTTAAAAAAAAAAAGAAGCTAAAATTTAATATTTCACGCTCCTAAATTAAGTGTAGTGCACGCACTATGCCACATCAGCATCATGTCAACAATTGTGCTTAATTGAAACCATTTGTGAAGGAGTAAAGAGTTCAATAGGTACATGACTTAATTGAGGTGGCTATACGAAAAAAGTCGAATAATTGAGGGGTCTGTATATGTATTCAGCCAATTGTAAAATTAACCTACATACTTCTTCACGCCATTGTTTTAATAAACAGTACTTTCACTATGCTTATTTTGCCAAATGGACCAAATTAGTCAATAAGCTAAGTATTTTAACTTGAGAAGTTGTATCAAGCCTAGTTAATGATGTAAAAGTTTTAGGACTTCTTATGTAATTGTACATGTGGTAAAAAAAAAATTCAAGAAAAATCATCATGCTTTTATGTAGGGGAAAAAAATCTAAAGAAACATTCTTAGATGATTTAATGTAAGATATAACAAAACGTTTAGATTGCAACTTATATTAATTTTTTTGTATAAAAAAAGAAAAGACAAAAACTTTTTTGTTTTAACAAAAATTAAAACTACATATTACAAATAAGGAAAAAATGATTTCATACTCCAAAATAGTTGACAGTTAAGATCATGATATTAATCATCCTTTTTTTTTCTCTTTGAAACGTTTTTCTCTTTCTTGAATCATACCGATTTCTTTCTTCTTCATTATCAAACATACCTTTTTTTTCTTTTTCATTATCAAACATACATTTTTTTCTTCTTCATTATCAGACATACAATTTTTCTTCTTTATTACGATTTTTTTTTTAAATTCTTTCCTCCTTATTGTATTATTCTTCGTCAATAAAATTGTTTTTCTAATTTTAAGAAAAATTACAATCCTCTTCTTCTACAAAAATTTCTTGAATAATTTTAATATTTGAGCTAAAAACTTCTAACAAAATACTGATATCAGTATTTAAATTGAATCGGATTCATACTAAAAGGCTATGCAATTAACTAAAATGGATGGTGATAGTTTACATTTAATAATAATAATACATGAAGAAAGATGGGATGTGAAAGGTATTTTATTATTTTAAAAGTCCTAATTTTGTGATTTTGTTTGTATTGTGCGATAATAAAATTTTTTGTAAATAAATACCGACGAAAATCAAGATAAACAAACATAATTGAAATCATTTTCATACATTAATTAATCATGACGATGTTATTCTTGATTGATTTATGAATAAAGTAATTATCTTTAATTTTTTTTAATTTTATTCTTTTACTATGTATGTTTTGTGAGTTTTAAAGTATGTCGTAATTTTAAAATTACATCTCTTTACCAATTATTCGGTATTAATTACTCAACAATTCTATATTATGTTTACAGGCAACCCTAAAGATACTTTTGTAAATGAGATTATGTATGATGTGAATACCAATTATAAAAGTGTGGTAAATGCAATAGTAAAAGAACTCAAGATCGCTACTAACTCAATTCAAATTGATATTAAGGCGATAAGTGACAGATATCCATCAATGATCATACACAATGATACAAGAGTCATGATGTGTCTAGATAAAAAAAAGACTGTTATTGATTTCTTTGTTAAATATCCGTTGTACATAACAAAGAAGGATATTTCAATGGATATGATACAACATAATGAACAAGCCATTGTTTGCGTTGGGAACAAAAAATATAACGAACAAAATATGGAGCGGCAACATCCATACTTAACTGATTTAGTTTCATTGAGACAAACACAATAGGAAAACATGCCACAAACATGCACCTCAAGTTTAAGAAATAATTGTTCTTCTTAATTTTGATTTATTGTTGAAACTTTTGTTATATTTTTGAATGAGGTTTTTAGTTTCCGAATTATGTTTTCTGTTTTTAAATTTAATATGTTACATGTAATAATTTTTGTATGTAAACATACATAAACGATAAATAGAAGTACTTAAAGGATACAAAATAATGGAATTCAATAATTTCAGTCACTTGATATCAATGAATACAATGCAGTACAGTTCATATATCATAGCTAAACTTGTCAACCGACCGATCCAGGCAATTCAACACAAATCCGACTTATTTTATTGGGGTTCAGTCCTATTGCGGCACTTTACTGGGCCATTCCGTGTTGGGACCAACAATAATTTTAATGCTGAGGGCCCAGCACCGACCCACCTAGCTTTTTGACCGGTCTTAATGGGCCAGTCCAGGTTAACTCGGCCTAGATTTGATTAATGGGCTGGTTTACCAGTCTAAACGTAAAAGAAAAAGGCCTAATTCGAATTTTGATGATTTTTAATATAAACATTCAATATGTACTAGCAACTTTAAGGACTATACACACATACATTCAATAGTTGACTAGGAGTTAGTTAGGACAGCTTACTTTGTTATTTAATTTCTATTTATGCAATTTTATCAATTTAAGATTTTAAGTTTGTATATTTTTAAATTTCAATTATGTAATGTTATCAATTTAAGTTAAGTTTGCATGTTTATGAATATCTAAGCATGTAATTTTATCAAGTTATCTAAGTTTGTATGTTTTTAAATTGAATTTGAAATTGGTAGTGTAGTGTTAACAATTTGAAATTTGAATTTGCATATTCAACATATACTACTTTTTAGAAAATATACTCACATATATACATACAACATATACTACTCAATATACTACTTTAAACAATATACATACAGCATATATACATTACATGTTATACTATTTGAAAGAATATATACATTCATACATACATTCAATATATACTACTTAATATATTACTTAAAGAATATACAATACAACATAAATACATTACTTATTATACTACTCTAGAAATATGCACACATATATACATTCAACTAGTTTAGGATACAAGCTTCGCGCGTGTACCTCATTTTAATGAGTTTAGTTGTATAAAGTCTCTTAGATATTGTAAAGAAATATTGTGATTATAAACAAATTTGTTGATTTTATTAAAAACAAAAAACACTTAAATAGAAAATTAATATATTCATACAAAATCATATAAAAGCTTTAAACCAACTTTAATTAAATTAAGAAAAACTACCAAGGCAATAGTACGACAAAAAAAAAAAATTGAAAAAACTTTCCGGATATGACATATGGAGCAATTCATATATACTCTGATGACATTATTAAAACGCTCATTAAGCCGGCGAAATGCTACCACGTTTTTAGCTTGGACATCAAAGGATGAACAGTAAAGTTTATGTAAGAGAATCATTCCAGCCGCTTCAATCAACCCATAGCCATGCCAAATGGGGCAATGCTTGCTCTTTAGCTAATTGTAGAGCCCATTCAAAAATCAGATTTTCCATCAACTTGGCCTGAAACTGCTATAATCTTTTCACTACCACTTTTTATCTATTTGAAACTTAACCTGAATCATAACATCAGAACAAAACTCGTGAAACATATGCCATCTTAATCACCTTGTACACAAGATCATTATATCTAAGCTTATTAAAACTGAATAATAAACCCATGCAACAATATGTAAGCTTAAAAGAAAGTTATGTGTTTCTTCGTCCATCGTCGAAAAATTATATTGCAAAAAAAATCATTGATATTTTATTTTTTTATCATCCATCTTCAAGATACGTACAAAAATTAATGCACCTATAAAATAAATCAAATATTGCAACAATATATTTTATGAAGTAAAAGAATTCCAAATCAAACAATAAAGAACAACTAATCTAAGACCAAAAATAAATATTTTTTGTTTCATATGTTCATTGTAGATATCATTGTATTGTTGTAGAAATGAAAAATGCTTAATTTATAGAGGTCCAAAATTTTTTTATTCAAAAAAATTATCTAAATATGATAGATATATACTTTTTTCATAAATTATTTATGAACTCCAAATAAACTAAAACTCATATAAATAGATGTTTTAGATTTTGGTTTTTTAGACGTTCATGGTTCCTTTTTTTAGTTCAACTATGTAGACTTTTGATTTCCTTTAAATAAAACAAAATATACTTCTTTTCATGAAAAAAAAACCCATACACGTATGATTATTAAAACTATGGACTTTAGTACATTGTTCAATTATGAAAAATATTTGTTGATTTTAAATTTTTAAAATTAAAAAAATAGTAGAGGTTTAAAACCCAGTTTATAGGGTTTTGTTAGATTACTAATAAGAGTACTTTTAAACCTATTTTTTAGGATTTGAGCGTAGGCATAAAATATGGTTTGTAGTTTTTCTCTTTCCATTTATTTTAATAAAATTAATTTTCCTAATAACTCTTACCATATATTCTAGGACTTCTCAATTTTTAAATTATATTTTTCACTTATCATATGTTTAGGACTCCTTAAGTTTAAACATTAAAAAATTATTAAATAATAATTAAAATAATAGTAAAAAAGATGATTTTGTCTAAAATATATACTTCTAATGAAGGACAAAAAGTATTCAAGAATCAGATTCTCCATCACCTTGGCTTGAATTTGCTATAATCTCTTCACTACTACTTTTTATCTATTTGAAACTTAACTTAACCATAACATAAGAACAAAACTCATGAAACATATGCAATGTTAATCACCTTGTACACAAGATCATTATATGTAAGCTTATTAAAACTGAACAATAAACTCATGCAACAATACGTAAGCTTAAATGAAAGTTATGTGTTTCTTCGTCCATCGCTTAAAAATTATATTTCAAGAAAACCCATTGATATATTTTTTTTCCATCATACATCTTCAAGATACCTACAAAAATCAATGCACCTATAAAATATATTAAATATTACAAAATATTTCATGATGTAAAAGAATTTCAAATCAAACAATAAAGAACAACTAATCTAAGATTAAAAATAAATAATTTTTGCTCCATATGTTCATTGTAAATACCATTGTATTGTTATAGAAAGAAAGAATTTTGATCAATCAAACATGAAAGAAAATTATCAACACCAAAGAAAAATTAATATCTATAGAACTCATGTATACGAAGTCCTAAATAATTAAAATTACTACTATTAAATATTTAAAAATATCTATACAAAGAACTATACAAATTTTCAAATTAATTCACACGTTCAACACTAATTGGTGTAAAGAAATTCTAAAGCTAAAGTGAATGAAAGAAGTCTCCAATAAAAGTGATTTTGATTTTTCGACAACTTACAACAAATAACTACACAAGACAAAGAAAACTTTACTCAAAATGAATTGATGGTAGAAGTTTTCTTTTATTTAAGGTAAAATTATAATTGATTTAGAAGTGTTAAATATTTTATATTTTAGGAGTTATAAACTAAATAGGACACAAATTCTGAAAAACCCCAAGAAAGTATCGATTGATTTTTCACTTCAATTTGAATAATTGTTATTTTTAGAAATTTAATTGGAGGAAATATGTGAAAAGACGATTTTGTCTAAAGGAGAGTCTTTTACTGAAGGGTAAAAACTTCAATTCACTTTTCTAAGGTTCTTCACGCTTTTAATATATTATAGATATATACTACTTTAAAGAATATATACATTCATATACACATTCAACATATATTACTTAATATACTACTTTAAACAATATACATACAACTTATACACGTTACATATTATACTACGTAAGAAAATATACACACATATACACCTTCAATATATACTACTTAAAATACTACTTTAAACAATATGCATATAGCATATATACATTACATATTACAGTACTTTAGAAAATATACACATATATATACATACAACATATACTACTCAATATACTACTTTAAGCAATATACATATGACAAATATACATTACATATTATACTACTTTAAAGAATATATACTTTCATATATGCATTCAGTATATACTACTTAATATACTACTTTAAAGAATATACATATTATACTACTTTAAAGAGTATATACTTTAATATATGCATTCAGTATATACTACGTAATATACTACTTTAAAGAATATACGTACAACATATATATATTACATATTACAGTACTTTAGAAAATATATACACACATATATATATATACAATATATACTATTTAATATGCTACTTTAAATAATATACATACGATATATACACACTACATATTATACTACTTTAAAAAATATACACACATATACGCATTACATATTATACTACTTTAAATAATGTATACATTCAATATATACTACTTAGTATACTACTTTAAGCAATATACATACAACATATACGTTACATATTACACTACTTTAAAGAATGTATACATTCATATATACATTCAACATATACTACTTTAAACAATATACATATAACATATATACATTACACTTATACTACTTTAAAAAATATACATACATATATACATTCAATATATATTATTTAAAATACTACTTTAAATAATATACAAACAACATACATACATTACACATTATATTACTTTAAAAAATATACACACATACATACATTCAATATATACTACTCAATATAATAATACTAAAATATATTCAAGTTTTAACATATACTACTTGAAAGCTAAACTTATACAAATATTTGTATGCCAATACTAGTAGTTAAAGTAATATTTACTAACATTATTTTTCAATATATCATATATGTTTGTTATGTTTATTAAAAGTTTAATAGTGTCACGATCCAAAATTCAAGGGTCATGATGACACTTGTCGCGGCAAGCCTTGACAAGTAAGTCAATCACTCAAACTGATATGAAGTAAGAAAACAACACCAAAACTCAAGGTAAGACTTCTATAACAAAGTCGAACCATACATATATAATAATAGCGAAAAATACATAGCAAGGATGCCATAAATTACCCTAAAATCTGGTGTCACAGTGTAAGAACCAACTAAGTACACTTTGAAGTAAAAATATACAACTGATAGACCAAAAGGAACATAATATGTCTCTGAATATGACAACAAGACATAAACTAAACAAGAGGAGGTAGTAGATCAACTCTAAAAGCATAGACTGACCACTATCTCAAAAATACTTCAAACACCACCCGAATCAGTTATCGTGCGATGCACTCGTACCTAAATCTGCATCGAAAATCCATAGTAGGGATGGGTATGTTCCACTTACACTCAGTAGTTATCATATGCCGATAGAGCAAAAAGAAAATAAAGTATATAATCACAAACTACGAGCACGTCACCTGCAATCAGAAAATGTCCCAAACGTCCACACAATCTCCATAACAGTTCTAAAATATATACATATACCAAATACAAGTACAAAAAAGAAGCAAAGGATAGGTAGACATCAAATTTAAGATGAAACTACAACACAGACAGTGCAAAAATGTATAAAATATAATGAGAATGGTAATGATGATGATGATGCAATGCACGAAGTTGTCGCACCACCTCTGTATATACCTACTGAGATGTGCTTCTAAGGTAGAATCCATGGGGGTTTTGTCAACCCATATACAATCCAATAACCAGTACCAATTCAATATCCATAACTTCTCTCTGGTGCATACTTCAACAGAGAATTTTTAATGATGTCAACTTTTATGTCAGAAAAATCAGTATTTCCACGGTGGTGCCAATATTTCATGCATGTATATTTTATGAGGATGTGATGTTCACAATCAATCAGAATGAGTATTCTCAAATCTAACCAATATACCAAGCACGTGAGCTAAAAAACCACTCAATAAGCCAACCATCCATGATATAATATAATCCATATACCAATAGAGTAAGATATACAATAATATGCCATTGATACCACAGAAATTCAAACTTAGACAAGTTTCACCAAGAAGAAAACAACCAATTACATAATACCAGGCCAATAATATCATATACAACCTCACTCAGTCACGCATAAAAAATAATATCTCAAAACTACCACATTACACCATAGGCCCCCACACGGGCACAAAACAGTAACAAAGCCATTTTCATGATTAGTTCCTACATCACTAACATGCTTTTATATCAACATTAACTATCCAGCCCAATCTAAAGAAAGTTAAGCCATAACCTACCTCGAATAGTAAAATTCTGATCCAAAAAGCTCTAATTTCTAAGCCTTGCTCTCACAAACAACCTCAAAATCAACTAAAATATACAAATATTAAATCTAAGCGTCAAAAGACGGCCAACGATACTCATAATACTCATTCTGAGTTGAGGTCAAAATAAATCCCCCAAACAAGTTTTCAAAATAGAAGGGTAAAACAAGAACTTTTATCAATAATTATATTCCTTATTATCAAAAGAAGTCATAGAAGTAAACCCAAGTAAAAACGAGTTGAAATTAAGGTTTAAATTGAAGAAATACTGATTTAGGCTTTTCGGGCCAAAATTCCCAAATATTACTTTTAAAATTGCGTTTAACAAGATTTAAATGACATGAATAGAAGAAAAATAATTAAAATAGGGATATGAAGCTTACCCAAGCTTGAAAAAGAAATTGCCCAGAAACTCTATAATGCGAAGCTCCAAGTCAAAAAAATACTAAAAAAATTGAGAAAAGAGTATATAAACCACCCAAACATCGCTTAAGCAGACATTGGGCTACTTAAGAGACCATTTCTTAAGCAGACAAGTGCTTCTTAAGCGACACCCTTCAGGGTTTGCAAATGTCACTTAAGCAGACCCAATGTCACTTAAGTGGAGAGGGTCCCGCTTAAGCGGCACTCAACTTTCAAGCTAGGTCGCTTAAGCGGCCCGCGCTTAAGCAACCCAAGTATCGCGTAAGAGGATGCACCAACTGTGTGGTGCATCAACTGTAGACTTGAAGAATTCCAAGTCAACGCAAACTTCTCGAGATTCATCCACAATCCCGAGAATGTAAAATAGCTATGCTACTCTATCAAATTCAATGCTTTGGACTCAATGGCGATATCAAATTTTTAAAAATATATCATTTTCACAAAATTGACCCCTAAGACCTAATTTCAACACTGTAACGCCTCAAAAATGGTCCCAAAATGTCACACAGTGCTTAGGACCACAAGTGATCCCAAGCTAACCCTTCTACTGGCATAACTCATAAGCAACTGAATAAAATACATAAATCTGAATGAAATAAGCGGAAGATAACTCTTTTCTAAATTTGATCAATACCAAACTAAATTGAAATAATTACAACTCTATTTTTACAGACAAAATTAGAATCAAGTACCTTAACTCTATTAAATGTCTATGAAGCCTCTACTAGTATTGACCATAGGTAGCCGGGACATGACCCCCAACTATCCCAAATCAACACGACTGAATAAAGAAAAAAAATATTGCTCAAACTGTATAACTGATTCGAGCCCTTGAATCAAGAGGACTCATCACCTGTTGACTGGAATCTGCAACTATCTGAATATGGTATGCGTGCTACAACTCATACCTATATTATGAGACAATTTAGTAGATAGACATATATGTGGATTAGTACTTTGATGATGTACTGAGTATATGGGTGTGAAATGTATAAGTAAATCATTATCTTATCATCATAACTTGTAAAACATATATGCTAAATGTAAATGACTCACATAAGCTGGAATATCTAAAATACTAAAAATAATAATCATGAGAAACAAATCATACTTGTAAATCTAGTGAGCCATAACATTTAGTTCTAAAAGCTATGCTATTACTCTGTCTTTAAATTGTACTGTCTAAGTGTAGAAAGGACTCACTTTTAAGTCTGAAATCTGAAAACTAAAATCCGTAACTATTATATTTTTTAAAGCATAATCTGAGTAAAATGGGTTTTCTAAATATCTAGGAAATACTTTATCTTAGAGCATAAGAATCTTAAAGCCATAACTTTCTAAATATATGCTTTTATCTTAAAGTTTTAAATCAATAGACTATTGAAGGGTGGGGGACTGATGTATGAGCTAATGCTAACATATTTAAGGCTTTTAACGAAGAATAATTGTGAATTCTTAAGCAACTTTTATCGTTTTTGATTGTTTTATGTTTGATTTTGCCGTAGAAGATAAGATGCTAGAGAAGCAATAAGAATGGAAACAACTGAGCTAAAATCTGAAGTAAATAAAGGTGAAGTCTGGCTGATGACATGTGTGATAAGTCATCAGTTTTGTGATAAACTATCAGTTTCATCGTCAGCAGTAGACAGAGAATTGGCCTAAGTTGAAAGCTGTGATGATATTTGTGATAGGACGCCAAAGAGCTGATAAGTCGTCAAGATTATCGTAAGCCAAATGCAGAACATGAGAGCTGAGGAAAAGCCTTGACGACATTTGTGATAGGTCATCAAGGAGATGATAGGGCATCATCATTTATCGTCAGCGTTAGGTAGCGTGTACCAAAAGCATAAAGAAAGCTGACGACATTTGTGATAAGTCGTCAGCCTCCTGATAGGCTATCATAAATGGCGTCACCTAATTTGAGGAATTTCTGAATTTTATTATTTTGTTTCCATAATTAGGGTGAACTATTTAAAGCCTTGTTTAGGGTTTTCTTAAGAGTTTTGAACCTTGAATTTTGAGACACGATACTTTGATATTTTTCTCCCTCTTCTTTTGGCTTGAGAAAACAATTACTTTAAAGAGACTATCATCATTATTTTGGGATTTTCTTTGGTGATTTAATCTGAGAATCTCTAGTTTCAATTCATCTTTTGGTAATTTCATCTTTCAAAGCATGAATTCATCTAGTTTCTTCAATTATTACGTCATGAGCAGCTAAATTCCTTTAACCTGAATTATGGGATCTAGGGGTAGGTTTTGATAAGGTGTTGAGTGTTTAAGATTTGAATGGTGGTAGGACTTCTTGATAATTTTGATGTTTTAATTATTATCTGTTGGTTGCAAAAGAAATCAAATATAGTGGGAAGTGAATTATTAACAGGGACTTAGAAACACTAAACTTCCGTTTAATAATCAGCGTTGTAACAAGGTTGGTTAACCTGAGGTAAAATCTCGGCAGTGAATATAAATTCCCTAAGTCCGAGAGGATTTGGTAATTAAATGTTTAAGTAGGTCGAGAGACATTTAAGTATAACTTCGCTAAAGATAACTTGTTGTCCTACCTACCGTGAGAATATTGAACCACTAGTAGCATATGTCAAGTACCAAATCCCCTAGGGAACATAATTCTGGTTTTTCATAAACTCTTGATTACAAACATTTAACCTTTTTTTCTGGAAACATCCAACTATCAGTTGATTAAATCGTAAATGGCTTATGTTCACACCATATTCCTTATGGGATTCGACCCCAACCTAGTTGGGTTTTATAGTGACAACGATCGCTTACATTCTCATTGAGAGGTGTAGTTAGAGCGTTCTAAAAAATGGTGCCATTACCAGGGAATACGATTGAAAACTGAAGTTTGTGTGCGCTAATTGACTGTTAGTCAAGTTTCCTAGTTTTATATTTATTTGTTTCTTTGTTTATTTGCAGTATTTTTATAGTGTATGCCAAGAACCAGAAGTTCTGGAGAACCATTATTACCACCTAATTCAGAACCGCAACGAATTGAAAGAATGACAGAACAACAAGAGGCTGACAGATTGGTAGCCTTATCTGGAGTTCAGGTGAATGTGCAAAATCTCGAGCAACAAGCATGAAATCCAAATCCCGAGGACAAAGATTTGGGAGATGAGGAGTTGCTGAATCCTGGTAACCCAAGGCATGCAGAGCAAATAGCTGCACCAGTATGACGTAATGTTAGCAGCAACCATCCGTTCTGAGAAAGGCAAGAGTACCAGCCGGTCCAGTATGATCTTAATGATGATGATGATGGAATGGTCGGAGAAGGTGCAACAGGTGCAATTATTCCTTCACCATTGGCACCTGGGGCAAAATTCAACATTACGAGTACTACGATTCAACTTCTAAATCTGAAGGGGTTGTTTGGTGGCCTTCTTGGAGATGACCCGAACTTGCATCTGGTGAATGTTTTCACCATCTGTAAATTTTTTGATAACCCAGGAGTGGGCTAAAATACTATCCGGCTGAGATTGTTTCCGTTGTCTCTGTCTAGGGAGGCAATATTGTGGCTAAATGAGCTGATACCCAATTCTATAAATAACTGGAGGTAGTTAAAATGAGCTTTCTTAGAAAGGTTCTTTCCGCCTTCTAGGAGGGTACAGTTAAGGGATGAGATCAACAACTTTAGGAAGCTCCCGACTGAAGCCTTACATGAAACCTGGTAACGTTTCAAGAAGAAGATGACACAATGTTCGAACCACAACATGATAGACATATATTTGATGGATACTTTGTACAGGGCTCTTAACTCCGTTACAAAGCCAATTGTAGAAAATGCTACTGGTGGTTCATTTATTGATCCTACATTCCCAGAGGCTTTAGAGATGCTGGACAGAATGGCCAAATAGAGTCGGGCATGGTATACCAGAGACTCTGTGGTGGCTATCCCCACTGCTTCTGTAGGTATTACTGTGGAACAATACAAAAGAGAAGAGGAGCATGAACAATACATGCCTCACCTTAAAACACAGATGGACTTACTAAACAGGCATTTTCTATTAGGCAAGATTGAAAAAGCGAAAGCTGTGGGATCTCAGGATAGAAGTGAGGCTGATACAGATGAAGAGGCTAACTATGTTAATAATCAGGGGGGTTTCCGAGGCAATAGCTAATGGAATCAAGGTCGGACTTACTATGATAAGCCTGGTTATAAAGATAGGGAGCAAGGAAATTAGAGGAATAACATTGACAGGGTGGGCTATATGTTCCTCCTGGAAATCGTGAGGCTGCTTCAATAAGTTCTGAAAAGATGTCCATGGAGGACATAACGGCTAAGTTTTTGAAGGGAGTGAAAGCTACCAACTCTGGTGTGACCACCATGAAGACCAATCTGACATCCATCAGTCAGTTGGTGCACTCACACTCCACCGTAATTAAATAGTTAGAGCAGCAGATGAGCCAACTCTCCACAGCATTCAACCAGAGGAAGAATGAAACGTTACCAAGTGATACAGTCCAAAATCTATGGAATGATGGATCATGCATGGCTATTACCAATAGAAGTGGTAAGATATTACCTGGACCTTCTATGGCAAAACCTATAGTTGATAAGGTAGTTGATGCTGAACCGAAAGAAAGTGGTCCAGTGGAGTCTGAGAAGCTGGATAATTCTGATGATGCTCCAGATAAATACAAAGAAAAGGAGAAGGTGGTAGTGCTAAAAAATATTCCAAGACCACCACCTCTATTTCTTCAGCAAATTCATGGCAATGCTCAAGCAATTAACAAATAATATACCTTTTGTTGAGGCACTCGAGCGAATTCCAGGATACGCGAATTTCATAAAAGACCTTGTGACTAAGAAACGGTAGGTTAGCCATGAGCCGGAGGACAATCTCTTTCATTGTGGCACTATCTCTATAAGGTCTTTAGTGCAGAAAAAAAAAGAACCGAAAGCGTTTACCATCCCGTGTACTATTGCATCCCCGGATTTCCCAAAAGCACTATGCAATTTGGGAGCCAGTATAAACCTAATGACAGTCACTGTGTACAAGAAATTAGGTTTGGGGGATCATACCCCGATGAACATGCGATTGGTGATCGCAGATAGGTCTGTAAAGTATCCAGTAGGTATATTACATGATGTATTGTTAAAGGTGGCCGACTTCATTCTACCTACTGATTTTGTAGTCCTGGACTGTGAGATGGACATCGAAGTGCCCATCATTTTGGGTAGACCATTCCTTGCAAATGGGAGAGTGATAGTGGATATGGAACTGAAAAAGCTGAAGTTCAGGTTCAATAACGAGGAAAGAAGATTCAAAATACACTCATCCATGACCCCGACAAAGGAGATGAGTGTTTTCTCAATCGTGGACGTATTCTATGAAGATGGTAAAAGGGTATCAATATGTTGTCTTAGCGAAGTCTGAGTAGTCAAGATAACCAAGTCGTGCTGCGACAGTAAATTAGGTGCTATTGGGAGGCAACCCAAAATTTTTATATTCCAGCAAATTATTTATTTTTTAGTTAGGTTCTAGTTCAAAGAAGGTGGAATCAATATATCCAACCAAGTACTCCTGATGACATTTTTGACAGGCTGTCACAATTGTGATAAGCCGTTAGCTTTGTCCTCAGAAATAGCAGCTCTGAGGAAATTTCTATTAAGGCTGACGACATTTGTGATAAGATATCAAAATTGTGATGGATTATCAGAAATATCATCACAAAAAGCCCAACATTAGCTGAAACTGTGGGCTAAATTAAAAAAGACCCGACCTGACCCACAGCTTGGCCTTTCCACCTTCCCGCTTAGATTTTATTTCCTTTAAGTTATTCTCTTTCCATCTTTGGTTTATTTTCTTCCCTTTTCAAAGTCTCTCCAACTAAAACAAAAGAAAGTTTCCTTGTATGTGTGGGTTTGCAATCAAAATCAAGAACCTCTCTTTATTTTCTCTTGCTCATGTAACCACATTGAAGGCTCCCATCAGGTATGCTTGAAACCTAGCCTTTATTTTCAAGTGGTAAGTGATAAATTAATGAAAATCCAAGTTCCTAAGAAGCTTAAACCAAGTTCAGCTTGCAAAAATGGCTAAAAATTGGAAATATGGTTTGCTGTACAAGCTTAAGGTTTAAAAGTTCTGCTCAAAACCAAAAGTCGAGTGGATTTTAAGAAAAAATGAGACCAAAAATTGAGTTAAAATCAAGTTGGGGTTCTGTTTATACTTCATGACATTTGTGATAAGCAATCACAACTGTGATAGCTTGTCAGAAATGTAGTCAGAAGTCGATAAGAATTTTGTGGGTTCTGTTTAGGGCTGACGATATTCATGATAATTTATCACAACTATGATGACTTATCAGAAATGTCATCACACTTAGGACCTGAAGTATTACTAAACCCTTTCAAGGGGTGTGGAATTTCAATGATCGATGTGTTTGTGTTTATACTTTTGAGGGTCAACTAATGGTTTTTCTATTGCTACAGGTCTTGAAATGGCATCCAAAGAATAGAACTCAAAATCGACAAAGAAAGTGACCAAGGGAAGTATACCTCGGAGACTCTTCAAGGAAGAGTCTGATTATGAAGAGGAAGAGCCTTTGCTCAGGAAGAAAAAGAAAAAAGAAGCCTAAAAATAACTCTACCACCTCACCAGTTGAGGTGGAGGAGAGTGAAGAAAGTGATATTGAGCCAATAACATCCGAGCATACAACTTCTGAGAAGACGGTCTCTGAGCAACAAGAGTATGAACATGCTGAATCTGAAGAGCATGATTCAGATCATCCTGATTTTGAGGGACATGAGTTTGAGGGACCATCAACTGAGTCTCCTTCTGCGTAGCCACAAGATGATGAAGACTCTCAGATTTGGGGAACTATGGTCAAATTCAAGAATCCTGAAGTCTGAGATGGGACTAGATGGTAGATTGCCAAAGCTCAAAAATCTTCTTTGATGGGCTTCATAGAACCAACAGAAAAGCTGTCAAGAGGCCAATCTTTGAGGAGAATAGAATCATCACAAGTAGTTGAGCAGGTACCTGGAGGTGGAGCAGAAATTTCATGGCTATGATTTGGGATAGACTATACAAGGAGGAAATTCATTTCCCCCTACACTAGTTAGTGAGTTCTATGCAAACTACCAAACTCGCTCGAAAAACATGTGTAGAGAAGAAGAGAAAACAGTTGACCAACCTTTGTTGGATAAAGTTCCGGTACGGGGCGTAATGGTGGATATTTATGAAGCAACAATCAAAAGGTTCCTTAATGGCCTGAACTTTATTCCTCAGGCCACTTCTTCAAATTTCTATGCCAAATTGAAGCATTGAGAAAATTAGCGGAATTGGTTAGCCATACTCATAGCCGATGGAGAACCGGAATGGCTAACAAATCTGAGTGAAAAAATCTTCAAGGCCTCCCTGACTTCAGAGGCAAGATTTTGGTGGGGTATTGTACGTACATGGTTGATGACCACAGATGGTGATAATATCCTCGGGGATGACAGAGCAAAATTAGTCGCAAGTTTTGTGGCAAACCTTAAATTGAATTTTGGAGAGATTATCGCCGAAGAGATAAAAATTCGGGTCTCGAGGTATGATACAACATATCCCTTCCCTTGTTTAATTACAAGGTTGTGTAGGGCAGTAAATATGCCGAAGATTGTAGGGTTAGAAGAAGAACTCTTTGCCAGGAAGCCCCACAATCCGATCCAAAATAAGAAAAATCAGCCAAGGCTAATGCTTGATAGGGGCGTAGAGATTCCAACTGATCCACCAGTTACAGGTACTAGTTCAGCACCTAATGCAGAGGTGCCTGATTCTGAAGCTGTACCTCCAACATCCGAAACAATGGCAGAATCATCAGCGCCCAGAACTGAGAAAATTCCTCCACCTGCAGTGCCTACAACAGAATTTGCCTTTAACCCTATGAATTTTAGGAGAGTAGCAAAGTAATCCAAGTAGTGCGAGGCTCAACTTAAAATCTTTGCCAAGAAATTCGCAACTTCAGTTGACAAAGGAGTTAAGGTTACACTTGAGCCTTACAAGGCTTTACCGGGCCATATTGATAAATTAGAGAATTGATTCAATATGCAGTCGAGAGAGAGGTTAGCTCCAGAGATGACATTATTCAGATTAGACCTAGACAAAGTAAAGGCGGAGGTTGGAAAGCTACAGCAGCACCACTTTATGGTGTCAGTAGATTTAGTAGCTGAGGACAAGTAATTGTTTTAAGTTGAGGTTGTTGATGTGTGAGCTAATGCTAACACATTTGAGGCTTTTAACTAAGAATAATTGTAAATTCTTAAGCAACTTTTGTCATTTTTGATTTCTTTATGTTTGATTTTGCAGTAGAAGCTAAGATGCTAGAGATCCAACAAGAATGAAAGCAAATGAGCTGAAATCTGTAGTAAATAAAGGCGAAGTATGGCTAATGACATTTGTGATAAGTCGTCAGCCCTGTGATAAGCTATCAGCTTCATCATCATCAGTAGACAGAGAATTAGCCTAAGTCAAAAGCTGTGATGACATTTTGTGATAGGACATCAAGGAACTGATAAGTCGTTAAGATTGTCGTCAGCCTAAGGCAGAACATGAGAGCTGAGGAAAATCCTTGACGATATTTGTGATAGGTCATCAAGGAGATGATAGGGTGTCACAATTTGTCGTCAGCGTTAGGCAACGAGTACCAAAAGCATAAAGAAAGCTGACGACATTTGTGATAAGTTGTCAGCCTCCTGATAGGCTATCACAAATGGCGTCACCAAATTCGAAGAATTTCTAAATTTTATTATTTTGTTTTCATAATTAGGGGGAACTATTTAAAGCCTTGTTTAGGGTTTTCTTAAAAGTTCCAAACGTTGAGTTTTGAGACACGATACTTTGATATTTTTCTCCCTCTTTTTTTGGCTGGAGAAAGCAATTACTATAAAAAAACTATCATTATTATTGTAGGATTTTCATTGGTAATTTAATCTGAGAATCTATAATTTCTATTCATCTTTCGGTAAGTTCATCTTTCAAAGCATGAATTCATCTAGTTTCTTCAATTATTACGTTATGAGTAGCTAAATTCCTTTAACCTGAGTTATGGGATCTAGGGGTAGGTCTTGATAAAGTGTTGAGTGTTCAAGATTCAAAAGGTGGTAGGACTCCTTGATAATTCTGATGTTTTAATTATTGTATGTTGGTTGCAAATGATAGATAACACTTGCTTTGATTTGCTTGAGAAAGAAATCAAATATAGTGGGAAGTGAATTATCAACAGGGACTTAGAAACACTAAAGTTCCATTTAATAATCAACACTGTATTAAGGTTGGTTAACCTGAGGTAAAATCTAGGTAGTGAATATAAATTCCCTAAGTCTGAGAGGATTAGTTATTTAAATGCTTAAGTATGTCAAGAGACATTTAAGTATAACTTTGATAAAAATAACCTTTTTTCCTACCTACCGTGAGAATCTTGAACCACTAGTAGCATCTGTCAAGTACCAAAACCCCTAGTGAACATAATTCTGTTTTTTTATAAACTCTTGATTACAAATATTTAAACTAAAGTGACCAACAATTACTTGTTAACTAAAACCCCTCTTTTTCTGGAAACATCCAACTATTAGTTGATTAAATCACAAACGACTTACGTTCACACCATATTCCCTGTGGGATTCAACCCCAACCTAGTTGGGTTTTATATTGACAATGATCACTTACATTCTTGTTTAGAGGTGCAATTTAAGCGTTATCAGGGATATCTGTTGGGAGGTTCTTCTAACCGACATACACCATGAGAGAATCCATGGAGTCCCACATCTGGACCCCATTAGGTAGGGCTGTTCTACCCTTGCCATCGGAATAGAACTTCTATCTTAGTGATCACAATCTGAGTTACCCATATAGAATTGGGAATAATCTTAATCCTCTAGTGGCACGTAGTTCTGGGGTATGAAATCTTGGAATCATACCCAACTCGATGCTAAATACTACTCCTATTCTTATGCTCAAAATCTTAAGAAATCCACTTCAAAATTAGCACAAGGATTTACAAGAAAACCAATTATGCCTTTCCTTCTTTAAATTTCAAGTCATATGAACAAAGTGGATTCTTTCTCATAACTTAGGACTAAAAAGGTCAAATCTTTATCAAAATCTGAGAATAGTCTTATCTGAGGGTGCTTATAGCACAAATAATCTTGAAATAGCATGCTTAATTAGGACTTAATAACCCATGCAGAAATCTCATGTTAAAATATCTAAAAATTCATGCTTGATAATGTAAACACTTATAATTCATCATAAAATCTGGAAAGTACTGCACAATGCATAGAAATATGAATTAAGTCATGTAATTTCAACTTCTGAATCAATGGAAATCTCACAAGTTTGTAAACAACAATAATGGATGTAAACCATAACTTGAATTTCATGGAAAATCATATAAAATCAAATAACTTTGTAATTTAAAACAAGTTTTGGGCACAATAATGAAAAGAGTATCCTTGTTCATAACCACACATACGTTGGATGATGAACTAGATGAACAAGTTTACTTTTTGGATTCTATTTGTGCTCTTGAATAATGATTCTTAATTTTCTTGAATTGGAAACTTTGAATCTTGAACTGATTTGGAAAAGGAATGGTGGAATCTTGGAGATTCTTGAAGTTGAATGATGAAGCTTAGGGTTTTGGTTGATAGAAATTTTGATGAACATAAGCATAGAAGCTTGTAATAGGGTTAAATCGTGTGCTTTTCTAGTATTCTTTAAAACACCCCCTTGAGATTTTAAACAATACTGGAAAAGCAGCCAAAATCTCGATTTGGCTGGCCACCACAATGCGCCACAATCGCGGTGGCTCACTGGAAAAGAACTAGTAGGAACTGGACTTTCTCTGCGATGTGGAGCTATCGCGGTGCCTATCATTTTACCATTTTGGCAACTGGAATAAATATTATTCATTTTGGAAGATACCCCTTAACATTATAGGAACAAATTTAAGCTAGAAAAGTTTGGGGTATTATAATATCTCCCCCTTGGGAACATTCGTCCTCGAATGCAGCTAATTAGGCTGAAATCACTGATGAATTTGAGGCTATAAGCTATCGTGCACAACTAAAACAAACTGTATGACTAAATCCAAATGTAGTGGGCTACTGAACTGATCTATGAGTGCATGAACTTTCTTGAGAATAGCTATATGGCTGAGATTGAAACGAGAGCGTCACCTTATGACTAACCATTACTTTAGGCTGGATCTGATTTTATAAGGAAAGATGAGAGGTTTATGACATAAAAACTTGGGGTATTACAAAAAATTTCCTAATCAAGGATCGAAATGAGATACCTAAGCCGTAAAATCAGACTAACCATGTAACCAACACAAAATCGACATATCGGATCTATTGGTGCAGTTTATTTTTCCATCCGACACACAAACCCACAAATGTTGATCGCAGTCAACTATTAAGCCTTTTTAACCACCAAAAGCCACAAACTAGCAAAATGGATTGAAAATTATACCAATTACCCCCACACCCCTAAAATATCATGAAGAAACCGTAGGGATAGGTAAAATGGTCAAATTATATACAAATAAATATTCTATTAAAATCAAGTTGGTACATCATCTAGTACTAAGAATCTAGTTCGTCCTTAAACTATAGGCAAGGAAAGTACCTGAATCAGCAAAAAGTTGAGGATAACTACCATGAATATTAGAATTGACCTCCCAAGTAACCTTATCTATAGGTTGATGTCTCCGCTGAACTATAATATAACACCTTGAAAATGGGTATCGAGATGTCACTTAGTACTCAAGACTACGAGTATCCTTAAGCTAACCCTGTAAGCCATCTACTAAATTTGAAACTCATAATAGGGAAGTATGGATATATATTCAAGCTAAAATATGGAATTCTGTGTGAGCTAAGCTAAAAATATCTGAATATAATATCTGAAAATACTAAATCATCTATATTAATAAGCTAAAAAACTAAAAGACTAATTCCCCGAACTATGAGGACTCACCAACTGTTGGTATTTAGGTAGAGATGCTTGAAATCACTCACGCTACTGAAACTGAGCACCTGAACCTACATTATGAGACAATGTAGCACATAGACGTATATGCGGATCAGTACTTCTAGATCGTACTAAGTATATGGGGGTAATGCACAAGTAAATCAATATCTCAATATTATTATAAATTTGTAAAAGAATGCATGCTAAATGTAGATGACTAACATAAGCTAAAATATCTGAAAACTAAAAATCATATTCATGAATAGAAAAACATGTTGCATAGACCTAGTGAGTCAAAACATTTACTTGTATTTTGTCTTTAAATCATGCTATCTAAATGTAGAAATGAATCACTTTTATATCTGTAATCTTAATTTAGAAACTTCATAGTTGATGTCACATGTAAAGCAAATTCTGAATAAATCTGTGAGCCCTTACAGTTAGTTTTCTAAAAGTTTTTCTGTTATTCTTTACTCTTTTTAGTAAGCTGTAGGGAAATACTTGTAAAAACTACTCTGCAAGTCTTCACTATTAGGGATGATCTTTTAACCGACATTCACTATGTGAGCATCATAATGTTCAATGTCTAGTTCCCTTATGGGAAAACCTCACGTAGGGGTGAGGTGTCATACTCTTGCCAAGAAGTATAACCTAATGTAAGTGATCACATCTGTAACTGTTATCCATATAGAAATGGAAATAATCTGATAATCTGAACCTATATTGGCTCATAGTTCTATGGCATGTGAACATACCCTACTCGGTGCTAAATACTACTCCCTTTAATCTGTATGCTCGTTCTATTGGAAATCCACTTTAAAACTAGTATAATGGTTTATAATGAAAACCTATTGTATGTCTGTTAGCTAAATCTATAACTGAAACTATAAGGTGGATTTCAAGCCTAAACTGAGATCAAAAGGTCAAGTCTTTATCAAAATTTCAAAATAATTAATCATAGGATGCTTAAAGTATAGTCATTCTTGAAATATCAACATACAACTAGGGCTTAACAACCCATGCCTCAAATTCATGTCAAAACATCATAAGATTCATGCTTGATAATGTAAGTATGGATAATTCATCTAAAAATCTGGAAATTTCTGCAATAGCATGAAAATACAAAAATAAACATGAAAATTCATCATCTAAATCACTTTAAATCTGATAATCTTTCAATTAGCAATATTGGGTATGAACCCTAATTCAAAACTCATGTAAATTCATATAAAATTAACTTCAAAAACTAATTTTGGGCACAAGCATGAAAGGACTATCCTTGTTGAAAAACCCCACATACCTTAATTGATGTAATTGATGAGAACACTTGATTTTGGATTCCTATTTGTGCTCTTGAAGATGAATTCTTGATTATCTTGAATTCGTAACCTTAAATTTTGAGTTTCCTTGGAGAAAGAATGGTGGAATTTTGGATTTCTTGGGGATTAAGTTTTGAGTTCTAGGGTTTTCTTAGAGAGTAATTTGATGAAAAGTGAGGATATAATGCTTAGAATAGGATTAATCCTCTATTTTTTCATGAATTGGGGGCTTGGAAAAATGCTAAACTACCATTTTACAATCTACATCAGAAACTGGAAATCCTGATTTTGGGCCCCACCGCGACGCGTCACTATCGCGGTGGCTTATTGGAAAAGGGACTGTTGCGAACTGGAACTTCACTGTGATGCTGTACCATCATAGCGAGCTGCTTGAAATTGACAAACGTGAACTAGGACCTCACCGCGATGTGGTCTAATTATGGTGCTTCACTAGAATCGGACAATTGGGATTCTTTCCTTCACCGCGGCGCGGTGCCTATCGAAATGCCATATTGTTTTACTAAAAATGCCATAACTTCTCAACCGAGTATCAGATGAAGGCGAAATTGGTATCATTGGAAAGCTGAACCAACTATCTACACATTAGTGGAGCTAGAGCTTTTAAATTCTTAATGTATTAAGAGTTATTTATTTTTTAAGCAAACCCTTGATATTCTAGGAGTTAAACTAAGCTAGAAAAAAGTATGGGGTATTGCATTATCTCCCTCTTGGGAACATTCGTCCTCAAATGAGGCCAGTTAAACTGAAGATACTGAGGG
Organism: Capsicum baccatum var. pendulum; assembly: GCA_030864225.1. Taxonomy (NCBI): domain Eukaryota; kingdom Viridiplantae; phylum Streptophyta; class Magnoliopsida; order Solanales; family Solanaceae; genus Capsicum; species Capsicum baccatum. The sequence continues at coordinate 199,739,374 of CM061560.1, read as the reverse complement.
ACTGAGGCTATATGCTAGCATGGACAACTGAAACAAGCTGTATGACTGAATGTCAAACATACTAAGTGACTGAACTAATTTGCGAGTGCATGAATTTACATGAATATAACTATATGGCTGAATCTGAGACTGGAAAAGAACTGAATTAAGGATGACTGTTACCTTCGGCTGAATCTGAGTTCGTGGGGGAAAAGATGAGGATAATTGGTATGCATGTATGCTTCTAATTCCCAAGTAGCACCCTCAACGGACTAATTTAGCCACAAAACTTTGACCAAGGAAACTTCTTTGTTCCTTAGTCTATTGATCTGATGATCAAGAATCTTTACTAGAACTTTTTCATATGAGAGGCTATTCTGAATATCTGTGCTTTCTAGAGGGACTATAACAACAGAATCGTCCATGCACTTCTTTAATAAGGACACATGGAACACTGGATGAACTGATAATAATTCTGCGGGTAGCTCAAGCTCATACGATACCTTCCCAACATGACTCAAAATCCTGTAGGGGCCTACATGTCGTGGACTAAGCTTCCCCTTTTTGCAAAGTTTCTTCACCCCCTTCATGGGTGAAACCTTCAAATACATAAGATTATCTACTTAAAACTCAAGATCCCTCCTTCTTACGTCTGCATAAGATTTCTAAGCACTCTGAGCTGCTTTAAATCTCTCTCAAATCAATGGAACTTTTTCAATGGCTTCTAACACCATATCTGGCCAAATCAAAGCGATCTTACCTACTTCGAACCAACCGACTGGTGATCTATACCTCCGCCCCTAAAGATCTTCAAACAAGGCCACCTGAATACTAGAATGGTAACTATTATTGTAGGAAAACTCGATCAACAGTAAGTGGTCATCCAAACTGCCTTTGAAGTCAAGAACACAGGCCCTCAACATATCCTCTAAGGTTTGAATGGTCCTCTCTGCCTGACCATCTATCTGCAGATGAAAAGCTAAACTGAGATAAACTTGGGTACCAAGACCCTTCTGAAAGGCTCTCAAAAACTGAGTACCCCCATATAAAATGGTGGACAAGAGAGATCCATACAATCTAACTAACTCTTTGATGTTCAACTTAGCATAATCTTAAGCTGTGTAGGACGTGCGAACCGGCAAAAAATGAGCTGACTTGGTCAATTTGTCTATAATCACCCAAATCAAATTATGCTAACGACGTGAATGGTATAGTCCAGTCATAAAATCCATATTCATCTCTTCCCACTACCAAGTGGGTATGCCAAACTCCTGCAAAGAGCCACCAGGTCTGTGGTTCTCTACCTTAACCTGTTTATAATTTGCACACTTGGCTATAAATTCTACTATATCTCTCTTCATACCACTCTACCAATAAACTTCCCATAAGTCGCGGTACATATTGATGGACCCTAGATGAATGGAATAACGCACACCATGCACTTTTTCCATGATCCGTTGCTTCAAATCATCAACACAGGGCACACACAATCTACTCTGATATCTTAACACACCATGTTCTCATTAGGATAAAACCCCTACATTTTGGTCTTTAACTGACCCCTTCAGTTTGACCAAACTAGGATCCTTATCCTTCTTCTCTTTCACTTCAGACACTAGAGAAGATTTTGAACTACTCCGAACCTAAATATTTCCCTCACTTGAGTCAACCAACCTTACACCCAATCTATTTTATCAATGAACTTCTCAAACTAGTTCTCTCTTATTATTCTCCACATAAGCAACACTGCCCATAGACAATCTACTAAGGGCGTCTACCACTATATTGGCCTTGCTCGGATGATACAACACACTTATATCATAATCTTTCAACAATTCTAACCACCTTCTCTGACGGAGATTTAACACCCTCTGGTTAAACACATATTGCAAGATTTCGTGATCCATAAACACATCAACATGCACCCCATAAAGATAGTGCCTCTAGATTTTCAATGCAAACACAACAACAACTAGTTCAAGGTCATGGGTAGGGTAGTTCTTTTTATGAGGCTTAAGCTATTTAGAGGCATAGGCTATGACCTTACCTTTCTGCATCAAAACACAACCCAGAACAATTCTAGAAGCATTAGAATATATATAATGAACCCATCTATACCATCAGGTAGTGCTAAAACTGGGGCTGAAGTGAGTCGAGTCTTCAACTCCTGAAAACTCTTCTCACAGGAATCTGACCACTGGAACTTAACTTTCTTTTGGGTTAATCTAGATATAGGGGATGCAATAAATGAAAAACCCTCGACAATGCATCTATAATAACCAGCTAAACCCAAGAAACTTCTAATGTCTGACGGAGAAATAGGTCTAGGCCAATTTCTTACTGTCTCTATCTTTTGGGGATTAACTCTAATACCATTACTGGAAATAATATGACTGAGGAAAGCTGCTAATCTTAGCCAAAATTCATATTTTTTGAATTTGCTGAACAACTGTTGATCTCTAAGAGTTTGCAACACAATTCTAAGGTGGTCTGCATGATGATCCTCACTACTAGAATAGACAAGAATATCATCGATAAAGACTATGACAAATATGTCCAAATACTGTTTGAACACTCTGTTCATCACATCCATGAAGGCTACAGGTGAATTTGTTAATCTGAAGAACATGATTAGAAACTCAAAATGACCATAACGGGTTCTAAAAACTGGCTTTAGAATATTACATTCCCTTACTCTAAGCTGGTGATAGCCTTATCTAAGGTCTATCTTGGAGAAATAACCTGCACCTTGGAGTTGGTCGAATAAGTCATCAATCCTAGGAAGAGGATATTTGTTTTTGACAGTGACTTTATTCAGCTGACAGTAGTCAATACACATTCGTAAGGAACCATCATTCCTTCGCACGAATAGAATGAGAGCGCCCTATGAAGAGACACCGAACCTTATGAAAGCTTTATCTAAGAGGTATTTAAGCTGATCTTTTAACTCTTTAAGCTCGAATGGAGCCATACAATATGGAGGGATAGAGGTAGACTGAGTATCTGGGAGAAGGTCAATACCGAATTCTACTTCCCTATCGGGAGGTAACCCAATAAATATTTTAAAAAACATCAGGAAACTCATTGACTACATGGACTGACTGAACTATTAGGGTCTCAGACGTAGTTTCTTTGACCTGAACTAGATGATAGATACACTCTTCTGAGATCAACTTTCTCGCTCTAAGGTAGGGTATGAAATGACTCTTGGGAGACACTGAATTACTTTCCCACTCAAAGACTGGCTCATCTGGAAATTGAAACTTTACCACTCGGGTGTGATAATATATAGATGCATAACAAGAATGGGCTAATTCATGCCAAAAATAAGGTCAAAGTCGACCGTATCTGACTCTATTAAATCTGGTAACATGATTTTATAAATGAAAGTGATAGGATACTTTCTATAGAATTATTTGGCAATAACAGAGTAACCCACTAGGGTAGAAGCTAAGAAGGGCTTAGAAATATGTTTAGGACCTACTTTAAAATCTACTACAACTAATGGGTTAACATAAGAGAAACTTTACCTGGGGTCTAAAATCATATAAAGATCAAGATGACGGACATGGATAATACCAGTAACAACATCAGGTGAATCCTCCTGCTCCTGATGGGATGATAAAGCATAAAACCAATTCAGGTGCTGACTGCCACTAGTATTGGATGATATGCTCTGAGGAGAGACTGGGCGACCTAGAGAGGCTGATGCGCTAGTAGCGTGTGTCTGGGGATGAACATCCCTGTTTCCTTGCTTAGCATGTAGATATATTGTTTAATTCCATGTCCTAACTACCACAACCATTACAATCTTTCTATCCCAACAAGCACTCACCAGGATGATTCTTACCATATTTAGCATATGGAGGATAACTGGGTTTTTCACTCACACTATTCTGAGATCTGGACATAGAAGTCTTACCCCACTACTTTTGCCTAACTCTAGGGGTAGGAGCACTGGCTGAAGATAGTGCTGGCATAGATGAACGATTCTGAAATTGTGAATGGTTTCCCCTTTATACTTTGACTGGCCATACTCAAATTGCCCGATTCTAGTTTTTTTATTTCCCCTCTCTCTTTTCTTGAACTTTGTTGCCTCAATCTATTGAGCATGAATCATAAGCCTGGCAAGACTCATGTAACCAATAAGCATGGAAGTCCTATACTCCTTAACTACCAATCTAGATACTCTAGTAACAAACTTACTCATACTTGCCCTAGGGTCAACCATCTTATCAGAGGCATACTTAGAAAACTGGTTGAACTTAAGGCAGTACTCTATTACTATCATTGAGCCCTGTCTTAGGTTCATAAAATCTTCTACCTTATCCTCTCTCATTTCATGTGGAAAGAACCTATTTAGAAACGTGTCCTGAAATACCTTTAAACTCATACGAGCTGTATTCTTACCTATACCATTCTTCCATATAACCACCCAATCATAAGCTACATCCTTCAATATATAAGATGGTAACTTTACACTCTCTTCTTCATAAATACGCATAATTTAGGTGATCTTCTTCACCTCATCTAAATAAAGCTATGTGTCCTTACCTATTTTTGAACAAAAAAACTCTAGCGAATTTATTCTCAAGAAGTCTCGAATTTTGGCTGCTGCTAAATCCCCATTCTACTAATATGGGACTGCCACCTAATGGTTTTCCTAAGCATTAGAAGTCACAATTTGGGCCAACGCTTGAAAGACAACCCAAAATTCAGCATGGGATATATTCTCATTCAAAGGGTCAGTAGGCTAGGTGGCTGGTTATCATTTATGCAGACGCTAGCTTGATGAGTAGGAATATTCAACTATCATGTAAGAGCACGAGTTAAAAACATATAGAGATACTATAAGCATGATAGATTATGAAAGAAAGAAGTAATTTTCTAAAAATATCCTGTAGCCTCTTGCTCATAAATATGGCGCGCTTCACACCTATGATCAAGACTCTATGTAACGCAGCTTATCTGACTCCCTAGGACTCTTATAACCTTAGGATCTAATACCAATTTTGTAACACCTCAAAATTAGGTCCCAAGATGTCACACGGTGCTCAAGACTACGAGTATCCTTAAGCTAACCTTGTAAGCCATCTACTAAATCTGAAACTCATAATATAGAAGTATGGATATATAATCAAGCTAAAATGTAGACTTTATGAGCTAAGATGAAAATGTCTGAATATAATATCTGAAAATGCTAAATTTCTAAACTAATAAGCTGAAAAACTAAAAGACAAAGTCCCCAAACTATGAGGACTCACCAACTATTAGGATGTGGGTAGATATGCTTAAAATACTCATGCTACTGAAACTGAGCACCTGAACCTACATTATGAGACAATGTAGAACATAGACGTATATGTGGATTAGTACTTGATTGTGCTAACTATATAGGGGTGAATGCACAAGTAAATCAATATCTCAATATTATTATAAATTTGTAAAATAATGCATGGTAAATGTAGATGACTCGCATAAGCTGGAATATCTAAAAACTAAAAATCATAATCATGAATATCAAAACATGTTGCATAGATCTAGTGTTTCATAACATTTAGATTCTAAAAGCTATACTTGTATTCTATCTTTAAATCATGTTGTCTAAGTGTAGAAATGACTCACTTTTATATCTATTATCTGAAATCTAAAAGTTCATAGCTGATGTCACATGTAAAGCAATATCTGAATAAATCTGTGAGCCTTTATACTTAGTTTTTTTAAAAGCTTTGCTATTATTCATTACTCTTTTCTATAAGATGTAAGGAAATACTTTTAAAACCTATCCTGCAAGTCTTTACTGTTGTGGAGGTTTTTCTAACTGACATACACTATGTGAGCTATCATAGTGTCCAACGTCTAGTTCCCTTATAGGAAAACCTCATGTTGGGGAGAGGTGCCATATTCCTGCCAAGGAGTATAACCTAATCTAAGTGATCACATCTGTAACTGTCATAGATATAGTAATGGGAATAATCTGATAATTTGAACCTATGTTGGCTCGTAGTTCTAAGGCACATGAACATACCCAACTTAGTGTTAAATACTACTCCGTTTAATCTGTGTGCTTATTCTGCTGGAAAATCTACTTTAAAGCTAGTATAATGGTTTATAATCAAAACCAACTATATATCTATTAGCTAAATCTATAACTAAAACTGTAAGGTGGATTCCAACTCTAAACTGAGATCAAAAGATCGTCTTTATCAAAATCTGAAAATAATTAATCATAGGATGTTTAAAGTATAGTCATTCTTGAAATATCAACATACAACTAGCACTTAACAACCCATGCATCGAATTCATGTCAAAACATCATAAGATTTATGCTTGATAATGTAAGTATTGATAATTCATCTCAAAATCTGGAAATTTCTTCAATAATCATGAAAATACGAAAATAAACATGCAAATTCATCATCTAAATCACTTCAAATCTCATAATCTTTCAATTATAAATATTGGGTATGAACCCTAATTCAAAACTCATGTAAATTCATATAAAATTAACTTCAAAAACTAATTTTGGGCACAAGGATGAAAGGATTATCCTTGTTTAAAACCCCCACATACCTTAATTGATGCAATTGATGAGAACACTTGATTTTGGATTCCTATTTGTGATCTTGAAGATGGATTCTTGATTATCTTGAATTGATAACCTTGAATTTTGAGTCTCCTTAGAGAAAGAATGGTGGAATTTTGGATTTTTCGGGGATTAAGTTTTGAGTTCTAGGGTTTTCTTAGAGAGTAATTTGATGAAAAGTGAGCATATAATGCTTAGAATAGGATTAATCCTCTATTTTTTCATGAATTGGGGGCTTGGAAAAATGCTAAACTACCATTTTACAATCTACATCAGAAACTGAAAATCCTAATTTTGGGCCCCACCATAACGCGTCACTATCACGGTGGCTTACTGGGAAAGGGACTATTGCAAACTTGAACTTCATTGCGATACAGAGCTATTGTGGTCAGCCACTGGAAATTGAAAAATGCCATCTAGGCCATCACTGTGATTTGGTACTATCACGGTGAGCTACTGGAAATTGACAAACAGGAACTGGGACCTTACCGCGATGTAAGCCAGTCATGATGCTTTACTGGAATTGGACAATTGCAATTCTGTCCTTCACCGCGGTACGGTGCCTGTCGAAATACCATACTATTTTACTAAAAATTCCACAACTTCTCACCAAGCATCGGATTAAAGCAAAATTGGTATTGTTGGAAAGCTAAGCCAATTATCTACACTTTGGAGGGGCTAGAGCTTGAAAATTCTACATGTATCAAGAGTTATTCATTTTTTAAGATAACCCTTGACATTTTCGGAGATAAACTAAGATAGGAAAAAGTACAGGGTATTACATTTAACCACTGGGATATCTCTAGAACATAGACGTCTAACAGCCCTGGCTAGAATGAAGATGGGAATCCTCAACACAGGAAAACCTTTCATCTAACTGAATTGATCCCATTGAATGGCATGCGACTCTTCCAAAATATAACGCTGAATCATGGAAACATGAAAAGCTAGATGACAACTAATAAATCTAGAGGCAATCCTAACTCATAAGGCACACTGTCCGAAGAATCTCAAAAGGTCCAATACACCTGATGCTAAGCTTCCACCTCTTCCTAAACATCATCATTATCTTCATAGTTTGAAAACAAAGAAAGACTCAATCACCAATACTAAATCTCAAGTCACAAATTCTACGATCCGTATAACACTTCTACCTACTTTGAGCCGCTCAAAGTCTATCCTGAATGACACGAACTCTATACAAATACTCGCAAATAAAATTCATACCTCGATGTCTAATCTCAAGATCCTCCACTAACCAATTGATAGAGACAATGCTTACCATATAAAGCCTCGAAGGGAGCCATCTCAATACTGGAATGGTAGCTATTATTATACGCAAACTCCGCCTAATCTATATGCTACTCCCACTGACTTCAAAAGTCCATGACATAAGTGCGTAGCATATCCTTTAAAACTTGAATAGTCCACTCTAACTGATCATTTGTAAGGGGGTTAAAATTGTGTTAAGATCAACCCGAGTACCCAAATCCTCTGGGAAAGTCTTCTAAAAGTGAGATGTGAATACTAAATCTCTATCTGAAATGATAGACATTGGGACATCATGAAGAAAAACTATCTCATAAATATAGGGACAGGCCAACCTCTCAGCACTGAAAAATACCTAAACCAGAATGAACTGGGCAGATTTGGTCAATCGATCCATGATGACTCAAAAACTATCAAAACCATGAGAAGTATGAGCCAGCCTAGTCTCGAATTCCATAGTAATCCATTTATATTTCCTCTCGATTATTGATAACCTTTAAAGCAAACCACTAGGCCTTAACTGCTTGAATTTTACCTGTTGCCAACATTGGCAATGGGCTACAAAATCCTCTACATCTTTTCTCTTACCATCTCACCAGTAGTGCTGTATCAAGTAACGATACATCTTAGTCACTCTGGGATAAATGAAATATCTAGAACAACGACCCTCCTCCATGATCAATATCACCCAATCACCTACTCTCGGCACATAAAATTAGTCTCTAATCATTAAAACAACATCTGAATCAAGTGAGGCTTCCATATTCTCTCCACTTAATACCTTATCTTGAATCACTCTCAATATAATATCATCAAAATAATGAGCCTGAATTTGCTCCATCAAGAGAGACCTTGCATGCACAAATGGCAAAACACATCTAGGTGTTGAAATATCAAGCCTAACTATTTAGTTAGCCAAAGATTGAACCTCTAAGGCCAAAGGACTCTCTTAGGTCAAAAGATGCACCACTGTAGCTCCATTGCCTCACAATATTTAGTTGAAAAGAAGAAGGATCTCAGAGCTTTCACTATTCCTTGTACTATTGGGTCTTTTAACTTTGCATGAGATTTATGTGATCTAGGAGCTAGAATTAACTTGATGACCACTAATTGTCTATAATTATTTAGGGTTTCAGTAACCTAAGACAACCTCTATGATACTTTTGATGCCATATGTAATACCCCATGTTTTTATGTCACTGTACAATATACGACTCATGCCTTTGAGTCATACGAACATCATACGAGTCATATGTTCAACTCGCATTCATAATAGTGTGTGATAGGTGATATTGTGTTTGAGGTATGACTCATGCCTAGGGAGATGTTAGGTGATCATATGAGTCATACATGGTAAGTCGTAACCAAATCAGTGTGAGGTAAGATGAGCTCTATCCAGGTTATGAGAGGATGAGTGCTAGTCATATAACTTATCATGAGTCGTAAGATATGACTCGCATCTTGATCATTGATGGATACAAGAATCAATACTCATGTTTTGATGGATTTAAAAGTAACTTAGACATGTATTAAAATAACTCCTAGCTCATGAACAAGTTGAAACATCCCTTTGCAATTAAGTTCTTATGAAGAATATAACTATAGTCATATTCAAACGAGCATATTTTTTGTTATAATAATAATTTCTAATCTCACAACCCACCAATAGATATATAAATGAATTAGATTTCCAATGATACAAATTTTTCCTTAATCCGATATCGGGGTGAAAAGTTGTGGCTAAATTACTGAAGCACTATCAAAGTTGCAAGTAAGGTACCACCCGTACCCAGAACATACAAGTCGACAAGAGAATTTGTACTCACAATAGTAGGGTTTGAAATTTGGGTTCCTGGGTATGACTCAAGGTATGACCTGTACCAAGAACAAACAAGTCGTACCCAAACACGTCGGGACGACTTCCAAAAAATTTCTAGAAGGTTTCTAAGGTTTTTTTTGGTATTTTTCCTTCTTATAACTTCTACCCACGAATTATAACCCCTAATGAAGCCTATTTTCTCTCTAAAATCAAACACTTAGCACGTTAATATCCTCTCTAGTACTCAAAAATAACAACTACATTTTCTTAGAGACAAGATTAATTACAAGGGTTCTTACCTAAAGCTTCTACTACAGGTATGTAGGGGTATTCATCAATGGGACCCTTCCACCCATTGATCCCAAAAAATCCTATTTTAATTTAAATGTATGAATCTTATCCTATTGTATGAAATTATCCATGAAATTCATGAAATTAATCCATGAACTCCTTGGTAAATCAATTCAAGCTATGCCAGCATATGTATTGATGATATCTAAGTCACTACATGTTTGAGTTACAATTTCTCTCATCTTAATTCTCTTTATTTCATGATAAATCCTCATGTTATGAATTAAACCATGGAAATATGATGTCTTCTTATGTTTAACACATTCCCATGCTTAAATTCATGTATCGATCTCATTCATTGAATTATCGTTTTCTTTGGGTCTTTTAATTATGACTTCATGTCATTATTTTAAGTAATTTTATCATATTTTGTAATCATTCAATACTGGTAGGTTATGAACACCTGATACCTATGTGTTTTTACATGATTATGTTTTAAATTGATAAGTTAGTTAGACCATTGTTTTAATATCACATTCACAACATCATGTTTATGCATAGAACTTATAAGTACGGTACCATGTCATGTTAAACAACTAATATTACCAATTTCATTCAGTAGGGAATAACAGTTAGCACCGAGTAAAAGTAGGGATGATGTCTCCCCTATAAATTAGGCATGAGACGTTAGTAGCAGTCTCTAAATTCCAGAACTACGATGCCACCGTAGATTATGAGAGGTCCCCCATCATTTAGGAATGACACCCTCGTCCTTTGGGACATCAGTTTTATGGATCCATATCATCAGTCATATGTTGGTAACTCCTGGCAAGGTACCATCACCCTTCCAACTAGGATTATAGGTTGAACTCGATAGCTCAGATTTGGGCATGTCAATTATAAATAGCTCCCATAGTCTCAGTTCAGCATTTCAAGTATGGTGGTTCAAGTTTGCATGACCAAGTATAGAGATAACAGTTATTCAGTTATTCAGAATATTCAAGTATATGATTATGCTTGGTCTTGTATTCTCAGTTTTACATATTCATGCACCCATGTTCACTAATCATGTGTATTTTAGTCAGTTCTTACCTCATGTACCAGTACATTCAAAGTACTGATCGCATACTTTTCTCTTAAGCTATGTTGTCTTATAACATAGGTTCAGACGCACAGCTTCCCGATCACCCCTAGACAGCTCAGTAGTTTGCTACAGTAGTATTGGTGAGTCCTCATCTATTGAGTACGTGACATGTTATTCTTGTTATTTTAGTATTTTTCTATGTTTAGTTCAGTTGGAGTTAGTCAAGGGCTTGTCCCATCAACTTCGTATGTTTAGAGATTTTTGGATAGATAGTCTAGTTTTCAGTATTAAGCAGATATTCTAGATATGTTATTTTATGTATTTCTGTATTTTAAATTAAAAGTAAGTTATCAGTTTATATTCTGCACATGCTATATTACTATTAGTTTATTCAGTGCTCACAACAGGTACCATATCATGGGTTAGCTTAGGGTTGTATGCGACCTTAAGCACCATGTCGAGACTAGGATGTAGCCTCATATCATGACAAAACTTGGTATCAGAGTTTCTGGATATGGTAGAGAATGTGACTGGAATCATGGGTGTCACTTTAAATGAGAGTGCAAAATTAGGTGCATATCAGTTGCAGGGAGTATCTCACACCTAGTTCAAGTAGTTGAAGGAGGATAGAGGTAATAAGGTAGGTCATATAGAGTGGGAAGAGTTTGCCACAGATTTCCTAGACATATTCTTTCATCTAGAGTTGAGGAAATCTAAGGTTAAGGAGTTCATAAACTTGAAGTAGAGAAGTATGAGCGTGAAGGAGTACTCGCTCAAGTTCACTCAGTTGGCGAGGTATGCTCCTACTATGGTGGCCGACAGTAGGTCCAAAATAAGTAAGTTCTTATTCGGTGTATCTAATAGTACAGTCAAAGAGTGTAGGACTGCCATGCTGATTAAGGAGATAGGCCTTTCTAGACTGATGGTTCATGCTGAGCAGATTGAGGAGCAGAAGCTCAAAGAGAAGGAAAGAGAGAATAAGAGGGCCATAATAGGTAGTTTCAACTTTTTCCAACCAAGGTCGGAAGGTGGTAACCGTCCTTAATTCTACCAGAAATTTTTAGCTCCAGCTCCATCTTCAACCACTGTGCCAATACCTAAGTTCAGGCAGGATAGTTTGGTTAGAGCACCAGGTTCTATGTCCCAGGGTAGTATGAGCATTGGTTGTAACAATATTCTCTACAGAAAATATGGTAAGAATCATCAGGATGAGTGTAGAGCTGGTAGTGATAGGTGTTTTGGGTGTGGCAAGTCAGTCCACAAGGCAGGGGAGTGCCCTATGGGCATGTGGAGGGGTAGAAATAATTGCCAGCAGGGCCAGTCTAATCTTTTATCAATTTGAGCTGGTCACCTGGCTCATCAAGGTGCCGCTTTCAGTACAACAAGTGGGCAGCGTCAAAATAGACTATATGCTCTCCAAACTCAGCATGATCAGGAAAGTTTTGCTGATGTGATTACGGGTACGTTACAAGTCTTTCATCTTCATATTTATGCACTGATAGTCTCTGAAACTTCACTTTCATTGCGACTTCTTATATAGTTGTAGATTTTAATATCAATCCCAAAATATTAGTAGAGCTCTTCTCAGTGTCTACCCTAGTGGGTAAGTTTAATGTAGCCAGAAGAGTATATAGAAATTGCCTAGTCACAGTGTCTCATAAACTTACTACAATTGATCTTGTGTAGTTAGATATGAATTATTTTGATGTCATTCTCGACATGGATTAGCTCATGTTATGCCTCAGTTGATTGTAGAAACAAAATTGTTCAGTTTCAGTTTCCTATTCAGCCACTTATAGAATGGAGGGGTAGTACTTCAATGCTTAAGGGCCAGTTTGTTTCCTATCTTAAGGCAAGGAAGATGACATCTAAGGGGTGTATGTACTATCTTATCTGAGTCAAATACTTGAATTCTAAGAATCTGAGTCTTGAGTCAGTTTCAGTAGTAAAGGAATTTCCAGCTGTGTTTCCCAAAGAGCTTCTCGGAATTCCTCCCAAAAAGGAAATTGACTTAGGAATAGATTTCCTTTCAGATACCTAACCTATCTCTATTCCACCTTACAGAATGGCTTAAGCTGACCTTAAGGAATATAAGTATCAGTTGAAGGATATCTTAGATAAGGGTTTCATCAGGCTTAGTCTTTCCCTATGGGGTGCTCCAGTCCTATTCGTGTGTAAAAAAGATGGTTCTCGTAGAATGTCCATAAACTATTATTAGTTTAACAAAGTCACCATCAAGAATAACAATCCACGTCCCAGAATTGATGAATTGTTCGACCAACTTCAGGGTGCATGTTATTTCTCTAAGATAGACCTCAGATTCAGCTATCATCAACTCAGAGTCAGAGAATGTGACATTCTGAAGACAACCTTCAGAACCCAGTATGGTCACCTTGCATTCCTAGTTATATTTTTTGGGACTAACAAATGCCCCTGCAACTTTCATGGACTTCATAAACAGGGTGTTCAAGTAGTACTTAGACATGTTTGTTATAGTGTTCATTAATGACATCTTTGTCTATTCCCGTAGTGAGAATAACTAAGAAGACCATCTAAGATTTATGTTGCACACCCTTAGAGATCATCAGTTATTTGATAAGTTCAGTAAGTGCAAATTTTTCTTTAAATCAGTATCCTTTCTTGGTCACATTATTTTTTGTGATGGCATTCGAGTAGATCCTCAAAAGACCAAAACAGTGAGAAGCTGGCCTAAACCTATCTCTCTATTAGATATCAGTAGTTTCTTAGGTTTAACTGGCTATTCCAAATAGTTTTTTGAAGGTTTTTATTTTATTACTTCCCCCATGTTGAGACTAACTTAGAAGAAAGTCAAATTTTAGTGGTATAATTCTTGTGAGAAGAGTTTTCAAGGGTTGAAGACTCGACTCACTTCGGATCTAGTACTGACTTTGCCAGATGGAACAGATGGGTTTGTGGTGTATTTTTATTCTTCTCGAGTTGGTATTGGTTGTGTATTAATGTAGATAGGTAAGGTCATAGCTTATTCCTTTAGATAACTTAAACCCATGAAAAGAATTATCCAGCCCATGATCTTGAGTTGGAAACTATTTTCTTTGACTTAAAAATATGAAGGCATTACCTATATGGGGTTCATGTTGATGTATTCATAGATCACAAGAGTTTACAATATGTGTTTATGTAGAAAGAATTAAATCTTCATCAGAGAAGGTGGATTGAATTATTAAAAGACTATGATATGATTGTGTTGTACCATCTAGGCAAGGCCAATGTAGTTGCAGATTCCCTTAGTAGATTGTCTATGGGTAGTGTTGCCCATGTTGAGGATGATAAAAAGGAGTTATTTCGTGAGGTTCATCAACTTGCCAGGTTAGGAGTTCAATTAGTAGATTCGACAGAAAGTAGTATATGGGTTCAAAATGGTTTAGAATCTTCATTGATTGTCAAAGTAAAAGAAAAGCAATATAGGGATCCAAGTTTGGTCAAGTTGAAGGAGGTAGTTAGATATCAAAAGGTAGAGGTTTTCTCCCAAAAGGGAGACGGTGTTCTTCATTGTTAGGGAAGATTATGTATTTCGTATGTTGATTGTCTAAGACAAGAATATTAGTTGAGACGCAAGGTGCATGGTACTCTATTCACCCAGGAGCTACTAAGATGTACCCTTTTTATGGGAAATCTATTGGTGGAGTGGTATGAAGAATGATATTGCAGAGTTTGTAGCTAAGTGTTCAAATTTTCATCAGGTTAAGGTTGAGAACTAAGGTCCTAATGGTACACTGCAGGAGTTTAACATCCCCACTTGGAAGTGGGAGGTGGTAAACATGGATTTTGTGATAGGGTTTTCTCGTACGCGTTGTCAACATGATTCAATCTAGAATGACCAAGTCAACTCATTTTTTTTCCAGTTCATACTTTATTTTCAGCTGAGGATTATGATAGACTTTATCTTAGGGAGTTGGTGAAGTTGCATGGGGTTCCATTGTCTATCATTTCAGATAGATGATACAGTTTACCTCTCACTTTTATAAGGCATTTTAGAAGGGCCTTGGTACCCAAATTTATCTAGTACAACTTTTCATCCTCAAACAGACTGTCAGGTAGAACAGACTATTCAGACTTTAGAGAATATGTTGAGGTTTTGTGTTATTGATTTTAAGCGTAGTTGGGATAACGACCTATCTTTGAGTGAGTTTGACTACAACAACAACTATCACTCTAGTATTCAGATGGCTCTGTTTGAGGCTTTCTATGGAAGGAGATATAGGTTTCCTATTGGTTGGTAAGTAGGCGAGGATTCTTTAATAAGGACAGATTCAGTATTTGAGGAAATGGACAAAGTTCAATTAATTTGAGAGAGGCTGAAGACAACCCAAAGTCATCAGAAATCTTATGTAGATGTGAGGATAAATGATCTTGAGTTTGATGTTAGTGACTTGGTTTACTTAAATATTTCACCTATGAAAGAAGTGAACAGATTTAGCAAAAAGGGGAAATTCAATCCTCACTATGTTGGCCCATATAGAATTTTGAGCTGTTTTGGAAAGGTAGCTTATGAGTTAGAGTTACCTACAGATTTGACATCAGCGCATCTGGTATTTCATGTCTTTTTATTAAAGAAATGTATTAGCAACCCAACTTTAGTTGTTACCTTAAAGAGTGTGGAGGTGGAAGATAGTTTATCCTACAAAGAAATACCAGTTGAAATCCTTGACTATTAGACTCGCATGTTGAGTTACAAAAAGGTTCCCTTGGTGAAACTTCTATGGTAAAATCAGTCTGTTGAAGGAGCTACTTGGAAAGCAGAAGCAAATATGCAAGCCAAGTACCCTCGTCTTTTCTCCATGACTTTATAATCAGCTTGATGTTATTAATTTCCTTAAATCGACACTTTTCGATCCCTATATCAGCTATGTAAGTGTAACCAAAGTTATGCTCGTTTGAATATGACTATAGTTATACTCTTCATAATAACTTAATCACTAATGTAGAGGCTAAATTTCCTTTGCACCGAGTGAACGTAAGGATTACATCTCCCCTATCAATTAGGTACGAGATGTTAGTAGCAGTCCCTACATTCCAAACCTATGATGCCACCATAGATTATGAGGGGTTCCCCGTTAGTTAGGCATGACACCCTCATCCTTCGGGACATAAGCCTTGTGGATCCACATCATCAATCATGTGTTGGTACCCCTGGCAAGGTACCAACACCCTTCCAACTGGGGTTATAGGTTGAACCCTGATAGCACAGATTGAGGGATGTTGGTTATAGCTAGGTTCCACAGTCTCGATTCAGTATTGAGAGTATGATAGTTCAGGTTTGTATGACCAAGTATACAGATAACAATTATTAATTTATTCAGAATATTTTAGTACATGATTATACTTGGTGTTGCATTCTCAGTTTTACATGTTCATGCGCCCATGTTCGATCGTCATGTGTATTTCAGTCAGTCCTTACCTTACGTATCAGTACATTCAAAGTCCTGATCGCATACTTTTCTGTTGCCCTATGTTATCTTATAACATAGGTTCGGACGCACAACTTTCTGATCACCCCTAGACAGCTCAGTAGTTTCCCATAGTAGTATTGGTGAGTCTTTATTTATCGAGGACGTGACATGTTATTTTTGTTATTTCACTATTTATTTATGTTCAGTTTGGTTAGAGTTAGTTTGGGGCTTATCCCATTAACTCCGTAGGTATAGAGGTTTTTGGACAGACTATCTAGTTTTCAGTGTTAATCAGATATTCCAGACATATTGTTTTATGTATTTCCGTATTTCAAATTAAAAGTACCTTATCAGTTTATCTTCTGCACATGTTATATTACTATTTTTTTATTCAGTGCTCGCTGTAGGTACCAGATCATGGGTTAGCTAGGGGTTGCATGGGGCCTTAGGTACTCGTCGTGACTAGGGGGTAGCTTCGGGTCATGACACCAAGCTACCCATGCTAGTTGACTTTCGGATCAAGGCATCTGCAATAGCATTAGCCTTGTTAGGATAATAGAGAATAGTCAGGTCATAATCCTTAAATAACTCAAGCCAACGACACTGCCTCATATTAATATCCGGCTAGGTGAAGAACTACTGAAGACTACGGTGATATGAGAAGATCTCGCAATATATCCCATACAAGTAGTGCTCAACTTCAAACATATACATCAATGCATAACTCCAAATTATGGGTAGGGTAGTTCCTCTCATGGGGATTTAACTAACAAAAAACATACACAATCACCTTACCCTTCTGCATCAACTCAAAACCTAACCCAACATTAGAAGCATTACAAAAAATAGTAAAACCTATGCCCTCCTTCGAAAAGGCTAGATAGGAACTGAAGTCAACTAATCCTTGAGCTTTTGAAACTCGCCTCACAAGCATCGGACCACTGAAAGGAAATCTTCTTCTGAGTCAACTTGGTCAATGGAGCTGTAATAGATGAAAAATCCCTTATAAAACGTCGGTAGTAACCTACTAAACTATAAACACTCTAAATCTTAGTAGGATAAGTAGGCCTAGTTCAATCTTGAACCACTACAATATTGCACGAATCGACCATAATACCTCCTTGGTCACCACATGACCTAAAAAGGAAACAGACTCAAACCAAAACTTACACTTGTTGAACTTAGCGTACAACTTTTTGTCCCTCAATCTCTGAAGCACAGTTCGCAAATGCTTCTCATGGTTAGCCTCACTCTTGGAGTAGACCAAGATATCATCTATAAATAAAATGACAAAAGCGTTGAGATACCGTCAAAGTAATCAATTTAGCAACTTCATGAATGCGTCTGGGGTGTTGGTCAACCCAAAGGACTTGACCAAGAAATCGTAAGACTAGTACAGAATTCGAAAAACTATCTTTGTAATATTCGAAGCTCTAATCCTCAAAGGTGATAACCAGACCTCAAATAAGTTTTTTAAAACATCAAAGCACTCTGAAGATGGTCAAACAAATCACCAATACACAAAAGAGGATACTTATTCTTTACTGTCACCTTGTTTAACTATTGATAATCAATAAACATACACATATACTCTTTTTTTTCTTCATAAGCAAACAGACACCCCAAGGTAATACACTAGGCCAGATAAATCCCTTATCCAATAACTACTGCAACTGATACTTCAATTTCTTCAACTCTGTTGGGGCTATCCAATAAGGAAGGATAGAAATAGGCTTGGTTCCCGACTCAACATCAATAACAAAGTCAATATCATGATTCAGAGGCATACCAGACAAATACGTAGAGAAAACATACATGAGCTCATAGACAATATGAATGGAATTTGAAGAAAGAGGTTCTGAAACACTAGTATCATGAATATGGGATAAATAAGACAAATATACCCTCTTAACTAAGCGACGAGCGTGAAGAAAAGATATAACTCTCTTGGAATCGTAATGAAACACACCCTTCCAAGCTATACTTAGAACATCCAACGAAGCTAAAGTCACAGTATTAGCATAACAGTCTAGGACAACACGACATGGATCTAATCAGTCTATATCCAAAATGACATCAAAATATACCATATCTAGGATAGTCAAATCTATCAAAGTCTCGCATCCAACAAAGGTCACAACATAAGATTGGTTGACCCGATCCACCACTAAAGAGTCTCCTATGAGGGTAGTTATATGGATAAGTACATCAAGAGGTTTACCAGAAAAATCAAAACCCGAAGCAAAATATACAGCTACATAGGAAAAAGCCGACCCCGGGTCAAATAATGTAAATACAGATTGGAAGCCAAAAGGGACATACCCATAATAGCAACATCAAAAGCATCTATCTCTAACCTGAAGGGTATAGCATAACACTATACAGTACCCCCACCTGACTGAGTATCCCTGCAACCACCACTATGGGCACCACTACCTCTGCCTTATGTACCTCTAGTATAACTTCTACCTCTGACTATCGATATAACAATAGGCTTAATAAGATGATGAGGATACTGTTTGGACAAATGACCAACCTTATGACACACAAAGAAACATCTATGGATTGACTTAACAGGAAAAGATACAATTGATCTATAATGACCACCCAAAGCTACTGAACTGGAAGACCCACTACCTGAACCTTACAAGGATGCCTGCACTAGTCTACTATGATTACCACAAAATCCTCTAGAATCTTTATCTCAAGGAGAGTGACCTATGAGCTCACACTGATGGTGCATCCTCTTAGCTCCCCCTTGAGACGCTCAAAGAATAGACTCAATCATCGTAGCATAATCTACTATACTCTAAAATGATACCCCTGACACTACCATCTGGCCGATATCTAGCTGAAGTAAAATATCAAACCCCTTCACGAACTTTAAAATCTTCCCAGACTCGATGGCAATACTGGCATAACAATATCTAGACAAAGCATGTAAGAATTCTTATACTCGACCACGATCACAGAGCCCTTCTCTAAGTGATTAAACTCATCTGATCCCTCAAACTATAAGGCACATATATGTCTAAAAAGGCCTCAACAAACTATCCCAAGTCATCTCTGGCAAACCAAGAGGTCTACAACTAACAAGTGACCTCCACTAATTCCTGGCTGTATCTCTCGACTGGTAAGTAGTGTAGGTAACCACACGTGACTCAAGTGATCCAATATTATGTAATTTCTCTCTAAATCAATAAATAACTCATGGGCATTCTCGCTTGTAATACTACTAAATTTGAGTGGATCTTTCCAGCCTCTTCTGATCCTTAGAAGACATAACAATACTCACAATAATAGGAGACAGAGGATTTGGATGACTGAGATCCCACCTGATGGGGTAACATAAATGAAGGTTGAACCCCTGATCTCAAAATACCATACTCAGATATAGGTACTAAAGGAGGATCCACGCTCAAAGAATGTGGAGCACCATAAGCTAATGTTTGTATCACTAAATAATCCACACTCAGAATCAGAGGAGAACTATAGGCAGACTTTAGCATAAATATAGGTATAATACTTAGAACTAGAGTAACACTAGGGGAACTTAAAGAAGCACCCTCTACATGGGTCAGTAAATGAATCGATAACCTCTTCAAGATTGGGGTAGAGAAACTTTTTGGGACCTGAGTAGGTCTCATATCTCTACGCTCAACCTAAGGCTTAGAGGAGAGCCCCCTAGTCCTACCTCTGGAAGAGGTAGATCCTAGTGCCTATCTACTACCTTAGGTCCATCCACAACTCACAACTTTCCCTTTAGACGAGGTTCTCTCCTCGGATGATGGCTCTGTATCTCCTCACATCTATGTAGAAAAGAATGAAATACAATTTAGAACATAATGTATGAAAGATTCGCACGATAAGAAATAAAATAAAGGAAGTTTTATAAAGATATCTTACAGCCTCTCGAAGATTGATATTTATGTTTATGTACCGATCTGCAAGATTTTACTAGACACCATATTCATACATTGATGAGACCAATGAATCTAGATGCCTTGATAGTAATTTGTCACGATCTAAAATCCAAGGGTCATTATGGCACTTGACACGACAAGCCTTGACAAGTAAGACAATCACCCAAACTGGTATAATGTAAGACAACACCAAAACCCCAAGGTAAGACTTCTAGAACAAAGTTGAACCACACATATACATTAATAGCAAGAAATTCATAGCAACGATACCATCAATCACCCTAACATATGTGTCACAGTGTAAGAACTAACTAAGTACATCTCGAATTCAAAATATACAGTTGATAGTCCAATAGGAACATAATCTATCTACGAATATGAAAACAAGACATAAAATAAATAAAGAGGAGGTAGTAGATCAACTTTAAAATAGTAGACTGACCCTACCTCAAAAATACTCCAAACATTATAGAAATCAGCTATCGTGGAATATGTTCATACATGGATTTGCACTGAAGGGGCATTACAGGGATAAGTATGATCCATTTGTACTCAATAGGTATCATAGGAAATTTGAGTAAAGTAGAAAATAAAGTATATAAACACAAACTATGGGCACGTCATCTGAAATAAGAAAATATCCTAAATGATAGCCCACACCGTCTCCACTAACAATTTTAAAGTTTACAAATAAACCAAATACAAGTACATAAAAGAAGAAAAGGACATATAGACATCAAATTAAATACAAGAGTATAACACAGGAAGAGAAAAAGTGTATAAAATACAATGAGAATGATAATAATAGTGATGATGATGTGATGCAAGAGGTTGTCACACAAGTTCCGTATACACCGATCGAGATGTGATCTCGAGGTATGATCCATGAGGGGTTCGTCAACCCATATACAATCCATCAACCAATACCAATCAAACAACCATAACTCCTCTTCGACACATACTTTGGCAGAGGATTTTTAAAGATGTCACTTTTTCTGTAAGAAAAACTAATATTTCCACAGTGGTACCAATGTTTGAAGAATGTATATAATATAAGGATGTAATGCTCACAACTAAAAAAAATTAGCATTTTTGAATCCAACTAATATACCAAGTACATGAGCCAAAAAACCACTCAATAAGCTAACCATCCATGATCCAATATAATCCATATACCAATAGAGTAAGATATATAATAATATCCTGTTGATAAGACATAAATTCCAACTTAGATAATTTCCACCAAGAAGAAAACAACCAATTACATAAATACCAGACCTACAAAATCATATAAGACTCCACACAATCACACATAGCAAATAATGTCTCGAAACCACCGCATAACAACACAGGCCCCCAGGCGGGCATAAAATAGTAACAAAGCCATTTACTTGATTAGTTCCCGCACCCATAACATGCTTTTATATCAACATCAACTACTCATCCCAGCTTGAAGAAATTTAATCCATAATCTACCTCGAATGATAGAATCCTAATAGAAAAAGCTCCAATTACTAAGCCTTCTTCTCATGAACGACCTAAAAATCAACTAAAATACACAAACATAGAATCTATGAATCTAGAAAAAAGCCAAAGATATCCATATTCATTTTTGAGTCGGAATCAAAACGAACCCTCAAAATAATTTTTCAAGAAAGAAGGATAAAATTAGAATTCTTATCCATAATTATATTCCCCATGATTAAATGAAGCCATATAAGAAAACCTAAGTGAAAATAGGCTGAAATTGAAGAAATACTGATTTAGGTCTTCCGACCTAAAATTCCCAAATTCTACTTTTGAAATCGGGTTTTAATAAGCTTTAAATGACACGAATCAAAGAAAATAATTGAAATAGGTATTTTTATCTTACCCAAGATTGAAAATGAAATAAATCATCTAGAAACTCTAAAACTAAAAGCTCCAAGTCTAAAAAATAGTGGAAAAATTGAGAAAGGGGTATATAAACCACTCATGCACCTGTCAAGCGGACACTAGGATGCTTAAGAGACCATCTATTAAGCGGCCAAGTGCCACATAAGCGACACCCACCAAGGTCTGTATATGTCACTTAAGCGGACCCAATGTTTCTTAAGTGGAGAGGGTCCCGCTTAAGCGATACTCAACTATGAAGCCAAGGTCGCTTAAGTGACCTTTGCTTAAGTGACCCAAGTGTCGCTTTAGTGGATGCAACAGCTAAGTGGTGCATCATCTCAAGACTTAGAAACCCTTCGTGATTCATTTGAAATCCTGAGACATAAATAAACTATGCTACCCTATCAAATTCGATGCTTCAAACTCAATAGCGATATTAGATTTTCAAAAAAAAAATATTCTTTTCATAAAATTGATCCCCGAGAATTAATTTTACTACTTTCTAAATTGAGGTTCGAAATGAGATATCTAATACATAAAATCACACCAATCATGTTAGCAACCTAGAATCTACGTTCTAGATCTGCTGGCGTAGTTTGTTTTGCCATTCGACACACAGAACCACAAATATTAATGGAAGTCAACTAATAAGCCTTTTTACTCATCAAAACTACAAACTCGCACAATTCACACCAAAATAAATTGAAAACCATGTCAATCATCTCTACAAACCACAGAAACATCATGAAGCAACCATGGAGATGGGCAAAATAATCAAATTACATAAAAATAAAATTCCACAAACGTTAAGTCATTATAGATAGTAATATATTAAAACTATTTAATTCATATATGATATTCAATTAAATTGAAAAAAATATGCAAAGAGTGAATGAACTTATAAGTTACAAGATTGCAATTACATCTCACTAACTTTATAAAGTTAAATACTTGAATTGAAATATAAAAAATTCAATAGATTACATGATTAATTGATAATTCTATAAATTTTGCATCATCTTTTCCAATTCATTCATGTTGATACTAACAGAAATTGGCTGAGGACTGTCAAAATCAATGGGGCCAAAGCCATGCATTGGACTTGATTGTGCTGAGTTCTCCCTTGAAGTTGTAATTTCTTCAAGATCTTGTTCATTTGCCAGTTCCTCGTACATTCTTTGATTTCTTCGTTTCTCTATAATTCAGTCTCTAAGGCAAACTACAACATTCATGGCACTACCTCCCAATGAGTGTTGATTGTCTCCAAGCTGCTGCCGTCCTTGAATAAAAGAATTATCTAATGAAACAGTTGACAATAGAACATTCAATATATCTCTAGATAATCTTGAAAGTATAGGATATTGTCTTTTATTATTCTTCCACTAATTCAGGGTGTTGATCCTTGATCTACAATCCTCTATAGGCTGTCTAAGATAATACATAAGTTCTTTCCAACAAACGCCTCTGTGTGATGAAGACGACTTTCTATTTCAAACATTTAAATAAAAAACATGTTCAGAAAAACTACTATGTGCCTATTTTTTAGAAAATGATGGCTCCTGGGGAGGATGGGGAGCAAGGGTTGGAGTAATATGTACGAGTAAAGCATTATCAAGTAAATCAACATAATGATTGTATAATTTGTTGATGTAATTGTTCGCATAAGACATAACCATAAACAAAGAAGGTTCTTCATTACGTTGTACATCTAAAGCATTATAAATAATAGAAGTAAATTTGGACATAGTATTATATTTCATACATGGATTTACTATAGTACCAATCAAGTAAATAGGGGAGACAGATAAAAATCTTTTTAAAATATATCAATCATTGTAACAATAGCATCTTCATAACCTAGTTTATTCTTATATTCGTTAAGCAATAAAGAAATGTCAGCTAAATAACCTAAAATATTATAAAGAATGGGATGATAACTAGTAGAAAATTCAACCGTAGCTATATAAAATTTCTTCAAAAATTTAACAATATCACCAGTCATAGACCAATAAGAATAATGTAACATACACTCAGGAAAAGAACCAGCAAATTGATTAAAAGTCACAGTAATAGAAATTTTATAAATAAGGCAAGTTTTTAAAAAACTATAAGTAATATTCCATCTAGTATATACTTCTTCAAACATTAATAACGATCTAAGTCTACTTCTTCAAATAAGTAATATCAATTTTTATTAACAACACGATCAAGATCAGAAGCTCGAGCAACTCTACATGAAAGATCTTTTAATAATATAGATAAATAATAAATATATTGTTTATGGATTCTAATAATATAAGAACGATAAGTACTTCTAGGAATTCCATCAAATTTAGGATTATAAATTGCTTGAATATAATGAATAAAAGCTTCAGAAGAAGCAAAAGAGAAGGGCAAATAACCCGCAACTATCATTTTTGCTAATTCTTTACCATCTTTCATTTCATTATAATAATGAACTAGTTTATCAATTTTTTAATCCAATCTAGTTTGAGTTCCCCCCTAACAGTTCCATCATATTCTGCCTAAACTAGCTCTTTGGGGTGCTTATTTTGCAAAAATCTCTTTCATTGACCTGTACCTCCTTTATTTCCTTTGATCTTATACTCATATAATTTCTTAGAGAGATTGTATTGAACCTTAGTCGTTCCATCTATGCAAGTATAAAATTTTCACACAATATTAATTTTTCTGTGAGATCTTATAGGGGGCCAGAGATGAGGATTAATTGATTCAAATCAAAAATTAACATTGTCGGATTTCGGTGTATCATTGAATCATCATCATATTCATTCAAATCAATTGAGTCCACTTCATTCTCCTCTATATCATAATTTTGTTGAGCTTCTAAAAAATATATATTGTGAGCCCCTACACCTATTTCATTTTCAAATGGTTTGCTAATTGGCACCAAAGACACATGAGTATATCGAGTATTTGAACTACCTCTATCACAATTGAAATCAATTATTTTTTACTACTACTACCACTTTCGGGACAAAAATTTCTAAAGCTTTTACCAATTTTTCTTAATTTATCTATATTACAAACTAAACTAACAAATATTTTAAAAAGACCAAAATAATACAAATAAATATTTAATAAATAATACACATTGAAAATTAAAATTAAGAGATGGAACAACAATATCAAATTTTTAAAGTATCTGAAAGTTGAGTCTTTTGAAAACTGCCACTTGATATTTTTAATTGCAAAATAACAAAACAAAATTGAACACTTTATGCGATAATTAGAATAATTGAGAGAGATTTAGAGAATGAGATTGTAAGTTATGTGAAAAAAGATTGAAATGGTAGGTATTTATAGGAAAAATGTTGATTTTTTTTTTTAAATTTTTTTAGCCAAAAGGTTATTTTGGCCGTTGGGCCAATGAGTATATAGTCGCTACTAGACAATCTGTTGGACTTGGGCAGTTGAACCTATTGATTTTTCTTTTGGGTTTAACGGGCCATTCTGATCCGGTGCACTGATGTACCTAGTCTAATCTGTCGAACTGGGTTGGTCTATCGAGCTTCGTCGACTAGATGACCCAACCCCCTAACCCACCGCCAAACCTGACAATGTTATCCTCTTTGAATTGGATCTGGTCCGATCGACTTGTGGGCCAGTCTTAATGGCCCAAAATCGATCTGAAACCGCCTAGTTGCCAAGTTTAATCATAGCATAAATCCAACAATTCAACAGTTTTAGTCACTTTATATCAACTTTAGTATCAAAATAATACTTAATACAAAGAAAAACTATGCTTTACTATTTATATAGCATAGCATAGATCCAACAAGAATAATTTCATTCACTTAATATCAACTTTAATATCAAAACAATACTTGATGTCAAGAAATACTATGTTATACTATTTATATAGTATAGCATGGACATAATAATTCAATAATTTCAACACTTGATATTAACTTTAATATAAAATAATATTAGAAAAGAGTGTATCAAAATTTAACACCAATATAAGACTATAAAAGTGTAACAATATCGTTGATAGAAAAAAATAAGTTCGAGCAACTAAAAACTACGAAAACATTCATTTTTAGACACAATCCATATATAGTTTCTGAATATTCGGAATAACTTCTCTCAAAATCTTTGGACCCCTAAATCTGCTAGTAACATTTTCAGTCACCTCACTTTCACTAATTACACCATCATTTGCTTTCTTCAGACATAATTGAAAAGTTGTGAATCATATCTAAGACGATGGTTGGAAGAATTGAAGTTGATGCTTGAAATCTCAAACACATCATGGCTACAAAAATCAGCAAAAGACAAATGCAAACATACCATAATCACTGAAATAAAATAAGTGATATAAGACAATAATAAAAAATGATACAACTAATTATCATGCATTTCAGTTTGTAAAAAATTTTTAAAACACATATCTTTTTAATACACAAAAATTAAAATAAACATCTTACAATTTTTTTTAGATTTATTATTGCTAACCTTCTTAGAACATCTTTTATAATTGTTATATTAGACCTTAACCGAAGGTGCATCTATTTCACTTTTCAATTTTCGGAATTTATGTGATCGAATTTCTCAAGATCAAGACATTTGGAATACATATTAATCAAAATAGTCCCTACGACAATATTCAAAGCAAAACCAACTTTCAACACAAAGTTATGCAACTGAGCGCTGACTTCACAAACTTCAAACTGAGCTCAAACAATCAATGCAGCTAAAACACTTGACGGTGTCGGTCCAATTCCCTCTCTTAGCATTTTAATAAACAAATAAATCACCTTTTCAGCATAATGAATGTCTAAATAACCAAAAATCAAAGCATTCCATGACAGAACATTTCTTTTAAACATTTTATTGAACACTTGCTCTGCTAATATTACACTACCATATTTTTCATACATATCAACAAGTGAAGTGTTGATTTGGCAATGTGTTTGAATTCCAATTGAGAAAGAACCCAATTTTGTATATGTGGAGATGATTTTTTTGGATTTCTTGTTGCTAACCTTCTTAACATCTTTGACAATTGTTACATTTGACCTTGATCTTGTAACTTGAGAAGGTGCATCTATTCCACTCTTTGATTTTTTGAATTTGGGTGACAAAATTTCTTCTTCATAAATCGAATTGGATATTTTCTCACGCACTATATTTTTCTCTTTTAATTTCTCTTAATAACTTGGTGAAGTAGATTTCTCAAATTCCAAAATAACTCTTAAATTGAAACAAAATTCAAACCCCAAAAGCAAAAATCAGTTAAAAAAGATCAAAGATACTACACACAACAAATTAAAAATTAGAGAATTCATACACAGATGATTAAAAAATATATTTAAGGAAGATGCATGTTTTAATAGGCAAGAATTTTTTTTTTCAATAAAGAGAGTTATAGAGAAATATGTAACTTTAAAAAAAAAAGGTGAATCGTGAAGGATAAATTATTGACTAGATTTTACTCCTACCATAATTATCAATACAGTTATTACGAGAGATGAAATATTAAACACTAAAAAATAGGAGATAATTAGATTAATAAATATGTATTTAATGATTTTTTGAAAAAAAAAATTTAAAAAAATTGCTACAACTTGCAATTAGTTCCATAGTTCAATAATTATCTAAACGTGTTGCTACAACTTGCAATAAACAATCTAATAAGTCTATACAAGATAATTTTCTCTTTAATGTATATGTAATATATCAGTACTGTATAAATAGTTAAAATGTATCGAAATTATATAATTTATTTATAATCGTATATATATATATATATATATATATGATGTATAACTATGTATTAGAGATGTATATACATTCATAGACATTGTGTATAGAATATTTATGCATTACAATAGTTCATCTTCCTTATTTTTTCAATCCTGACCATTTCAAATTTCTTCTAAATAGTCTCAAATTTTAGATATGAGCTATTTCTATCAATGTTTTGAGTCATTAGATATATTGTTCACTCAAGATTAATCATGTTTGCAGCACGTCAAATTTTAAATCGAGCTACATAAGAAGCTTTAACGATTGAACATAGAGTCTCAAGCTTCCTTTCATATTTTCAAAGCCTAAACATGACTATGTTTTGAGTCTTTTGATATATTATTTATTCAAAATGATTAATATTTATAGCAGGTCGAATTTTAAAATTTAAGCTTTGAAACTCCTCAATGGCAGATTTTTGCACTAATCCAAATGTTTTCGTCATGTGGGAGTTCTAAAATTTCACTGATGATAGAGTTAAGTATTCCCAATGAAAGAGAAAGAATAATCCAAATGTTTACCTATCATGGGAGCATTAACAATTCACTAATATGTAATTCATTTATTACATAGTAAATTATTCCCAAATGTATAGAAATAGAAAGAGGATTTGTTCTAATCCTGTACACCGCCTGCAATAAACTTAGTTGAATGGACTATTGGGTTATGGGTCTTTTTTCCTTCATATGTGGATAAATAAAGTCCAATTTGGACCAACCCACTGTTGCCCATAGTTCCATTACAATGGGGCATACATATAGATCTTTTTAGGTCTTGTTTCAACATCCACAAAAGAGTTTTTCAGCAGCAAAAAAGAGGAAAAGAAAGCAGATTTTTGCCAAATAATCAGCCACAGCAACAACCAAAGACTGGCAATAACAAGTTGTTCCTGCTTAAGCAATTGATGAATATCAGGTATAAAGAGACTAGTCCTATTTCTGATCATATAATTAATTTTCAGGGTGTCCTTTACCGGCTGTACGGAATGGGTGTAAAGTTTGATGAAGAAATTCAGGGACTTTGGCTTATTAGTACTTTAACAAACTCTTGGGAAACTCTTTGAGTTTCTTTGACTAATTCTGCTCCCAATGGTGTTGTAACTATGGAATATGCTAAGAGTGGTGCCTTAAATGAATAAATGAGAAGAAAATTTCAGACCTCATCTTTTTCATGTTCACACTCTAATATTTTGGTTATTGAAGAGAGGAAGAGAAACAAGTCCAGAGATTTAAATGATAGAGATAAAAGTATAATAAAGTCAAAATCCAAAGTCAAGAATGTTATATATGACTATTGCAACAAAAAAAGGCATAACATGAATAATTATTACAAGCATAAGAGAGACATGAGACAACAAAATAAAAAAGGCAATAATAAAAATTGTGTTGTTGTTGTTGCCAATGATGCTCTTCTTGTTGCTTGTGGTGAGAATGTCATTAATTTGTTTGTCATAAGTTTAGTTAGTTTGTGAATTATGGTGCTACTTCTCATGTTACGCCAAAGAAGGAATTATTTTCTTCTTATACTCTAGGTAATTTTGGAATATTGAAAATGGGCAATAATGCTGAAGTTAAAGTACTTGGCATTGGCACTGTTTGTTTGGAAAGTAACAATGGTTCCAAACTAGTTCTCAATAATTCCAAGTATGCTCTAGATGTTACCTTGAATTTAATTTCTGTAGGGAACCTTGATGTTGAGGGTTATGTTAACACCCTTGGTGATGGCCAGTGAAATCTTACTAGAGGTTTGATGATTGTAGCACAAGGTGACAAGTTGTCTTACTAGTACGTATTTCAGGGCTCTACTTCTAGAGGATTGATAAACTTGGTGGAGAATGATAATTCATGAGAGTTATGGAATATAAGGTTGAGTCATGTGAGTGAGAAGGGGATTGATAGTTTGTCTAAGAAAAATTTTCTTTCTGTAGTGAAACAAACAAAGTTGACAAAGTGTGTTCATTGCTTAGTCGGTAAACAAAAAAAAATTTCTTTGATTTGCTGGAGTTGGTACATTATTATTTGTGTGGCCCTTTTAAAGTAAGGTCTCATGGCGGAGCACTTTACTTTGTGACTTTTTTTTATGATGACTTTCGCAAACTCTAGGTATTTTCTTTGAAGTTCAAGGATCAAGTACTTGACATGTTCAAGGGTTTTCAGGCCTTGGTTGCGAGACAAACAAGGAAGAAATTGAAATACATCCGCTTAGATAATGGTGGTGAGTTTATTGGTCCTTTTGATAGGTATTGTAGAGAGTAAGGTATTCAGATTCAGAAAACTCCCAAGTTGAATATTTTAGCAGTGAGGATGAATAGAACTCTAGTTGAGAGGGTTAGATGTATGCTTTCGGATGATAAGCTGCCAAATTCCTTTTGGGCAGAAGTACTTAATACTGGTGCTTATGTTATTAATTTATATCCTATTGTTGTTTTGGATGGTGATGTCCCTGAAAAATTTTGGTATGGTAAGAATATTTCTTATGATCATCTTAGAGTCTTTGGGTGTAAAGCTTTTGGTCATGTTCCTAAGAACGAAAGGTCAAAGTTGGATGTTAAAAATAGGCAGTGTATATTCATTGGTTATGGTCAAGATGATTTTGGCTATCATTTCTATGATCCAATTGAGAAGAAACTTTTTAAAAGCTATGATATTGCGTTCTTTGAAGACCAAACAATTGAAGATTTTGAAAAAACAGAGAATGTTAATTCTCATAGTAGTGAGTCTAGTTGATGTTGATCCAGTTCCTTTGACTACTACTCCTGAAGAAAATAGTCATGATGATTAAAATAAAGTTGATAATGAAGATGAGGATCAAGTCTGGAATGACCAATATGGTGATGTTAATTTTAACGATTTGAGACTACCCCCTAGTCGTCACATGGTGCTTAGGACCATATGTGATCCCAAGCTAACCTTGTACTGACATAAATCATGAGCAATTGAATAAAATACATAAATCTAAATGAAATAAGAGGAAGATAAATCTTTTCTAAATCTGATCAATACAAAGCTACATAAAAAAATGATTACAACTCTGCTTATACAAAATAAAACTGGAATTAAATACATTAGTTCTACTGACAGTGTATGAAGCATCTACTATACTGACTATAGGTAGATGGGGCGCAACTCCAACTACCACTAATCAATAAACATGAGTAATAAAATAAAGTACATAAATAAAATCTAACTGAAGTCTCCAAAGTAGGAGGAC
The DNA here is from genome assembly GCA_030864225.1 of Capsicum baccatum var. pendulum. Taxonomy (NCBI): domain Eukaryota; kingdom Viridiplantae; phylum Streptophyta; class Magnoliopsida; order Solanales; family Solanaceae; genus Capsicum; species Capsicum baccatum. Next base: position 199,708,134 of record CM061560.1, on the reverse strand, counting down.
TCATTATCTGCTGGCTGGAATCTACAACTATCTGATCGTGATATATGGACTACAACTGAACTGGTACCTAGATAATTAAATAATAGAGTACATAGACGTATATGTGGATCAGTACTTTTGGAATGTACTGAGCATATGGGGGTGAATGCATAAGTAAAAAAATAATGCAATATTCCAACACACTTTCAAAAACTGCATACTAAGTGTAAGTGACTCACCTTGGCTTAAATAATCAAAATTGTCTAATCATAAATCATGAGTAGTAAAGCATAAAAGTAATTCTTGTTAGCCACCACACTTAGTTCTAAAAAGTTGTACTCATATTCTGTTTCAAATCATGTAGGCTAAGTGAAAAGAGCTCACCTTTATCATCTGAAAATGAAAAACTGAAATCTGATAACCGATGTCTTATTAGGAAAATATCTGAGAAATTTGGGAGCCTTTACACTTAGTTTTTAAAATCTATTTTGTAATTCTTTTCTGTTAGGGAGGTTCTTCTAACTGACATAAACCATGTGAGCTACCATGAATTTCAATATCTCTTAGCCACATTGGTAGAGTTGTTCTACCGTTGCCATCGGAATAGAACCTAGCTACAAGGATCACTATACTAAACCCACTAGGGGTATTAAAACCTACAGTGGCGAATAGTTTTGGGGCATGAGTCCTAGGAATCATACCCAAATCTGTGCTAAATACTACTCTCTTTAATCTGTATGCTCATTCCGTAGGAAATCCACCTTAATACTAGCATAATGGTTTGTAATGGAAACCAGTTATGTGCCTGTGTATTTTAATTTATAATCATAACTACCTGTGTGGATTCCATATCTTAGTTGAGGATCAAAAGATTAAAATCTTTCTTAAAATCTGAATATATACTAATCATAGGGTTCTTAGGGCGTAAAACCCATGCTTAGGGCATAAAACTAACTGCATAATCTTCTTGAAATATCAATACTAAAACTTAGGGCGTAAATCCCATGCTTTAAACTTATGTAAAATTCATAGAAAAACATCATGCTCGATATACTTCTTGAAACACTTCAACAATATCATGCTTAAACTCAACTGGAAATCTGTAATCAATGTCTCAAACCACAATCATGGTGTTCAAATCATAAAAGAGAATTCTTTAAAATAAGAAAAATATGGACTTTTATTCTTCAATCACTTTATAAATCCATAACTCAAAATAGGATACTTTGGGTATGAACTCTAATTGCAATTCATGTAAATTAATCTTTAAAAACTAGTTTTGGGCACATGAATGAAAGGAGTATCCTTGTTCATAACCCCACGTACCTTATTATGTTTGATTTGATGTAAAATCTTGACTTTGAAGCCCTGGGAATGTTCTTGAATGTTTTTCTTGAAATTCTTGGATTAGGAACCCTAAATTCTTGGGTTTTTTTTCTTGATGAGGAGGTGATAAAATGGATGATGTTGAAGAGAATTGATCAGGGTTTGTTCTTGAGAATAAAATCGGAGAATGAGGGCAAATAATTCCCTAGTGGATTCTTAAAATCGTATTTTTATAACTTGGGTTGAGATGGGAAAAGATAAGACTGCCCTTTGGAGTTAAAAGTTTCAGCAGAAATCTCAATTTTGAGGCTCAACGCTGAGCGCTATTGGTTCCACCGCTATAGGCACCACCGAGCGGTGTAATATAGGTGACATAAAGTTTTGGACAATCCCAATTTTTTGGCTTACTACTGAGCTGTATTGGTTCCACCGCTATAGGCACCGCCGAGCGGTGTAATCACGGTGACCTACTGTTTCACACAAAAATTGCTATAACTTTTCACTCGGGTAATAGATTAAGCAAAAATTAGTATCATTGGAAAGATGATTAAATTACCTATAATTTGGTGGGTCTTTAGGTAGAAAATTCTACTTACATTAAAGTTATACACTTTCAAAGTCGACCCTTGTAGAATCTAACACCAAACTCTCGACGAAACTAAGGTTCTTAGCTCAACTTTATTCTAAGTAAATTATATGAACATCTTTCACTTCGAGAGGACTTAATAAACTAGGATAAATATCATGACACATGTATTAACATACAAATCATGAGATTAAATTTTATACACATAGGAATGATGGTTCTAATTCTAGTGCCAAAATATGGGGTGTTACATTATCTCCCCTTTCGAATCATTCATCCTGGAATGATGGATAGAAACTTGTTAAAGCCTTAGAGGTATGGAATAGCGTGGACATGATATATGATAACGCGCAATCTACAGCTTTCGCAGGAGTAAAAAGCGGTCGTTAGCAAATATAGAACCCAACCTGGGTTGGGTGTCGATCCCACAGGGAATAGCTTGGCCAACAAGTAAGCAAAATTGCTAAACTTTTGGTGCAAGTCTCGTAAGAAGGGGGGATTGTAATGTGTAAAACAATAAAGTAAAAAGATGAAAATAGCAAAGTAACAAGAGAAAGATTGTTATGTAAGTTGTAAACAATGAGAATTGAAGCGTTGGGGTTATGTCCACCTTCTGAGGTATACGTCTCTATTGGATATGAGTGTGTAGAGTTTTGACATGCAACTGCTTATAGAGAATTGTATTTGATGGTAAATCCAAGCGTCTTTCGACCTCAACAAGGACTATTTCACTTTAACTCTTTCGAGCTTAAAGCGTGTCTAACGGTACGAATTCTCTAAGAGGTTAGTCCAGTTACGGCACTAGCTTTTTAATAGGAAAGGGTGTCCTACTACCTTGACACTATCTCTTTTCCAGACAAATAACCTTTCTTTCGAACAAGTTAAATGTTAGACTGGCGTATTCTTGCGTTTGCAACCGCAAAGAATATAGATTAAGATGAAGAGAATAATGATATAAGCAGTATACGTGTCGTGAACTCACAAACTCACAGCAATAGATAGTAACTCATTCGGCTTCCATAACCCCAACAGAGAAGTTTAGTTACCCATGAATGCGAAGGAGATCACGATTGACATTGTTGTTATACCACAAGATTGAGTAATTTTCGTGTAGCTTAGGTGGTAGACGTGTGGCGTGAATTCCATGGCAAAAGTAACAATTCTCTTGTTGCGGTAAATAAGAATTGAATAGATGAATAGAAGAAGAAAAATAGAATTAATGGGAAAATTAGAAGAGTAGATTAGAAGATGAATTGTTAAGAGAGGAATGAATAAAAATCTCTAGCATGATAGAGTATTTATAATACCCATATCCTACTCCTACTACGCTAATGAAACAAATAACCAAATCCTACTAGGCTAATGGAATACTTAACCCAAATGTACTAGGTTAATGTAACATTATCATAATCCAAATAAACTAATGAAATACATAACCCAAATGTACTAGGTTAATGTATCATTGTCCAAATCCAGCTATGTGTCTGTAAGTTCCCAAAGTCTTCAGAAATGCTTTTTTAGCCCAAGACAGATTTTTCATGCAGCAGTTTTGGTCCTTAGGTGTGTACACTCCTTTTCCTTTCTTCGTGAGCTTTCTTTTGCGTCAAGTAAGCCATAAAATGCTATATTTTGCATCATTTATACCTGAAACTTTACTAATCATGTTCATTTGCTCATTTACAGGAAAAAGGACTAAAAGTGCATGAAATATATAATTTGTTCTCAAAACTAGGCTAAAATATGGGCAAAATATATTGATATAGGCGTGTAAATCTGCCTATCATCAACACCCCACACTTAGAGCTTTGTTCGTCCTCGAACAAAATATCATGTCCTTCTAAACATCAACTTAGGGTTTTTACAACAACAACACAAAACATTTATCAAGACAAGCACAACAATTATCAATAAAGAGTAGCTTTTCGATTATAAGTAGAAATAATTTAACCTCTAGCATAGACTCGTGATGGTGATCAACTCGCATGCAAACGTTAAGGTGCGTAGAATCATATACAACTATCTAAAACTCATCAACCATGTGTGTCTCACAATATAGTACCCATAATCACTCACAAATATATCATATTTTTCAAACATGGGTATCAACATATCCTTGCTCTCACTCTCACAAAGAATTCATATGTAGCAACTGATGAGCATAGGCTTGCCCTTAGTGTAATACTCCACTAAATGTCAGAATGTTAAGATTAGGATCAAGTAGGTCTTTTGATGGTTGTAATGTAGGCTAAGGGACGGGTAGGATCAGCTATTCTGGCCAGAAATAGTGACTAAGTTCCTAAGCACTTTAATACATCACATTGTATCATTGACATTTTTTCTTTCAACCTTTCTTTCTTTTATTCTACCGCCCTTGTTCTCCTCTTTTGTTTTTCAATTTTAAGCATAACTCACTTTTCAGCTTTCTTTTTCCTTTTTCTTTTCTCAACATACCTCTTATGATAGCACTTTCTTTTTCATAACACATTCAAGCACCATTACAATTTAAAGCACCATACTCACCCAATTTCCTCTTTTGTTGTCACATGACTTTTTCACTTTAAAGCACTTAGGAATTTGGATCAAATTACGGTCTTGAAACAAAATGGATTAGGCTTGCATGCAAGGTTGTCAAAGAAATAGGCTAAAGGCTCAAAAGGGTTTAACTAGGATGATGTTCATGGGTAGGTAAAACTGAAGGTAAACAAATATAGGTTGCCAAAGAAATGCCTAAATCATATCCTAAACTTACACTCCTTATTTTCGCTTTGCATACATACCAGGCAAGTTCTAGCATCAGCCACATACATAGAAGATACTATTAATCTCACACACACAAGGCACATGGTCGACTTGATTGGAAGTAATATAGACTCTCGACCCAACAAGTGAAGGAATTGAACCACAAAATATCACATAATGAGTCACAACTAGAGTTTAAACGTCTCAATAGTCACAATTGTAACACATACTCTTGTTATAATCTCATGCTGCACGTCAAAATAATTTCATGCGAAGCTAGAAAAAATTTCCTCCTAAAAAAACTTAAAAAAACAAAAAAAAAATGAACTCAAATAAAAAAACTTAAAAAAACAAAGTAAACAAACAAACATAGGTGCAAACAGAGAAGTATAGCATGCGATACCGCCACCCCACACTTAAACGGGACACTGCCCTCAGCGGGAAATAAATACGAAGAACCTGGTTAGTCGGACTCTTCCTCAATGTCGGGGGTTATACCCCCTTCGTCTGAATCATCATAAGAGTCGTCGTCAGAGTTCTCCTCCTCGTCAGAATTAGGCAAACGTCGATCGTCATCAGTCGGCACATCATCATCTAGAGGTTCCTCAAAGTATACGCCCACTCCACACATCTACCGTGCATGCATGTTCATTGGGTAGTCGTGGTCCAGCTGTTGGAGATCTTCAGTAGTTGGAACACGTCCACCACTCATCATAGTGAATCGTGTCATGCCATAGAGATGACGGAAGAAACTCTCATCACGAGCATGTCTCTCCGCAGTAGTAAGGTTGACACCATGAGTTATTTCAGCATCTTTGACCTTGGTGAGGTGAACCTTCTTTGTGTTATGTGGGAGTTTATGGTCAGCTGGTTCCTCTTCGATATCCTCCTTCCGCAAGATTGCTGTCAACAAATTTCTAAATGTGAAGTGGGACCTTTTGTGGAGTCTGGTCTTCCTCATGGTATATCGAATTATTGCCCCAAAGTTGATAGGGACATTCGTCATCAAAGCATAGACCAAACACACTGTATCTCTTGATATCTTGGTGTATTGAGTCCCAGGAATAAGGCATGAGTTGACAATGCGCATCCAGATTCTTGCTTCCCTATTTAGTGGAGCATAGGGGAAGGTGTTGTGTCAGCCGGTTTCTTTATGTATGCCCCACCTTGCCATCGATCTGCTTCCACAAAGTGTGTGTCGTATTGCTCTATAAGGAGGCCTGCTGTACAGCTCTTTGAATGGTGCTGTGTCGACCGAAGGTAAGCCAAGAAAAGAGTTCATCCAATCCACGGTGAGCTGTAACACTTGGCCCCGAATTTTGACTTCATTGCCTGTTGTGTTCGGCGACCAGTTGGCATAAAACTCTCTTGTTAAATCAAGGTTGCATTCTTCCATGTCGCGGAAGATGAAATCCAGCTTCAATGCCATTATTTTTGCCAACATACGCGGCTCCTTCTTTGCTAAGGTTTCCTTGTTGATCAAGTCGACGTGAACATATTTTCGTTCTTTGTTGTTCCTGTACCATTATTTGGCTTCCTCCTCAAGAACCGATTTTATTCCAAACATTCTGCGGGGTAGTTGTGCTGAGGATGATTCTCCTTGGTCCTTGCGACCTCTTTTCTTGCCCTTTTGTGAAGTGGTAGCCTTCTCCTTGCCTTGTCTCGCTTTAGGTGCCATTGTACCTGAGACTAGAAATAGTGTTAATGGTAGCACAATCTCAATCGATACAATCTATAAACAAGCATTAGGGGTACCACCCCACACTTAGTTTTGTTAACACAAATCAGTGAAGTGAAAGTGGTCGAGTACTCAGATTTCGTCGACATACGTTTTAGGATTGTATTCCGACAAGAAAATCAGCAATGCATCACTTACTTGCAGCCATTGGACTACTTTCATGGTAGATATAACAACACTACTACATAAGGGTTACCACATGGAATAGTTATTCTTACAACAATCACAACCTCTTATGCCGGTAGGCACTATAAGTCTTATCCCGATAGCCGGGATAGTCTAACATGTAAGTATCCAAACAACAATCTTAAGCAATGTTCATAGCCATAGTAATTCCGTAAATACCATAACAATGCTATTGAAACCAAATTCAAGTCGGAAACAAGTCAAGATTTTCCTACGTATATGTTCACTCACATGATTTTGTATCAACTATCCAAACACATAAACATCACCAACAATCTTATACGATTTAGCAATTCATACTAGACATAGCAACGTAGTACTTACGAGAAATAAATGAAGAATAAGAGAGCACTTACTTGCTTGAAGCTTGTGGGGATGGTTTTATGGATTGGAAGAGCAAAAGAAGAAAATTTTGAGAGGATTTGGATGTATATGCGGCGCCCTTAGGTCAATTTTTAGTGTGGTTGTGTTGTAAAACTAAGTCCCCTTTATATAGGAAGAGAATGGGTCGGGTTATGACCCATTTACAATCGGTTTTGGAGACAAAAATCCCACATATGCGGCGCATAATGCTTGGCATAGACATGACATATGCGACGCATTGTCTATAGCATAATGGGACATATGCGCCGCATAGTCTATGACATTCGTAGAAATATGCGCCGCATAGTCTATGGCATATGAGATACTGAGACCAAATGCCATAGCATAGGCGGCGCATAGTCAAAAGCACACTTAGGAATAGGCGGCGCATAGTGTATAGCACACTAGATTCCGAGACCTTAGGCTATATGATAGGTTGTGCATCGTTCGTGGCCTAGTTTTTCCAAGGCCTAGCCTTCCTCGATGCCTATTTGGGCATGAGAGATGCTCAATCCTTAGCCTTATGCATCACTATTCCTAACTTACCAACTTTACCATACAATGCGTCCAAATCATCAATTGAAATCAATCTCCTCGTTGAATACTTCTTGCACCTATATTTGCTCAAAACCAATGAAAACAATTAGTATGATGGGTTGCATCCCACCAAGCGCCTTATTTATTGTCGTGGCACGACATAGTTACCTCGAGTACTTAGACTTCGTCGAGATAAATGATGGCCGTGTCATTCATCGAGTCAAGAGGATCGATATAAGGCTTAACACGTTGGCCATTCACTTTGAAGATAACACCATTATTGTCTTCCAATTCGACTACTCCAGACGAGTAGACTTGGATAACTTTAAATGGACCAGACCACTTAGATTTTAACTTACCTGGGAAGAGTTTTAATCTGGAATTGAAGAGTAGTACCATATCACCCTTTTGGAAGTTTCGTCGAAAAATCCGCTGATCATGATACTTCTTCATCCGCTCCTTGTATAGGTCTGACCTTTCATATGCATGGAGACGGAATTCATCCAGGTCGTTCAGCTGTTCCAACCTCAGATTCTTCATATCATCCCAATTCAAATTCAATTGCTTCAATGCCCACAATGACTTGTGTTCAAGCTCGATGGGTAGATGACAAGCCTTCCCATAAACTAGTTGATAAGGTGACATACCAATGGGTGTTTTGAATGCAGTCCTATATGCCCATAGTGCATCATCTAGCTTTCGAGACCAATCCTTCCTCTTTGCATTAACCGTCTTGGCAAGGATTTGCTTGATCTCTCGATTGGAAACCTCTACTTGTCCACTAGTTTGGGGATGATAGGGCGTAGCTACCTTGTGTTTCTTGACACCATACTTGGCCAATACAGATTTGAATAGCTTGTCGCAAAAGTGAGATCCTCCATCACTTATGATAGTACATGGTACTCCAAAGCGAGAGAAGATATTCTTCTTTAAGAATGCTACAACACGCTTCCCTTCATTGTCGGCCAAACCTACAGCTTCCACCCATTTTGAAACATAATCTACAGCAACCAAGATGTACTTCATTCCAAACGAATTCACGAATGGTCCCATGAAGTCAATACCCCACACATCAAAGAGTTCTACCTCAAGAATTTTGGACATGGGAATTTCATGGTGTTTTGAGATAGCACCTTGACGTTGGCATTGGTCACACCTTCTAACATAGTCCTTTGCATCTCTGAATATCGAAGGCCAATAATAACCACTTTGCAATACCTTTCTTGCCGTTCGATTGCCTGCATGATGTCCTCCAACTTGGGATGTATGGCATGCTTCCAACATGGTGGGCACTTCTTCGTGGGATATACATCATCGAATGATACCATCAGCGCATCTTCGAAACAAATAAGGTTCATCCCAATAGTAGTGCTGAACGTCATGCATGAACTTCCTCCATTGATGGTAAGATAAATTGGCAGGTAGCACATTACTTACCATGAAATTTACAAAGTCGACATACCATGGTAATTTCTCCATTGTTTTCGCTACTATCTCCTCGTCCGGGAATGCATCATCAATCTGAATTTCAGGTTGCACCACATGCTCATTCGCGAGTCTAGATAGGTGATCAGCCACTTGGTTCTCGCAACCTCTTCTATCTTTCACTTCGAAATCAAACTCTTGCAGCAGAAATACCCATCTAATCAACCTTGGTTTTGCATCCTTCTTCATCATTAGATACCTAAGAGCTGCATGGTCTGTATGAACGATCACCTTAGTACCCAATAGATAGGCACGAAACTTCTCAAACGCAAACACAACCGCTAGGAGCTCTTGTTCAGTAACAGTGTGGTTCCTTTGGGCTTCATTCAGGACCTTACTCGCATAGTAGATAGGATGAAATAATTTCTCCTTTCTGTGACCAAGAATAGCACCAACGGCTACACCACTAGCATCACACATGACTTTGAATGGGAGAGACCAATCTGGTGCTACCATGATAGGGGCTTCAATGAGTTTTCCTTTAAGGCATTCGAATGCCTCCAAGAAATCGTTATTGAAGTCAAACTTCGCATCTTTCTCCAGTAGTTTGCACAATGGAATAGCAATTTTGGAGAAGTCTTTGATGAATCTACGATAGAACCCAGCATGGCCAAGAAAACTACGAACTCCCTTCACCGAAATTGGAGGCGGTATCTTCTCAATAACCTCAATTTTTGCTCGATCAACCTCTATTCCTCTTTCGGAGATCTTGTGCCCAATAACGATTCCTTCTTTTACCATGAAGTGGCACTTCTCCCAATTCAGCACAAGGTTGAACTCTACACATCTTTGCAATGCCATGCTCAAGTTTGCTAAACATGCTTCAAAAGACTCACCAATAACTGAAAAGTCATCCATAAATACCTCCAAAGTGTCTTCAACCATATCAGAGAAAATAGACATCATACAACGTTGAAAGGTGGCTGGTGCGTTACATAACCCGAATGACATACGTTTGAAGGCAAACGTACCATATGGGCATGTAAACGTTGTATTCTCTTGGTCTTCAGGTGCAATACCAATCTGATTTTAGCCTGAATAACCGTCCAAGAAGCAAAACCATCCTTTCCCTGCTAATCGATCTAGCATTTGGTCCATAAATGGCATTGGGAAGTGATCTTTGAGCATCTAAGAATTCAGCTTGCGGTAGTCCATGCATACTCTCCATCCAGTAACGGGCCTAAGTGGAATAAGCTCATTCTTTGCATTTGCGACCACCGTCATACCTCTTTTCTTGGGAACACATTGTACTGGGCTTACCCATGTACTATCAGAGATAGGATATACAACTCCTGCGTCTAACCACTTGATAATTTCTTTCTTTACCACCTCTTGCATAGGTGGGTTTAGACGCCTTTGATGTTGAATGGTGGGTGTGCACTTTTCTTGAAGCTGAATTTTATGTGTGCAAATCCCAGGTGGAATACCAATAATATCCGCAATGGTCCATCCAATAGCTCTAATATACTTGCGTAAGATAGCAATAAGAGCTGCAACTTGTTGCTCACCCAAATCGGCTGCCACGATGACTGGAAGAGTGTTTCCGCTTCCTAAGAATGCGTACTTCAAATGGCTTGGCAGCTCCTTCAATTCTAGTGTGGGTGGTTCTTCAATAGAGGGCTTAGCTGGTGGTGTGGGTCGATTCTTGAGATCAAGATCCAACTTCTTGGGAGTATAGCGATATGTCCCTAATCCTGATAGAGCACAAATAGCTTCCTTAGAAATTTCAGCATCCTCATTCTCTCCTTTCATGAGTAAAACCTCCAAAGAATCATCAAGAATTTGCTCTTCTTCAAGTAGGTCTTTCTCATCATCAAAGACAACATCAGCCACAGAAAATACACTCAGATCTTTGGGTTGCTTCATTGATTTGCAAACATCAAAACGAACCACTTCGTCATTTATTCGGAATGAAAGTTCATTAGCCCTTAAATCAATGAGCACACTTCTTGTAGCAAGGAAAGGGCGCCCCGAGATTATGGGAACTTCTGAGTCTTCTTCACAATCCAAAATAGCAAAGTCTGCCGGAAAGATGAATGAAGAAAACTTTACCAATACGTCACATAGAATACCAACAGGTCGTTTTACCGACCTATCCGCCATGACAAGCCTCATATTAGTTGGTGTAGGATCTCCTAACCCCAACTTCTTGTAGATCGATAATGGCATCAATTTGATGCTGGCTCCTAAGTCACATAGTGCTTTGGCAAAGTTCAAAGATCCGACGGTGCAAGGAATAGTGAAAGCTCCGGGGTTGGCCTTCTTATGAACTATCGATCGGGTAGCAATTGCACTACAATGATGTACATCATCCTTCAGCTCATAACTTGCTACCCTCTTCTTTGTCAAAAGATCTTTCATAAACTTCGCATACACAGGCATTTGTTCAAGTGCCTCCACTAATGGAACATTGATGGTCAGCTGCTTCAACATAGTCATAAATTTGCTGAACTTAGTGTCATCCTCCACCATCTTTAATCTTTGGGGAAAAGGTGGTGGTGGGTATGGAAGTGTTCTCTCCGTGGCTTTCTTCTCCTCTTGCTTCCGTTTTTCCACTTTTTCAGTTTGCACGTCGTTGGGAGTGACGTTAGTAACGTCATCCGCGGACTCCTCACGTTTCGCGTTGGTATTCTTGTTCGCAACTTCGTCAACCACTTGCTTGTATTTTGCTGAGGTTTCTAGCACCTTACCACTTCTGGTAGTGATGGCCATGCATGACCCAACATTCCTTGGGTTTTGCACAGTATCGCTCGGTAAGGTGCCAGCCTTTCTTTGATTGAATGCTGCTGAAAGTTGGCTCAATTGCTGCTCTATTTGTTTGATAGAAGTGGAATGAGAATCAACTAATTGCTTCATGGAGGACAAATCATTAATCACCTCCGTAACTCCCGCGCTCGTTGCTTCCACTCCTTTCAATAACTTAGCCATCATGTCTTCCATACTTCCAGAATTAGATGTGGTGGTATCACGTCTACCAGGGGGAACGTACAAACCACTCTTTTCATTGTTTTTCTTCCAACTACGTTGGTCTTTGCTTCCAGATTTATCATAATAGTTCCGACCTTGGTTTCCTTGGGCATTCCCGCGGAAACCCCCCTGATTGTTCAAGTAGTTAGCTTCTTCTTCAGAGTCAGATTCGTCTCTTCCATGTGCTACCACGGCCTTAACTTTTTCGATCTTCCCTGATAATAAATGCTTTGTCAGAAGATCCATTTGTGTTTTCATGTACGCCATGTCTTGATCACGTTCTTCTTCTCTTCTTCTTTGGTCTGCAGTCATGCCAATAGATAAAGTGGGGCTTGCTACCTAAGAATCCCTGGTATGACAAGCTTTACTTTGTTTCGTCATGCGATCTAGCATATTGCTTGCTTGACCAAAGGTGAGGTCCATGAAAGAACCTCCAGCTGCATTATCCACCACTAGTTTAGTTATTGAATTCAAGGCTCTATACAAGATCTCCATTAGGTGAACATTGGTCATGTGATGGTTTGGGCACCTCGCTAGCTTTGTCTTGAACCTCTCCCATATTTCATGAAGAGCTTCAGTGGGAAGCTGACGAAAGTTGCTAATTTCATCTCTCAATTGCGCCCTCTTGGATAGCGGAAAGAATCTTTCTAGGAAAGCGTCTCTCAATTGCCTCCAATTTGTAATTGAATCAGGAGTCAGCCCATTCAACCATAGTGTTTCCTCCCCAGACAGAGACAATGGAAATAGACATAATCGAATTGCATTCTGACCAACACCAGGATTTTCAAACGACTTGCATGTAGAAATAAAGTTGATGAGATGCATATTCGAATCATCGCCTGCTAGTCCACCAAATAATCCCTTGAGTTGCAATAACTGAATCATGGTTCTTGTGATGTTGAATTTGGCTCCGGGCGCTAATGGTGGTGGAATTATGGACCCAGTGGCTCCGGCACCATCAAGATCATCATCATCATCATCGAAAGCTGGCTGCATAGGTTGGCGATCATACCTAAACCGAGCTTGTCGAACTCTTCGGTTGGCAGGTGTTATAATTTCAGCATCCCACCTAGGGCTTAGTAACTCGTCATCTCCTAAATCCTCATCGTCAGGATTTGTTGCTCGTCCAGGATTATCAATGTTTTGTTGGTGTACTTGGGCAGCGGCAAGGGCATCCAATCTTGCTTGTTCCTGTTGAGCAGCCACCCTTTCGATTTCTGCTTGTGCTTCCATTCTTCCAATGCGTTATGGTTCAGGATTGATAGGTAATAACGGTTGACTAGAACTTCTAGTATGGGGCATGCACTGAATAAAAACCTGCAGTAAACAAAAACAAAAACTGAAAGTAAAAGTACGAGACTCTTTGACCAAAGGGTCTAGTAATTATCACGAACTTGATTGACACTCGTATTCCCCGGCAACGGCTCCAATTTTTGATAACGCTCAATCTACAGCTCTCGCAGGAGTGTAAAGCGGTCGTTAGCAAATATAGAACCCAACCTGGGTTGGGTGTCGATCCCACAGGGAATAGCTTGGCCAACAAGTAAGCAAAATTGCTAAACTTTTGGTGCAAGTCTCGTAAGAAGGGGGGATTGTAATGTGTAAAACAATAAAGTAAAAAGCTGAAAATAGCAAAGTAACAAGAGAAAGATTGTTATGTAAGTTGTAAACAATGAGAATTGAAGCGTTGGGGTTATGTCCACCTTCTGAGGTATACGTCTCTATTGGCTATGAGTGTGTAGAGTTTTGACATGCAACTGCTTATAGAGAATTGTATTCGATGGTAAATCCAAGCGTCTTTCGACCTCAACAAGGACTATTTCACTTTAACTCTTTCGAGCTTAAAGCGTGTCTAATGGTATGAATTCTACAAGAGGTTAGTCCAGTTACGACACTAGCTTTTTAATAGGAAAGGGTGTCCTACTACCTTGACACTATCTCTTTTCCAGACAAATAACCTTTCTTTCGAACAAGTTAAATGTTAGACTGGCGTATTCTTACGTTTGCAACCGCAAAGAATATAGATTAAGATGAAGAGAATAATGATATAAGCAGTATACGTGTCGTGAACTCACAAACTCACAGCAATAGATAGTAACTCATTCGGCTTCCATAACCCCAACAGAGAAGTTTAGTTACCCATGAATGCGAAGGAGATCACGATTGACATTGTTGTTATACCACAAGATTGAGTAATTTTCGTGTATCTTAGGTGGTAGGCGTGTGGCGTGAATTCCAAGGCAAAAGTAACAATTCTCTTGTTGCGGTAAATAAGAATTGAATAGATGAATAGAAGAAGAAAAATAGAATTAATGGGAAGATTAGAAGAGTAGATTAGAAAATGAATTGTTAAGAGAGGAATGAATAAAAATCTCTAGCATGATAGGGTATTTATAATACCCATATCCTACTCCTACTACGCTAATGAAACAAATAACCAAATCCTACTAGGCTAATGGAATACTTAACCCAAATGTACTAGGTTAATGTAACATTATCATAATCCAAATAAACTAATGAAATACATAACCCAATTGTACTAGGTTAATGTATCATTGTCCAAATCCAGCTATGTGTCTGTAAGTCCCCAAAGTCTTCAGAAATGCTTTTTTAGCCCGGGACAGATTTTTCATGCAGCAGTTTTGGTCCTTAGGCGTGTACACTCCTTTTCCTTTCTTCGTGAGCTTTCTTTTGCATCAAGTAAGCCATAAAATTCTGAATTTTGCATCATTTATACCTGAAACTTTACTAATCATGTTCGTTAGCTCATTTACAGGAAAAAGGACTAAAAGTGCATGAAATATATAATTTGTTCTCAAAACTAGGCTAAAATATGGGCAAAATATATTGATATAGGCGTGTAAATCCGCCTATCATCAATATGTTTTCCAAGAAAATATATAAATGAGCTGAAACATTACAAAATTCTATCATGAAATCGATTTCTTAGCTGACTTGCCTTTACTTACTATAAAAAGCTGATTCACGCTAAGAATTTAGAATTTGCTTGAAGTGTTCATGATGCAATCATACATATAGAACTACGAAGTGATAATTTATGTAAGAAGAAATCATGAGACAATGAGACTAAGATCATACAATGGGTATTACACTATCTGAGCTGGAATTCTTTGAAAACTAAGACCATTCGCTGACACTTGTGAACTGAATCATGACAAATATCTAAATCTGAAACTGATGCATGGTGCATTAACTGAGATGAATTTGCAATTTTCATGTATGTGAACATTTTACCACATGAAATGTCCTTAATCGTGAAACTTTGGGTAGTATGACAAGATTGAAAGTTGGAAATCTGTAGGGGATTATCTGCCTGATTGATAAACTGGATTACAGGCTCTATCAACTGGACCATACTAAGTGCCCATACTTAAATGGAGTATTTCTCCAAAACTCTTCTAAGAAATTCTAATAATATGGAGTGATCTGAACAAGAAATATAAATCATAAGCTAGTACAGAATTTCTAGGCCTTAGGCAATGCAACTTCTAGCTTTCAAGCTTAGCAACTCTTCAAATTACTCCCTCAACTATACTAATCCCCTTAATTACCATACTCATTTGATCCAACTTAAAAGTTCTGCATAGTCATTGATAACTTCATTTACTAAAGTCTAAACAGAACTAAATTCTCTCACTATGATCAAGCCTAACTCGAAATCACAAGGTACAACACGCCACACCATAATACTTGTCTAAGACATATGATTCAATCTTCTATGTCTCTTTTAGAGCTCACACCCTAAGCATATCATGCCTTACCACTTCAATGACTTATATGGAACTCTTACTTTGGATTCACTTGTGCATATTGCAATCATCGACTTACATTCCAACACGACATTCAAGATGATTATTATAACCACATATGAACTTCAAAGTAAATACCCCTAAGGGCATACTTCTCATATTCCCTAAATCTCTATCAATAATAATATTTTCACTATTTTTAAGAAGACATACCTAGAATTCTCAACTAACTATGACCTACACCTAATATTTACCTCAATATTTCTTCATCCTATTGCCTTACATAGAAAACTATAAATAATCTTTCTTAATGAGGTTCATCAACTCTCTTTCATCTAAACAATTGTTTATCCATTAGTATCACCACTATCTTAATGTATGAAGAGGTCACTGCAGGGCTAACGCGTAAGGATCTGAAACATGAAGGTATACCATACATAACATAGACACTTAACTAGGCCTGAGGAATAGAATGTCAAAGGTATAGATTCGTTAAGGAGATCTATTCTGGGGACGTACAAGATACAAATCTGAATTTTGCTAGTATCATGAGTTTTTGAGAACTGATCATATTCTAAAAGACGAGTTCATACTTATCATAAGCTATTCAACATAAGACTGGAGTTTATAGATTTTCGAGGGATGACTTGAAACACAGAGTGAAGTTGTTACTTACTTACTAAAAGTTAAGAATGAACTTGAATACTCATGAAGTGTATAAGTATTGGCCTTTGGCTTGGATCTCTCATGCAAGATATTAATTTGGTATGATAATGACTAAAATCCAAGGAATACTCTAGAGTAAGAAGGGTTCACTATCTCATCACAACTCTCATTGACATGTATTACAATCTAATTCTCAAAACTTGATTTGGTTCATCACTCTACCATCCTCCCTTAGATCAAAGCTTTCATTCTAAGCTTATGGGTCTATTCTATATCCTCGAGACTGAACAGTAATTTTGTTGCATTAATGGTCTACACATTTATGCTAAACTCGCAAGGATAAACTATATTTTGAACTTACTGACTTCATTATTGGACACCCTCTTAGTACATACTACCCTTAACTCTTTTTAGCTTTAATAGTCATAATCATAGACTTACACTTTATTAACCCAACAAATATACCCGCCTTACTGAAACACATAAACTGCTTCTTTTCCTTCATAGTCTACTAATATCATACCTCTAAACTTATAATTTCCCTAAACTACAAGAATTAAATTCTTACTTAAAAGGCTCACCACCAAATATCCCTAACTCCTCAACTTAGCTAATAGGAACACCCTGCACTGTATAGCTAGCCTTTTTCCATTTAACCACTCAAGGGTACTATTAAAAACAGACAACACTTAATAACCTTCAAAAATAATACAACCACATATTACCTTGATCTCCCCTCTATATTATACTTACAACATCATGCTAAATTACAAATAAATGAACTTAAACTCTTGTATACACTATTCAAGCCTACTAGATCACTTCCATCAATTAGCCATACTAACCAAGAAATCATTATTTCCACCCATATGATCGTCTACTATTCAAACTTATTGTCTAGTGCTAGGCATCATTAACAATCTAATCTCACATACTATTCTCACCTGGAAGCTGTAAAATAAAGCATCAAGAAACATTAGTCCACTAAAACTTCATAACAACATTAGTCGGTCATAATCATATAATATATCTTATTAAAATATGTTAGAACATTCTCCTTCTACATATTATGACTATTCACCCATATATATACCTAAATAACTTTCATAGCTCTATAAGTTTCAACTAAACTCCTTTTTTTAAACCTCTAGGGAAGACTAAATTAACAATACTCAACCACCAAATACTCCATTAATATCCTATACCTTTCTAACATCATAAATATCATCCATAACTCTTTTTACACTTCAAGCAAACAACAATTCACCTTAACTAATAACTCTTTCTCTACCTTTCACTAGCTAATACTTAAGAATAGCTTACCTCAACACAAACAAAATAATATGCATAAGCTTATATCTATATTTTCTATCAACTGTCAATCTCACTTTTCTTGTCACTACACTTCTATACCCATACTCCCAGCTATAAAAAGGTTCTACTACTTATGAATCATCACACACTAGGTTCACACTATCTCCTTTCATGAGTGCTATATATATAGAAAGATTAATGAAAAATCTAAATACATATCTTACTCTGTCTTAACTGGATAAATCATAAGGATGAGAACATAAATCTTAACTTGAGAAACTTATAACACATTAGCGAGCTCGTCTCAAGCCCTTTATGTGACTTCTGAAGTACTTATAGTAAATGTGAGAGCATCATCTTGAGAGAAATTAGAACTTGCTAATCATGTTATCTCAAGAATATAACATAGATGGGGAATGATTGAGTAACACGAATCAAAAGAATTTTTTAAGAGAAAATCTTTACAGCACGACCTAGAGCAAGAATAAGGAAAATATTTCTTAAATGCCCTGTAGCCTCTCAAAAAAAAGTACAACCATCTTCGTACCATTCCGTAAGACTCTACTAGACACGGCTTCACAGACACCCTAGGAAAATTGAACTCTGTGCATTGATACCAAGTTTGTAATGACCCGAGACTACCCCCTAGTCGTCACACGGTGGTTAGGACCATACGTGATCCCAATTTAACCCTTGTACTATCATAAATCATGAGAAACTAAATAAAATACATAAATCTGATTGAAATAAGCTGAATATTAATCTTTTTTTGATCTGATCAATACAAAGTTATATAAAAAAATGATTACAACTTTGCTTATACAAAACTAAACTGGAATCAAATACAGTAGTTCTACTGATAGTCTATGAAGCCTCGACTATACTGACTTTAGAAGTTAGGATGCGACTCCAACTACCACTAACGATACACATGAGTAAGAAAATAAAGTACATAAATCACATCTAACTGAAGTCCCCTGAAATACCCCAAATTTCCATAGCTTAGTTTAACTCTCAGTACAGGAGT
This sequence comes from Capsicum baccatum var. pendulum, assembly GCA_030864225.1. Lineage (NCBI taxonomy): Eukaryota > Viridiplantae > Streptophyta > Magnoliopsida > Solanales > Solanaceae > Capsicum > Capsicum baccatum. The sequence continues at coordinate 199,689,451 of CM061560.1, read as the reverse complement.
TATCATATATAAAATTTTTGAAATACTCAGTATTTTTCAGTTTATAGCTTGACATTGTGTAGGAAATACAACCAGCTTTCCAACGATATAAAATTTTTCTAAATTTGATACCCGGGGCAAAAAGTTATAGCCAATTTAGTACGATAGTTTGCCAAATTGCATGTTAGTGCGTTGCAGAGGCCAGCTAAATGGCAATTGTCCATTTCCAGTGTTGCTTTGTGATATTGGTGCATAATGACATGGACCCAGTTCACAATTATTCTTTTCTAGTGTCCTAGAGTGATGTCACCGCATCGAGGTGAACTTCTAGGTTGCATCCAAGGTGGCAAGCTATACCACCACATCACGCCACCAGCCACATTTCCAGTTGGCAATTTTCATTGGCCCAACATAATAATGGCGCTTCGTGCCAGGGCGCAATTGTTCCAAGGGTTAAATGAGTATTTTTCCACGACCTTAATTAGTCTAAACACGAAATTAAACCCCTAAATAACCTATTGCCTCATAATTTTCTCACTTTCTCTCAAGAATAAAACATTCTCTCTCAAAGAGGCAAAAACCCTAGTTCAAGAAATAAAAAATAAGCTTAAGAATTCCTCCAAGAACCTTCAAGAAAGAGTCTTCTAAGGTATGTTAGGTGTTCATCTATGTGTTCCTTTCACCCATAGAGTCCACAAATCCATTTTTAGAACTACAAAGATTGTGAAATTCCGAACTTCCATGTTTGAATTAGATTGAATTCATGTTCATGATATTAGTTGGGTTTCAATCCATGATTTAAGTGCAAGTTCATGAAATTGAATAGCATGTGTGATGAATATGTGATTATCTTGATAAACCCTTGAATTTACAAAGTGATTAGCGCATCTATGATGTTAATTTGGTTTTCAGTCCATGATTATGACAAGATTCATGAAAATAAAATAGTATTTAGGGGAAATTATATGAATAACATGTTAAACACATGAAATTACAAGTTGGGCATTGTAGTTGCCATGTTTATATGTTATCCATGAATATGTGCATTAGGTTGTGCTCCCCCAAGTGATTGATAGAATATTCATGTGAATTAAATGATGAAATCATGACATGTTAGTCTTTGATGAAACGTTTATATGAATGAATTATGCACAAGTATACATTATTATGCTTTTCAAGATTATGTTATGCTTTAGTTTTCATGCTATCGAGTCCTACGGGTATTTAATACTAGATAATCTAGTTGCTTAACTAGAGCCAGTGTCAGTTATAGAATAGTATTAATCATGTCATGATCGATAGAGCTTCGTTAGTTACAGAACTTAGTAGTACTCAGTCAGCTACAAAATTCAAGAAAACTTAGTATTAGCCTAATTCAGTCAATTAATACGATCAGTAGCAGTTCATTCAAACTCAGTACAGTCTCGTGATTAGTTCAATTTCTATTTAGTTAGGAGTAGGATTCAGCACCAAACGAACCCATGGATTGGGGCATTCCTGTTAGTATAGGTTTTGACCCTTAGTAACAATCCCTGAGTTATAGAACTACGTAGCCAACATAGGTTGAGATGACTTCCTGCTAGATAAGGGTTGACATATCTCTTCTGAGTTTTCCTACCAGTTAAGGGTTAACAAAATTTCTTCCTGCCAGTTCGAGTTAACTAATAGCCATTATTAGAACCCATGGCATGATACTAACACCCTTCCAACTGGGGTCACAGGTTGGACCCTTATCATCTTATATTTGGGGAATGTCGATTAGATGATTACCTCCCACAGTTTTAGTCTTAAGTTTAGAACTCAGTTCAATTCTACAGAATCAAGACTGTCAGACACAGTCAATCAGTATCAGTGATTCAGATATTAGTAACTTCATATACTAGTTACTCAGTAATAAGAACTCAGTACACAACTTTAGAAAAGATTAGATACAGTATATATAGATGTATGTCCACGATATTGTCTACTCAGTGATTTAAGTAGTATCAGTTATCCACGTACTCTTACATTCAGTTACTCTATATTATTCAGCCAGTTACTGTTCATCCATATGAACCCTTGTATTCAGCCTTACCCCATCTAGCATACTAGTACATTCCATGTACTGACACATACTTTTTCTTTGCACTATGATATCTCATATCATAGGTTCGGGCGCTCAGGTTCCCGACCATGCTTAGACAGATCCAGTCGACAGTCGTAGATTTAGTAATGAGTCCTCATCTATCGAGGATATGCTTTTATTTTAGTATTTCAAAAGTTCCAGTTTTTCAGTAGTTGGAGTTAGTTGGGGGATTGTCCCATTAACTCAATATTCAAACAGTCCAGTTAGAGTCTTTTTAGACTAGACTAGTTCAGACAGTATTTTAGATTTAGATATTTTATTAGATGTTGTTATTTATCAGTATTTTAGATTTTGAACCTTATGAAATTTAAGCATATTTTCCGTATTTAGTATAGTATATTGCTTAGTACTCACAATAGATATTAGACATGGGTTAGCTTGAGGTCCTTCGGGGTCGTAATCATCGTGTAGCGTCTGGGGTACAGACTCGGTGCGTTATATTCCCGAATTAGGAGGACTATCATCTACTGGCTGAAATTTGCAACTGTCTGATCATGATATATGGACTACAACTTAATTGGTACCTACATTATTAAACAATGTAGCACATAGATGTATTTGTAGATCAATACTTTTGGAATATACTGAGAATATGGAGGTGAACGCATAAATAAACTACTAATGCAATATTCAAACACACTTTCAAAAACTGCATACTAAGTGTAAGTGACTCACCTTGGCTTGAATAATCAAAACTATCTAATCATAAATCATGATTAGTCAAGCATAAAAGTAATTCTTGTGAGCCACCACACTTAGTTCTAAATAGTTGTACTCTTATTTTGTTTCAAATCATGTCGGCTAAGTGAATAGAGCTCACCTTTATCATTTGAAAACTAAAAGCTGAAATATGATAACTGATGTCTTATGTAGGACCATATCTGAGTAAATTTGTAAGCCTTTACACTTAGTTTTTAAAAAAATATTCTGTTATTCTTTTCTATTAGGAAGGTTCTTCTAACTGACATAAACCATATGAGCTACCATGGAGTCCAACGTCTCTTACCCATGTTGGTAGAGTTGTTCTACCCTTTCCATCGAAATATAACCTAGCTAGAGTGATCACTATACTAAACCCACTAGGAGTATTAAAACCTATGGTGGTGTATAGTTCTGGGGCATGAAACCTTGGAATCATACCCAACTCGGTGCTAAACACTACTCCCTTTAATCTGTATGCTCATTCCGTAGGAAATCCACCTTAAAACTAGCATAAGGGTTTGTAATGAAAACTAGTTATGCATCTATCTGTTTTAAACTATAATCAATACTAACTGTGTGGATTATATATCTTTGCTGAGGATCAAAATATTAAAATCTTTCTTAAAATCTGAATATACACTAATCATAGGGTGCTTAAAAGCATAATCTTCTTGAAATATCTATACTAAAACTTAGGGCGTAAAACCCATGCTTTAAACTTATGTAAAATTCATATCAAAACATCATGCTCAATATACTTCTTAAAATGCTTAAACAATATCATGCTTAAACTTAATTGAAAATCTATAATCAATGTCTCAAATCATGCTCATGGTGTTTAAATAAAAAAAAATAATTCTTTAAATCAAGAAAAATATGGACTTTCATGCTTCAATCGCTTTATAAATCCAAAACTCAAAACAAGATACCTAGGGTATGAACCCTAATTGCAATTCATGTAAATTAATTATGAAAAACTAGTTTTGAGCACAAGAATTTAAGGAGTATTCTTGTTCATAACCCCAAATACCTTATTAGGCTTGATTTGGTGTAAAAAGTTGACTTTGAAGCCCTTGAAATGTTCTGGAATGTTTTTCTTAAAATTCTTGGATTAGGAACCCTAAATTCTTTATTTTTTTCATGAAGAGGATTGATTAGGGTTTGATCTTGAGAGTAAAATAGGAGAATAAGGGCAAATAATGCCCTAATGGATGCTTAAAATTGTATTTTTATGAACTGGGTTGAGATAAAAAAAGACAAGACTGCTCCTCAGAATTAAAAGTTTCAGTAGAAATCTCGATTTTGAGGCTCACCATTGAGTGCTATTGGTTTCACCGCTACAGAAACCACGAAGTGGTGTAATAGAGGTGATCTGCTATTTTGGATAATCCCAATTTCAAGTCATACCGCAGAGCGGTATTGGTTCCACTGCTATAGGCACTGCCGAGCGGTGTAATCGCAGTGACCTACTGTTCCACAGAAAAAATGCTTTAACTTTTCACTCGGGTATTGGATTAAAACAAAATTGGTATCGTTGGAAATATGATTCAATTACCTACAATTTGGTTGGTCTTTAGACATAAAGTTCTACATAAATTAAAATTTATACACTTTCAAAGTTGACCCTTGCAGAATCTTAACACCAAACTCTGGATAAATCTAAGGTTCTTACCTCAACTTTGTTCCAATTAAATTCTATGAACATATTTCACTCCAAGAGTAGTTATTAAACTAGGATAATGATCAAGACACTTGTATTAACATACGAATCATGAGATTAATGTTTAAACACATAGGAATGATGGTTCAAATTATAGCACGAAATTAGGGGGTGTTACATTATCTCCCCCTTCAAATCATTCATCCTCGAATGATAGATAGGAACTTGTTAAAGCCTTACAGGTATGAATAACATGGACATGATATTTTTTCCAAGAAAGGATATAACTGAGCTGAAACATTAAAAACTTCTATTATGAAACCGATTTCTGAGATAACTTGCCTTTATTTACAATAATGAGCTGATTCACACTGAGAATTTAGAATTCGCTTGAAGTGTTCATGATACAATCATACATGGATATTACACTGTCTGAGCTAAAATTCTTTGAAAACTAAGATCATTCACGGAACACTTGTGATTTGAATCATGACTAAATATCTGAATCTAAAACTAATGCATGGTGCATGAACTGAGCTGAATTCGCAATTTTCATGAATGCAAACATTTTACCTCTTAGAATGGCCTTACTCGTGAAACTTTGGGTAGTAAGACTAGATAGGATGTTGGAAATATATAAGGGCTTATCTGGTTGATTGGTAAACTGGATCACAGGCTCTATGAACTAGACCATACTGACTGCCCATACTTAAATGGAGTATTTCTCCAACACTCTTCTAAGAAATTCTAATAATATGGAAAGATGTGAACAAGACATATAAATCATAAGATAGGATAGAATTTCTAGGCCTTAGGCAATGCAACTTCTTTCTTTCAAGCTTAGACATTCTTTAAAATACTTTGTCAACTATGCTAATCCCCTTAATTACCATACTTATTTGATCCAACTTAAAATTTTTGCATGGTCATTGATAACTCCATCTACTAAAGTCTAAACTGAACTAAATTCTCTCACCATGATCAAGCCTAACTCAAAATCACAAGGTATAACACGCCACACCATAATACTAATCTAAGTCATATGATTCAATCTTCTATGTCTCTTTTAGAGCTCACACCCTAAGCATATCATGCCTTACCACTTTAATGACTAATACGAAACTCTTACTTCGGATTCACTAGCCATATTGCAATCATCTACTAACATTCCAACATGATATTCAAGCCTATTATTATATCCACATATGATCTTTAAAGTAAACAACCATAAGGGAATACTTCTCATATTCCCTAAACCTCTATCAAAAACAACTTTCCTGCACTATTTTTAAGAAGAAATACCCAGAATTCCCGACTATGTATGACCTATACCTAATATTTACCTCAATATTTCTTTATCCTTTATCCTTACTTAGAAAAGCATAAATAATCTTTCTTAATGAGGGTCATCAAATCTCTCTCATCTAAACTATTGCTTATCCATTAGCATCAACATTATCTTAACATATGAAGAGGTCACTATAGGGCTAACACATAAGGATCTGAAATACGAAGGAATACCATACATAACTTAGACACAAACTGAGGCCTGAGGAATAGAATGTCAAAGCATTGATTCATTAAGGAGATCTAAACTGGGGACGTACACGATATAAATCTAAAGTTCGCTATTATCATGAGTTTCTGAGAACTGATTATACTCTAAAACACAAGTTCATACTTATCATAAGCTATTTAACATAAGACTAGAGTTCATAGACTTTTGAGGGATGGCTTGAATCATAGAGGAAAGCTATTACTTACTTACTAGAAGTTGAGAATGAACTTAAATATGCATAAAGTGTATAAGAATTGGCCTTTCGCATAGATCTCTCACATAAGATATGAAATTGGTGTGATAGTGACTAAAATCCAAGGAATACTCTAGAGTAAGAAGGGGTCACTATCTCATCATAACTCTTATTGACATGTATCGCAATCTAATTCTCAAAACTTGATTTGGTTCTTTACTCTACCATCCCCCCTTAGATCAAAGTTAACATTCTAAGCTTATGGGTCTATTCTATATCCTCGAGACTAAACCTTAATTTCGTTCCTCTAAGGGTTTACACATACATGCTAAACTCACAAGGATAAACTATATTTGAAATAACTGACTTCATTCTTGGACACCCTCATAGTACAAACTACCCTTAACTCCTTTTAGCTTCAATAGTCATCATCGTAGACTTACACTCTATTAACTCAACAGATATGCCCACCTTACTGAAAAACATAAACCACTTTTTTTCCTTCAAAGTCTACTAATATCATACCTCTAAACTTATACTTTCCCTAAACCATAAGAATCAAATTCTAACTTAAAAAACACACCACCAACTATCCATAACTCCTTAACTTAGCTATTAGGGACACCTTGCACTATATAGCTTGCCTTATTCCACTTAACCACTCAAGGGTACTATTAACAACACACAATACTTAATAACCTTCAAAAATAATACAACCACTTATCACTTTGGGCACCCCTCTACATTATACTTGCAAAATCATACTAAATTACAAATAAATAAACTTAAAATCTTGCATACAATATTCAAGACTACTAGATCACTTCCATCAACTAGCCGCACTAACCAAGAAATCATTATTTCCACCCTGATGATCATCTACTATTCAAACTTAGTGTCTAGTGCTTGGCATGATTGAAAATCTAATACACATACTATTCTCACTTGGAATCTATAAAATAAAGTATCAAAACACATTAGTCCACTAGAACTTCATAACAATAATAATCGATCATAATCATATAATATATCTTATTAAAATACATTAGCATATTCTCCTTCTACACATTATGACTATTTACCCATCTATACACCTAAATTGCTTTCATAGCTCTATAATTTTTAACTAAACTCCTTTTTCTTTTGTAACCTTCGGGGAAGCCTAAATTGACAATACTCAACCACCCAATACTCTATTAATATCCTATACCTTTCTAACACCATAAATACCATCAATATCTCTTTTTATACTTCAAGTAAAACAACAATTCATCTTAGGTTCTACTCAATCTCACTTTTCTTGTCACTAAACTTTTATACCCATACTTTTAGCTATATAAAGGTTCTACTACTTATGAATCATAACACTCTAGGTTCACACTATCTTCTTTCATAAGCACTATCTATATAGAAGGATTAATGAGGAATATGAATACATATATTACTCTGTATTAACTCAACAAATCATAAGGATGAGAACATAAATCTCAACTTGAGAATCTTATAACACACTAGAGAGCTCCTCTCAATCCCCTTGTGTGACTTCTGAAGTACTGATAGTAAATTTGAGAGCATCATTTTGAGAGGAATTGAAACTTGCTAATCATGTTATCTCAATAATATAATATATATGGAGAATTATAGATTAACACACGAATCAAAAAACAATTCTGAGAGAACATCTTTTTACACGACCTAGAGCAAGAAGAAGGAAAACATTTCTTAAATGACCTTCATCCTCTCAAAGAAAAGTACAGCCGTCTCTGTACCATTCCACAAGACTCTACTAGAAACAGCTTCACAGACACCCTAGCACATTGAACTCTATGCTTTGATACCATATTTGTAACGACCTAAGACTACCCTAGTTGTCACACGGTGTTTAGGACCACACGTTATCCCAAGCTAACCCTTGTACTAGCATAAATCATGAGCAATTGAATAAAATATATAAATCTAAATGAAATAAGTGAAAGATCAATCTTTTATAAATCTGATCAGTAGCTATATACAAAAATGATTACAACTCTACTTATACAAAACAAAACTGAAATCAAATACATTAGTTCTACTGACAGTCTATGAAGCCTCTACTATACTGACTATAGGTAGATGGGATGCATCTCCAACTACCACTAATCAATACTCATGATTAAGAAAATAAATTACATAAATAACATCTAACTGAAGTCCCCGAAGTAGGAGAAATCATCATCTGCTGGCTAGAATCTGCAACTATCTGATCGTGATATATGGACAACAACTGAACTGGTACCTTCATTATTAAATAATGTAGTACATAGATGTATATGTGGATCAATACTTTTGGAATGTAATGTACATATGGGGGTGAATGCATAATTAAAACAATAATGCAATATTCAAACACACTTTCAAAAACTGCATACTAAGTGTAAGTGACTCACCTTGGCTTAAATTATTAAAACTGTCTAATCATAAATCATGTGTAGTAAAGCATAAAAGTAATTCTTGTGAGCCACCACACTTAGTTATAAGCAATTGTACTCTTATTCTGTTTCAAATTATACAGGGTAAGTGAAAGAGCTTACCTTTATCATCTAAAAACTAAAAGTTGAAATCTGATAACTGATGTCTTATGTAGGACAATATCTAAGTAAATTTGTGAGCCTTTACACTTAATTTTTAAAAACTGTTCTGTTATTCTTTTATGTTAGGTTGGTTCTTCTAACTGACATAAACCATGGGACCTACCATGAAGTCCAATGTCTCTTACCCACGTTGGTAGAGTTGTTCTACCCTTGCCATCAAAATAGAACCTAGCTAGAGTGATTACATTACTGAACCCACTAAGGGTATTAAAACCTATGGTGACACATAGTTCTGGGGAATGAGAATTTGGAATCATACCCAACTTGGTGCTAAGTACTACTCCCTTTAATCTGTATGCTTATTTTGTAGGAAATCTACCTTAAAACTAGTATAAGAGTTTGTAATGAAAACCAGTTATGTGCCTGTTTGTTTTTGACTATAATCAAAACTAACTGTGTGGATTCTATATCTTAGCTGAGGATCAAAAGATTAAAATCTTGCTTAAAATTTGAATATACACTAATCATAAGGTGCTTAAAAGCATAATCTTCTTGAAATATCAATACTAAAACTTAGGGCGTAAAACCCATGCTTTAAACTTATGTAAAATTCATATCAAAACATCATGCTCAATATACTTCTTAAAAGACTTAAACAATATCATGCTTTAAACTTATGTAAAATTCATATCAAAACATCATGCTCAATATACTTCTTAAAAGACTTAAACAATATCATGCTTAAACATCAATTGAAAATCTATAATCAATGTGTCAAATCATGCTCATGGTGTTTAAATCATAAAAGATAATTCTTTAAATCAAGAAAAATATGGACTTTCATGGTTCAATCACTTTATAAATCCAAAACTCAAAATAAGATACCTTGGGTATGAACCCTAATTGCAATTCATGTAAATTCATTTAAATTAATTATTAAAAACTAGTTTTGAGCACAAGAATTAAAGGAGTATCCTTGTTCATAACCCCACATACCTTATTATACTTGATTTGATGTAAAAACTTGACTTTGAAGACCTGGAAATGTTCTGGAATGCTTTTCTTAAAATTCTTGGATTAGGAACCCTAAATTCTTGGGTTTTTTTTCTTTAAGAGGTGGTGATGGAATAGATGATCTTGAAGAGGATTGATTAGGGTTTGTTCTTGAGTGTAAAATAGGAGAATGAGGGCAAATAATGCTCTAATGAATGCTTAAAATCGTATTTTTACCACTTGAGTTAAGATGGGAAAAGATAAGACTGCCCTTTGGAATTAAAAATTTCAGCAGAAATCCTGATTTTGAGGCTCACCGTTGAGCGCTATTTGTTCCATCGCTATAAACACCACCGAGTAGTGTAATAGTGGTGAACTATTATTTTAAAGAATCCTAATTTTGAGGCTTACCGCTGAGCGGTATTGGTTGCACCGTTATAGGTACCGCTGAGCGGTGTAATTGCAGTGAGCTACTGTTTCACTCAAAAAATGCTATAAATTTTCACTCGAGTATTAGATTAAGGCAAAATTTATATAGTTGGAAAGATGATTCAATTACCTACAATATGGTGGGTCTTTAGCTGGAAAATTTTACTTACATTAGAAGTTATACACTTTCAAAGTTGACCTTTGTAGAATCTACTACCAAACTCTGGACGAATCTAAGGTTCTTAGCCCAACTTTGTTCTAAGTAAATTCTATGAATATCTTTCACTCCGAGATCACTTAATAAACTAAGATAATGATCACAAAATATGTATTAACATATAAATCATGAGATTAACATTTATATACATAGGAACGACGATTCAAATTCTAGTGCAAAAATATGGGGTGTTACATTAATGCTCTAGTGCAAGTTAATATGGTTGATCAGCAACGAGTTGTTGATTCTCCATAGAGTTTTCTCTGATGATCTACTATAGATTATAACTTTATCTCATTATTCTCCCAGTAAGTATATACTCTTGACAGACGGGGGAGAACCTGAGAGTCTTGATGAGGTCACGAAAAGTGAAGAAAAAGAAAAGTGGTTTGATGCTATGAAAGATGAGATTAAATCTTTGTATGATAATCATACATTTGATTTGGTTAAACTGCCTAAAGACAGATAAGCTTAAAAAAACAGGTGGATTTTTTGGATGAAACGTGAAGATGGTAACCTAGTTCCACGATACAAGGCTAGATTGGTTGTAAAGGGATTCAACCAAAAGAAGGAATTGATTTTGATGAGGTATTCTCTCCAATTGTAAAGATGCCATCTTTCGTGTGGTTCTAGGCTTAGCTGCAAGTCTAGATTTATAAGTTGAGCAAATGGATATTAAAACTACTTTTCTCCATAGTGACTTAGATGAAAATATTTATATGGAGCAACCCGAAGGTTTTGAAGTCAAGGGGAAATATAATTATGATTGCAAATTGAGGAAGAAATTGTATGGTTTGAAACAAGCCCCTAGGTAGTGGTACAGGAAGTTTGGTTCCTTTATGAGTCAGCAGGGCTTCAAGAAGACTACTTTAGACTATTGTATTTTTGTACAAAAATTTTTTGATGGTGCTTTATTATTGTGTTGCTTTATTATGATGACATACTTGTTATTGGTCATAATGCTTGCAGGATTCAAAAGTTGAAGCAAAAGTTATAGTTATCACAAGAGAAGTACATTCAGAAAGTACTTCAAAAGTTTAACATGGACAAGGCTAAGGTTTTCATTACACCTTTAGCTATGCACTTCAAATTGAGCATGAAGCAGTGTCCTTCCAATAATAATGAGAAAAATAAATGAAGAAAGTTCCTTATGCTTCAACCATTGGTAGTTTGATATATGCAATGGTTTGTACAAGACTGGATATTGCTCAACTGTTTCTTTCTAATCTAAGAAGATAACATTGGAATACTATGAAGTGGATTATGAGATATCCCTGTGACACTTCTAGTCTGAGTTTGTGTTTTGGTACAGGGGTGCCTATTCTTTGTGGTTATACTGATTCAAACATGGTTGGTGATGTTTATACTCGCAAGTCTACTTTAGTTTATATGGTTAGTTTTGCAGGGGGATCTATTTCTTGGCTATCTAGATTGCAAAAATGTGTTTCTCTATCTACTACAAAAGTTGAGCTTATTGCTGCCGTTGAAGCTTGTAAAGAATTGCTTTGAATGAAGAGATTCTTGGAGAAACTTAGTTGTGCTCAAGAGAGGTATGTGCTTTACTGTGACAATCAAAGTGCTATACATCTTGGTAAGAATTCTACATTTCATGGTCAGTCTAAACACATTGATGTGAGGTATCATTGGATTCGAGATGTGTTGGCTTCTAAGTTTCTGGAACTTAAGAAGATTCATATTAATGATAATAGTTCCGACATGATGAATACAACTTTTCCAAGAGGGAAGTTTGTAGATTGTTGCATGATCTCCGGGTTGGCGGTCTCCTCCACATAGTTGGGAGGGGGAGAATTGTTGGGTTATGAGTCTTTTACCCTTCCTATGTGAATAAATGAAGCCCAATTTTGGACCAACCCACTTTTTTCTATAGGCCCATTACTATGGGGAATATATATAGATCCTTTTAGGTCTCATTTCAACATCCACAAAAGAGTTTTTTAGCAGCCAAAGAGAGAAAAAGAAAGCAGATTTTCGCCTAAATTTTCTGCCACAAGTGTCAATTTCAAATTGCGATTCCTGCTGTGTTTCGTGTTCGATTGAGATGATTTTTGGATAGCTTGTTCCTCTCATCTCAATTGTAGATTAGAAACTGAAGGAGGTAGATTTGGTGGCCTGTAGCTCGTGTTTTTTCCTCCCTAAACAACAACTACATTTTTAGTGCTTTTGCTCCTTTTTCTTCTCTAGTTTTTGGTGCTATCTTGTCGTGTTGCTGCTAGTTGTTTGACACTTGTTTAGTGACCATTTTGGAGAAAAATATTGTAACTCTTGGAGATTATCGTGGAGGTTTTGGTCTCGTGGTTTTTCTTACTTTTACATCGAAGGGTTTTCCACATAAATTTGGTGTCTCTTGTTATTGAATTTTATTCTCGTCTTGTTATATTTATTTGGTTGATTTAATTTCTGACATATTACCATTGTTCTTGAGTTTTCTTGTTTCCTCTTGGTTCAAATTGAAAGGAAAAGTTTAGACTTGGCCATTCTTCCGTTGCCACCCTGTCAGACACTTTGCTAGTGCTACCTTACCTTTCCCAACATGGTTATTTTGAGTATTGATTAATGGTTGAATTATTTTGGGTAAGAAATTTTGACTCAATGAATATTTTGTCTAATTTTTTCAAAATTTTACGGGGCATCTTAAGTAGTCTCCCTCATTTCGTTTGTATTCACTTTTTTTTCTAAAAAAAAAGTTTAATTAGCATTCGCATATAAATAATTTCAGATAAAACTGATTTTTCTTTTTGCGTACTTGTTATACAGTAGAGTAATACTTTTTTGAACTTAAAACAATTGAAATACTTTAATATTTTGAAGGTTTGATTTCACAGGCATAAAAAAAGACCTGTCTTTCAGGAGATTTTGATTTCATGCAAACAATATTTGAAGCTTGTCAAGTTCATAAAAAATTTTTATAACAATCTCGTATGACTAAAATGGTTCCAAATGTGGTATAGTGTTATATACGCAAAAAAGTTTTAACTTGGGTTACAACTCAAGTGGCCCGTCCCGAAATCAAGCATTTGTGCACTTTGTCCCTTAAAAGTTAGTACGATGAATTTAGCATAAGGTACCAAGCAGCAGGTGGTTAATTGGTAATCTACGAGATATCAAGATTTTGCTTTTATTGTTGGAAAGTTCAAGATCACATTGATTTTTGTAGTCCATCAAATATACGATAATTAAACACACATCTTTCAACATTTAAGGCTACAAGAATATATGATTCCTTCATCAATAACAAAAGGCATACATCATCAATAGAAAAGAACAATAAATGTTTGAAAACTTTGTTATTGAAGTTTGAACGATGAGAGCTTGAAACTTGAAATTCAAAACAGTTCCTGGCCAACAAACTCAATCACCGCTTCAAGAAACCCTAGAGGGTTAGCAGGATCAAGCACCGCCTTAAACGGCTTTGCCAGCGGCGAATTTGATGCAGCCACCGATGATGGTTTGGTATCTTGCTCCTTGTACTCGAAAATTATCACTATTGAGAGAAATTTGGGATTAGAGTTTAGGGTTTGCCGTTGGATTAAAGAGAGTTGAGTATATGAAGACTAAATAATGAAAACCACTTGATTTCTTAATTTTAGGCACTCTTTGAGGAGTGTTAAATGTAAGAAAATGGCAGTTGAGATATATATGAAGTTTGTAGAGAGAAAATGTCAAAAAGAGATTTTTGTAATTACTTTTGGTAGTTGAAATTTTGTGTAATAATAGAAACTTAGGTTGTAGTTTTAAGTGTTTTTTCCTTAAATTAAATGAGTGTAGTTTCAATAACTCGGGAGTAGCTATGTGAAGCTAAATAGAAGAAATCTGAGCTCATTTGGAGAAAATTTGGTGCAGTTTGGTTCAAACTTGGTGGTTACGGTGACTTTATTTTGTGTATATCCTTATGCATATTTGTCCATATCCACACATATCTAAGTGTACATTCCCCTTTTTTTTATGACTGTCATGTATAGCATGTATATTCTTGCATATCCATGGAAATTCATGTGTGATATACACTTATATATGATTCATAACATGCCATACACATATTATCAATCAAATGACATACTTTTTCAACATAGATATTATTAATGCAATATATTGAAAAGCAAAGAAAAGCATTTATCTTGATAATGAATGTCATTGATTAATAAATCTGTTAACATGGTTAAACACTTTAGAAAAGTCCAAAACAAGTTGAAACTTTCCAAAAATGTAATATTAGAACTCTCAAAGTATATTCCAGCGAAATTTTTTTTTCTTAGTTTTGTCGTTTAACATTTTCTAAATGATCATAAGTTTTTGAACTAACACTAAACCAAGTGTATGACATGAAACAATAAATTTCATTTTGCATTTTTATGCCTTTGTAATAGAAATTCCAATCTTATTGTTTCCTTCAGGGTTTCATTTATTGAAAGTCAAATTACATAGTTAGGATGCATGGTTGTAGCATTTTCATCAACACATATAGTCAGACCTCCTAATAACAGGCATCTTTTACAATAATATTTTGCTATTACAACTAATTAATTTGAAATGGATTTTCATATATGTTTTTGATAATAATACCTCATTGTAGCAGTCAAAATAGACTGTTGAGAGAAATTTGACTATCCAAATTTGCTTAGTCCCTCAAATTACATGTGGCGTGGGCCATGGCCTATGGTGAGATAAAAATTATTAAACTTAGTTACTATATATAAGCAACGTTCCTTTTGGAAATGTAAATTACTTGTGAAGACTAAAAAAAGGTAAGGCCAGAGATTAGTTATAAATCACATGATTGCTTTATTGAAGTACATGGTTGCAAGGGAGGGGATTTCACATGATTGCTTGATTGAAGTACATGGTTGCAAGGGAGGGGATTTCATGAACAACCTAATTTCCTCCATTTGCAATCACTGAAAAAATTTATTCCATGCCTCGTATAATCAACAAAAGTTGTATTGTTATATAATATCCATGCCATGGGAGACATACACATGTGTGAAAGTCATTAATGAGAGATAATAATTAGTAGCCAGATTGAACTTGAACACCAATAGTTACTTATTCAAACTGAATTTAAATATCAAGATTTCTTGTTCAAATTGAATTTCAACTCCAACGTTAGTTGAATAATAACAAGCTCAGGGAACAAGTTTGGTAGTTTATAAATAGCCACCCTTTTGTACATTTTTATATATAGATCCAAGTAGTAAATAAAAGTAGTGCTAAAAATTCTCTAAAGTTGCATCATTTGTTTATGTTTGATAATGATAATTTATCTTTATTGTATAACATGCTATCAACACAAGACTCTACCATCTCAGAATTTGAAGGCAAAGAAAAGAAAGTTGAATTGGAAGGTAGAGAAGGTAAAACTGCAAGAACTATACGATCATCACGATTTGAATTTGACCTTTCTACTATTTTTAATAAGATAAGTATATTATTAACTCATGTTCTTTAATTTCAAAAAGAATATTGATAATCACAAAGTGGTGATATTGTTATAGGCTCAAGTTTGAGTTTATTATACTTTGGCCTAATATGTTATTGACCGAGGGTGTGATGATGGATTTAAATCTCATGCCATAAGAGGGTAAGACATTGGGTTAGAGTCTGGATGCACTATGATGATACAATGATGAGTTTAAGTCCCCTAAGATTTTAGCCTAAAACGCCTTTATATGGATAAGACATTGAGTTTGTATCTCAATGCACCATATTGATGATATTGATTACTAAGACAAATTTTAATGAAAAGTCATAAAATATGTCTCATTAAATATGCTTCATTCCCTGAAGCAAATGTGGTAGCAGTGCACAATGTGTCTGAAAGATGACATATGATAAAATTTATGAATATGAATATGGGTGTAGAAAAGAACAAGACCTTTTGTCACATTATATGTACTCCTCGATTTGCTAATGCATGATCAATGTCTTGAAAGAGATTGTAAGGAATTAATCTTTGTGAAGTATTTATTTTTATGCGATTTGACCATTTATCCCTCTCCATGGTTGCTACATGTTGTTTTTAGGGTGTGGAATGATTGACACGATTTTCAATTCTTTTTAGTACAATTTGTGCAAGTTTGTAATTTTTAGAGGTTAAAAAGACCATATAGTTGACTTTAGTTAATATTTATTAAGTTGTGTGTCAGATGACAAAATGGACTATGCTAAGTTAGTAGCGTAGTTGGTTTGATTTTATGGATTTTATATTTTATTGACCCTCGATTCAAGAAATTGTAGAACTGAATTTCGGCGGTCAGTATTGTGAAAATGATCTCTTTTAAAAAATATGATGTTGTCATTTAGTCTGGAGCGTCGAACTAGATAGGGTAGCATAGGTTGCTTGCGTTCTAAGAATTTTGGATGAATCCCGAGGGGTAGATGGAGACTTGAAAGTATTTCAAGTCCCAGCTGGTGCACCACCCAGCTGGTGCAACTACTAAAGCGACACTTTGTCTCTTTAACGGAGGCCACTTAAATGACTTGGTTCACCAGTTGGTGGCCATTAAAATGGATTCCTATCCATTTAAACGGACTATACAAATCACGGGTACTGCAAAAGAGACATTTGACCGCTTAAGCGGGCAAACCTGACATAGTATAAAAGATATTTTTCTCAATTTTCCTTTATTTTTGAGACTTTGAGCTTCAGGTTTTAGATTTATTGTATAAATTCTTCCATTTTTAAGCTTAGGTAATCTCCAAATCTCCATTTCAATTATTCTAATTCAATTCTCATCATCTAATAATTGTTAAAGTGTGATTTCAAATGTGAAATTTTGGAATTTTGACCCACAAGGCCTAAAATAGTTTTATTTAATTTAAATATCATTTTCACTTGAATTTTCCCCTATGGATTTCATTAATCATGTGTAATGTATTTATGGATAAAAATTTTGATTTTACCCTTTTTTCGTAAATCTATTTCGGGGGTCCATTTTGACCCCAACTCAAAAACAGGAAATATAGGTATCATTTGCATTATTTTAACGCGTAGATTCTATATTTGTATGTTTTAGTTAATTCTGGGGCCATTCTATAGGGGAAAAGCTCCAAGTGAAGGGCTTTTGTCTTAGATTTCAAAGTCACAAGGTATGTTATGGCTTGACTTTATTTTGAATGGGTTAGGTAGTTAATATTGATATAATAACATGCTACAAGTATGGGAATTAATCAAGAAAATAATGTAATTACTGGTTTGTGTCCGCACAGGGCCCTATGTTGTTGTTATTGGTGATTCAAGATGATAATTGCTATGTGTGGCCTGTATAGGGGTCTTATATGATATTGTTGACCTTGTGTATACATTTGATTGTTTTCTTCCTAGTATAAATGCCTAAGTTGAGGTTTAATATGATACCAGTGATACCTTACTTGCATATTTCACTTTATTGGTACATGGCTTATATTGAATTATGGATGATTGACATATTGAGTTGATTTTAAGATCCTGTGACTGTATATTGGATGGATTTGAGATCCTTCTTATTATTTGATTTTTCATATTACATCTTCATATAATACATCAATTCATGAGATAGTGGTACTATTGTGGAAAGACTGATTTTTGACAGAAATGTGACATTTTTTCCAAGCCCTCTACGTAGCCCACGAGTTGGAGAGGAGATATAGATACTGATACTGGGATTGACTATAGATATTGTATATGGGTTGCGAAACCCGCATGGTTCCTAACTGAAAGAACATATTGTAACACCCCATAGAATTTTCGATGTGATACCACTCTTAGTAGCATGCATAGAGAGCTTATAACCTAAAATTTTTCTAAGTGTTAAAAGATTTACTCATATTTTTGGGTATCAACTTCAATGATTTTTAAATTGATCTTCCCGACCATGAGATGTAGATTTTTGATTCATGTTCAAGGACAAAAAAGAGATGTCTCGAGAAAGTTTTGGATTTTTTAGACGATGTCTAGGATGAGTTTGAATTTTGAAAATAACAAATCACTGCGATTGCACCGCATCGCGATGACTATAGCAATGGGGCCTCTATCACATCGCGGTGTGAAGTTTAAATCAACAGTGGTCAAGTTTAAATTACTCACCGCGATTACACAGTATCACAGTGGGTATGGCGATGAGCATGTCATCGCGTTGCGGTGGATGCCAAAAATGAGTTCCAGTTGTGAAATTAAATTCTGAAGGGTAGTCTCGTCTTTTAACTATAGCCCTAAGTCATGAAAATAAAAGATTTAAAACATTTATAGGGAATTATATGCTTAAAAATTAATTAGTTTTATCATAAACAAAACCCTAATCCTTTCTCCCAAAGATCAAAAGTTCAACTTTAAGTACAAAATTTCCAAGAAACGAGTCAAGATTCGGGTTCCATTCTTTAAATCTTGACTTGTTTTGAATGAATAAACCATAACATGATATTATATGTCTTAGAGATATGACTTGCAAGTCTTGGTATGACGATACCAGACAGATGAATGCCATAACAAAACCAGATTTTCAAATTTTGAATTCTGAAAGATGCATATTTTCAAAAGATTAGAAACTGGTCTTAAAGAGATCTAGTTAGTTACTTGAAGAAGGCTTGAGTTTAGATAACTCTTAGCCTAAAACCGTGTTTTTGTCGATCAAGTTTCTATATGTTATTCGGCAAGTGGGATAGCATGGTGTGTCGAAACAGAGGCATGCATTTTCATCATATTTCTCATTTGTTCAGCAAATTTGGATTGGGAGCCTAGCCGACGGGTTATGGGCAGGATCCACATAGCCCGTGGATTACCATTTATGTAAGGCAACCCATCTAGCTCTAAAGTAAGACAAAGAGTGAGTCGTGTTCTCAAAGAAAGGTTTCAAAGTCTTTTAAGTATGCCCATGTGTCTTCATATATCCTATGTAAAATATTTTATGAATTGCTCTCACTTATGTTGTATAAAAGTACATTATTTTGGATTGCTCTATGTACCAATATATTTGTATTAATCCCTTATATTTCAGGATCTGAGGTTCAGTCCCGGGGTCCCGCTAAGCCGTAGATTTTTCTGTCAGAAGTGTGTTGTTAGTGAGCTTCCCTTATTTCGGAAGGCCTTTTTTCAGATCATTCTTATTTTATTTTGGTTCATGGTCTGACTAGGGGCCTTGTCCCAGTTTTAGATAGATGTTGGTATTGCAATTGTTAGAGGTTTCATAGACTGGTGTTAGATGTTGTTGAATGTTTATGGATTTTATTTTATATTGTTCAGTGAATTAAGAGGCTGGCCATGTTCCATTTTGTTAACTTTTTGCATTTCTCTATATTATATGAACGTTTTTTATGATATTCAGATAGAAAAGGGCTCCGATCCTACATGGTTCGGGAAGATCGTCGTGGCCAGAGTCTCGACTTGGGTTGTGTAATACCCCATATTTCTCTAGCTTAATTTAACTCTCAGTACATGAGTTATCCTATATAAAAAATTTTAAATACTCAGAATTTTTCAGTTTAGATCCTGCAAATGCATAGGAAATTCAATTAGCTTTTCAACGACATGAAGTTCACCCAAATCCGACACCCAGATGAAGAGTTAGAGCCATTTTAGTAAGACAGTGTACCAACTGGTACTTCAGAGCATTGCGGAGGCCGTCCAAATGGCAGTTTTCATTTTTTTGTGAGATAACGCAATACCATCGCATCGCGCCACCAGCCATTTTCTCAATTGTCACTTTCCAGTGAGACTCCGTGATTCCACCACATTGCGCTGAGTCCAAAATTTAGAATAAAAAAGGGCACCGCAATTCCACGGCATCGCGCCAAGCCCCCAGTTCCAGTTTTCGATTTCTAGAGGCATGGCTCTCTAGTGGCGCATCGCGCCAGGGTCCAAATTTGGGTTTTTCAGTACGAATTTTTAAATCATTCCCAGGGATAAATGGGTATTTTTCCACGACCCTAATCGGTCTAAACACAAAATTAAACCCCTAAATAACCTATTGCCTCATATTCTCTCAAGAATAAAACATTGTCTCTTAAAGAAGCAAAAACTTTAGTTCAACAAATCAAGAACAAGCCTAAGAATTCCTCCAAGAACCTTCAAGAAAGAATCTTCTAAGGTATGTTAGGTGTTCATCTATGGGTTCCTTTCACCCATTGAGTCCACGAATCCATTTTTAAAACTACAAAGATTGTTGAATTATGAACTTCCATGTTTGAATTACATTGAATTCATGTTCATGATATTAGTTGGGTTTCAATCCATGATTTAAGTGCAAGTTTATGAAATTGAATAGCATGTGTGATGAGTATGTGATTATCTTGATAAACTCTTGAATTTACAAAGTGATTAATGTATCTATGATGCTAATTTGGTTTTCAATCCATGATTATGATAAGATTCATGAAAATAGAATAGTATTTAGGGGGAATGATATGAATAGCATGTTAAACCCATGAAATTGCAAGTTGGGCATTGTAGTTACCATGTTTATATGTTATCCTTGAATATGTGCATTAGGTTGTGCTCCCCAAATGATTGATAATTTAAATGATAAAATCATGACATGCTAGTATATGTACAAGTTTATTCCATACAAGTGTTTGATGATGTCTATATGAATGAATTATGCACAAGTATACATTGTTATGCTTTTCAAGATTATGTTAGCTTTACTTTTCATGCTATCGAGTTCTGGGGGTATTTAATACCCGATAATTTAGCTGTTTACATAGATCCAGTGTCAGTTACAGAATAGTATTAGTCATGTCAGGATCATTAGTACTCTCAGTTAGTTACAAAAATCAGTAGAACTCAGTCAGTTACAAAACTCAGGAAAACTTAGTAAACTCAGTATCAGTCCAGTCCAGTTCAGCATAATCAGTTCAGTGTCTTTCAGTTGGGAGTAGGATTCAGCACCGAGCGAGCCTAGGGATGGGGACTTATCTATTAGTTAGGGTTGGTTCCCTAGAGGCAATCCTTAAGTTCCAAAACTACGTCGCCAGCTTAGGTTATGAGATGCCACCCATTAGATAAGACTGACATACTCAGGGATCATCGCTAGTTTAGGACTGATCTCAATGGTCACCTATTAATTAGGATTGACTCCACAACATTTGTTAGTACCTATGGGACGGTTCTAACACTCTTCTAATTGGGATTACAAATTGGACCCAACTCAGTTATCTTATCTTATTTGGGGCATATCAATTAGATGATTACCTCCCACAGTTTCAGTTTCAGTCTTCCGAATAGAACTCTGCTTAGTTTTACAAAATCAGGACGGTCAGATACAGTCTACCAGTATCAGTAACTCAGTTATCAGAAATCTTAGATTATCATTTACTCTGTATCAAATCTAAGTACTTAGCTTCAGAAAAGCTCAGTTATATTATATATATATATGCATAGTATTGCATGCTTAGTATTTACTATAGTTTAGATTATCTACGTACTCTCATGTCTAGTTTTTCTATATCATTCAGTTATTTATTGTTCATGCATATGAACCCTTGCATTCAACCTTAACTCATCTAGCATACCAGTACATTCTATGTACTAATGCATTCTCTTTCTTTCGCTATGATGTCTCATATCATAGGTTCGGACGCTTAGATTCTCGATCGTGCTTAGACAGATCCAGTCAGTAGTAGAAGCTTTAGTAGTGAGTCCTCATCTATTGAGGATATTTTTTTATTTTAGTATTATAGTAGTTTCAGCACTGCATTAGTACGAGTTAGTTGGGGGCTTCTCCCATCAGCTCCACTTTCAGACAATTCAGTTAGAGGCTTTTCAGACTAGATTAGTTCAGACAGTAATTCAGATTCAGATGTTTATCAGATGTTGTTGTTTATCAGTATTTCAGATTTTGAACCTTATGGCATTCAACCTATTTTTCGTATTTTACAGTATTATTATTCAGTGCTCACAATAGATAGTAGTCATGGGTTAGCTTGTGGTCCTTTGTGGTCGTAAGAACCATGTAGAATTCGGGGTACAGACTCGGGGCATTATAGGTCGTGAAAAACTTAGTACCAGAGCATGGTTCATGGTCTCAGGGTGTCCGTGAAATTGCATTGGGTAGAGTCCTATTTATGGGTGTATAACATGCTACACTTATAAGTAGGAGGCTACAAGGCATTTAGAAGTGTCTCTCCTCCCATGATTTAGTTTGTGCTATAGATTCTGAATGTTCTCTAATCAATAATTTCCTATATTTTAGAAATTAATCATTCTTCCTCATAGAAAAAATGTAAAAAGAACCCATACTGAGGATGTCCGTCTTACTCATGGGATACAAACCCATAATAGAGCTCGTACTCCAGAGGTTGTTGCTACTCCAGGAGTTCCTACAGTC
This sequence comes from Capsicum baccatum var. pendulum, assembly GCA_030864225.1. Taxonomy (NCBI): domain Eukaryota; kingdom Viridiplantae; phylum Streptophyta; class Magnoliopsida; order Solanales; family Solanaceae; genus Capsicum; species Capsicum baccatum. Next base: position 199,666,711 of record CM061560.1, on the reverse strand, counting down.
CCCACTAGTCCTCCTCGAGCTCCACAAACCAGTGTTAACCATCCCTAGCCTCCTCAGAAAGAAGTTTTGAATATTGAGTTTCAACAGTCTATCCATATGATTACTTAGCTGGTGGCCTATTAGACCCATCGATCTAAGGATGCGGGCTCTGTGTTGGTTTCTTAGGAACTTACTTGGGTTGGCCAATTCATGAGGCTAAACCCACCCACCTTTACTGGCATAATGGTTGAGGAGGACCCCTAAGGGTTCATTGATGAAATAGAGAAATTTTTAGAGTTATGCATGCTAACAAAGTTGAGGAAGTAGAGTTAGCAACCTATCAGTTGAAGGAAGTGGCTAACCAGTGGTACAATGAGTGGGAGGATTTAAAGGGTGGTGATACTAAACCTTCTATGTGAGGTGAGTTTGTAGAAGCTTTCCTAGACCGTTTCTTTCCCTGGGAACTGAGAGAGGAAAAGGATAAGGAATTTTTGAATCTAAAATAAAGAAAGATGAGTGTTAAGGAGTATGCATTGAAGTTCACTCAGTTGTCCCGTTATACTCCTAAGTTAGTGGCCAACATGAGGGCTCGCATGAGGAAGTTTGCATATGGTGTTTCAGACTACTTTGTCCTAGAATGCAACGTAGCAATGGTTAATCGAGATATGAATTTCTCCAGGTTATTTGTTCATTTACAGTAAGTGGAAGAGTAGAAGATAAGGCTGGCTGAGGTAGGGGAGAAGGAAAGTTAAGCTAAGAGAGTTAGGTCCACAGATCAAAATGGCGGTCAGCACCAAGGTAATAATTAGGGTAAGAAATGGTCAAAGAAGAAGTTTTTGAGTAATGCTTAGTCTTCAACTAGAGCCCCTACACCCAGACCTCTAGTTGATTAGCGGTTTATTAACTCCCAACATAATAGTGGGCCAAGGATGTAAGGAACTCAGTCCTAAGGTAGTGTGGCTCAGCCCGTCATGTCGTATCCTTACTGTTACTCATGTGGAAAGAATCACCCGAGGAGATTCTACCTCGAGAGTAATATGTGCTATACTTGTGGTCAGAAAGGCCACTTTTGGAGAGATTGTCCCTCTGCAAAGTGGAATTTCGGGGGTGCTAAGTCTTAGACAAACTCCACAACTCCACCACCACCCAAGGGTAATACTTTGGCTATTGGAGGTGGTTGTAATAGGTTATATACTTTATCTACTCACCAGGATGCTATATTGCAAATTTTCTCCCATGATGTTTATGTGTTACTTGATTCTGGGTCTACCTTGTCTTACGTGACCTCTTACGTGATAGTTGGTTTTAGTTTTGGGCCTAAAGATATTCTGTAACCCTTCTATGTTTGCACTTCTATTGGTGATGGTATTGTGTCTAGGAGAGTTTATAGAAATTGTGTGGTGTCGGTTGGCCATCGTGATATTGTGGCTGATCTTGTTGAACTGGAAATGATTAATTTTGATGCTATACTGGGAATGGACTAGATTTATACGTGTTATGCTACGTTAGATTGTAGAACCCAAAAAGTCACTTTCTCCTTTCCAAATGAACCAATGATAGAGTGGAAGGGGTATTCTTTACCACCTAAGGGGAAGTTCATATCTTATCTTAGTGCCCAAAAGCATCTATCAAATGGTTATTTGTATCATCTCATTTGAGTTAAAGATTCAAGTACTGAAAGTCGTTCCGTGTAGTTAATGAATTCCCAAAAAATTTTCCCGATGATCTCCTGAGGATACCACCTGACAGGGACATAGATTTTAGCATTGACTTATTGTCCGACACTCGTCCTATCTCTATTCTGCCATACAGAATGGCTCCTGTAGAATTGAAAGAGTTGAAAGAACAGTTAAAGGACATTCTAGATAAAGGCCTTATTCATCTCATTATCTCTCCCTGGGGTGCTTCGGTGCTCTTTATGCATAAGAAAAATGGTTTACTCTGTATGTGTATAGACTACCGTCAGCTCAATAAGGTCACTGTTAAAAATAAATACCCTCTTCCCAGAATTGATGATTTATTTGATCAACTCTAAGGTGCTAATTGTTTCTCTAAGATAGATCTCCATTCGGGGTACTATTAGCTCAAGGTTAGGGAGGCTTATATTCCCAAAACAGCTCTCCAAACCTGATATGGCCACTATGAATTCTTAGTTATGTCCTTCGAACTGACTAATGCCCCCGCAACCTTTATAGACCTAATGAATAGGGTGTTCCGACAGTTTCTGGATTTGTTCATCATATTCTTTATGGACGACACCTTTGTTTATTCTAAGAATTGGAGGATCAGGCTAACCACCTCCGAATCATCCTTCAAACCCTCAAAGATCATGGGTTGTATGCAAAGTTTTCCAGGTGCAAACTCTGACTTAGTGCCGTTATTTTCCTGGTGGACATTATTTCCAGTGTGGGGATCAAGGTCGATCCCCAAAAGGTTGAGGTAGTGAGAAAATAGCCTAGACCAACGACTCAAATCAATATTCGGAGCTTCTTGGGCTTGGCAAGGTATTATAGAAGGTTTGTAGAAAGTTTTTCCTCCATAGCTGCCCCATTTAATAGACTGACATAAAAAAACGTGAAATTCTTGTGTTTTGACTCTTGTAAAAATGTCTTCAAAAAATTGAAAGACAAGTTGATTACCGCACCAATTTTGACCCTGCCCTAGGGTACAGAAGGGTTTTTCATGTACTGTGATGCATCCCGGGTGGGACTTGGGTGTATGCTTATGCAATATGGTAAAGTGGTGGCTTATGTATCTAGGCAATTAAAGGTGCACAAAAAGAACTATCCCACTCATGACTTAGAGTTAGCGATTGTGGTGTTTGCACTTAAGATCTGGAGGCATTATCTTTACGGGGTGAATATTGATATTTTCACTTATCACAAAAGCTTGCATTATATTTTCACACAAAAGGAACTGAATCTCAGGCAGAGGCGGTGGTTGAAACTGTTGAAAGATTATGACATGAGCCTGAACTATCATCCGGGCAAGGTTAATATGGTGGCCGACGCCCTTAGTAGATTATCAATAGGCATTCTTTCTCATGTAGAGAAAGATAAGAGGGAGATGCTGACAGATATTCATCGGCTTGCAAATTTGGGAGTTTGACTTCTGAATTCTGAAGATGGAGGAATAATTGTTCATGAGATAGCTAAATCTTCCCTATGTGCTGAAGTTAAGGAAATATAGACCAAGGATCCCATCTTGATACAGATTATGAAAGATGTTGGTCAATAAAAGGTGAAGGCGTTTGAAATTAGAGGTGATAGAATTTTGAGGTATAACGGTAGACTATCTTACCGAATGTGAATGGATTGCGAGAGAGAATTCTCGATGAACCCACACATCGAGGTATGTTATTTACCTAGGCTCTATAAAAATGTATCATGATCTTAAGACGATTTGTTGGTGGAAAAATAAGAAACATGATGTTGCTAATTTTGTTTCTAAGTGTTTGAATTGTCAACAAGTCAAGTTAGAAAATTTAAGACCCAGTGGCACATCCCAAGAGATAGCTTTGCCTATGTGGAAGCGAGAAAAGATTAACATAGACTTCATTATGGGGCTGTCGAAGTCCCGAAACCAGTATGATTCCATTTGGGTAATTATATACCAAATGACCAAGTCCTCTCCTTTTCTTCCAGTATGGACTAATTATTCGGGGGATAATTATGCTAAGCTATATATTCAAGAGATAGTCTGGTTGTATGGTTCACCTATTTCTATTATATCCGATCGAGGTACACAGTCCTCTTCTCAATTTTGATGATCTTTTTAGAGGGGTTTATGCACCTAAGTGAATCTGAGTACCGCTTTCTACCCACAGACTGATGGGCAAGTCGAACGCTTCATTCATACCCTTAAGGATATGTTGAGAGACTGCAATTAACTTCAAAGGTAGTTGGGTAGATCATTTGCCGTTGTTAGAATTCACCTACAACAATAGCTACCATTCTAGTATTCAGATGTCCTCTTTTGAAGCACTATATAAGAGAAGATGTAGATCAATAATAGAGTGGTTTGAAGTGGGTAAAACCCGATTGTTTGGGCCTGACCTTGTTCATCAGCCAATGGAAAAGGTAAAGTCCTTTAGGGAACAACTTAAGACAGCTTAGAGCAGCCAAGAATCTTATGCCGATGTTAGAAAGAGAGATTTGGAATTCGGGGTTAATGATTGGGTCTTCCTAAAGATCTCTCGTATGAAGGGAGTCATGCGATTCAGAAAGAAAGGGAAGCTTAGCGCTCGTTATATAGGATCATATCAGATTGTGAGAAGGATAGGTGGGGTTTCTTATGAGTTATATTTTCCCACAAGTTTGGCTTCTGTACATCCATTATTCTATGTATCCATGTTTAAAAAGTGCATTGGAGATCATTCCCCAGTGCTGTCGGTAGAGGATATCAATGTCATAGACTCTTTGTCATATGAAGAAGAACCTATTACTATTTTGGATCGCCAAGTTCGGAAGTTGAGGAGTAAGGAGTTAGTTTCATTTAAGGTGTTGTAAAAGAATCAGAAAGAAAAGGAAGTTACCTGGGAGTCAGAAGATGACATGCGAACTAGATACCTAAATCTCTTTATAACCATGGATGACGACATAGAAGGGTTGGATTCTGAGATAAACTTGTAGTTTGTCGTACTCCCAGTTGTATTTTTCAGACTTCGAGATGTATTTAGATTGTTCTTAAACTGTAACACCAGATTTCGGGATGCTTTATGGTATATTTTATATTCATACTTCTTTCTATTGCTATGTATGAATGGTTGGACTTCGTTATATAATCCCCGCTTTGGGTTTGAGTTATGTTCTTTATTTACATATCACTTTGGGTAATTAGCTTACTTGTCAAGGCTTAACTGCGATAAATGCAATTATGACCCTTAGTTTTTGGGTCCTGCCAAATTGGTTGACATAACCCAAACTTGGGACCATGTTATATAGGCAACTCAAGCTCTTATAAACTAGAGGTCGCCCCAATAACCCAACCTAATCGTCTCAACATACCATAGGAGTCAGAAGGAATCCAACTCACAAATCAGAATAGCAGAAATAATAACATAAGTCAACATATTGATTATGATATCTACGCTCAAGTTCATAGTCACAAAACCTCTATACAAAACCAATGTCAATAAAAGTATATGTCGGGACAAGCCCCCAACTATAGCCAAACCAAGTCTTCAAGAGACTAAGTCTAAAGATAAGGACTAAGAGATAAATTTCTTTTTGATGTAAGGAAGCTCACCCCTTCAAGTCAATGCATAAACCACTTCGATCTACAAGTCACTACATGGGAAAAGAAGAACATGCTCCAGCGCCTACGTCACATGGGGATGTAGCATTCGAAGACCGTTAAAGGTTGGAATGCAAGCATGTAACTTAAGGATAAGTGGTAAGATAAAATTTTCAATCAACAAAAAATCAATATATCACATTTCATCACATTCATATACTTATTCATACATATAATTATACCATATATCAACCAAGATATCAAGGTTCATCAACATTTTCTAACTATCATTCATTAGACGTAAGGTAGAGGACTACCACCTCCCATACTTATGTATTATCATGATTAGAACATTAAGTATTTTATCCACAATCACATTATCATTAGACTCGGGACTTTACCCATGTACACACATTCACTTTACCAAGGGCTTTAGCCAAAAAACATCATCATTCCACGAGGGATATTACCCAAACACATAGGTCAATCAAACAAGCGACTTTATCCACACATATAGGTTAGGTGGAATTTACCACAAACCATCAAGACATAGGTGGACTTTACCACAATCCATAAGTTGACTTTACCACAAGCATCTTCATGAGGCGAGGTGCTTTGACCTCAAGAGCTCTTTGTAAGCAACAGACTTTACCTTTCATTTTCATTGGGCAAGGGACTTTACCCACAATCCATCAGATAAGGCAAGGGACTTTAACCTCAAGCTATCACAACCATCATTTGTTGACATTTGGGATCTTACCCTCTTGTCCATGCATAAACACACATTTAATATAACATTTAGGGACTTTAGCCATTTAGCCAATTTCAACATTATACAAAACCTCATGATCATTATGGGAGCCTTAATTACTCAATCATCTTAATAGGCCAATACGTTTACTTAGTTTAATTATACAATACTATTCATGATCATCAAGACCCACAAAAACTATTCACATTTCATTAGCAATCTATTACCACATTCTTACGACACTTGGGTTCTATGCACAATTCAAGTTCATCCCCATATCTAGGGACTTTACCCTCACATTAGCTATCAACCAACAAGGTTACCAATGTCACAACACATGGTTTATAATACCTCCAAAAGGCCATTCGACAATCATTCATAGTCACTTGGGCTATTTCCCTAGCTCAACACATTATCAACATACAACTAGTCATTTTACTTAGATATTTCAACACACACTTTTTGTGCATACTTATAACAAGGTCATTTTCATGGTAGAAATCAATAAGACTAGGGCTATTCAAGACCCTAATGTTCAAAAACACACAACAAGCATCTACATATACAATCTACCATCGATAACATGTATCAACATAAGTACAAGCAAGAATCATCATTATTCAATGTAAGTGTCAAAACCCTTTTCATTTGATTGAAAACCACCATGTACACTTACTAATTCAAGTGTAAAATATATAGAATTAGAGTTATTTAAAGAGGGGAGGAGATACATTACTTAAAAAACTTGAATCACCAATAATCTTCACTCTTCTTCCTTTCCACAAGATGAACACCTTCAAACCCTAACCTCCTATCTTGTTTCCAAAAGCCGTTAGTGTGTTAGGATGTGTTTAAGTCTTGCAAATAAAGACTTGGGATGCTACCAAGACTAATATAGGTCAAGGACTTAGGGTTTTAGGAAAGGGAGATGACGAAAAGGTCCTTGGTTAAAATATGGAAAACACACACGTGCAGGGGTACGACTCCACCTTATGGTTAACTTGGCAATCGTTACCTAGGATACGAGTGGTACCCTAACTCGTACCCAAGGCTTCCCCTAGGTCAACAAAACTGGTCCAGGTATGACTAGTCACCCTTGAGTCGTATCCTAAGGGTATTAATCATGACCTAACTCATATATACCACCCGTAACAAAAATAGTCCACTCTAGGTTATGTTTCATTCCATATGGTTGGGCTACTTACAATTCGTGAGCTTGGTTACGACCAAGGGATGACCTTTTCATATGGTGGATAGTATACTAACTTAAAATACTGTCTATTGTATGAAAAGGGAGTTCATTTTAGGTACGAGTCGTGACCTAGGGTACGACTCAAGTACCCCCAACCATATCCAGTCCAAAGACATCAAAAAGGTTGTTGTCTTTTTCAAGGGTTCAAGTCTAAGTGTTCCAATTCTTTCCCACATGGATAGGTAAGTATAGATACAAGTTATCACCCTAATATGCACCTAATAAGTCCTTACACAAGTTGGAAACAACACATAACAAGGACATAACACAACACACGTCTCATGATCATTGCCATTCAACTAAAAATTTTGCAAGGTCATGTTCTCAGGTATTTCATTCTCCCCAACTTAGGATAATTTATCCGCGAATGATGGGTAAGGTAAGCATTAACACAATTTAACATATCATCATGAATCTAACCAACCATTACACAAGTTAGAACAAGTACACAATAATCATGCAACACAGTACATATCGTGATCATCATCGATCAACCATTTCATTTCATTTGTATTGGGAGTCTAATCCATCACTTACCCAACACTTACTCATTTCATAACTTAAGGACTCCATCCCATCGACTTTAAAAAATATTAAGCAACTCAAAGAATTGGAGACTTTTCTCCATCATCTATCAAAAACATGAACCAATTAAAAGTATTAGGGACTTAGACCCATTACAACAAGCCACACATCATTTCATTATATTAGAAACTTTAATCCATCGTCTAACAAGACACCAATCAATTCACACTTTGGGTACTTTAATTTATTAACTAATAAAGACATAAATCAATTTCAATCATTCAAGACTTTACTCCAATATCTTATCAAAGAAACAATAGAAAATAGGATATTAACACATACCTCCATCACAAGCTTTTGAAATGGGAAACAAATGTGGGTACTTGGACTTCAAGTACTTTTTCATAATCCAACTAACTTCCTCAGACTTTTGGTTCCTCTATAGAACCTTCACCAAATCCACCTCTTTCATTCGCAACCTGTTAACTTGCCGATCAAGATCCTCACCTGGACCTCCTCATAAGCTAAAGAATCTGAAATGCCAACATCTTTTGAGGTTACAATTAATGAAGGATCACCCACACATTTCCGCAACATAGACACATGGAAAATCGGGTGAATGGAGTTCATACCAGGAGGAAACTCCAACTCATAGGCAATATTTCCAATTCTCTTCACAATCAAGTAAGGACCAACATAGGCGGGGACTAAGCTTCCCGTTTTAGCCAAACTGCATCACTCCCTTCATGGGAGACACTTTAAAGAATACCCAATCGCCCTCATTAAACTCTAAGTCTCTACGTCTCATGTCCGTATAGGACTTTTGGTGACTTTGAGTGATTTTCAATCTATCATGAATCACCTTCACCTTCTCTAATGGTTGGTGAACTAAATTGGGCCCAAGTAATTTACCCTCGCCAACTTCATACCACCCAATAGGAGATCGACATCACCTACCATACAATGCCTCAAAAGGAGCCATGCCAATACTAAAGTTGTAACTATTATTATAATCAAACTCAATCAAAGGAAAGTGTTCATGCCAACTACCACCATAATCAATTACACAAGCTTGCAACATATCCTTCAATATTTGGATAGTTCTCTCCACTTGACCATCCCTTTACAGGTAGATGTGGTGCTAAGGCACAACTTAGTTCCCAAACCTCTTTGAAATAAATTCCAAAAGTAGGATGAAAATAGAGGACCACAATCTAAGATAATAGACACCAGAGCATCGTGAAACTTCAAGATCTCCGCAAGAAATAACTTAGCATAATCTTCCGCTGAGAAATTAGTTCTCATGGGCAAGAAATGGGTTGACTTGGTCATTATATCAATGATGACACAAATAGAATCACATTGATTCTGAGATCTAGGAAGACCAGTAATGAAGTCTATAGTAATGGACTCCCACTTCCACTCGGGCAACACAATCTCTTGGTATAGGTCACTGAGCCTCAAGTGCTCAACTTTTACTTGTTGGCACACCATATATTTTGCCACATGGCTAGAAATATCACACATCATATTATTCCACCAATAGAACTCTCTAAGGTCATGATACATCTTGGTGGAACTGGGTTGAATAGCATAATAGGATCCATGAGCCTTGGCCATGACCCTTTTTCTTAATCCATCGATGCCAGGAACACACAACCTACCTTGGTAACTCAAGATACCATCACCACCAATCACAAAGTCTGTGGCTTTATGTTGACCCACATTACTCTTGACCTTCATCAAGTCAGGGTCCAATACTTGCTTCTCTTTTATCTCAACAATAAGAGATGATTAAGATACCAGATACACAACTACACCACCATTCTTTGAGTCTGCAAGTCAAACTCTAAGATTCACCAAATGGTGAATATCTTTCACTAATTCCCACTTATCTTCTTCAACATGGGCCAAACTCTCCATAAATAATCTACTAAGAGCATCGTCAACTACATTTACCGGGGGTAATGAAGACCCATATCATAGTCCTTCAATAACTCAAGCCACTTTCTTTGCTTGAGATTTAACTCCTCTTGGGTAAACACATATTGAAGGCTTTTATAACCCAAAACTAAATCAACATGAACACCATAGAGATAATATAGCCAAATTTTCAAAGGAAACACCACGATTAACAACTCTAAGTCATGGGTAGGGTAGTTTCTTTCATGAACTTTCAATTTCCTAGAAGCATAGGCTACCACCCAACCATGTTGCATCAATACACAACCACGACCAACTCGAGAAGCATCACAATAAACCATAAAGCCATCACTATCATTGGGCAAGGTTAGTACATGAGACAAAGTCAATTTATCTTTCAACTTCTCAAAACTACCCTCATATGCATTAGGCCACAAGAACTTGACCTTTTTTTCAGTCAATTTGGTCAATGGGTAGCTATAGTGGAAAACTCTCCACGAACCCTCTATAATAACCGGCTAAACACAAGAGGCTCTGAATAACTGTCGGAGTCATAAGTCTAGGCCACTTATTAACTGCCATAATCTTTTGGGGATCCACTATGATCCCTTCACTAGAGATTACATGACCAAGAAAAGCTACGGCTTTCAACCAAAGCTCATACTTGGAAAAATTGGCATATAAATGATGATCCTTCAATGTTTGTAACATAGAACGGAGGTGATCTACATGAGCCACCTCACTCTTAGAATAGACAAAGATATCTTCAATAAAGACAATGACAAATATGTCCAAGAACAAATAGAAAACCGTATTCATCAAATCCATGAATGTCATTGGGGCATTGATCAACCCAAAATACATGACAAGAAACTCATAGTGACCATACCAGGGCAGTCTTAGGGATATCCGCATCCCTAATTTTAAGTAGATGATAACCCGATATAAGATTAATCTTAGAGAAACACTTTGCACCCTAATGTTGATCAAACAAATCATCAATCCTAGGAAGAGGATATTTATTCTCTTGATGAAACAAAGGAACCATCTTTGTTGTGCACGAACAACACAAGAGCACCCCAAGGAGACACACTAGGCCGAATGAATTCTTTATCTAAGAAATCTTTCAATGGCTCATTAAATTCTTTCAACTCCACTGGAGCCATTTTATTCAAAGGAATAGAGATCAAACGAGTGTTCGGATTAAGATCAATCCCAAAATCAATTTCTTTATCGAGAGGAACACTAGGGAGATCATCGGGAAATACATCAGGAAACTCATTTACCACAGGAACAAATTCTAAAGAAGGCTCTTCTGAGTTAGAATCTTTAACTTAGACCAAATGATAGAAACACCCCTTTACAATTAACCTTTGGGCCTTAAGATAAGAAATAAACCTCCCCTTACGCACTAACGAACCACCTTCCCATATAATGACCAGTTCATTAGGGAGTTTACACATGACCTTATAGGTCTGGAAATCTAAGAAAGAATAACTAAAGTGAAACCAATCCATTCCCAAGATGACATTAAAATTAACCATGTCTAACTCTATCTAGTCAACAAGAGTATATCTACCATAAATAGATATCTCACACCCCCTATAGACTCTTTTAACAACCACAGAGTCTCCAATTAGGGTGGAAATAGCAAAAGGAACCGACAAACTCTTAGGACCATAATAAAATACACAACCATAAATAGGGTCACATATGAAAGAGTAGACCCTGCATCAAGTAAGTAATACACATCATAACAGAAAATTCTCAACATACCCATAACAATATCAGGAGATACCTCAAAATCCTATGAGTAGCAAGTTCATACAAGCGGTTCCAGCCAACCCTGTTTCCATAAGTAGAAGAAAAAATAGACACAGCACTCTTTGGTGCTGGAGTAAATAGAGTAGAAATAGAGGCCTTGTTAGCCTAAGAAGCTGCTAGAATGGTTCACTCACAATACATGTTCCCAAGATGACCATAATGAAAACATCTGCCTCTCCCTTTCTCATACTCACTATAATGACTCTGACAACAGAATTTTCAAGGATGGCGGGGTGGAGCTGACTAAGCACCACTGGTCTAAAATCGGGCACCTTATACCTAAGACCTTCTACTGAATTAAGATCGATGACCACCTAAAAACTTCAGGTAAGGATAAAGAACACTAGTTGAGGAGAATAAACCAGAACTCCCCTACTTCTTTTGTGGCCACTTGCCACTTCTTCCACCACCAATCTCAAAAAGCCTAAATTTCATTCCTTGCTCTTTAGTAAGCTCAATTTTCTTTTTCTTCTCATATTATACTTGTTGCACATGCACAATCAATCAAGAAATGTCCATGTTCTCAATCAATAGGGCTGCCTTACTTTCAAGAACTAACTCATAGGAAAATCCCAAGACAAACTTGCGTATCTAGCCTTTATGTTAGAAACCATCTCGGGAGCATACCTGGACAATTGATAAAATTTCAAGGCATACTCTTGAATGGATATTCTTTTTTTCTTTAAATTCATGAACTCTTCCACCTTTGCCTTCCTTAACTCTTGAGAAAATAAATAGTTAATGAAGGCTTCAGAGAAATTCACCTAAGAAGCCGGACTAGCATCAATAACCCTAGATAACTCCCACCCCTCATACCATTGGTATGATACATCTTTTAATTATTATAAATCAAATTCAACACACTTAATTTCCAAAGCATGCATGATTTTGTAACACCTATAGTTTTCCAAACTTGAATCCGTTCCTAAAATATTAAGGAATAGATTCCAAAATGAATAATATTTATTTTGTGTGGAATTTTTAAGATTTAGACCTCCTATTGTGTGGAAAATTGAATAAGCTTTCCATCTATACAAAATTCTCCTAGATCTGATACTCGGTTGAGGAGTTAGAGCATTTTTAAGTTGACAGTGTCCCACTTGAGCAACCACCGCGTTGCGGTAAAAGACAATTTCATAATTGTCAATTTTAGTGGATCTTCACGATATTGGTCCATCACGAAGAGGTCCAAATTCTCAATTGTCAAAATCTAGTAGCCTAACACTATACTGGCCCATTATGCCAGTGGCCAAAATGGCATTCCAAGGGGGCACCGCGATTGAGGTGCATCGCGGTGAAGGCCCAGTTCCTACTCGTCCTTTCCAGTGATCCACCACGATAGTGGTATGTCGCAGTGGCCTATTAAATTAAGATTTTTGCTTTCTTTTCCAGTTCCATTTAGAAGTTTAATAGAGGCATTTTGGTTAATCCCCAAGGCCCTAATTCATGTAAAATACAACATTAAGCATATTCCAAAGCACTTTATGCTTATTTCATCAATTTTCTCTCAAAACAAAAGCCTAGAACTCAAGAGCTTCTTCCCTAAGAAATCAACATCCTCTATTATTTCTCTAAGAAAGCTTTAAATTGAGGATTCCCAAGACAAGATAATCAAGAACTCATCTTCAAGAACTCAAATAGGAATAAATGATTCAAGTTTCTTTATATAATCATCAATCAAGATATGTGGGGTTTTAATCAAGGATAATCTTTTCATCCTTGCACCCAAAAACTTATTTTAACTATAAATTTATTGAATATTATATGATTTCCCATGAAATTTGAGTTAGGGTTTATACCCATTATTGTTATTTACAAGCTTATGAGATTCCAGTGATTTAGAAGTTAAATTACATGATTATATTCATATTTTCATGTATATTGTAGAAATTTCTAGATTTCAAGTTGATTTATAAATGTCTACATTACCAAGCATAAACATTATGATGTTTTAACATGAGTTTGATGCATTGGTCACTAAGCCCCAATTAAAGATCGCTATTTAAAGATTTGTTGTTCTATAAGCACCCTATGACTAGATTTCTTTTCAAATTATTGATAAAGATTTGATTTTTTTTGTCTCAGAATAGCAATGAAATCAACTTTACAGATTCAGATTACAGATTTAGCTATACAGATATATTATTGGTTTTCATTATAAACCATTATACTATTTTAAAGTGGATTCCATTAGAATGAGCATACAAATTTAATGGGATTAGCATTTAGCAATTAGTTGGGTACGTTACTATGGTTTCTATAACACCCCGAATTTTAGGCTAGAACAAAAATCATAATTTTTATGCATAGATAATCCAAAAGCCATAAATCCTATGCAAATTTTCTTATGTTAATCAATTATGTAGTGTGGGAAATTGTATAAGCTTTCCGTCGATATAAATTCGCCCAAATCCGATACCCAGATAAGAGTTATGGCTAATTTAAGTCCTAGTCATAAAACACCATCATTTTGGTGCTTGGCACAGCGTGGAGGTGGTCTATTTTTCAATTCTCAAATTCTAGTAGCTTAGAACTATTATGAAGCGTCGCGCTGAAGTTCCAGGTCCCAACCAGTGGGACAACGTGATGGCTTCGTATCGCGGTGACCCCAAGAATCCCATTTTCCAATTCCTAGTGAGCCACCGCGATAGTGGCACATTGTGGTGGCCCATAAAATTAGGCTCCCAGTTATATTTCATTCCATCTCATTAAGGGTATATTGGGTAATTTCTACCTCCCCCCCCCCTTTGTCAGCTTAAACACAGGATATTTCTCCCAAGTGACCACATTATTCATATTTTCTTCAAAATACATAAGAACACTTTCTAGGATATCAAACTACAAAAAACAAATAACTCAAGATTCAACCGTGGATTTTCGAAACTGATTGAAGATTTAGAATCCCCAAACTGTAGGCTTCAAGAATCATCCATCAAATTTTTAAATTGAGGTATGTGGGGTTTATCCTAAAACTACATGGGCTTGTTGAAAATACCCAATTATGCTTTAAAAATCATCAAGCATGAATTTGTTAAAGGGGTTTTGAGATCCATGATTTTATTATGCCTTATGCATGTTTAATGATATTGTTGTTTTGGCCATTAAATCTTATCCCCTCAAATTGATTTACACACATAAGTATATGTATGAATCTTGAAATTGAAGATTTGTTTGAGAGAACAAATAATGAAAAATTCCTCTCTTGTGATAACTTTATGTTTATGATCTTATGGTGATTGATTGAAGCATGATCTATGGCTTGAAAATAGTTTACTCAAATACCATAGTATTTTGAGCATGATTTAGAGATTTAAGAGAGGGTGTTTCTTGATCTAAATATATTTTGTTAAAAGAGAAAGATTTGTATGAGATTAAGAGCTTTGACATGACCACCTTACATTATTGAAAGTTTGACAAAGAGAGTTGCATACACGTGTTTACATGAGTTTTAGAGAAAGAGTTCTTTGAAATAATTTATTGATATGGTGGTCCCGAATTTATGTTTTGAAAACAGAGATGGGAATATGCTAAAAATGGCTCAGAGATGTGACTTGCAAGTCAATGTTATGACGATACCATATAAATATATGCCATAATAGAGTTAGAGTTTTCAGGGAATGCATGTTTTAAAGAGTAGAAAATGGGCATAAAGAGATCAAGGTGGTTTCCTGATGAGGGATAGAGTTCAAGTAACTCTTAGCCTAAAATTGTGCTTTGTCGATCTGAGTATATTATTTTTACACTCGTGACAGCCATGTGGCGTAGTAGAGTCAGAGACTCCAACCCTTGCGGTACATTTGGGTTGGAGGCTTCCCCACTAAGTCAATGGCAGATTTCATATAGCCCATAGAATTTCAGAGTTGTAGGGTATACCACCTAGCTCAGAAGTAAAATAAAGAGTGTCACATAGTTCAGATAATTTTACAGAGTCTTTAAAAAATGCCCATGATATTTCTTACTATATGATATGTTTATGAACTATTTTAAATTGCTCTTATATATGTTGAATATAAATTATTATTTTGGATTTGCTCTGCATACCAGTACATCTATATTGACCCCCTACCCCTCATATTTAGAGGATCAGTCCAAAGGTCTGACTAATCAATAGAGAATTCTAGAGAGAAGTGATCCGTGTAATGGTGAGATTTCTTTGTTCTAAAAGGCCTGTTATTTCAGTTTATGTTATTCCGTTATTTTCATCTACTGATGGCATTGTCCTAATTTTCAGAATAGTTTTGAGATGTAGTAGAGATTTTGCAGACTGATTCAAACCTTATTTAGATGTTTTGAATTCTAGCTTTATTCTTATGTCTTGAGTCTCAGAGTTAATGACTATGTTTCCATATCAGATTGTATTTTTGCATCTTCTTTTATTATATGAATGTTATGCATGACTACCAGATAGAATTAGGCATTTAAGCCTTCATGGTTTGGGATGTCCGTCACGGCCAGGCCTTAGTTTGGGTCGTGACAAACTTTGTATCATAGCACGGTTCATAGTCCTAGGGTGTCTACAAAATTGCATCGGGTAGGGTCTTGTTTATAGGTGTGTAGCGCATCACACTTATAAGCAGGAGGCTACTAGGCATTTAGGAATATTTCCTTTCCTTTATGTTCTAGTTTGTGCTATGGAGTTAGAATGTTCCTCTTTCATACTCAAATTCTTATTATGGTGTCGCCCATACAGAAGTAAAGTCATCCTAATTATTTCTTTACTTTTATGTGCTCAAATATGTCTTATTGTTGAAGTGATTTAGGCGCAGATGTTTAGAATCTAAATGGTATAGTCCTTTCTGATTGAGCCTGCGGTATTAAGTGTAATCAGTCCCTTTTAAAATTTTTATGTTATAGATGTCATACTTAAGAGGAAATGAGGGTAGCAGAATATTGAAACTGTATTTCTACCCGAGTAGTAGTATATGTTAAAGTATTGGTGTCATGACCTTGGTAGTGAGATTAGACCAAGAATTTGGTGATACGAAGTCACAAGGTTAGAAATTAGAGTAAGGATGACTTTTATGTAGATAAATGTGCTTAGTTAAATAATTGATGTTTGAGGATGATTTACTCCTTTATAGTGATAGACTAATATGGTAACTAGTAGCATGTGTGGATTGTATGGTAGTCTGTGGGGGGAGTGTTTGACTCAGATTTTTATTCATACAAAGTGAGATCTGTATTCTTAGATCATTGATTACTGTATATCAAGTTTCTATCTCTTGTAACATTGTTATCATTGTGTTGTTGAAAATCAAAGTCTAGTGGAGTCGTGCAGGGTCTATTTTGATTAACTAGCAACTTGTTGTCCATCTTGTTAATTCTTGTGTTAGTTGGAACTGGGGGTTAGAGGCGTAATGACAAGAAAAGTGGTAAGGGCGATTTATTGAATGTATGTATAGTTGAACCTTTTTGCATGAGATTGAGTTGGTATTAAAGTGATACATTCTTGTATGTTAGTTTAGTAGAAGGTAGAGAAAGAGCTATTAGCTAAGGTGAGTTATTGTTTGCTCAAAGTATGAAAATGGCTAGATTAGCCAATAATTTATAATTATAGACACAAGGTTGTTTGTGGAATTTGAAGGTAGTCTAAATGTATACTTGGGTAAGTAAGTGTGATGTGAGAAATCCATATCAGTAGATAAGATTGTATGGGGTTATAATATAAGATTAAGGTTGGCCATGTTTATTATGTAACTCTACCCCTCCCCCCCCTCTGACCTTCTTTTCTTTGGTAGTTGTAAACTAGTACTACTTGTGAGAAGGTATGTAGTAGATTTTGAGGCATAGCAATGATGTCATAAAGGTGTTTTGGTTGTGGGTTGTATCTAAATAAAATGAGATATTTGGGTAGTATATCCCAATTTGATGGACTAGTATATTATGTTGCATTCTTTATTGGTGGTAGATGATTGATGCTAGACTATAGGCTTGATGTGTTGAAATAGTGCGTGTTAATGAATTATAATATGGAAAACCATAAGGTCATGATCGATTATTGTGGCTACGGAGTTCTAGTTTACTATTATTTCTTCATGTTTTATTTCGTAGTTTCCAAGTGAGAATTGTGTGTAAGGTTGGGTTGTAAATCATGTTTATCCCTAGACATGAAGTTTGAGTAGTTGATGTCCATGAAGGTGGATGTGATTATTTCTTGGTTAATGATACTAGTTTTATGGAAACGATCTAATAGGCTTGAATATGCATGCAAGAACTTAAGTTTATTTGATTCATAATAAAGTATGATATTGTATGTATGAAGTAGAAGTATGCCAAGGTGATATGAGGTTGCGGTATTTTTCTATGGCTATTACATGTTGTATGTCGCTAGTGGTACCGTTGAGTTGCTAGGTGGAGAAAGATTAGTTAGATGGTATATGGTGTTCTAAATATCCAAGTTAAAGAGTTTTGATAGAAAATGTTAAGCCTTTTGATATGATCTTAATTCTCATAGTAGAGAGATATAAGTTTGAAGTCGTGATGCTGGTAGACTATGACAGAAGTGGTATGGTCCGTCAAAGGTTTGGAGATATCCATGTTTAGTGTTAGAAGAATCTAAGTTGGTGAAATTTTAAGATGTTATATGATGACATTTGGGGCTATAGAAACCTAAGGGTTGAATCTTAGAAGGAGGTACTAGTGTTGGTTGTTATAAAAGAAGATACCATCCTATAGGGTAAGTTTAGTTTTATGTGTATTGTTATATCCCCGATTCTAGAGTAAAGTTATTTTATTTTATACCAGAGTGTATATAGTGGTCTATAGACGTAGAGTAATAGATTAAATATAAGGGGGTGATGATAGAACGAGTAACCAAGTCAAGTTTTCAGATGCTAATAGATCTGCCAGTAAATTGTGGAATTGGCCGTGAGAAAGAATGATGCTCAATTTATTCTTATTTCAGCTGTTTACCTTAGTTATTCTGACAAATACTCATGCTTTATGTTTCAGCTTCATGATCATAGCTCATTTTCATGCATATGATAAGGAATCATGTACTCTCCTAGTTCCTAGTATGATGAGTTCCCAGTTTGTTTAGCTGTCAGAATCGCTTTTCATAAGTTATGAATTCAGAAATTCAGATCATGCAGTTCATGACTCTTGTTCACATGTGATACTCTTAATGAAAATTCAGATTTATATCAGGTACGTCCTCAGATTAGATCTCTTTAATGAGTTCATACTGTGAGTGCTCTATTCCTCATACCTCAGTAGGGTATCAAGTTATGCGTAGTTCTTCCCTTATGTTTCGGATCCTGATATTCCAATTTGCAGTGACATTTCCCCTTACGCCGAGATAGTGATGATGAAAAGTTGTTTAGATGGGAAAGAGTAAGCATTTCTTGTTGATGAAAGATGGTTGTATGCTTATTTGAGTTAAGGCGGTAATTATGGAGTAAGATTGAGGCCGAGTCTTTGATACGTGTCAAGTTTAGTTGAAGTTTTATGCATTATATTTGGGAAAAATTATTGAGCGCTTGTTTTATGTAAGTCTATAAGTTAAAATAATTTTGACGTGAAGTTTCATGTATAGATTGGTTAGTTGAGGATATTTTATGTGTATCATCTGAATAGTGCAGGAAAGTTGTTATGGATAGAAGTATTAGAGAATATGAGAAATATGCTTTATGAGTGGTGGTTTAGAAGTGCATATGTGGGTAAGAAGATAGGCTTGAATGTCGTGTTTGTATGTATATGGATGGATGCCTTAAGTGTTTGTGCATGTCTAATACGAAGTTGAAGGTGATTGCTGGAATGGCAACAAGAATAATGCAGGAGATGAGGAATTATGAAATGCAAGGTGTGCTTAATTCATGATTCAGACTAGTACTACAGTATTATGTGGTGTGTCTTGTGATTTTAAGTTAGGCTTGAAGATGATGAGGGGATTAGTTAAGTTTAGACATTAGTAGATGGAAATATCAGTGGCTATGTGAGAAAAAAATAAGTGGAATCAATGAGCATGGTGTTTAAGGGGAAAGTATAGTTGAAAGAGTATTTTAGAAGTGTGGCTAATCTTGAAAGTAAGAAGTTGCAATGTCTAAGGTTTGGTAATTCTATCCTAGTTTATGAGTTGTATGTTTATATTCCATGCGATAGAGTAGTGTCATTGTTGTGATTCCTTAGTTGGATGTCTTGTGTAACTCATGTTAGAGATTTTGCAGACTGAGTCCGACCTTATTCACATGTTTTGAATTACAGCTTCGTTCTTATGTCTTGAATCTCAGAGTTAATGACAATGTTTCCGTATCAGATTTTATTTCTGCATATTCTTTTATAATGTGAATGTTGTGCATGACTACCAGATAGAGTAGGACGTTCCGGCCTTCATGGTTTGGGATGTCCGTCACGGCCAGGCCCTAGTTCGGTTCGTGATAGTTTCATACCCCAGAACTACGTGCCAACGTAGGATTTAGATTGTTCCTACTTCTATGTGGATGATAGATATGTTATCACTTGGATAGGTTATACTCCCTGCCAAGAGTATTACTCCTCTCCCCAATGTGAGGATTCCTCCTTAGGGGGACAAGAATGTTGGACGCCATGAATGCTCACATGGTTTATGTCGGTTAGAAGAATCTCCTATGCAAAATAAGTTTTCAAATTTCTAAACCCTAAAGATAAAGTGTTTTCCTTACAGATAAGCTTCAGATAAAGTGTTTCCCCTTGCAGCACAATTTTTCCCTAATAGTAAAGACTGTCAGAAAAAAGAATAATAGAAAAAGCTTTTAGTAAACTAAGTTTGAAGGCTCACAAGTTTTACTCAGATTATGCTTTACAGAAATATATTAGCTACATACTTTAGCTTTCAGATTTTAGAATTTAGAGTGAGTCCTTTCTTCACTTAGAAGTATGATTTAAAGAGAGAATACAAATATAAATTTTAGAACTAAATGTTATGACTCACTAGATTTATAAAGTGTGATTTATTTATTATTATTTTAGTATTTCAGATATTCCAGCTTATGTGAGTCATTTACATTTAGCATGCATTGTTTTACAAATTATGATGATGAGATGATGTTTTACTTATGCATTTCACCCCTATATACTCAGTACATCCTCGAAGTATTGATCCACATATATTTCTATGTGCTACATTGTCTCATAATGTAGGTATCAGTTCAGTTGTAGCACACTTATCATATTCAGACAGTTTGCAGCTTCCAGACAGTAGGCGATGAGTCCTCTTGATTGAAGGACTAGAGTTAGTCATATAGTTTGTGCAGTATTTCATTTTTATTTATTTAGTAGTGTTGATTTGGGATAGCTGGGGGTCATGTCCCAACTACCTATAGTCAATACTAGTAGAGGCTTAATAGACAACCAATAGAGTTAATGTATTTGATTCCAGTATTGTGTTGTAAAAGCAGAGTTGTGTCATTTTAATTCAGTTCTACATTGATCAGCTTCAGAAAAGAGTCATATTTCGTTTATTTCATTCAGAATTATGTATTTTATTCAGTTGCTTATGAGTTATGCCAGTAGAAGGTTAGTTTGGGGTCATTTGTGGCCCTAAGCACCATGTGACAACTAGGGGGTAGTCTCAGGTCATTACAGATTTGAAATATTTTCTCCATTTCATTAATGAATCCTTAAAGATATTCCTCAACACAAGTATCACAGAACATAAGAGGGCTCAACCTCATAAATTGTCCAATTCTTGTGGCCTTAGAAGAAATGGTAGCCGGGGCACCATGCTCCTCTTGAGAGGCTACCAATATTGTCAATAGGTTGATAGAGCGATGAAAATCCTCATTAGTATCATCCCTTTGAGGAGACTGGGAAGGAATTCCATTCTCATGAGCAGGTTGTTGGATGGAACCCCATGAAAATAGCCAAATGCGGCAACCCTAGCCTAGGTATGAACTCCAGAAGTTGGACGAGCTTCGTCCATAGGACACTCAGTAGTGTTTGCCTGAGTCTTAAATCTTCTTTGAGGCATGATCTAAAAGATAGAAATTGTAATCTGAGAAAATCCAAGACCTTAGACTTGATAGCTTGAGATTGAAACACAAGAAAGGGAAATATTCCTAAAATTCCTCCTAGCATTTCTTTTATAAGTATGGCATGCTTCACACCCATAAAAGAAACTCTAGTTAACACGGTATTGTGAAAACCCAACTGACCATAAACCTCGCTCTGATACCAACTTAACACGACTCAAACTTTGGACCATGTCGTATGGGCACCTCAAGTTCACATGAGCCAAAGGTCACCCTGATAACCCAACCTAATCGTCTCAACATACCATAAGAGTCGGAGAAAATCCAACTCACAAATCAAAATAGCATAAATAATAACATAAGTCAACATTATATTCATTACGATAACTACGCCCAAGTTTACAGTTGTTCACAACAATTTTATACAAGACCAATATTAATAAAAGTATATTTCTGGAGGCGTAGGCTATGACCTTACTATGCTACATGAGGACACAACCTAAACCTACTCTGGATGCATCACAATACACCACGAACCCATCTGAACCAGAGCTAAAACTAGGGTTGAGGTAAGTCGAGTCTTCAACTCCTGAAAACTCTTATCACAAGGGTCTGACCACTGAAACTTGACATTCTTCTGAGTCAATCTAGATGTAGGAGATGCAATAGATGAAAATCCTTCAATAAACCATCTGTAGTAGCCAGCCAAACCCAAAAAACTCCTGATATCTGATGGACAGATAGTTCTTGGCCAATTTTTTACTGCTTCGGTCTTTTGAGGATTAAATCTAATGCCATCATCGAAAATAATGTGACCAAGGAATACTACTAACCTTAGCCAAAATTTGCAGTTACTAAATTTGGTGAATAGCTGATGATCTCTGAGAGTCTGAAGTATTGTTCTGAAATGGTTTGCATGATCGCGCTCAGTGCGGGAATAAACCAGAATATCATCTATGAAGACTATGACAAAAATGTCCAATTACTACTTAAATACGCGGTTTATCAAGTCCATGAAAGTTGCTAGGGCATTGGTAAGACCAAATGACATGACTATGAATTCAAAGTGACCATATTGAGTACAGAGAGCTATTTTTGGAACGTCACATTCTCTAACTCTGAGCTGATGATAGCCGGATCTGAGGTCTATCTTAGATAAATAGCTGGCACTCTAAATTTGGTCAAACAAGTCATCGATTCTGGGAAGAGGATACTTGTTCTTGACTGTGACCCTATTGAGTTGACGGTAATCAATGCACATTCTGAGAGAACCGTCTTTCTTGCACACAAATAATACTAGTGTGCCCCATCGAGAAATGCTAGGTCTGATGAATCCCTTATCTAAGAGATCCTTCAACTATTCTTTCAATTCTATGAGTACAGCTAGTTCTAATCTGTATGGAAGAATAGAGATAGGCTGAGTATCAGGAAGAAGATCAATACCAAAGTCTATTTCCCTTTCGGGAGGAATTCCTAGAAGATCTTCGGGAAAGACATCTAAATATTCATTCACTTCTAGGATTGATTCAAGGGTCCTTAACTCGAACAAAATGATAGGCACATCATTTAGATATAATTTTCCTTGCCCAAAGGTAGGAAATAAGATGACCCCTGAAAGTGGATACACTACCCTTCCACTCAAGGACGGGTTTATTTGGAAACTGAAATTGGACTATTTTGTTTCTGCAGTCGACTGTGGCATAGCAGGAATGAAGCCAATCCATGTTGAGAATGACATCTAAATCATTCATCTCTAATTTGACTAAGTGTGTTCAAGTGAATTTCTAAAATATCATAACCGGGCAGTTCCTGTATACCCACCGGGCTATGATGGTTTTGCTCACTAGGTTAGAGACTAAGAAGGGCTCTGCTAGAATTTTGGGACTGATTTTGAAATCAACTACTATATAGGGAGTATCCAAAGACAAAGAAGCTCCTGGATCTAACAAAGCATAAACATGCACATGAAAGATCTACAACGTACCAGTAACTACAGCAGGACAATTTTCCTAATCTTGTCGGGTCTGAAGAGTATATAGTCTATTTGGGTATTGACCGCTAGTAACACTGGTGGTGGCACCTCTATAGGACCTGCATCATCTGACCTTTCTAACCTCCACTATTTGAACCAAGTATGAGCCATGCGGCTAACTCATCACTCTCAATAGTAGTCACCCCTATGATGCCTGTTAGTTTTTGAACTTGATCAATGAATTCCTGAGGGTCTTCATCTACTTTAGAACCATGGAAGGACGGAGGATTCATTCAGGTGAAGTCCTAAATCCTACCTGCAGCTAAGTTGGCCACTGGATTTTACTGGAACGACAGTTGGTCACTCATTATGGGCAGCTACTGACTGAGCAAGAGTGGTAAATGCGGTCTTAGGAGGCATATTCTGAAATAAAGATAAAAAGCGGATTAGACTGAGAGATTGACTTGTGATTATGCTCACTGGCACAATATGAATACAGAAAAAATGGAAACTATTGCTAAACATCTCAAAGCCTCTAGCACATAAATATTGTGTGCAACACACCCATTCACAAGACTCTACAAAATGCGGCCTTCAGACTTCCTAGGACTCTATTGAAACTTAGGTTCTAATAACAAGTTTGTAACACCCTGATTTGCGAAACTAGAATGCTACACGGTGGTCATGACCCTGAAGGACCACAAGCTAACCCATGACTGATATCTGTACCTGTATACTGCATAAAACACTAAATAATGTAGAAACATACACTGAAAGTCCATAAGGTTCAATACTGAACATAACATAGATGAGGTAACATTTATGGGGTAATACAATACCTAAAACAAAAATGTAAACACTGACATCTAAAATATAAACTCTGCATCTAGTCTAAAAGCCTCTATTGTCTGAATAATCTGAATAAGAAGTTGATGGAACATATCCCCAACTAACTCTAACTAATAACAAATCAATGAAATAGTGTAAAAATAATCATGTCTTTGAAGGATGAGGACTCACTTCTATTTTGACTGCTGAGACTAGAATCTACTACTGATCTAGAACTCGTGTATCTGAACCTATAGTGTAACATAAAAAAAAAAGCACCATAGCACAAATACTCAGTACAATGGATATACTGAGTGTACATGTGAGGTAGGCTAATACAAGGATTAACATGCATGATTAATGCTAGCTGACTGTCTAACATGAATGCGTGAATGCATAAATAAATACGTAATTATAACTGACAATGTGATATTGTGATTACTGAATTGGAATACTGATGACATGACATACTAATAAATGATATAACTGATAGCATAAATAGTTATATCTGAATGTAACTGATAACATGGGTGACTCTTTCTGACAGTCCTGAATTTGGTGGAACTATCTAAGTTCCTTACTATATCTGAGTCGACTGTATCTGACAGTCTTCAATCTGAAGAACTATTTGAGTTCTTTTACTGATATTGAAACTAAAATTGTGGGAGGTATTATTTAACTGACATGTCCCTGATACGCCATTATGGCTAAGTTGGGGTCTAATCTGTAACCCCAATTGGAAGAGTGTCAATACTGCGCCACTAGTAAGGATAAGCTGTGGGTGACCCTTATTTGATAGTGTCCCCAAAAGAGAACGGTGGGGCCCTCATCTGACAGTACTTATCTACCTCATCAACCCTCATCGGACAGTTTTAATGTCTCAACTTATGCTGGCTACATAGTTTTAGAACCCAAGGAAGACTTCTAAGGATCAGACCCTCATCTGATAGTGTGTGTCCCCATCCTTGGGTTCACTCGATGCTAATTCCTACTCCCATTTGAATGGACACTGAACATATTTACTGACTAAGTCATGAGATCATGGAGATTTTTCCTCAGTCATAAGACTATCTGAAGTTTAAGGATTCATAGCTTGACTGAGAGTATCGTGAAAATATGACATGGCTCTAGGTACATAACTAATATTTCGGTTAAAAGTACCCCCAGGACTTAATGGAAGTAAACTGACAAAGCATAACTTACTTGAATACATAATAATCATCATAAATCATTTCCTGAAGCATTTCATCAAACATGTGATAGGCATAAGCTTGTACGTACATGGGGATTTCATGATATTATGATAATTCGACACTTTTCCTTCATCTAGGTATTCAACCAAACATATAGTAGGCATAGAATGTGTAAACAACATCATACAATAATTAACTATCGTGATTCAATTCCAACTTAATCATTCAAGGATTTAGCCCTAGGGTTTCATGAATCTATACCATTACAAATCAACCCATATGGAACATGACATGGATCTAGGTACACAACTAATATTTCGGGTAAAAGTACCGTCAGGACTTGATGGAAGTAAACTAAGAAAGCATGACTTACTTGAATACATAATAATCATCAAAAATCATTTCCTGAAGCATTTCATCAAACATGTGATAGGCATAAGCTTGTACGTACATGGGGATTTCAGGATATCATGCTAATTAGACACTTTTCCTTCATCTAGGCATTCAACCAAACATATAGTAGGCATAGAATGTGTAAACAACATCATACAATAATTAACTATCGTGATTCAATTCCAACTTAATCATTCAAGGATTTAGCCCTAGGGTTTCATGAATCTTTACCGTTACAAATCAACCCATATGGAACATGACATGGCTCTAGGTATACAACTAATATCACGGGTAAAAGTACCCCCAGGACTTGATGGAAGTAAACTGACAAAGCATGACTTACTTGAATACATAATAATCATCATAAATCATTTCCTGAAGTATTTCATCAAACATGTGATAGGCATAAGCTTGTACGTACATGGGGATTTCATGATATCATGCTAATTAGACACTTTTCCTTCATCTAGGCATTCAACCAAACATATAGTAGGCATAGAATGTGTAAACAACATCATACAATAATTAACTATCGTGATTCAATTCCAACTTAATCATTCAAGGATTTAGCCCTAGGGTTTCATGAATCTTTACCATTACAAATCAACCCATATGGAACATGACATGGCTCTAGGTACACAACTAATATCTCGGGTAAAAGTACCCTTAGTACTTGATGGAAGTAAACTGACAAAGCATGACTTACTTGAATACATAATAATCATCATAAATCATTTCCTGAAGTATTTCATCAAACATGTGATAGGCATAAGCTTGTACGTACATGGGGATTTCAGGATATCATGCTAATTAGACACTTTTCCTTCATCTAGGCATTCAACCAAACATATAGTAGGAATAGAATGTGTAAACAACATCATACAATAATTAACTATCGTGATTCAATTCCAACTTAATCATTCAAGGATTTAGCCCTAGGGTTTCATGAATCTATATCATTACAAATCAACCCATATAGAATTTAACACTGATTCATGGAATACAATTCAATTACTCATTATCAACATGAACAAAAGCATCTAAATCATGAAATTTATAAGAATATCCATAACTTGAATTTAGAAAAGGGATTCTTGGGCTTCATGGATGAAAGGAGTCTATGAATGAACACTATGCATACCTTAGTTCGTGATTTCATGAAGATTGATGGTGAAACCTTCTTGAATTTAAATCTCCAATAGAAAACCTAGCTTGCTCTTAAGAGAAACTTGAGATAAAATAGTATATTTTGGGTGAAGAATAGTTAAATCACATGTTATTGGGTTTAAATAGGGGTAGGAGATTAACCCTTTTAACCCTGGATGCGTCATTTAATTTCAGTAAAATTATCCCGAACTGGGACCCTAGAGTGATGCGTCATTATCGTGTTGTTTCATTGGAAATTGACAAATGGCGAATTGAGGAATGGCGCGATACGGAGCCATCATGTTGCCCCTTCCTTCGTGACCTAGAACTTTGGGCGACACGGGGGAAATCGCGCTGAGACACTAGAAAAAAGATAATTCTGAACATCAATGCTCTCAATAGGGACTACAACTGTTGGGTCACCTATACACTTCTTGATCAATGAGACATGGAAGACTGGATAAACTGAGGCTAGATCTGGAGGTAATTTGAGTTCATAAGCTACCTTACTGAAACGATTGAAAATCTTGAAGGGACCGACATATTGGGGAGTGAGCTTTCCTTTCTTGCTGAATCTCTTTACTTTCTTCATGGGAGAGATCTTTAAATAGACATAATCATAAACCTCAAACTTGAGATCTTTTCTACGAACATCTGCATAAGACTTCTGTCAGCTCTGAGCAGCCCAGAGTCTTTCTCTCATTAACTGGACATTTTCTAAGGCATCGAATACTAAGTCAGGACCTATGACTAAGGCCTCACTAAATTTGTACTAACCAATTGGAGATCTATATCTCTTACCATAGAGAGCTTCGAATGGAGCCATCTGAATACTGGAATAATAGTTGTAGTTGTATGCAAACTCAATCAAAGACAAGTGGTCATCCCAACTTTCCTTGAAATCAATTGCACATGCCCTTAGCATATCTTCTAAAGTCTGAATGGTCCTTTCTGCTTGACCATCTTTCTAAGGATAGAAGGCTGTAATGAGATAAACTTGGGTACCAAGACCCTTTTGGAATGCTTTCCAGAAATAAGAGGTGAACTAGGTACCTTTGTCTGAGATAATGGAAATGAAACACCTTGCAATCTGACTAACTCCATGATATAGAGTTTGGTATAATCCTTGGCTGAATAAGGGGTATGAACTGGAAGGAAATGAGCTAATTTGGTCATTCTATCTACAACGACCCAGACTGAATTATGTTGATGATGAGTTCGACGCAAACCCATCACGACGTCCATGTTCACAACTTCCCACTTCCAAGTAGGAATATTGAACTCCTGCATGGACCCACTAGGCTTCTGATGCTCTATCTTAACTTGCTGACATGTAGAGCACTTAGCCACAAACTCTGCAATGTCTCTCTTCATCCCACTTCACCAATAGAGTAGCGTGCACCATGCGCTTCTACAATAATTTACTTCCTTAAGTCATCTACACCTGGAACACAGAGATGACCCTGACAACGTAAAACACCATCTCCCTCTTGGGAGAAACCTTTTACTTTTTGATCCTGAACTGACTCTTTCAAATTGACAAGGCTGGGATCTCTATCTTGCTTTTCTTTTACCTCTAAAACTAGAGATGATTTTGAACTACTCTGAACACATACACAACCTTCTTAAGAATCGACTAAACGAATGCCTAGTCTGGTAAGCTGATAAACTTCTTGAGCTAACTTCTTCTTACTATCTTCCACATGAGAAACACTACCTATGGATAGCCTACTGAGAGCGTCGGCCACTACATTGTCCTTGATCGGATGATAGAGAACACTCATATCGAAGTCTTTCAAGAGCTTAAACCACCTTCTCTGACAAAGATTGAGATCTTTTTGAGAAAAGACATACTAAAGACTCTTGTGATCTGTGAAGACATCTACATGAACTCCGTAGAGATAATGCCTCAAATCTTTAAGTCAAAGACTATGGCTGCTAACTCAAGATCATGAGTAGGATAATTCCTCTCATGGGGTTTAAGCTGTCTGGAGGCGTAGGCTATGACCTTACTATGCTGTATGATGAAACAACCCAAACCTACTCTGGATACATCACAATACACCATGAACCCATCTAAACTATTTAGAAGAGTTAAAACTAGGTCTGAGGTAACTCGAGTCTTCAACTCCTAAAAACTCTTCTCGCAAGGGTCTGACCACTAAAACTTGACTTTCTTCTGATTCAATCTGGACATAGGGGATGCAATAGATAAAAATCCTTCAAAAAACCATTTGTAATAACCAGCCAAACCTAAGAAACTCCTGATATCTAATAGACAGACATATCTTGGCTAATTTCTTACTGCTTTGATCTTTTGATGATCAACTCTAATACCATTATCAAAAACAATGTGACCAAGGAAAGATATTGACCTTATCCAAAATTCATACTTACTAAATTTAGTGATTTGCTGATGATCTCTGAGAGCCTGAAATACTGTTCTGAGATGGTCTGCATGATCGCACTCAATACGGGAATAAACCAGAATATCATTTACGAAGACTATGATGAGCATGTCTAAGTACTACTTGAACACGCGGTTCATCAAGTCCATGGAAGTTGCTGGGGAATTGGTAATACCAAACAACATGACTAAGAATTCAAAGTGACCATACCGAGTATGGAAATCTTTTTTCAGAACATCACTTTCTCTAACTCTGAGCTGATGATAGCCAGATCTGAGGCTTATCTTAGATAAATAGCTGGCACCCTTAATTTGGTCAAACAAGTCATCGATTCTGGTAAGAGGATACTTGTTCTTGACCTTGACATTATTGAGTTAATGGTAATCAATACACATTCTGAATCTAGTTTTGATGAATCCCTTATCTAAGAGATCCTTTAACTGTTCTTTTAATTCTATGAGTTTTGCTAGTGCTATTCTTTATGGCAGAATAGAGATAGGCTGAGTATTTAGAAGAAGATCAATGACAAATTCTATTTCCATTTAGGGAGGAATTCCTGGAAGATCTTTGAGAAAGACATCTGAATATTCATTCACTACTAGGATTGATTCAAGGATGGGAGTTTTGGAACTAGTGTCCTTAACTCGAATAAAATGATAGGCACATCCTTTAGATATCATTTTCCTTGCCCGAAGGGAGGAAATAAGCTGGCCCCTGAAAACGGATACACTACCCTTCCACTCAAGGATGGGTTTATTTGGAAACTAAAACTGGACTATTCTTTTTCTGCAGTCGACTGTGGCATAGCAGGAATAAAGCCAATATATGCCGAGAATGACATCAAAATCAGTCATCTCTAATTCGACTAAGTCTGTTGAAGTAACTTTCTAAAATATCATAACTAGGCAGTTCCTGTATACCCATCGAGCCATGATGGTTTTGCCTACTGAGGTAGAGACTGAGAAGGGATTTGCTAGAATTTTAAGACTGATTCTGAAATCAACTGCTATATACAGAGTAACAAAAGACAAAGAAGCTCCTGGATCTATCAAAGTATACACATGCACATGAAAGATCTATAACGTACCAATAACTACGTCAGGAGAATTTTCCTAATCTTGTCAGCTCTGAAGAGTATATAGTCTATTTGGGTATTGCCTGCTAGTAGCATTGGTGGTGGCACCTTGCTAATTTGGGAGACTGGACTGAGCTGAGGAGTGGAGATATCTCTGATAACCTAACTGAGGGCAGTCTCTAACTCTATGGCCTGGCTTTTCACGACCAAAACATACATCGCTGCCAGCTCTGTAAGCACCCTTGTAGTTCTTACCACAAGTCGGACAAAGGGGATTATCTCAGGAATTGCTGACACTGCCCTGAGATTTAGAGCCTGGCACTCTATCTCTGAACTTAGGAGCTGGAGCACTGGATGAAGAAGGAGTTGGAACTGATGACTTAGGACAAAACTGAGAACAGTTTACTCCTTCTGATTTAGGCTAACTAAAATTGAAGCTATCTGTCCTAGATTTCTTATTTTGCCTTTCCCTCTGCTTAATCTTCTGATCCTCTATCTGCTGAGCATGGGTTAAAAGTCTGGCTAAATACATGTCACTATTTAACATAGCGGATCTGCACTTATTAACCATGCTATCATTTACCCCTGAAGCAAACTTACTTATCTTGTCTCTGTTGTCTGCAACCACATGAGGGGTATATCTAGCTAATTAAGTAAACTTTAGAGAATATTCTTTCACCATCATATTGCCCTGCTTGAGTTTGATGAATTCTAGCACCTTAGCCTCTCTAAGCTCTTGGGGAAAGAATCTGTCTAAGAATGTAGTGAAAAACTCCTCCCACTCTATAGGACCTACATCATCTGACCTTTCTGACTTCTACTATTTGAACCAATTATGAGCCACATCCTGCTACTGGTATGCGGCTAACTCATCACTCTCAATAGTAGTCACCCCCATGATGCCTGTTACTTTCTGAACTTGATCAATGAATTCCTGAGGGTCTTCATCTACTTTAGACCCATGGAAGGACGGAGGATTCATTCAGGTGAAGTCCTAAATCCTACCTCCAGCTGAGTTGGCCACTAGTTTTACTGGAACAACAGTTAATCACTCATTATGGGCAGCTACTGACTGAGCAAAAGTGGAAAATGCTGTCCTGAACTCCGCATGAGAAACATGATCGACCAAAGGTTCTTCGGGCTGAGGGGCTGACTGATTTCCTTTATTAGGAGGCATATTCTAAAATAAAGAGAATAAAAGGATTAGACTAAGAGATTGACTTATGATTATGCTCACTAGCACAACATAAATACAGAAAGAAGGGAAACTGTTCCTAAACATCTCAAAGCCTCTTGCACATAAATGTGGCACACAACAAACCCATGCATAAGGCTCTACTAGATGGGGCTTTCAGACTTCCTAGGACTCTATTGAACCTTAGTCTCTAATACCAAGTTTGAAACACCCCGATTTGCTGAACCAAAATGCTACACGATGATCATCACCCCAAAGGACCACAAGCTAATCTATGACTGATATCTGTACCTGTGTACTGAATAAAATAATAAATAATACGAAAATATGCACTGAAAGGCCATAAGGTTCAATACTGAACATAACATGGATGAGATAATATCAGTGGGGTAATACAATACCCAAAACAAAACTAAAAACACTGAAGTATGAAACATAATTCTCTACATCTAGTCTGAAAGCCTCTACTATCTGAATAATCTGAATAAAAAGTTGATGGGATATGTTCCCAACTAACTCCAACTAATAACTAATCAATGAAATGGTTGAGAAATAATTATGTCCTTGAAAGATGAGGACTCACTTCTATTTTGACTGCTGAGACTGGAATCTATTATTGATCTAGAACTTGTGTCTCTGAACCTATGGTGTAACATAAAAAAAAGAACCATAGCGCAAATAAGTTAGTACAATGTAATATACTGAGTATACATGTGAGGTAGGCTAATGCAAGGATTAACAAGCATGAATAGTGCTAGCTGACTGTCTAACATGAATGTGAGAATGCATACATAAATATGTAATTATAACTGACAATGTGATATTGTGATTACTGAACATGAATACTGATGACATGACATACTAATAACTGATATAACTGATAGTATAAATAAATGTATCTGAATGTAACTGATAATATGGGTGATTGTATATGACAGTTTTGAATCTGATGGAACTATCTGAGTTTCTTACTGTATCTGAGTTGACTGTATCTGACAGTCTTGAATCTGAAGAACTATTTGAGTTCTTTTACTGAGACTGAAACTAAAAATGTAGGAGGTAGTATTTAATCGACATGCCCCTGATATACCATTATAGCCGAGTTGGGGTCCAAACTATAACCCCAATTGGAAGAGTGTCAATACCGTGCCACTAGTAAGGACAAGCTATGGGCGACCCTTATATGATAGTATCCCCAAAAGAAAATGGTTGAGACCTTGTCTAACAGTACTTATCCACCTCATCAACCCTCATCGGACAGTGTTGATGTCTCAACTTATGATGTCCATATAGTTTTGGAACGCAAGGATGACTTATAAGGATCAGACCCTCATCTGATAGTGTGTCTCCCCATCCTTGGGTTCACTCGGTGCTAATTCCTAATCCCATCTGAATGGACACTGAACATGATTTACTGAGCTAAACATGAGCTGAGTTACTAAGTTCCGTTGCCTAATGGAATACTATTGATATCTGACAACTGACTGAGTCATGAGATCATGGAGATTTTTCCTGAGTCATAAGACTATCTGAAGTCTAAGGATTCATAGCTTGACTGAGAGTATCGTGAAAATATGACATAGCTCTAGGTTCACAGCTAATATTTCATGTACAAGTACCCCTAGGACTCGATGGAAGGAAACTGACAAAGCATGACTTACTTGAATACATAATAATCATCATAATACATTTACTAAAGCATTTCATCAAATATGTGATAGGCATAAGCTTGTATGTACATGGGTATTTCATGATATCATGCTAATTAGACACTTTCCCTTCATCTAGGTATTAAACCAAACACATAGTAGGCAAAGAATGTGTAAACAACATCATACAACAATTAACTGTCGTGATTCAATTCCAATTTAATCATTCAAGGGTTTAGTCCTAGGGTTTCATGAATCTATACCATTACAAATCAACCCATATGGAATTTAACACTCATTCATGGAATACAATTCAATTACTCATTATCAACATGAACAAAAGCAGCCCAATCATGAACTTCATAAGAAAATTCATAACTTGAATTTAGAAAAGGCATTCTTGGGCTTCATGGACGAAGGAATTCCATGAATTAACACTATTCATACCTTGGTTCATGATTTCATGAAGATTGATGGCGAAACATTCTTGAATTTGATCTCCAATAGAAACCCTCGCTTGTTCTTGAGAGAAACTTGAGAGAAAATAGTATATTTTGGGTGAAGAATAGCTAAATCACGTGTTATTGGGTTTAAATAGGGGTAGAAAATTTACCCTTTTAACCTTGGACGTGTTAATTAATTTTAGTAAAATTTTTCCAAACTGGGCCCCTGGTGTAATGCGGCATCATTGCGTCGTGTCACTGGAAATTAACAATTGAGAAATTGAGGGATAGCGCGACATGGAGCCATCACGTTGCCCCTTCCTTTGTGACCTGGAACTTTGGTGCGATGTGGGGAAAATCACGCTGAGAGACTAGAAAAAGAACAATTCTGAATTTGAGTGCTGGAAATTGTGCTCGTAATCGTATTATTTGTGCCAGTAATTTTGCAATGCCAAGTTGAGAGATGACAATAGGCACACATAAGACCATCTAAACGAAGCATCTATTAGGACCATAAAGTATCTAAACAACCCACTAGGTGGGTGAATGGGTCCATAAATATCCCCATGTATGGGTTCCAAGAATGCAGGGGACTCAGTCCTAATTTTGTTGGCGATGACCTCACAATTAGCTTGCCTTGATAAAAAACATTACTTGAAAATTCACCATTCAAAAGAACCTTGAAGTTTTTTAATGGATGCACATTTGAATTTTTTATGATTCGTGCTGATAACGTGTCGTAAACTAATAAAGAACAAAGAAGCTGAGTACAGAGAGAATAGAGAGTAATTCTTATTTCTCTTGAGGGATGAATTACAATGAAGGAAAACCCCTTTATTTATAGGGGAAAACTAACCTTGGGATTTGTAACTTTTCCCTAAATAGGTATACACAATATATGGTAAAGTAGGTATTCACTATATATGGTAAAGTAGACATTCACTATATATGGTACATTTATGACAAACTATAATTTAATCACTTTATTAATTTGGTTATAGTCCTTAATCAGTGGTGCGGTCTTGCTTATATTATGTTGAGGATTTTATTTGTGTTATATACGTTGTGGATCTAGATAGCTAAAATGTCTTTTTCTATTATTCTATTTGGTGAATTTATTAAACATTTCAAATTGCACTAAAAATCATAATAGTATAATGCAGTAGATCTAATGCTACAAAATATGGATTTATTATACCCTTGATTAATGGTAAGACGGTGGATTATATTCAAATCTCATCGCATGAAAAGGATAAGACATCGGGTTATAACCCCGGTGCACGATGATAGTAAGATATTTGTTTCAAGTCCCATCAATTTATTCCTAAGACACCTTTATATAGATAAGACGTCGAGTTTGGATCTCAATGCACTATATGATGATGTAATGATGGATAAGTCAAAATAATGTTATTTTGGTGAAAATACATTAAGTTTGTTCTATTGAATATGCTCTATTTACTAAAGTGAATGTGGTAGAAATGTATAATATGTCTAAAATAAGATAAATAATTTACTATATACATACAAGCGTGGAGGTATAATATGATAATAATCATCAAAAGTGATAATATTTTCACACATTTATTAGATTATAAAATATGTTGGAGAAATAATTCTATCATTATATGTACGCCTCAATTTGCTCCTCGATTAGCAAAATCTTTAAAGAGGCTATAAGATATCATAATTTGATATGTGCAAGACACGATTATATTTAATTTTTTGGGAATGAGAATTTTGATTATTATAAATTCAGATCTATATCCTGGGGTGAATGTGATTGTATAAATTTGAACGTGTTTGTGGTTGTAAATATATAGCAATCTACCTCCAGAAGAGACAGAATAATTGAAAGATTAAATATCTCCAAGCTACTACTGTAAGAAACTTGAATGTGAAAAGTTATCCGAGCATGATGAGATCACATGTCATAATAAACTAGGAGTTTATTGATATAAAATTCGTGTCATGGTAAACCAGAAGTTTGTTAAAGAAAAGAAAACACATGTCATGGTAAACTTAAAGTTTACTATTATAAATAAGTTCATATGTTGACATGAACAATTGTAGCATTTCAAAGATGTGCATATTAAGTACATATTGAAGAACTGAAAGACTCTTCAAGATTTTCCTATGTTGGTTGTTCTCATAATAAGTTGGTTGGATCAACTAATGTTGGAATTGGATTTACTAAATTCTAAAAAGAATT
Source organism: Capsicum baccatum var. pendulum (assembly GCA_030864225.1). Classification (NCBI taxonomy): domain Eukaryota; kingdom Viridiplantae; phylum Streptophyta; class Magnoliopsida; order Solanales; family Solanaceae; genus Capsicum; species Capsicum baccatum. The sequence continues at coordinate 199,630,761 of CM061560.1, read as the reverse complement.
AAAGGAAAATATGGTCCCGTTCACCCATCATGTGATATATATTAAGATACATAGATATAAGATGGTCACATGTGTGTTTCTTGTCAACCTACAATTTGACATTCATAAAATTATTTACTTAATATAAATTGAATTAAGAGCATAATTTTCAGATTTATAAATATCCATGGTGGCTTAACATTAAATGCCTTTAAAATATTAGCTAAATCATTGCTTATGAGAACAAAGTTTCATGCTTTGATTTGAAAAATGATATATTTTATACAAAAGTACTTATATGCAGCAAATCAATAAATTATGATTAATTTTCTCTCAAAATTTGTTCAGGATCAGGAACCAAATAATTTTGATGTGCAGTATATGATTAATAGATATACCATAATGCAAAAAAGATGGATTATCTAAAGTAAATTGAGATGTATGTTAATTTTTCTAACATGAGGGGGAGATAATAAATAGGTAAGAAATATGTTGTGAATTATCATCAATATAATCCTTATTCAAAGTATAATTCAAGCTCAAATGCTAGGAGAATTTATTGACACAAAAATTAATATTATATTTAGTTGTAAATGCTCCAATGTGATGTCCCTGAAGGACAAAGTCTACTACATATATGAAGCATGGTAGATCAATCGATTCTAAAAGTAATAATTCTTGGAAAAAATGAAGAAAATGATCATAATAAAAAGGTAATATGATATTGAAGAGCCTACAACATAACACTTCATGAAACTTTATGAAAGGTTCAGGTACCTGAAAATAATGAAGTGATGAGATCTCAAAATGTTGTGTCACATTGTAATTCGATACAAAATGATATATCAATGATAATATCTTTGAGACAATATTAGCACAATATTATAAAAAATTGTGAGGATATGAATTCTACATTTATTTAAGCATGCTGATGTAGAAATAATTATCAAGTGACATAAAAGGATGCATATTGGTAAGCATGAAACTTATTTGATTTACAGTCTAGACACATGAAGATGTTACATATAAAATGTTGAATATTGTCAGTTGACAAAATTTATATGAAAATTTTTAAGGATTAAAAATGTTTGAAGCATATACAAGTTTTTGGAAAATTTATTTATAATCCTTATATTGCATAAATTTATGACTTGAAAATTATTGGAACTCTGAAGAGTTTTTAAAAGCAATAGATTATTTCCTGAAATGAGAAATATACCAAATTGGATGGGTTATGAAGTACCATATCTTAGTGAAATTGGTATACTAATGTATCTTGAAAATATTACAAGGCCCGATATAACCTTTTTGGTCAATTTGTTAGCAAGATATAGCTCTTCTCCTACTAAGGGACATTGAAATGAGATCAAACACATATTATGATACCTAAAAGAGACTACTGATATGGGCTTATTTTATTCTAAAGATTGCAATCCCAATTTTAATGGTTATTCTAATGTTGGGCATTTGTCTGACCCACATAAAGCTCAGTCTGAAACATTCTATATGTTCATATGTGGGGTACTGTCATATCTTGGAGATCTACAAATAGTCTATTGTAGATAATAACTATTCATGAATCTAACCGAAAGTGTGTGTGGAGGTCTATAATAAATCTCATTCGAGAAAAATGTGGTTTGAAATATGACAAAGTATCCACAATTTTATATGAAGATAATGCAACATGCATAGCAGAACTTAACAAAGGATTCATAAAAGGAGATAGAATAAGCACATTTTACCAAAGCTTTTCTATACATATGAGCTTAAAAAAATGGTCATATTAACGTGCAACAGATTCGTTCAAGTGACAATGTGGCTAATTTATTCACCAAGTCTCTTCTAACTGCAACTTTCAAGAAAATGGTGCATAAGATCAGAATACAAATGTTCAAGGATGTTCTCATTAGGGGGGATTAATATGTGTTGTACACTTTATTCCTTACGAGGCTTTTTATCAGTAGGCTTTCCTTCTAAGATTTTTAATGAGACACTTCAAATGCATATTATTAGAGATGTGTTCTCATTTTCCTTCATTAGATTTTTTTCACTGAGTTTTTTAGTAAGGTTTTAGTGGGGCACATTATCTATCAAGTAGACATTCACGGAGAGGGGGTGGGGGTGTTATAAATATATTACCATATATAGTAAATGTCTATTTCTAAAAATATTAGAAACCCTAACTTTGGAACAAATTTAGTTTTCTCCTAAAAATAAAATAGTTTTCTTTTATTATTATTCACCCCTCAAGAAATTCCTAAGGAAAATAAGAATTACTCTCTTCTCTATCTATTCTTCTTGTTCTTATTTTATATTTCATAACATGTATGAATTGTTTTGAAGTTTTAGGGTCCATTGTCCATTTGTAATATAATGAATCCCTCACTTAATTATTGCATGACATACCTCATATAGGATAATTAAAATATAAAAAAAGGACAAAAATTTGAAAAAAGTTCAGAAATAGAAAATTAGGCTCATTAATTAGAAGACACATATCAACCTTTTTCTAATTATCGTAAATAGCAACGAGTATATTTATTTGATGCGTAAGACAACACTAAATATATATACACTATAGTTAATTACCTTATTTTTATTAACTTGAATTTAAAAGGGCAAAATAATTTACTTTTTCTTAAATCACTTTAACTCAATTAATTACAGATTAATTGAAAATTGTATGTCTAAAAATTGAAAGTTTTCTTTAATGAGTTTCAAAACTCCAATCAAGTTTGAATGATTAAAAAACTTTTTCTATTTTTGTCTTCTTCTTTTTTTCAGTTTATTCCTTCATTTTGCTTTATTTTTTCTTTTTTCATTTTTTTACTGTTTCTTCCTTTCTTTGCTCTTTTTTTTTCTTTTTCAAGTTTTTCCTTCATTTTTCAATTTTTTTTTCTTTTTGCACTTTTTTTGTATTTTTTTTTAATTTGATACCACTAGATTGAGTGTCTAGCGGTCTTTTATTAATAATAAGATCCTCAATATGAATAAGTACAAGTATGGGGGGTGGGGACTAAACCTTACCTTACCAATCCTAATGAGGTAACAAAATCCCTACTAATTAACCAGCATAAAAGAAATAAAAGCTAGAGAAAACTAGGTATCCTATGATCATCACAGAGTTTATAATACATTCTATGATGATATTACTGATTAGGACGCTTACATAATGACAAAAGATAGACGTCAAGAAGAAGGTTGAGTTATCATCCTCAAACTTTCTTTTATGCATATATGATCTAAAGAAGATAATTTGCCCGTCTAATGTAACTTGAAGTATTTTTCCCATGTTTTCTTCGTCAAGTCTATCCAATAACACTTGATAGTTCATCACTTCTTTGATTTATTGGGTTTTATTGAAGTTTTTCACACCGTCATATGATTGTTCTTAGCGAGTCGCATCGGTAGGTGCCTTGGAATAAATTTTCTAGTAACCTTACTATCCCAACTATGTTGGATTTTTTTGTATTTTCTTTTTTCTTTATTGTTTCATTTTTTTCTTTATTTGTCATTTTTTCCCTTTTCTTTATTTGTAATTTTTTCCCTTTTTTAAGTTTCTTTTTTTCTCTTTTAAATTTTTTTTTCTCCTTCTTTTTTTGTTATTATATTTTATATTTATATGTTTTATATTTTATATTTAATTTTATCAAGGTATATATTATAAATAAATTTACTATTTATACTTGAACAGTTTAGCCCTGAATATGTAAAATTTATCATTTGTATTTATATACAAACAAGTATATGTATAAACTTTATTTGCTTGAGTCTAAAATATGCAATGGATCTTCACTATTTGTATGTCAAATTTATCATTTGTATATAAACATGTATCATTTGTATACGTATGGATCAAGTTGTATACACTAGTATCATTTAATACTAATGTAACGTTTGTATTTGTATGATTATCATTTGTTATTGTATTTTCATTTTATATCAATAAAATATAATTCATATCAATGAATATAAACACATGTATTCATAGAAATAAAAATAATAATTTTTTTCACTTGTTTAAAAATACAAATGATGCAGTCAACTACAAATTCAAATTTGAATAAATGAAATTATAACTACAAATACAATATGTGGCTGACGTAAAAGTACAAATACAAAATAGTTGTTTCAAAATACTAGTGTATCAATGAAAATAGAATACAAATACAAATAAAATAAATCACAAAATAGAAATCAATATGCAGTCAAGAATAAAATACAAGTACAAAATAATTCTTTAAAATACAAGTACGAATTGTAATATAAATGATCATGTGAACTATAAAATATAAATATTAGTGTCAACTACAAAATATATACAATACAAATGCGAACTATAAAATACATACAAATACAAGTGTGTAAAATACAAATACGATTGTATCAACAAATACAAAAATATAAATAATGGTGTGAATACAATGACAATTATGGAATTTTTATTATCATCCAAATTATGATATTTTCTTTATCATCCATGCGCCCAACATAGCCATATTGTCCGGATACAAAAAAAAAGTGTAAAATACAAACCAAAAAGGGAGACAGAACAAAGAATACAAACAATGAAAAAGAAAAAAAAATAAAGAGAAATAGGAGCTAGATATAGAAGAACAAAAAAAGTGAAAAGAAAGAAACAAAAAAAATAGAGAAAAAAAGAAAGGAAAAAAATGAAAATAGGAAAAGAAAAAGAAAAAAATAAGAAAGAAAAAACAAAAAAAAAATGAAAAAGAAGTATCCAAAAAGGGGAAAAGAGAAAGAGAAATAGAAGTTAGAGATGGAAGAGTAAAAAAAAAACCAAAAAAAAAAGAAAACAAAAAACTGAATAAATAAAAGATGAAAAAATGAAACTTGGAAAGAATAAGAAAAAAAACCAAAAAAGGAAAAAGAAAAACCAATAAATAAAAAAGAAAAAAGAATGAGAAATAGAAGAAAAAAAAAGATGAAAAAATGAAAAAGAAAAAAAATAGATATAGAGAGAGAAAGAGAGAGAAATAAGGGAGGATTTAGAGCCATTAAAATATTATTATTTTGCTATCCCACATAATTTTTTTTAAGTGTTACTATTTAGCTTAATTATAGAATTAAGTTTGCTAGTCTCTGTACTTTTCCCTAAATTTTTTCATTGAATCAACATAAAATAATTACTATAGTAAACTATATGGAATTTCATATATACTTTTCAATGGAACATAAATTCAAGGTAGATAGTGGCATTTACATTAATGACAAACCACGTGCACAATACAATAAATATGAATTACACACACCTTTAAACTTGAGAGTCTTTAATATATAAAATCACAAACCATTACAAAATTACATAAAATTTCAGATATATAGATTTTCATTTAATACATATTGGTCACCTCCCACAAATGTATACATCAGATACCTGTATATATCAGTTGCCTCTCATAGCCACAAACTACACTATCTTTGTGGAGAAAATTGAAGGAAAGGTTTCTTTTAAATCTTGAATAAATGAATGGTGACATTGAACAACTTAATGGATCAAACATAATTAGAAAACTTGATTAAGTTTATTGTGGACTTGATTAATATTTGTAAAACTTTCTAATCTTTTCAAAAATACAAATCAAACCACACCCCTCTCCTCCAAATCAACCATCTCTCTCCTCTCTCTCGACAGTCTCTCCACTCTCTCCCAACTAACAGTTCTACAAAATTTTTCCCTTCAAGCTCCGGCTATAAATAGCTGGACGAGTTCCTTTTTGACTTTCAACCGTCAATCGACGTGAAGAAACAGAGGAACTTAAGCGAACTTCTCCGGCGACAACAACTTCGAGTTCTTCATCGTCCCATTTCTTCTTTCACAGGTAAAAAATTATGACTTGAGCCAACTTCTCTTCTAGATTAGTTAACAATTTCAATATTTGTTGCTTAAATTTATAATATGGACTGAATAAAACCCTAATTTCTGGCATTTGTTCTCTACTCTTTTAGCTATGAAATATAATTTTTTGTTGTTATTATAGTTCTTATTGTCGAACTATTGATTCAATTTTTTGGTAATTTTTTTATCACTGTTGATGTTCTTAGTGTGCTTATGTTGTGTTGGTGTTTCTAGGTTGATTTTTTTTTTCTTGGTAAAAATAGTGACGCAACAGATTAACCATCTAATGCAATAAATTAACCATCTGATACAACATATTAACTATCTGGTGCAACAGATTAACAATTTGATGCAACAGATTAACCATCTGATCTAACAAATGAAATATCTGATGCAACAGATGAACACAACAGATCATTCATCTATTGCGACAGAAGACTCTTCTGTTTGGAAGAAATCTAAATAATATTGATCCAACAGATAACTCATTTGGAAACAGATGAGTAATCCTTATCAACAGATGTGTGGCCTATTTTTATTGTTTCCAACAGATTGCTCATCCGCTGCAATAGGTTGCTTATACGTTGCAATAAATGTCCTATCTAGTGCAACAGATGAGTGACCTATTTTTATTATCTCCAACGGATTACTCATCCATTGTAATAAGTTGGTTATATGCTGTAATAGATAGCCTACCTGGTACAACAAATGAGTGATCTATTTTTATTGTTTCCAATGGATTACTCATCCGCTACAACAGGTTGCTTATATGCTACAGCAGATTACTCATCTATTTCTAAAAGAGAGGAGCATCCGAGTTTATGACTTGATGTTGCAAAGAAGACATTTCAGGATGTCGTCTGAGATACAAAAGCTGGCTAAAATATTGCCTACTTACCTTGTATGAGTAGCTTTTTAGATTAAAAGGTTCGTACTAATTGGTCAACGATTGAAGCATACCGGGATAAAATGGGTAATCCATTTGATGCACAATATGTTGAAGGAATTTCTCAACAAACCATTGGTATCCTATAAGTATCAAGATTTTTTTTCATTCCATAAATTTTACAACGCTTACATGAACTGCAAGATATGGATTATCTATTTTTTAAAAACACAAGGATTGCGGTCTTTTTGTCGCCGCTTACGCCGAGTATTTGAGCGATGGATTACAAGTACCAAATAATGGACTTGATGCCAGATTACTCTGCCAAAGATATGTTGCTCTTTTATGGAAATGTGGAGAAGTGAAAGCTCAAAAACCATGTGCAAGCGACATTAAAGATCCACGATGACCAAATCCGAATTCCGTAGCACCGGATGAAGAATAAGCTGTCCATATTGGGTAGATCCTTATAACTTAAGGCTGTCAATGTAATAACCTATCCTCCTCAGTTAACTTGTTGATTTATTTGTAGAGTAGATCATTTGTACCTATAATAATTTTTTTATATTTCACTTATTTGTTGAGTTATTTCATGTGATTTCCAAAGGCTTCAATTCATTTTATGTTGTCTATGAATATAATTTAATCATTATTTTTTAACTTGTTAATTGAAATGGAAAACTAGATTCAAATATCACAACATATAATACATCTGCTGCAATAGACGACATATCTTATTAAACAGATTTAGACATATGTTGCAACATGTAGGTCATCTGCTGGAAATTATATAATAGTTCTTACTCCTTTTTTTATTTGTTCCAATAGATTATCCATCAGTTGCAACATATAGATTATATATTGCAACAAATTATATATCTATTATGACAAAAGACAGAAACCTCTGCATAATGCAACAGATGACCAACCTATTGCAACAGATAATCAATCTGTGATAACAGATATGATATATGTTACAATAGATAGAAAATCTATTGCATTATAAAATACAAAAATTGCCAGTACAATGTAAAGTGAAGTGAAGTGACTTGAAATAAAAAATTATTATCATTTTTGTCTCTGTCTTTGTACATATTCTTCATTATACACGGGCTCCAACCATTTAGTTAGTACCTCATAATCTCGGACTTCTTGCATCTTTTCCATAGCAGTGTTGCACCTACCGACCATTTCTGTGTCGGTCAGTAAACACTCGATGTATGCAAGCGAGTACAGCCTCACGCGACACCGGTTTTGTTTTTTTGAAGCTACCTGCCCTTGTTCCGACCTTCAAAATCCTATGATTCCTTCATGATCCATCTGTTTACTCTATGTCAACAACTTGGGGAACAACTTCAAGAGTGGCTACACGTGGATTAAAAACTTGGTCTCCTTAAAGATAGGTAAGTTGCAGTCATAAACCTTAATCTTTACCTTTTCAAGTAGTATCTTAACTGCGAGAAAATGTTTGAATTCCACATTCATGACTACAAGGATTTTCTTTGCTTTGGTACAGCTCTTGTCGTGTGGATATGGCCTCTTCCCTCAAAATATAGTCAATCATATCTTCATCCCATTCAAACGTAGAAACTAACTGATCACTTTTCCGACCACTGAGACCAGTTTGACTATGGAGAGCATCATATCTACTCTTGAAATTGTTGTAGAAGTTAAGGCAGAGAATTTCATCAATATTCTGTGGTATAAGAAGGTAATTTTTAAATAGGTTAGTAATTGTAAAGAATAAAAACATAGTGGAAAGATTTTGTTGCAGAGGATTCTCTGAATCAGTTCACATATTACCAAGGTAATGCAACTTATGCAACAGATGCGTATTATGTTGCAACAGAATGCCCATCCTTTTTAATAGATTACACATCTGTTATGTAGCTTCTTCTTCATGAAGTAGATAGAAAGGCTAGGTTAGCAAAAGTAACTTACATTGTCCACGTACCACTCACGCATATTTGTCATACTCATGAAGTCTTTGGCGTCAAATGAATGCATGGTGTATTCTTGTGGAGCCTTCGTCTTGTCAGTCATGATTTCTTACAGTTCCTTCTTCTCTTCGTATCCAAGTGCTGCGTATATGTTCACCTTTCTCAGCGACCCCTGAACTTTAACAAATCTTGGAGCGGAAGGATTTGCAATATTTTTGGATTTCTGATTGGAGAGTACTCGGATAATTGCTCTTTTTTTCCTCCTAACTGCCGCTGCAGGAGTGTATGTCTCCCTCACCTTGTTAGATAGTATAACACCCCTCTTGTATTTCAACTTCTCAACAACTTCAACAATAAACTCTAGTTTTTCAAGGATTTTACCCTCTCTGTCCTTACATACTCTGCATTTATAATGAGAACATGAGGGTGAAGGGGGGGGGGGTGAGAAGGACCTGTGGAAGGGGTGTTTTAAACATATTTATTTTTTCCTGAGCATCAACATGCTCATAATCATGATTGGAAGCAACAGCAGCATCAGGATGGCTGCCCCCATCATAAACAACTCCACAAGCAACACCCCAGAAGAAGCACGTGGATCTGTTGCAGTAGGTTGGTCATTAAGAGCTTCAACATTAGGTTGATCTTATCTAACTGCTCTTTTTATGGCTTTTGCTCCAGCCAATTCCTTCTTATTAACTCCATCATTGGGTCTGCTGTTGTATCAACAAAACCTAGAGTAACAAAAGAAGTCATCCCCAACTCCTTTTCAGTAGGCACAATCCAAGGATGCAAAACCTATAAGAAACGGACAGAAGGCATTTAAATCATATCGTATAATAATTTAAAGCCAGTTGGGTTATATGTTAACACAATCAATTTATACAACAGATGATCTATCTGTCGCAATAGTTGATTTGTATGTTGCAACAGATTGATAATATGTTGCATCAGATTATATATCTATTGTATAATTTGTAGTAGATGGGTAATCTATTGAGTAGGGTTCAGGGAACCAGAGCAACAGATGGTTAATCTATTGCAAAATATGGGCCTTCTATTATATCATATTACCCATCTATTGCACCAGTTGCAGTTGACGGGTAATTTATTGCAACAGATGACCCATCTATCTTAACAAATTAACCAACTATTTTAATATCTTTCTTTGAGGAAAATTATTTTAGTTGAAAGAAGATGTACTGCATTATCTGGAGGGTTAAAGAGATCAACATCCTTAATTTTTGGGTTGTTCCTTGCAGCCAACCACCTAAGGATCCTAGGGTGAGAAACCTCATCTACGTAATCCATTACCTATTTTCGGAGGGGAAGAATGGCTTCAAATGCCCAAGCCTAAAAAATGTAAACAGAAAGCAATCAAAAAAGTTATAATAACTATAATCAATAAAAATAAATGGACGAGTAATAATAGTGATGAATTTTACCATGAAAGCCCAAGAAAAGTCATATAATGTGATCATACTTATGGTTAGCTTAGTCAGTAAATATTGGACAGTCAAGTAGTAGTTGTCATATCCCTAGGGATAATTATTGAATTTCTCAAAATCATCAGCAAACGCCAACAAATCATCTTCTATTACTTTCCTGACATATTTTACCAATAAAACAGAATGAAAAAACCAAACTAAGCATAATTTCTCTGTCACGACCCAAAATGGGGCCCTGGCCATGACGAGTATTTCAAACCATCAAGGCCCGAAACACCCCTTATCTATCTGGTAATCATACACACGACTTATATGAAAAAGAAATGCAGAAGATACACTATATAACGGAAACATGGTCAAGAATCATATGAAAACAATAATGGGGAATAATGTCCCACAATCTCAATCAACATCTCTATAACGTCTGCGAAATCTTACTACATGACTGAAATAAATATCTATCTGAAAACTGGGACAAGGCCCCCAGTAGACCCAAAAATAATAAATAATAAATGAAACTGGAAAATATCAGGTCTTTCGAAATATAGAAGGCTCACCAAGTGACTCTACGAATCTGTCTAAGGAAATCTACTGATTTTCTGAACCCCTAGACTGTGCCTCTAAACCTGGAAGGGAAGGGGGCCAATACAAAAGTACTGGTACGCAGAGATATCAAAACAAAACATAATATTTTTTTAAAATATAGTTGAGAGACATTATAAAGCAATTTCATATCAAATCATTTGAAAACACATGGGCGTAATGTAATTATTTTCAACAACAATGCAATGCAGCTGAGCTAGGTGGAATACCTACATATTATATTTAAACCAACTGTCAAACCTCAGTTGCAACCAATATTAGAGTATAAGTGAGGGGAAGTCACACAAGATCACACAACAGGGTGTCTCGGCCCAATGGTAGTGCACAAGATCATAAAGTAGTGCTCCGACCCATAGTTCAAATTTGGGAATAGCATAAAGTCAGGTACGCAAGATCACAAAGCAGGGTACCAAATTCTCATGTCAGAAAACACGATTTCTAGCGATAAGCCCTTACACTCAAACGCCTTCTTCGGGCATCCACCTATCTCATGAAAAATCAATGCATTCAAATTTCATCTAATTCAATCACATATCATATTCTGTAAGATATCATCATACCCGACTTGCAAGCCATCAATATCATATCATTCTTCTCATTCAACCATTATATTCAATATGTTTCAACACAAATAGCCCTCTCATTTTCAAGTCAAAATCATGTCAATTCTCAAAATATTTCATGTCATGCTTTTCAAGATGTTTTCAAACAATTTACATCATATGAACATTTAAAACAAATTCACATCAAGAGAGGGATTCCATATCATTCATGCTCTCAAGTTAACATCTTTTTGGAATACATGCATATACATATATCATATATTAAGTCACTTTGGAATTAGGCCTAAAGAACAAATAAATATCATAAAGATCCTTGAAACATGTTTATATTCATAATTTCAAAACCCCCATTTTTAAGAACATGAATTTTTAAGCCCATGAGATTTTTGAGATAACCCCACGTAACTCTATATGCGAATATGATAGGTGCTTCTTGAAGCCTACGTTGCGGAGATTTCAAATCTTCAATTTGTTTTGAAAACCTATGGTTGAATCTTGAACTAATTGGTTTTTTATTTTGAAACCCTAAAGAGATTTCTTGAACACTTTTGATGAATAAAGGTGTATTTTGGGGTCGTTGGGAACTGAATTTTGTGTTTATGGCTAAATAAGGGTGGGAAAAAGACCATTTTTCCCTAAAAACGGAGTGTTTAAGTCACTTGAAACCTTTACATAGGCGTTGCCTATGCTATCACCTATGTTTATATAGGCGCCGCCTATGCTATCGCCTATGTTTACATAGGTGCCACCTACTACTTTGAAAGGCCATAACTTCTTACTCGGGTGCCGGATTTTAGCAAAATTGGTATTGTTAGAAAGGTAACTCAAAGACCTATCATTTGAAACAGAGTAGGCTCTCTAATTTGACATATATAGGTAGTTATGGTCGATGAAATCTGACACAAATTACAACATTCACTAAAACTTAATCGATCGAAATAGTTTCAACTTGTCCTTGAGTTGAAGGACCTTTATGGTCTAAATTCAAGCTTGAATAGATTCACATACTACTCAAATAATTAACATGCCATATTGTAATAGGATTTATGGCTTTGGGATTATCAACACATCAAAATGATGGTCTATATTGTAGCCTGAAATGCGGGGCGTTACATTCTCTATGTAATGCTTTGGTATGTTTTTATCTGCGAGATCTGCCATCAAATCCCCCGCTTTGTAACTATATCATCCAAGAATGACCAACAACCCATCTTTTATTTTGTTGCATTTTTTGGAGGGTGTTTTCTTAATGAGACGTTCTTCTGGCCGATCGCATCTCAAGCCCGTCACTATGGCAAACTCTTTCAATCTAAAACAACCCAGCATGCCACAGTAGTTGATCAGATTTGGTTCATATTTTTTTTGCTCTCCTTTGGATCTTTATCATCCCCCGCGTACTTGATCCTGCACTTGAGAAGACCATATACCATGCTCATTTGGAAACGGAGAGTACGATCCTCAGGCAGCTTAAGAAAGTATGCAAAGTAGCTCCTCTTAAAAAGTTCATCTATATTTTTATTCTTCATAATACTCCTAAATTCATCAAAACGTATCCCTAACTGACATTTAAGTACAAGATCGTCAGTTACTTATTTAGGGTGATAAATCGAATTGAAACTCAAAATCTTTCGATATTAATGGTTTTGACAAAATCAATGTAGGTATTTGATATTAATTCATGCCCCATTGGTGAGAAGGAGTTCTCACTTTCCTCATATTCATTTTGCCCTGACTCAGATTGTTCAGGAAGTTCCTTCAAATTTATCTGTACTCTAGCCTTTTTTGTTGGGTGGTTAGAAGTTGATCCACTTTTAGTTTCAGTTTCTTTTCTTTTCAGGGAAATATTTTAACTACAAATAATAGAAAAATAAAAAATACAAACCATTTGATGTCTGCATAATTTTTTAAAAAAAGGTAAGACAAATTTCAATAAATTATTATGCGTCACATTACAAAACAATACTCCAACAGATAACCCATCAGTTGGAACAAATAGGAAATTTGTTTGAAGACCTATTTAATATCTACCAATAGATCTTCCACCTATTGCAATAGATGGACCACGAAGACCACCACCAATTCCACCAATACCAACACCATGCAATTGTAAAGACTCAATTAAAGTTGTAGTTGGCCCTATGAACTCATTCATCCCTAGTTCTACCTAAATCAATTTAGATAGTATCTTAAAATTAAGTTAATGAGAATCTTTTCAACTCAGAGTGATCGATTAACGACTCGAGTTGGGTAGAACGTAATACCAGCACCATGCAATTCCAAAGACTCAATGGAAGTTGTAGTTGACCCTATGAACTTATTCATCCCTAGTTCTACCTAAATAAATTTAGGTAGTAGCTTAACATTAAGTTAATGAGAATCTTTTTAACTCAGAGTGATCGATTGATGACTCGTGTTGGGATGAACACAATACAACAACCATGCAATTGGAAAGACTCAATTGAAGTTGTAGTTGAACCTCTGAACTTATTCATCCCTAATTCTACCTAAATAATTTAAGTAGTAGCTTAACATTAAGTTAATGAGAATCTTTTCAACTTACAGTGATTTATCAACAACTCGAGTAGGGATGAATGCAATACCAACACCATGCAATTGGAAAGACTCAATTGAAGTTGTAGTTAGCCCTATGAACTTATTCATACCTAGTACTACCTAAATCAATTTAGGTAGTAGTTTAACATTAAGTTAATGAGAATCTCTTCAACTCAGAGTGATCGATTGATGACTCGGGTTGGGATGAACACAATACCAACACCATGCAATTGCAGACTTAATTGATGTTGTAGTTAGCCCTATAACTTCATTCATCCCTAGTTCTACCTAAATCAATTTCAAGAGAATCTGTTGCAACAAACGACTAAGATATTGAAAATTTTCAAACAGATATTCATATTTGTTGCAACAGATGACATATCTAATTTAATTATCAGATAGACATTTGCATCTGTTGTGACAGACGACTGAGCTGTTGGAAATTTTCAAACAACTATTGATATTTTTTATAACAGATGACATATCTGATTTAATTATCAAATGGACATTTCCATATGTTGTTATATATGACTAAGCTGATGGATTTTTCAAACAGATACTGATATCTATTGCAACAGATGACATATCTATTTAAAAAAAAATTCCTTTAATTTTAAAGCAATCTTCTATCCGAAAGAAGAAAAGATAGATAAAATAGTACTACTAAAGGTGGTAAAAAATATTTCTTGGATAACTCAAAAATCTCATTGAGTAGTTTTGTCTTATCTTTTCAATGTCACCCGTCTTCCTCGTGCCCCTCAAAGTTATTTATGGATATTAATTAATGAATATTTATCTATGTCTCCTTCGGTCCTAAATTTATTTTATTCATCTCTCATCTTTTTTGTTTCTTTCTCTCCTCTTTAGGGTTATCACAACCTTCTCTCTTTTGTCTCCTCTTCGTTTCCTCAACTGAAATTATTTTTTTGATCCCCTTTTGACATTGCAGGTAAGGTATGATTCACTATTGCTCTTTCATTCTCATCTTCTTATTTTCAAGTTATTTATATTTATTTTTTATTTAATTTTAATTTACCCATATCATATTTATTTAAAAATTTTGAAAGAAATTTTAAATGTTAAATAAATGAATCGAGAATTTTTATTACAATAGGTCAAAAAAGTCATTTATTGGAAAAAGTTTAAAAGCTTTGTTGCCTTTATCATTTTTTTTGTATGTATTTTATTTGTTTCTTTATTATTGACATTGTTATTGATTTTGTTTGTGGGGTTGGTATTGTTGGAACTTGTTGTGTGGTGTTTTTATGGTGTTGGAAAAAAGGATATTGCTTTGTTGTTGTTGATGATATTGATGGTGTTGGAACAAATGATGTTGTTGATGTTTTTTATTTATTGTTTCTTTGTAGTTTATGTTGTTGTTAATGTTACAACAGACGGAGCAAATATTGGAACAAATCAAACCACTAGCAAGGTTGGTTTGATGTATTCCAACAGACTCCACATCGGTTGCAACAGACGAATAATGTTCTTTCTATTCTTCTCTTATTTGACATTAATTTTTTCCTCTTCTTTGTAGATATAAAGAACTAAAAGTTGATCAACTTTTTCTTGACTAACACAAGAGGTTATAGTAAATATGGGTTTGGAGGAATAATTTGCTTACAGATATAACCACTTCATATGTGGGAGGTATGTATTATTGATAATGTTATCGTGAAAACACACATAGAGTACACTGATTTTGTGAATGTTGTTTTATAATTTTGTCATTGATCATTCAAATAAGTTGATACCCTCTTATTTTGATAAGTCCGGAATGATAAGGCTGAGGGACCATGAATATGGTTCTGATACCCTCTTAAGATTTAGTATCGGTTGTTGCTCATGTTTATGTGTCAAGCATTATAAATGGATCTAGTTTTGGTTTTCTTGTATAGAGATTAATTAGAAATTGTACTAACTTTTAGGGTGCATTAGACTCTGAGAAGGTTTTCGAAGCCTAGCACTGCATCTAACAAGAACAGAAAAGCAATATAGTTATTGTCCTAGCCCAAATTTATGGTTAGGTTACTAAGGGTAATGATTATACGCCAAAAGGTATGGTAGTGGGAAAATAGGTGCTGATGAAAAACTATATCATCTTAGAGCTAATTAAAGAAAAGAAATAGAGTAGAAAGGAACTTCTTGCAAATCTAGCTGATGAAACTGAATTAGAACATGAGAAATCTAAATCAAGTGCAAATATGAAAGTATATACAGTAATGTAAATCTGTCTGTTGTTTCTCTGAAAAAAGAATAGTGTAGAGGGACACTTTGCTAGGGAGCTGTGACTAGGTAGTGTGGTCGGGATGATCACCTAGATAGAAAATAGCAGAAGACCAAAAAAGCAGCTTCGCGAACATCGAGGGTTGAAATGATGTATAGTAAGTCGAGAAAACTTATGCCAATAACAGCTGCAGTTTAAATAAGGAATCTAAGATAAGGCTGTAATTTTGAATTTTAAATTGCATCCTATGCCTTCTTATTTGTGGTTTCGATTAGGCCCACTGCTGTTGACCTGATCAGAACCACAAACAAGATTGAAAGGCATATTGAGTATCACTACTTCCTTAGCAATATGATATAATTGATTGTCTTTTCTAGACTTAGCATGCTTTCAATATATCTTAGAAAATATCAGATGCTTATTGTAGTTTGTGAATCCCGATAATTTTTAAGCTTGCCTCAAGCTTGCCGATTTGGTATTCAAGCTTGTCAGTGCCGTCTTTGAAGTTGGTATAGAGTTGCTGGTCTTTTGTGAGCTCGATCAAGAATACTTTGTTCAAAGTTGTGTCATTGTAGAAGGCCTTCAGAACACTTTATTCAGAAGCCTTAAGTGATACATAGAGGATCACTATGTTTGTTTTAGGTCAAAATATGTTGATGCTCACTCAAGTAGTGGTCCCGACAATTGAATAGCTCACTTTTATTGAGTGTTACTCAATGCAACTTGCTTAACCAACCTTCAAAGTATTTGATAAATTAATTAGCAAGGAGTTAAGTAATATTTGATCTAAACTGACTCTACCAAGCCTATGAAACGTTACGTAACTCCAGGCTTATTACCCTATCAAAAACCATTGCCCTAGTTAGTGCACAAATCAAAAGAGATCAATCTCTCAGCCTTTCTACTGATCTCTCTTCTCCCATATAGAGTATAATATATTCGCCATGCAAAAGTCTACACCATCGCCAGAAATTCTTGCTACAACGAAAGTCTTGAGAAGGCATGACTAGTAATCTCTCAATATTGTTTTTATGACTTTCTTGACATCTCTTGCAATTATATTGGAATGGACATAGCGAGCAATTATTCTTGGTTTGGTTTGTCCATTCCAATATAATTGCAAGAGACGTCAAGAAAGTCATAAAAATGATATTTAGAGATTACTAGTTATGCCTTCTCAAGAGTTTCGCTGTGGTAAGAATTTCTGGCAACGGTGTAGACTTTTGCATGGTGGATATGTTGTTCTCTGTATGGGAGAAGAGAGATCAATAGAAAGGCTGAGAGATTAAGGTCGTTTGATTTGTGCACTAGCTCGGGCAAAGGTTTTTATAGGGTAATAAGCCTGGAGTTATGTAATGTTTGATAGGCTTAGTAGAGTCAGTTTAGATCAAACGTTATGTAACTCTTTGCTAATTAATTTATCGAATCCCTTGAAGGTTGGATGAGCAAGTTGAATTGAGAAACTCTCGATAATAGTGAGCTATTGAACTGTTTGGACCACTGCTTGAGTGTGCATCAACATATTTTAACCTAAAACAAACATAGAGATCCTTCATGTATCATTTAAGGCTTCTGAATAAAGTGTTCTGAAGGCTTTCTATAATTCCACAACTTTAAAGAAAGTGTTCCTGATCGAGCTCAAAAAAGACCAACAACTCTATATCAACTTCAAAGATAGCAACGATAAGCTTGAATATGAAATCGACAAGCTGGAGGTAAGATTGAAAATTATCGGGATTCACATACAGCAAGCATCTGATCTTTTCTAAGACATATTGAAAGCATGCCTAGCCAATAAAATACAATCAATTAATCTATATTGCTAAGGAAGTAGTGATACTCAATCTGTCTTTCAATCTTATTTGTGGTTTTGATTAGGTCAATAGTAGTGGACCTAATTAGAACAACATACAAGAAGGCATGAGATGCAATTTAAAATTCATAAATTGCAGCCTTCTCTTAGATTCCTTATTTTAACTGCAGCTGTTATTGGCGCAAGTTTTCTCGACTTATTGTACATCATTTCAACCCTCGATGCTCGCAAGGCTGCTTTCTTATTCTTCTATTATTTTCTATCTAGGTGATCATCCAGACGAAGCTACCTAGTCACAGCTCCCTATCAAAGTGTTCATCTACATTATTTTTCTTTTAGAGAAACAACAGACGGATTTACATTACTGGATACACTTTCATATTTGCACTTGATTCAGATTTCCTATGTTTTAATTTAGTTTCATCAGCCAGATTAGTTAGAAGTTTCTTTCTACCTTATTTCTCCTCTTTAATTAGCTCTCAGATGATATAATCTTTCATTAATACCCTCTTCCATTTCAGGCCTTCTCCTTCGGCTCCTTCTGGCATATAATCATCTTCTCGAACAACCCTTCTATATAAATTTGGGTCAGGGGAATTTCTATTGATTTTCCATTCTTGTTTGATATAGTGCAAGGCTTCGAAGGCCTTCTTAGAGTCCAATGCACACTTAATGTTAAGTCCCATCGCTATTAGATCTCTGCAATAACACCAAATATTGATCCCTTATCAAAACTTAATACGCATAAACATGAGAAACAACCATAAGTAATATGTAACAATGTATCGACACCATCATCATGGGGCCCTCGGCCTTATCAATTCGAACTTATCAAACTTAACTGTACAATGCAGGATCTTGTTTGTATGATCAGTGCCTAATCGGTTAAAAACTGTATTCACAAAAATATTGTACTATGTGTGTGTTATACTGATAACCTTATCAGTAATACTTAACTCCCACACGCAAAAGTGGATCCATCCATATTCATGCACCTTATTCTTTCTAACCCATCTATGGCTTAAATTGAATACACAGATGATTAACAAGTTTCAACAGATGCCACATTTGTTTAAATTATCAAATAATTATAGACATCTCTTATGACAGATCATCAATCTGTTATGACATAGGACTTATATGTTGGAAATATCAAATAGGTATATGCATCTGTTGCAACAGTTTTAATATTTTGTAAATTGTCCAATAGATAGAATGTATTTTGCAATAGATTACGCATCTATTAGATTTATTTTAAAGAATTTATTTTTCTTTCCAAAATATAATAAAGATACAAAGATACAATGTTTATTTAGATCCATTTTTTAAATTTACATATTTAAAAAGTTGTCAGTTTTATTTAATTAAGGAATGAACAGTCGTGGCTTTTTTACTAACTCCTTCTTTTATAAATAGGTCCCTCCTTATTCGTTCATTCTACTACTATAATTCTAGATATGGACAATCCATATTCGTATAAAAACTATTTATATCGAGTCCTTCTGGGAACTTCGAAGGCAGTATGATGAACTCTAAAGTGATTTGGCCGACTTTAGAGCAAAGTTGGGGAGGGTCCTACTGTTGTTGGATGAAAATTGTCCTTCAGACAATGAAAGTAGTAACAGTAATACTTATAATAATAATAATAATAATAGTAGTAGTAATAATAAATAGGTTATGTTTTTCCTTTTAGCGTATGTATTTTACTTTTTCCTATCGGATCTACCTAAGGATGAACCATATGTTGCGACATATGGTTAATCTGTTGCGACAAATGGATCATATGTTGCAACAGGCGATTATTAATTAAAAAATGGTTATTATTATTATTATTATTATTGATAGGGTGAAAATTTTTTAGTCATGAATTTTTTCATATGAAAAATGATTCGTAAAATAAGAAAATAAATGATAAACACAATTTATAACCATAAATGAACGGTTATTTAATTTTAATAACTGGTCGTGACTCTTCAGCATATTTTTTTTAAATCTGTTTTTTAAATTTATATAGTAAAAAGTCAACAAATTTGGATTAAAGATAAGATGATTATTAAAAACATAGCTTATATGTGCAAGAAATAAATTATCTGATCCAACAGATTCTCGATTTGTTCCATCAAATGGTATATTTGTTGTCACAGATGGGTTATCTGATACAATAGATATATAATTTGTTGTCACAACTCAATAAAAAAGGTTACTGAAAAGAACTTATCAAGTCATAACTTTCCACAATAATAAAAAGGTCACCAATTTGAATGAAATTAATAAATGAAGGTGAACAGTCTCACCATTTTATTTTTAAATCTATTTTTTAAATTTATATAATAAAAAAGTCACCAAATTTGAATTAAAGATAAAGATATGATGATTATTAAAAAAGATATATATTACAACAGGTATATTATCTGATGCAATTGATCGTAGATTTGTAGTAACAAATGGTATATCTGTTGTTACAGATGGGTTATCTGATGCAACAGATATAATCTATTATCGTAACTCAAAAAAATAGTTTCTGAAAAGAACTAATTAAGCCATAACTTTTCACAGTAATAAAAAAGTTAGAAATTTAAATATAATTAATAAATAGAGGTGAACAGTCGCGTCTTTTTGCCTATCTCATTCAAATTCAATCATCTATAAATAGGCCTCTCCTTACTCGTTCATTCTACTACACATATCTATTTATTTCTTGCTCTTGTCTTTCACATTACACCTTCAACTACTTTCTCTGCAAGGACTTGATAGCTTTTCCCTGTCTCTAGTAAGCTTTTTTCTTGCTTTTTGTGTAAATATACATTGTATTACTTTTGAATTCTTTTCTTTCATTTTATTTTTGCATTTTTTTGTCAATTTATACGTGTTCTAGATATAGTTGATCCAGTGTGGGATGTTTGTATTTTACGAGACGCTGTGTGGGAACTGCAGAGGCAGGTTCATGACATACAGTGAGAGTTGGTTGCTGAGATCCAAAGGATGAGAAGGGCGCTGCTGCTACCGGTTGAAGATTGGCTAGCTGGCAATAATAATAATAATAATAATAGTAATAGTAATTAGATTATTGTTTTCTTTTATCTATGTATAAATGTATTTATGTTTATTTTGTTTAGTAAATAATTTATGTTTCATCAACTTTAACATTTTAATTTTCATTCTGTCTATTTTTTTCTCAACAAACATGTCTACGATTAAGGAATAATTTAAATCCAGTATCAATAGCAAAAGATCAACATACGAATTATCTGTTGAGTTTGTCACAGGAGTTATATTGTGTTGTTGAAATAGATTATTCATCTGTTGCAATAGAAATATAATAAGTCGCAACAGATAAATATTTTGTTGGGATAGATTAATTGTCCATTGGAACAGCGTACTAATATGTCACAATAGACTTCCCATCTGTTCGATTCATGTTACAGACACTATAGAACTATAAACATGAATCCAACATATGAAATATTTCTTTTACTTATGTATTTTTAATTCTTTTGTTTAATAAAAAAATTATGTTTCATCCACTTTGACGTTTTAATTCTTATTTAATTTTCATTCTATCTATTTCTTCTTCGGAATAAACATATCTACGATTAAGGAATAATTTGAATCCAGTACCAATAGCAAGAGATCAAGATATGGGTTATCTGTTGGGTTTCTGACATGAGCTATATTGTGTTGTTTAAAACAGATTATTAATCTATTGCAACAGAAATATAATATGTTGTAATAGATAAATATTCTTCTACAATAGATTACTTGTATGTTGGAACAGATTACTAATCTGGTACAATAGACTAATTATCTATTAGAACATATTACTAATCTGGTGCAACAGATTATCCATCTGTTCGGTTTATGTTACGGGCACTATAGAACCATAAATATGAATCTAACATATGAGTCTTATATTGCAATAGAATATCTATCTGGTGCAACAGATGATAGATCTGTTTAAACAGATGGCTCTTATGTTGCATTCATGTTTCCGTGCCAGCTATTGTTGAAAAAATAGCATACTAGCAGTTTCCTAGTTGATAAATTCAACTAAAAAGCATAATTTGACTTACCAAAGTCTCCTATCAAGTAAATGCCAAAGTTGAAAGTGATGTACGAAATAAAATTTGACCTAAGAAATTTGTCAAAGAGCAGTAATTGCGGTAACAACAACAACAACAATGGTCAACAAGAAGAATATGAAGAGGATAATGAAGTATAAGATGATGATAATGAAGAAGAAAATGATGAATAAAGCAGCAGAATTAATAAATAATAAAAATCACAAAAGAGAGAGAAGACAACAACGGATGAGAAGAGAGAGAAATGTGCCCTTTTTCCCTCCGTTTCCCGTTATATCAACTAACATTTGGATCAAAGTGTAAATTAAAAACTTGTGAGTTATTTTGAAATTTTTCCAACTTTCTTAATCCATAATAAAGTAATTGTCAGGTCCACTCAATTATTAATACTTATATCACCTACACCTCATTTTAAAACTCTTTTGTCACCTATAGCCCAAAACCCCGCCTTTGTTGCCTAAAATCATAAGACACAATATTTTAAATTTTTCAATATCTTTGGCATTTCTCACTATCTCCAATTTCAAATATTTTAATTTTTTATCTTTTTTCTTCCTCCCAAAAATGTGAATTAATATAAAAATAGGACAAAAAATGAAATGTGTATGTGAGAAATTAACAAAATGGATTTGAGATAGTGAGAAATGGAGTTTACAAAGGAGGGGGTGAGCTCTGATTAATCATTTATTTGAGAAACTAAAATATGTGTATTAATGGTATTGCTGACTAAAGTTGATGGTTATTTTTCAATTTATTTTTAATGGAGGATGATTATGGTAGCTGATTTTTGTGTGTTCAGAGGTAGTGAGATAGTGGAAATAGAGCATTAGTGGGATAAAGGTAATATTTTTGGAGACTCGAGTTTGTCAGAGATGAAATTCATGAAGGAAAGACAGTGAAGAGTGGAGGAGTTGTTGGTATATTTGGCTGCTTTTCAATTAAGGTTGAGAAAGTTAATAGGTGTTACATTAATGGAGATTTTGTAAATGAAAGTGTGAAGATGGAGAAGAAGATCCATTCATTAGAAAAAAACAAAAAAGCATGATACATAACATTGTAATGAAACAAAAGTATTACAAATATGTATCTCCTAAATCAACACATAACACAATGTTGAAATAAAAGTATCACAAATATGTATCTCCATATTTACTATTTTAATATGTATCACACACGATATATATCTCCACATTTAGGTTACATTTGTTTTTATTAAGATTCAAACATCTGAATCTGAACGTACATCTGAATGATTAAGACTGTCTCTATATCTAGATATTAAATGGTTAGGACTGTTTGTTTTTCAACATTTGAATGTGTATACTTTTTTTTGGTAACTAACTTTCTCATTAATCATCAATGTAAGCTTTACAAACGCCAAGTATCTTGCTTTGACTCAGCACAACTACTGCTCAATGCGTATACTTTATTTATATCTTAGTACAACAAATATACAATTGAAATACAATTATAATTAAATATAATATAAAAAAATATTAAAAAAAAACTTAATATAAATAAAGAAAAATTATTTCTTGATTAAAAAACATTTAAATATATAAATTTCAAAGAATTATATTACTTACTACTATATATAAGAGAGAATATGAGATTTTGGTAGTCCTCGCATGAGGCTTTTTTGTCAATTTTATCATATTTTAAGTTATAATTACTCTACAAGTTCTCAACTATTTTGGTAAATTTAAACAATTACATGGGCTTATTAAATACTAAAAAGTGATGAGTCATAGAAAAGTGATAGTGACACCATAAAAAGCTATTTGTACAATCAAATTCAAATAGATCCTCAAATTCTAAATTGATCCAAAAAGTGATGAGTCATAGAAAAGTGATAGTGATACCATAAAAAACTATTTGTACAATCAAATTCAAATAGATCCTCAAATTCTAAATTGATCCAAAAATTCATTGTCTTTCTATTTTGTGGAAATTTTTATTAGTTTTATTTCAAATTCTCTTTTTCTTCTAACAAATTGGCCATGGACAAGTAAACAATGTATCATGACATTCCCTTTCTAATTTAATACATGCTTAATTATTAAATTAAAAATTATTTTTATATATAGATAAAAATGTTTGAAATATTAATTTTAAAAAACTACAACTTAACTATCGAAATAGTAATGCTATTAAATAATTGAAAATTAGAGTGACATTTGTTAACACTTTTTAATAATGAAATTTTAATATAAAATAGGATAATCAATATTCTATACAATTTAGGACAAAATGATTAACTTAAACATGAAATATTAAAGCTTCATACACATTTAAGAAATATCAATATAAATTTCTTAAATAAATAAATTAAATTAAGAAAAAAATGCAAATTTTCTTAACATGTTTTTAGGGAAAAGAAAAAATTAAAGTTTAAAAAAATCATTCAATTTTCAATTTCATTTGTATGGCTTAATATGAAGGGACATCTGCAAAGGTATTTTGTTGAATCAAATCTTTTAATTATTTAAATTAAATTTTATCTTTATTTATAAGTTAATTTTATTGATATTATCATACATAAATTAGTATATTAAATATTTATTATATTACTTTGAATGACATTATTTTCTTTTCTATTCTAAAAATAGATTAATCAATATAAGTTTAATTGAGAAAAACATTATGAAAAATGGGTCAATCAATATAAGTTTGATTGAGAAAAAAATGATGAAATTAATTTAACATAAGGTAAAACTCAATTTGGATCATTACAGGTTTTGATCTTAAAAATTACCAATAAAATAAAAAGGAAAAGAGAATCTGTAACATCCTGGATTTTCGGGCTAGACTTTGAATTGTCGTTCCTACGTAGGTAAACTTTAATCCCATAATTTTTATGTGAATACATGTATGATTATCATTATCCTAGTGTGTGAAGTGCTTTCGAGGTAAAAAATGTCCATAGGAATCACTTAGAACAAAGTTGAGCTAAGAGCTTTTGATTCAGCCAAATCTTTGTATTCGATTCTACAAGAGTTGAATTTGAATGTGTATAAATTTATATATATATATATATATATATATAGACGTTTTCAGATCAAGACCGACCAAATGATAGATAATTGAGTTATCTTTCCAACGATACAAATTTTGCCTTAATTCGATACCCGAGCGAAAAGTTATATCTTTTTTCATGAGAGGTAGTAAGGGTCCATGAAATAGACACGGTGCACCGGTCTCTCCCCCAGAATAAGGGGAGTGATGCGGAGATCTCTCCCCCGGGATAAGGGACGCGACACAGAGCTTATTCTCCCACAATTTTAGCTTCTTAGGGTCAAGGGCACTTTGGTCCTTTCCCCTCAACCCCAAACATCCAAGGCACGAATTATAACATCCAAAAGTACATTATTTGTCCATCTTCTTCAAATCAACTCACACAAAAATCCTCCCCCTTCCCAAGAATAATAATCTAAGCTATTCCTCACAAGAACATAAGGATTCAAGCTTTAATTTCAAGATTTCTTTAAGAGTTCGTCAATTAAGGTATGTGGGGTTTTAAACAAGGTTTATCTTTCATCCTTATGTCCAAAAGTATGAATTTCACGTTGAATTTATATGTTTTAAGTTAGAGTTCATTTCCAAATCTTTATGTGTGAAAATATATCATTATCATGTGATTAAGGGACTAAAGAGCGTAATAGATGTATTTATTTATATTTCCAACAACAAGTTTGATGTCTTATCTCGAATTCCATCACTTTGATGAGAAATTCCTAGTCCCTTAAGTTTAACATGTTTTCATGCTAAAATTCACATATTATGCGTATATACTAAAATATCTATGTATGATTTCATGAAAATTCATAATTATCTTATGCTTCAAGTTCCAATTTCTCATGTCATCTTCAAGTGAATTTTATGTTATAATAACGAATTATAAATTTAGCCATGCAATCATGTTGCTTTCTCATATTTTAAGATATGACCATGTTCAAGTTCAAGCTTTTCACTTTTCAGTGAGATGTCAAGATTTTAGGTCTATGAACCATGTTTCCGTACTACTGTTTCCAAGGTTTGTTATCGTATTGTATGGCCATTCAGTGTTGGCGGGTTATGAACACCCAATACATTTTTGATTTACATGATTTCAGATTTTCAAGTAACAAGTCAGTCAGAACCATGATTTTATCCCCATACTCAGATTATTATTTTTATAAGGAACCCACCAGTGTTATCTCATGTTAAATACCTTAGTTTACAAGTTCATGGTTACTTTAAATTATGCCTGCCCTATCAGTTTTCAGAAAACCATGTTTGAGCATATCAGTCTTCAGTGCATGCACCAACTCATGAATTCAGTGTCAGCTCAGTTATGAGTAAGATTTAGCACCAAGCGAACCAATAGATAGGGGATCACCCACCAATTAGGATTGGGTCCTTAGTAGCATCCCTAAGTTCCAGAACTACGTTGACAATATAGGATTCTGAGATGTCACCCTACATTTTAGGACTGACATTATCTTAGGGGTCACCCGCCAGTTTAGGGTTGACTCCCTAGTCCTTTGGGACATCAAATTAGTGGATCCACATAGCCAGTGTTAGTATTCGTGGCATGGTACTGACATTCTTTTAACTGGGGTTACAGGTTGGACATCGATTAGCTCAGATTGGGGCATATCGGTTACATGATACCTCCCACAGTTTCACATCTTCGAGTTATATCAGTTCCCATCCCATAGTTTCAGACCTAAAATTCATACAAGATCCTCAGTATAGTTTTACTACATATTCAGCATTAAATGAGATCTGTATTTAATATTCATGTTTTATTACTTCCTAGCAGCATTTCTAATTATTCCACAAAAGTGTAATGCTTTGAGAAAC
This sequence comes from Capsicum baccatum var. pendulum, assembly GCA_030864225.1. Lineage (NCBI taxonomy): Eukaryota > Viridiplantae > Streptophyta > Magnoliopsida > Solanales > Solanaceae > Capsicum > Capsicum baccatum. Next base: position 199,603,968 of record CM061560.1, on the reverse strand, counting down.
TAAGTGTAGTGATTCACTAGCTTATCAGATTATGTTTGTTATTTATGTTTTAGATAATTCAGCTTTGAGAAAGTACTTAGCATGCATGTTTTAAGATTTTGTATCTACTTAGGTTTACTTATTGCATACACCCCCTCTTATAGCCTACACATCATAATCAGACAGTCGTAGCTTTCAGCCAGCAAGTGATGTGTTCTCCTATTTCGAGGACTCCAGTCAGTTATAGTTTATGTACTATATTGTATTTATTCATATGTATTGATTTGTGGTATTTGGAGGCATGTCCCAGCTATCTATAGGCAGTATAGTAGAGGCTTCACAAGTAGTCAGTCAGAGTCATAAAATGTAAATTCCAGTTCTCTCTTCAGTTTTATCAGATTTTAAACTTTATTAGTATAATGTTTATTTAGAATATGTCATGATTATGCTTCTGCACAACAAATTTAGCTATTTTATATATATTCTAAATCTATTGCTCAAGTATTATGCCAGCTCATGGGTTAGATTGGGATCACTTGTGGTTCTAAGCATCATGTTACGACTAGAGGGTAGTCTTCGGTCATGACAAACTTTGTATCAGAGGCCAAAATTCAAGTGTCCTACGGTGCCTATGAAGTCATGTCTAGTAGAGTCTTGCAGAATCATACATAGATGTCTGTACTATTCTTCAAGAGGTTACAGGGCATTTAAGAAATGTTACCCTTCTTTTATGTCTCAGATCGTGCAGTAGAAGTGTTCTCTAAGAAATTTATGCAGATTCGTATGTTACTCCATTCTTTCAAACTCTTCCTTATCCTTGAGGCAACAAAAATAGCCCAACTTAAATCCTTATAGACAGAGTTTTCTTAGACAGTCCCCACAAACATTTATGGGATTGCACGCAGGTTCGAAGTATCCCATTAATGCCTTTATGTTTCAAAGTATGAAATATTTCATTTATGATTAAGTAAATCGTGTATTGAGACATAGTTAGATGTGCCTTCAGATCCTTTCCTGGTATCCTTTAATAGCATATTAACTAGAATTAGAAGCATGAACCCAGAAGTTTAGTAGTAGTAAACCAGAAGGCTTGAAATAGTGTATGCAAGAATTTATGTATGTTGATTCTAAATTATATTTTATTGATGTAGGACATGTTGGTTTAATGGTAATTCTCATGGTATGGTGATACTCATGAATATTCTAAGTTGGGCAATGATAACGCTCAAACTACAGCTCTCGTAAGACTGTAAGCGGTCATTGTCAAATATAGAACCCAACTGGATTGGGTGTCGAATCCCACAGGGAATACTTGGTCACTAAGTAAGCAACGATTATTAGACTTTTGATGAAAGTTCTGTGAATAAAGGGGGGATTTTGTGCGTGCAAATGATGTAAACAAAATAGTAGAGTAAAAACGGAAAATAGAAGAGTAAAATGAAGTACTTGGTAGGTTTTAATCAATGAGAATTGAGAGTTAGGGTTATGTCCAGCTTATGAGTTATACGTATCTATTGACTATGAGTTATGCAGAATTCAGACATGCATGCGCTTATAGAGAATCGTATTCTATTGTAAATCCAGGCGTCTTTCGACCATCAAGGACTATTTCACTTTAACTCATTCGAGCTTAAAGCGTATCTAATGGTACAAATTCTCCAAGAGGTTAATCCAGTTACGGCACTAACTTTTAAACAGGGATTGGTGCCCTATTTCCTTGACATTCTCTCTTTTCCAGATATGTAACTTTTCTTTCGAACAAGTTAATGCTATACTGGCGTATTCTATATGTTTGCAACCACAAGAATTTATATTAAGATGAAGAGAAGAATGATATAAGCAGCATACGTATCAAGAATTCACAAACTCATAGCAATAGATAGTATCTCATAAGGCTTCCATAACCCTAACAGAGAAATTTAGCTATTCATAAGTGCGACGGAAATCACAATAGACATTATCAGCATACCAAGATAAAAATCTCACGTGAAGTATGTTTTGGTAGGTCTTGTGGCGTGAATTCCTTGCAAATAGCATTTCTCTTGTCGTAAAAATTAAAAGCCGAATAGATGAAGAGAAGGGAAGAAGAATTAATTGAAAGAGAATTGTTTTAATTGTAATAATGCTTGCTGAAAAGTTCAGCATCATAGGGTTTTTATAACACCCATATCCTATTCCTACTAGGCTACTGCGTACTTTTTCTAATCCTACTAGGTTACTACATCCTTATCCTAATCCTACTAAGTTATTGCTGATCCCCAAGTCTTTGGAAATGCTGTTTTTGCCCGGGATAAGTTTTCTATGCATCACTTTCAGTCCATAGGCATCCAAACGCTGCTTTCCTTCTTTCGTGAAGCTTCCTTTGGCTTCAAGTTATCCATAAAATGCTGAAATATTCATCATTTATACCTGAAAACTTGCTAATCACGTTGGTTAGCTCACTTACAGGAAAAAGGACTAAAAGTGCAGGAATTATATATTTTGTCCTTAAAACTTAGCTAAAATATGGGCAAATTATAATACTTTAGGCGTGTAAATACGCCTATCATCAACACCCCACACTTAAAGCTTTTTTCATCCTCGAACAAAATATCATGTCCGTATAAACATCTACTTAGGGTTTCACAGTAACAGCACAAAATATTCATCAAGACAGGCACGACAATTATTAACAAAGAGTAGTTTTCTGATCACTACTAGAAACAATTCAACCTCCAATATAGACTCGTGCTGATGGTTAATTCGTATTCAATAGTTAAGGAACAAAGAATCATACAAGACTACCCAAAACTCATCAACCATGTGTGTCTCACATAAGATATTACCCATAATCACTCACAGGTTTTGCATTTTTCGAAACATGGGTACAAGATTTTCCTTGCTCTCACTCTCACAAAGAATTCATATGTTACAACTGCTGACCATAGGCTTGACCTTAGTGTAATGCTCTACTAATATCAGAATGCTAAGCTTAGTATCAAATTGGTCTTTACAGGTTGTAATGTAGGCTAAGGTACGGGTAGGACTATTTTGGCCAGAAATAGTGACTAAGTTCCCTAAGCGCTTTAATACATCACATTATGCCATTAACACTTTCTTTTAAACAACTTCTCTACTTCCCTTTTATCTACCACCCCTTCTCACCACTTTTGTTATTCAATTTTGAACAGAATTAACTTTTTATTTTTCTTTTCATTTTTCTCTCTTCTCTTTTTTTTGTAACATACCTCTATGATAGCCACTCTTTTCATAACAATTTCAAGTACCAATACACTCTAAGTCATCACTCTCACCTAATTTCCTCTTATTTCGTCACATGACTTTACAATTTAAAGCACTTAGGAATTTGGATCAAATTATGGTCTTGAAAAAAATTGATTAGGCTTACATATGGCTATCAAAGAAAATGGCTTAAAGGCTCAAAAGGGGTTGACTAGGATAATGTCCATGGGTAGGTAAAACGAAGGTAAACAATCACAGGTTGCCAAAGAAATGCTTAAATCATCTCCTACACTTACACTCCTTATCTCGCTTCACACACACACCAGGCAAGTTCTAGCATCAGCCACAAACACAGAATATACTATCACCTCACCCACACAAGGCACATGGTCGACTTTATTGGGAGTAGTATAGACTCTTGACCCAACAGATGAAGGAATTGAACCACACAATTATCACGCAATGAGTCACATTTAGAGCCTAAACGTCTCAATAGTAATGATTGTATCACAGACTCTTGTCACAATACCATGCTGCCTATCAGAACAATTTTATGCAAAGTTTTTAACAACAACAAAATAAAAAAAAAATTGACTATTAAACAAATAAAACAAATAAACAAATAAACATAAATAAAAAAATGCAGAGAAAGAAGTATAGCATACAAATACCAGCACCCCACACTTAGACGGGACACACTGTTCTCAGTGGAAAATAAATAAGAAGAACCTGGATTAGGCGGACTCCTCCTCTATGTCTGGGGTCATACCCCCTTCATCGGAATCATCATAGGAGTCATCGTCATCCGAATTCTCCTCCACATCAGAGTTTGGCATTCGGCGATCATCATCGGTTGGCACATCGTCATCGAGAAGTTCCTCAAAGTACACACCTACTCCACACATAGCCCTTGCATGCTCGTTCATTGGGTAGTCATAATCCAACTGTTGGAGCTCTGCAGCAGTTGGAACATGACCTCCGCTCATCATGGTAAACCGAGTCATGCCATAAAGATGGCGAAAGAAACTTTCATCCCGAGCATGACGTTCTGTCGTGGTAAGGTTAACGCCATGCATGGTTTCAGCATCTTTAACCTTTGTGAGGTCAACCTTCTTTGGGTTGTGTGGAAGCTTATGATCAGCTCACTCCTCTTCGATGTCCTCCTTCCTTAATATTGCAGTCAACAGATTGCAAAAGCTGAAGTGGGACCTCTTGTATAGCCTGGCCTTACGCATTGAAGATCGAATGATTGCCCTAATGTTGATGGGGACGTTCGTCATTAATGCGTACACCAAACACACTCTGTCTCATGTAATCTTCGTATATAGAGTCCCTGGACTCAGGCAAGAGTTGACTATTCGCAACCATATTCGAGCTTCCCTGTTCAAGGAAGCGTAAGGGAAGGTGTTGTGCCGACCGGTGTCCTTGTGTCTGCTCCATCGTTCCATTGATCTTGTTCCACACAGTGTGTGTCTGATTGCCTTGTACGGAGGTCTGTTATATATCTCTTTGAGTGGTGATGGATCAACAGATGGCAAACCCAGAAAAGAGTTGAAGAACTCCGCATTAGTTGTATAACTTGACCCCGCATCTTTACTTCACTCCCTGTAGTTTTCGGTGACCAGTTGGCATAGAATTCTCGTGTTAAATCTAGATTACGTTCTCCCATATCTCGGAAGATGAAATCAAGATGTAATGCCATGATCTTGGCCAACATGTGAGGTTTCATTTCGTTTGCTAGGCTTTCCTTGTGTATCAACTCCACATGAACATATTTTTTCTTCTTATTGTCTATACCAATCTTTCTTCTCCTCTAGGACCCATTGCATTCCGACATATGCGGCGCAGGTATTTTCAGCGAGGCAGCGGATTCACCTTGTCTCTTTACGTCCCACTTTTGTGGCCTTTTGTGGTGAGGTGGTCGCTTTGTATCTTTCCTTGTCGTGCTTTTGTGCCATTTGGTACCTGAGATTAAAATGATAGTGCATGTTAGCTCATCTTGGTAAATACAATTGAACCAACAAACAGTAGTGGGCCCACCCATACTTAATTTTGTTGGCACAACTAATTAAGTGAACGATTCGATTACTGCAGACTTCATCGATATACGTTTAGGGTGTGTTATGTCCAACAATATAATCAGTGGCAGTCATACTTTTCTTGTTAATCTTAACTTATCCTTTTTGATTCTATCTCAGTAATCGTTGACAAATACTTTCATGTTTGGATTGATATACCCTTTTGAACTATGACTACCTTCAGTAGAGATTGTATCATGTTATGGACATAGAATAATCGACATCTCATGTTTTGTAGTTAACCATGATTTTTCATCTCAATGAACAAGTCATTCGAACATGAAAGCTTTCAAGTTACAAGATTATGCAATTTTCTTGACCATGTCAATTCCGCAAAAGTATGACAGTGTATCAAAATCAAATTCAAGTTGGAAACAAGTCAAGACCATCCTTACGTATCCTTTCACTCACTTAGTTGTATCACAACAAATCAACCATATTCAAATAACCAACACTACTTCAAGATTTAACAATTTATTATAGGCATAGTACTGTAGAACTTACGGAATATAAAAGAAGAGCAAAGAAGTACTTACTTGGTTGATGGACTCGGAAGATGTTCTTGCAAAGTAAAAGAGCAAAAGGAAAATTTTTGAGAGAATTTGGAGAGGTAGGCGGCGCTTAGGTTGAGTTTGCAATGCATTTTTGTTCTAAGACTAAGGTTCTATTTATAGGACAAGATTGGGTCAGGTTTTGACCCGTTTGGAATCGGGTTAGGAGACCAAAAAGTGAGCATAGGTGGCGCCTAATGCTTTGCCTATGCTTGGCATAGGCGGCGCCTTTTGCAAAGCCTAGTTGGACATAGGCTTTGGCATAGGCGGCGCCTATGCTATGGCATTGTTTGGCATAGGCGGCGCCTATGCTATGGCATTGTAGAATCTGAGACCAAAGGCTTTTGCATAGGCGACGCCTATGCTATAGCATTGTTGGGCATATGCGGCACCTATGCTATGGCATTCTAGATTCTGAGAGCTTAGGCAATAGCATAGGCCATGCCTTGTTCGTTGCCTAGATTTACATAGTCCTTGCCTTGTTCGTTGCCTAGATTTTCATAGGCAATGCCTAACCCATAGCCTTTTCTTCTTCATTCCTAACTTACAACCTTTAACATGAACCGCTTCCAAATCAAAATTTGAAACCAATCTCCTCCTTTACACCTCTTGTACCTAAACTTACTCAAAACAACAAAAACGATTAGAACGATGGGTTGCCTCCCATCAAGCGCCTTAGTTTTGGTCGTTGCTCGACAAAATTCTAGGAAAACAAAAACAACAAAAACAATTAAAAACGATGGGTTGCCTCCCATCAAGCACTTGATTTATTGTCGCGGCAAGACATAACTATGTCGATTACTTAGAATTCATCGATATAGATGGTGGATCGTTTTTTGAATGGATTCAGATGACAATGAGGCTTACTTGTAGGCATGCAATCTTCTTCGAGATGACCCTTGTGCATACATATCCCAGGAGGGATACCAATTATATCATCCATAGTCCAACCCATAACTCTCTTGTATCTCTTCAGAGCAGAGATAAGATCCTTTATGTGTTGTTCACTTAAATCATCTGCCACACTCACAGGAAGTGTATTTCCACTTCCCAAGAACGCATACCTTAGATAATTGGGAAGCTCTTTTGATTCTAGCTCTGGGAGCTCTTCAATGGAAGTCTTTACTGTTGGTAACGGTTGATTCTTAAGATCAAGGTTCGGCTGCTTAGGAGTATGAGAATAGGACCCTATTTCAGTTAGAGTACACATAGTTTCTTCATGTTCTTGAGCCTCCTCACGCTCAAAATTCAGCAGCTCATCAGATAGTGACTCATCAGTAAGCTGCTTTTCTACCGATAATTCTTTGTCATCCTTATAATTAACTTCAGCTACAAAGATCACATCCATATCTTTGGGCTGCTTCATTGCTTTGCATACATCAAAACGGTCCACTTCGTCATTCAACCGAAATAAAAGCTCATTAGCTTTCATGTCAATAAGCACACTTCCAGTTGCGAGGAAAGGGCGTCCCAAGATTATGGGAACTTCAAAATCCACCTCACTATCCAAAATAACAAAGTCTGCAGGAAAGATGAAGGTGGAAACCTTCACCAACACATCATTCAAGATACCCATAGGTCGTTTTACCGACCTATCTGCCATCACGAGCCGCATATTGGTTGGTGTAGGATCGCCCAACCCCAACTTCCTGTAGACGGATAGCGGCATCAAATTGATTCTAGCTTCCAAATCGCATAATGCCTTGGCAAAATCCAAAGATCCAATCGTGCAAGGAATAGTGAAAGCACCAGGGTCTGTCTTCTTCTGTACTAAGACCTTGTGGCAATTGCACTGCAATGATGAATATTATCTGCCGGCTCATAGCTTACTGCCCGCTTCTTAATTAAAAGGTCCTTCATGAATTTAGCGTACCCAGGCATCTGTTCCAGTGCCTCAACCAATGGAACATTAATGGTCAGCTGTTTTACCATCGTCATGAATTTATTGAACCTTGTATCATCCGCCTTCTTCTTGATTCTCTGCGGAAAAGGTGGTGGTGGAAGGGGAATCATTTTTTCCACCACTTCCTTTTTATCTTGCTTCTGATTATTAGCCTTTTCAGGTGTGTCATCAGCCTTTTTCTTCAATCTCTAAGAAAAAGGTGGTGGTGGAAGAGGAATAGTTTTCTCCACCACTTCCTTTTTATCTTGCTTCCGACTATCACTCTTTTCAGGCTGGTGATGTCTAGGGGTGACGTCATGAACACTCTCTTCAGCTTCTATGGCATCTTCACATTTTGCATCAATATCATTATCCACTACATCATCGACCACTTGCTTGCCTTTGGGTAGATTTTCCAACATTTTACCATTTCGGGTAGTAATAGCCATGCATGTTCTATCGTTCCTTGGATTTTGCACTGTGTCGCTAGGTAAGGTGCCGGCTTTTTGTTGATTTAATGTGGCTGAAATTTGACTCAATTGTTGCTCCAGCTGTTTTATTGAAGTGGAATGCGAGTCAACCAATTGCTTCATTGAGGACAAATAATTTATTACCTCGGTTACTCCCGTGCTGGTTGCCTCCACTCCTTTCAACAGTTTCGCTATCATATCTTCTATTGACATCTTACCAGAGCCAGATGCACCGGTGTCACGACTTCCAGGAGGAACATACAAACCACTCCTGTCAGTCTTATTCTTCCAACTACCTTGATCACGGTCCTTGTTTCCAGATTCATCATAATAGTTCCGACCTTGGTTTCCTTGGGCAGTGCCTCGAAAACCCCCCTGATTGTTCAAGTAGTTGTTTTCTTCTTCAGAATTGGATTCCTCTCTTCCTTTTGACGCAACTGCTTTGACTTTTTTGGTCTTCCCTTATAATAGATGCTTTGTAAGAAGATCCATCTGTGTTTTCATGTGCGCCATATCTTGGTCGCATTCCTCTTCTCTTTGCCTTTGTTCTTCAGTCATGCCAATAGATATAGTGGGTCTTGTCACCTCAGAATATCTGGTATACCAAGCCCTACTTTGCTTTGTCATCCGGTCTAGCATATCGCTTGCCTGCACAAAGATGAGGTCCATAAATGATCCTCCAGCCGCATTATCCACCACTGGTTTTGTTATTGAATTCAAGGATCTGTATAGTATCTCCATCAAGTGGACATTGGTCATGTGATGGTTTGGGAACCTCATAAGCTTCTTCTTGAATCTCTCCCATGTTTCGTGGAGGGCTTCAGTTGGAAGCTGATGAAAGTTACTAATTTCATCTCTCAATTGTGCTCTTTTGGATGGCAGAAAGAATCTTTCTAGGAAAGCATCTTTCAATTGCCTCCAATTAGCGATAGAATCAGGAGTCAGCCCGTTCAACCATACAGTTGCCTCCCCAAATAGAGACAATAGGAATAAGCGCAGCCGAATTGCATTCTGTCCAACACCTAGATTGTCGAATGACTTGCATGTAGAGATAAAGTTGACCAGATGCATATTCGGATCATCACCTGCAAGTCCACCGAATAATCCCTTGAGTTGCAATAACTGAATCATGGTGCTAGTGATGTTGAACTAGGCTCTGGGTGCCAATGGCGGAGGAATAATAGCTCCTGTGGCACCATCTCCGTCCAGGTCGTCATCATCATCATCCAAAGGCATTTGCATAGCGCGGCGTTCAGGCCTAAATCTGGCTTGACAATCTCTTCTTTTTGCAGGTGTCGCCACCTCAGCATCACGCCTAGGGTTTAGTAGCTCGTCATCACCTAGGTCCTCATTGTCAGGATTTATTGCTCTCCAGGGTTATCAATATTCTATTGATGTACTTGGGCAGCGGCCAACGCAGCTAGTCTAGCCTGTTCCTTTTGAGCAGCCCTTCTTTCAATGTCACATTGCGCCTCCATCCTGCCAATAAGTTGCGGTTCAGGGTTTATGGGTAATAATGGTTGTCCCAAACTTCGAGTATTTGGCATGCACTGAACAAAAACCTGCAGAAGATAAAAACAACAACTAAAAGTCAAGTACGAGAATCTTTGACCAAAGGGTCTAGTAATTATCACAAACTTAGTTGACAACCATATTCCCCGACAACGGCGCCAAAATTTGATAACGCTCAAACTACAGCTCTCGTAAGAGTGTAAGCAGTCGTTGTCAAATATATAAACCAACTGGGTTGGATGTCGAATCCCACAGGGAATACTTGGTCACTAAGTAAGCAACGATTATTAGACGTTTGATGAAAGTTCTGCGAATAAAGGGGGGATTTTGTGCGTTCAAATGTTGTAAACAAAATAGTAGAGTAAAAACGGAAAATAGAAGAGTAAAACGGAGTACTTGGTAGGTTTTAATCAATCAGAATTGAGAGTTAGGGTTATGTCCACCTTATGAGTTATACGTATCTATTGACTATGAGTTATGCAGAATTCAGACATGCATGTGCTTATAGAGAATCGTATTCTATGGTAAATCCAGGCGTCTTTCGACCATCAAGGACTATTTCACTTTAACTCTTTCGAGCTTAAAGCGTATATAATGGTACAAATTCTCCAAGAGGTTAATCCAGTTACGGCACTAACTTTTAAACAGGGGTTGGTGCCCTATTTCCTTGACATTCTCTCTTTTCCAGATATGTAACTTTTCTTTCGAACAAGTTAATGCTATACTGGCGTATTCTATATGTTTGCAACCACAAGAATTTATATTAAGATGAAGAGAAGAATGATATAAGCAGCATACGTATCAAGAATTCACAAACTCATAGCAATAGATAGTATCTCATAAGGTTTCCATAACCCTAACAGAGAAATTTAGCTAATCATAAGTACGACGGAAATCACAATAGACATTATCAGCATACCAAGATAAAAATCTCATGTGAAGTATGTTTTGGTAGGGCTTGTGGCGTGAATTCCTTGTAAATAGGGTTTCTCTTGTCGTAAAAATTCAAAGTCGAATAGATGAAGAGAAGGGAAGAAGAATTAATTGAAAGAGAATTGTTTTAATTGTAATAATGCTTGCTGAAAAGTTCAGCATCATAGGGTTTTTATAACACCCATATCCTATTCCTACTAGGCTACTGCGTACTTTTCCTAATCCTACTAGGTTACTGCATCCTTATCCTAATCCTACTAAGTTACTACTGATCCCCAAGTCTTTGGAAATGCTGTTTTTGCCCGGGACAAGTTTTTCATGCGTCACTTTCAGTCCATAGGCATCCAAACGCTGCTTTCCTTCTTTCGTGAAGCTTCCTTTGGCGTCAAGTTATCCATAAAATGCTGAAATCTTCATCATTTATACCTGGAAACTTGCTAATCACATTGGTTAGCTCACTTACAAGAAAAAGGACTAAAAGTGCAGGAATTATATATTTTGTCCTTAAAACTTAGCTAAAATATGGGCAAATTATAGTACTTTAGGCGTGTAAATACGCCTATCTTCAGGATATGTTTAAGTTATTATATGATGACTATTGGTAATATAAAAAGCTAAGAGTTGTATCTCAGAAGAAAGTAATAGCAGAGGGCTATACACTTTTTAAGGTGCATTCTTTTAAGGTGAGTTTAGCATTCATGTGTATTGTTACATCTTGGACTCTAAAGTAAAGTGGTTGCAGTTCAGTTTAGAGTTTATAAAAGAATCCACAAACTTAGAGTGATGGCTTTAAGCTAAGGGGGAGATGATAGAACAAGTAAACAAGTCAAGATCTCAGATTCTAGTAGTAATATTGGTGCATTATAGTACATTAGTAAGGGATGGAGATTCCTAACCCATTCTTATCTCAGTGGAAGATTTTGTACTACAGTTATCACGATATCTACTCATGTCATGCAAGTCAGCCCTGTGATCATAGCTTATATTCATAAACAGTCCATAGAATCATGTACGCTTCCAGATCCTTGTATGAGAAGTTCTAGCTCACTCAGCAGTACGAAACATTTTCCATGAATTTATGAACTCCAAACTCAAGTCATACAGCTCATGACTCATGAACTAATGCTTTACAATATGTCTAGTTCCAGGTACTCATGCTACACTCCTAATGATCATCTAAATTCATATTTATGTTATTTATTTCCTCAGTTTAGATCTCTTTAATGAATTCACAGCGTTGGTACTCTATTCCTTAATCCTCAGTTAAGTGTCAAAATCATGCATAGTATTCTTTCATGCTTCAGGATCTCATGTACTAACCTTTCAGTGAGCTTTCCTTATGAAATTATAGTGGTGATGAATAATTGTTTAAATAAGAGAAAGTAAATATTTCATATTGGTAAAAGATTGTTACATACTTGTTGTATATCAGGCTATAAGTGTAAAGGATGATTGAGGTAGAACTTTTTTTATATGTCATGGTTAGTTGAGAATTCTATGTGTTTCTTCTTGGGGATAGTGTATAGAAGTTGTTATTGATAAGTGGCTTTAAAGGATGTGGTAAAATTTCAAAGTGGGTTGATTGACCAAAATTTTATATGTGGATATAATAATAAGCTTGAATGTCATGATGGTATATAAGTTGATGGGTGCATTGTGCACTAGTGAATTTCTAGTTAGAGTTTGAATTTAGTTGTTGAAGTGGTAAGAAGAATTATTCTTGAGATGAGAAGTTGTGAAAACGCATGGGGTATTAAATTCAAAGTTCAGAATAGTATTATGGTGTTATGTGTAGTACCTTGTGATTTTGAGTTAGGCTTGAACATAGTAAGGGTATGGAGTTCAACTCAGACTAGGGGCTAACCTTGAGCATTAGAACTTGCCTTACTTACGGCATAGTGGTGGTATCCCAGCTTATATTTCATAGCCCTACATTCTATGTTATAGAGGTATAGCTATATAAAGATTCCTTACTCAGATATCTTATTCAAAATATTCTAGTTGAGTATAAGATTTCTGTATAATTTAGTATGTATAGCCAACAACTCAGTTTAGCAGTCAGACAGACAAATTCCTATGCAAACATTGTAATACCCTCTGTACAAGTCAGCTCAGAAATCAGTTTCATAATAAAAGTTATAATGTTTAAGCTCAGCTACATCCTTCATTACCATATATGTCATGTTTACATTATTCCATACACATAATACTTCAATAAGTTCCTATCCATCATTCGAGGACGAATGATTCCAAGGAGGAAATAATGTAACATCCCGCATTTTTGGGCTAGACTTAGAATCTTCATTCCTATGTGTGTAAACTTTAATTCCATTATTTTTATTTGAATACATGTGTCATAATCATTATCCTAGTGTCTAAAGTGCTTTCGAGGTGAAAATGTTCATAGGAATCACTTAGAACAAAGTTGAGCTAAGAGCTTTTGATTCGACCAAATCTTTGTATTCGATTCTACAAGGGTTGACTCTGAATGCGTATAAATTTTTATAAATATGGATTTTTTCAGCTAAGGACCCACCAAATGATATATAATTGAGTTAGCTTTCCAGCGATACCAATTTCCCCTTAATTCGATACCTGAGCAAAAAGTTATGACCTTTTTTGTGAGAGGTAGTAAGGGCCAGTAAAATGGTCGCGATGCATGGTCTCTCTATCAGAATAAGGGGTACGACATAGGGCTTTATTCCCCAGGATAAGGGATGCAACGTAGATCTTATTCTCCTACAGTTTCAGCTTCTTAAGGGTCAAGGGGCACTTTTGTCATTTTCCCTCAACCCCAAATGTCCAAGGCACGAATTATAACACCCAAAAGGGCATTATTTACCCGTCCTATTCAAATCAACTCACAAAAAAACTCTCCCTTTTTCCAAGAACAATAATCCAAGATTTTCCTCTCAAGAATACAAGGATTCAAGCTTCAATTTAGAGATTTCTTCAAGAATTCGTTAGTTAAGGTATGTGGGGTTTTGAACAACGTTAATCTTTCATACTTGTGCCCGAAAGTATGAATTTCAAGTTGAATTTATATGTTTTAATTTAGGGTTCATTTCCAAATCCTTATGTGTGAAAATATTGCCTTATCATGTGATTAATGGACTAAAGAGCATAAGAGATGTATTTATTCATGTTTCCAACAACAAGTTTGATGTCTTATCTTGAATTTCATTACTTTGATGAGAAATTGCTAGTCCCTTAAGTTTAATATGTTTTCATGCTCAAATTCATGCATTATGCTTATATACTGAAATGTCCACGTATGATTCCATGAAAAGTCAGAATTATCTCATGCTTCAAGTTCCAATTTCTCATGTTATCTCCAAGTTAATTTCATGTTATAATAGCGAATTGTAAATTTTTCCATGTAATCACGTTGATTCCTCATGTTTTAAGAAATGCCCATGTTCAAGTTCAAGCTTTACACTTTTTGGTGAGATGTCAAGATTTTGGGTCAATGAACCATGTTTCCATACTACTATTTTGAAGCTTTGTTATCATATTTTATGGCCATTTAGTGTTGTTGGGTTATGAACACCCGATACCTATGTGATTTACATGATTTCAAATTCATAAGTAACAAATCATTCAGAACCATGATTTTATTCCCATACTCGAATTATTATTTTTATAAGGAACCCACTAGTGTTATCTCATGTTAAATACCTCAGTTTACAAGTTCAAGGTTACTTCAAATTATGCATCCACTTTCAGTATTCAGAACATCATGTTTGTGCTTATCAGTCTTCAGTACATGGACCAGTTCATGATTTCAGTGTCAGTTTAGTTGGGAGTATGATTTAGCATCGAGTGAACCTAGAGATAGGGGCTCACCTACCAGTTCAGACTTGGTCCTTAGTAACAGTCCCTAAGTTCCAGAACTATGTATCTAATGTTGGATTATGAAATGTCACCTGCCTGTTTAGGACTGAAATTCTTTTAAGGATCACCCGCCAGTTTAGTACTGACTCCCTAGTCCTTCAGGACATCAGATTAATGGATCCACACAGCCAGTTCTACTACCCATGGCACGGTAATGACACCTTTTCAACTGGGGTTACAGGTTGGACCTGGATTAGCTTAGATTAGGGCATGTCGGTTACATGATACCTTTCACAGTTTTAGTCCAGTTATGCCGACTAAGTACAATTCAGTATTATAAGATCAGTATTCAGATATCAGGTAATCAGTATACAAATATCAGTTAATCAGTAATCAGATGTCAGTTAATCAGTATTCAATCATCAACCATTTAGTCTTCGGATATCAGTTGTCTGCATTCATATATCAGCTACTTAGTTTATAGGTATTAGTTATCTCTTTACTTAGATTTCAATCATTTAGTCACCCAGACATCAGTTATTTCGTTAATCATATCAACTTAGTACATGTTATGTTTGATTTTGTATGTTCATACACTCATGCTCAGTATATTGGAATATTCATATCCTCGAGTAATGTTAGTTCCCATCGCATAGTTTCTGACCCAAAATTCATACAAGATCCTCAGTGTAGTTTTACTAGATGTTCAGCGTTACATGAGATCTGCATTCAGTATTTATGTTTTTCTGCTGCCCAGCTGCAGTTCTACTTATTCCACCGAAGTAAAGCTTTAAGAAACTAAGTTTAGTGATTCACCATCTTATCAAATTATATTTGTTATTCATGTTTAAGATACTTTAGCTTTCAGTTTATCTCAGTATCTTTGTGAGTCTATGTAACACCCCGATTTGCTGAACCGAAATGCTACACGATGCTCATGACCCCGAGGGACCACTGATGATAGGCGTATTTACACGCCTAAAGTGCTTTAATTTACCCATATTTTAGCTAAGTTTTGAGGACAAAATATATAACTCATGCACTTTTAGTCCTTTTTCCTGTAAGTGAGCTAACAAACGTGATTAGCAAGTTTTCAAGTATAAATGATGCAGATTTCAGCATTTTATGGATAACTTATGCCAAAGAAATCTTCACGAAAGAAGGGAAGGAGAGCTTGGACGCCTAGGACCAAAAGCGGCGCATGGGAAACCTGTCCCGGGCAAAAACAGCATTTTACAAGACTTTGGGGATCAGCAGTAACTTATTAGGATTAGGATAATGATGCAGTAACCCAGTAGGATTGGGTTAAGTAATGCAGTACCTTGGTAGGAATAGGATATGGGTGTTATAAATACCCTATTTTGCTAGAGGATTTTATTCATTCTACTTCTAATTCATTCCTCTACTATCCAAACAATTTTAATCTTTTCAACACTTTCAATTCTTATTCTCTTCATCTATTCAATTCTTAAATTCCACAACGAGAGAAAAGCTATTCTAAAAGGAATTCACGCCTAAAGCCATACCACACCATACTACACGTAAGATCCTTATTGTGGTATAATGATAATGTCTATTGTGATTTCCATCGCACTCATGAGTGGCTAAACTTCTCTGTTGGGGTTATGGAAGCCGTATGAGATACTATCTATTGCTATGAGTTTGTGAATTCGCGACACGTATGCTGCTTATATCATTATTCTCTTCATCTTAATGCAAATTCTTGTGGTTGCAAACGCATAGAATATGCCAATATAGCATTAACTTGTTCGAAAGAAAAGTTATATGTCTGGAAAAGAGATAATGTCAAGGTAATAGGGCACCAACCCCTATTAAAATGTTAGTGTCGTAACTGGATTAACCTCTTGGCGAATTTGTACCATTAGATAAGGTTTATGCTTGAAAGAGTTAAAGCGAAATAGTCCTTGTTAGGTCGAAAGACGCTTGGATTTACCATAGAATACAATTCTCTATAAGCACATGCATGTCTGAATTCCGCATAACTCATAGCCAATAGAGACGTATAAATCATACGATGGACATAACCCCAACACTCAATTCTCATTGGTTAAACATCTCACTAAACACTCTTTCTGTTTACTTTGCTATTTCTGTTTTTACTTTACTATTTTGTTTACATTATTTGCACATTAAAATCCCCTCTTTTACGAGACTTGCACCAAAAGTCTAATAATCTTTGTTTACTTATTGACCGGCTATTCCCTGTGGGATCGATACCCAACCCAGTTGGGTTCTATATTTGACAGCGACCGCTTACACACTTACGAGAGCTGTAGTTTGAGCGTTATCAAATTTTGGCACCGTTGCCGGGGAATACGGTTGTCTACTAAGTTTGTGATAGTTACTAGACCCTTTGGTCAAAGATTCTCGTACTTTACTTTTAGTTTTTGTTTTTGTTTTCTGCAGGTTTTTATCCAGTGCATGCCCCATACTCGAAGTTCTAGTCAACCATTATTACCTTTCAATCCTGAACCACATCGTATTGGCAGAATGGAGGCTCAACAAGAAATTGAAAGAAGGGCTGCTCAACAGGAACGGGCTAGACTAGCTGCTCTGGCTGTCGCTCAAGTGCATCAACAGAATATTGATAATCCTAGGCGAGCAACAAATCTTGACGATGAGGATCTAGGTGATGATGAGTTACTAAACCCAAGGCGTGATGCGGAGATAGCAACACCTGCTAACAGAAGAGATCGTCAAGCTAGGTTTAGGCATGAACGCCGACCCGTGCAACCAGCATTCGACGATGATGATGATGATCTCGATGGAGCCAGAGCCACTGGAACCATTATTCCTCCGCCATTGGCACCCGAAGCCAAGTTCAACATAACAAGCACCATGATTCAGTTATTGCAACTCAAGGGATTATTCGGTGGACTAGCAGGCGATGATCCAAATATGCATCTGATCAACTTTATTTCTACATGCAAGATATTCGACAATCCTGGCGTTGGACAGAATGCAATTCGGTTGCGCCTATTTCCATTGTCTCTATCTGGGGAGGCAACTCTATGGTTAAACGGGCTGACTCCTGATTCTATCACTAATTGGAGGCAGTTGAAAGACACTTTCCTAGAAAGATTCTTTCCGCCATCCAAGAGTGCACAATTGAGAGATGAAATCAGCAACTTTCGGCAGCTTCCAACCGAAGCTCTCCACGAAACATGGGAGAGGTTCAAGACGAAGCTTATGAGCTGCCCAAACCATCATATGACCAATGTTCACTTGATGGAGATACTATATAGATCCTTGAATTCAGTAACTAAACATGTGGTGGATAATGCGGCTGGAGGATCATATATGGACCTCACCTTTGTTCAGGCAAGTGATATGCTAGACCGGATGACGAAACAAAGTAGGGCGTGGCATACCAGAGATTCTGAGGTGGCAAGCCCCACCGTTTCTATAGGCATGACTGCAGAACAAAGGAGAAGAGAAGAAGAACGTGATCAAGATATGGAGCACATAAAAACACAAGTGGATCTTCTTACAAAGCATCTACTATCAGGGAAGACCAAAAAAGTCAAAGAAGTTGCGTCAAAAGGAAGAGAGGAATCCGATTCTGAGAAAGAAGCCAACTACGTAAACAATCAGGGGGGTTTCCGAGGCAATGCCCAAGGAAACCAAGGTCGGAACTATTATGATAATTCTGGAAACAAGGACCGGGATCAAGGTAGTTGGAAGAACAAGACTGACAGGAGTGGCGTGTATATTCCTCCTGGACGACTAGAGTCCATTGCATCAGGAAATATGTCAATGGAAGATATGATGGCTAAGCTGTTGAAAGGAGTGGAAGCAACCAGCACAGGAGTAACTGAGGTAATAAATGACTTAGCCTCAATGAAGCAATTGGTTGACTCACATTCCACTTCAATAAGACAGCTGGAACAACAATTGAGTCAAATTTCAGCCACATTAAATCAAAGAAAAGCTGGAACCCTACCGAGCGACACAGTGCAAAACCCAAGAAATGATGGAACATGCATGGCTGTTACTACCAGAAGTGGTAAGGTGCTGCAAAATTCATCCCAAAGTAAGCAAGTAGCCAAAGATATCGTAGGAGATGATGCCATCGAAACTAATGACGATGTTCATGACATCAGTCCTCGACGTCCTCAGCCCGAAAAGATCACCAATCCAAAGAAAGAGAAAAAGAAAGTCATGGAGAAAACTATTCCCCTTCCACCACCACCTTTTCCTCAAAGATTAAAGAAGAGAGCGGATGATACAAGGTTTAATAAATTCATGACGATGTTGAAACAGCTGACCATTAATGTTCCATTGGTTGAGGCGCTGGAACAGATGCCTGGGTACGCCAAATTCATGAAGGACCTTTTAACAAAGAAGCGGGCAGTAAGCTATGAACCGGCAGATAATATTCATCATTGCAGTGCAATTGCCACAAGGTCCTTAGTACAGAAAAAGGCAGACCCTGGTGCTTTCACTATTCCGTGCACGGTTGGATCTATGAATTTTGCTAAGGCATTGTGCGATTTGGGAGCAAGCATCAATTTGATGCCACTATCCGTCTACAGAAAGTTGGGGTTGGGCGACCCTATACCAACCAATATGCGGCTCGTGATGGCAGATAGGTCGATAAAACGACCTGTTGGTATCTTAAATGATGTGTTGGTGAAGGTTTCCACCTTCATATTTCCTACAGACTTTGTTATTTTGGGTTGCGATGTGGACTCTGAAGTTCCCATAATCTTGGGACGCCCTTTCCTCGCAACTGGAAGTGTGCTTATTGACATGAAAGCTAATGAGCTTTTATTTCGGTTAAATGACGAAGTGGTCCGTTTTGATGTATGCAAAGCAATGAAGCAACCTGAAGATATGGATGTGTTCTCTGTAGCTGACGTTAATTATAAGAATGACAATGAATTATCTGTAGAAAAGCAGCTTACTGTTGAGTCACTATCTAAGGTGCTTTCGAATTGTGAGCATGAGGATGTTGAAGAATATGAAGAAACCGTTTGTGCTCTAACAGGAATGAAGTCCTATTCTCATGCCCCTAAGAAGCTAGACCCTGATCTTAAGAATCGACCCTCACCAACAGTGAAGAATTCCATTGAAGATCCCCCAGTGCTAGAAGCGAAAGAGCTCCCCAATTATCTAAGGTATGCGTTCTTGGGAAGTGGAGATACACTTCCTGTGAGTGTGGCAGATGATTTAAGTGAATAGCATGTAGAGGCTCTGATAACGCTCAATCTACAGCTCTCGTGGGAGTGTAAAGCGGTCGTTAGCAAATATAGAACCCAACCTGGGTTGGGTATCGATCCCACAGGGAATAGCTTGGTCAACAAGTATGCAAAATTAATAGACTTTTGGTGCAAGTCTCGTAAGAAGGGGGGATTGTAATAAGTAACCAAAGTAATGAAATAAAAGCTGAAAATAATAAAGTAAAAAGAGAGTATTTCGTAGGTTGTGAAACAATGAGAATTGAGGCGTTGGGATTATGTCCACCTTCTGAGGTATACGTCTCTATTGGCTATGAGTGTGTAGAGTCTTGACATGCAATTGCTTATAGAGAATTGTAGTCGATGGTAAATCCAAGCGTCTCTCGACCTAAACAAGGACTATTTCACTTTAACTCTCTCGAGCTTAAAGTGTGTCTAGCGGTACAAATTCTCCAAGAGGTTAGTCCAGTTACGGCACTAGCTTTTTAATAGGAAAGGGTGTCCTACTACCTTTACATTATCTCTTTTCCAGACAAATAACCTTTCTCTCGAACAAGTTAAATGTTAGACTGGCGTTGGTCTATGCGTCTTCTTTTCTAGACAAATAACCTTTCTCTCGAACAGGTTAGATGTTAGAATGGCGTGTTCTTGTGTTTGAACCGCAAAGGATGTAGATTTAAGATGAAGAGAATAATGATATAAGCAATATACGTGTCTTGAACTCACAAGCTCATAGCAATAGATAGTAACTCATTCGGCTTCCATAACCCCAACTAAGAGGTTTAGTTACCCATGAATGCGAAGGATATCACGTTTTGCATGGTGGATGGCGTGAATAGTAGGTGTTTGGCGTGTGGTTTTAGTGATTCCGTAGCAAGTAACGATTCTCTTGTTGTGGAATTTAAGAGTAGAAGAATAGATTAGAAGTGTTTGTAGTGGAAGATGAGAGGGATGAAAGAAAATTGATTAAATTGTAAGGAGATGTCTTAAGTGAAGAGTTTTTAAAAATCTCTAACATGATAGGGTATTTATAATACTCCTATCCTACTCCTACTAAGCTAATGAAATAAATAACCAAATCCTAATATACTAATGAAATCCTTGACCCAAATGTACTAGGGTAAGGTTACAAAATTATAATCCAAATAGAATAATGAAACACATAACCTAATTGCACTAGGTTAATGTATTATGGCAAAAATCCAGCTTTGTGTCTGTAAGTCCCCAAAGTCTTCAGAATTGTTGTTTTAGCCCGGGACAGATTTTCCATGCAGCAGATTTAGTCCTTTAGGCGTCCAGCTCCTTTCCACTTCGTTCGTGAGCTTTCTTTTGCGTCAAGTAAGCCATAAATTGCTGTATTTTGCATCATTTATACCTGAAACTTTCCTAATCACATTTGTTAGCTCATTTACAGGAAAAAGGACTAAAAGTGTATGAAATAGATAATTAGTTCTCAAAACTAGGCTAAAATATGGGCAAAATATATTGATATAGGCGCGTAAATTCGCCTATCATCAGGCTCTTATCTCTTCTCTGAAGAAATACAAGAGAGATATGAGTTGGACTATTGATGATACAATTGGTATCCCGCCTGGGATATGTATGCACAAGGGTCATCTCGAAGAGGATTGCATGCCTACAAGTAAGCTTCATTGTCGTCTGAATCCATTCAGAAAATGATCCACCATCTATCTCGATGAAGTCTAAGTAATCGAGATAGCTATGTCGTGCCGTGATAATAAATCAAGCGCTTGATGGGAGGCAACCCATCGTTTTTAATTGCTTTTGTTGTTTTCGTTTTCCTAGGATTTTGTTGAGCCACGACCAAAACTAAGGTGCTTGATGGGAGGCAAACCATCGTTCTAATCGTTTTTGTTGTTTTTGAGTGAATGTAGGTACAAGAGAAGTAAAGGAGAAGATTGGTTTCAAATTATGATTTGGAAGTTGTGCATGTTAAAGGTGGTAAGTTAAGAATGAAGAAGCAAAAGGCTATGGGTGAGGCATCTCTTATGAAAATATAGGCAACGAACAAGGCAAGGCCTATGTAAAACTAGGCCACGAACAAGGCAAGGCCTATGTTATGGCATAAGCTCTCGGATTCTAGAGTGCCATAGCATAGGCGCCACCTATGCCTAAGAGTGTCATAGCATAGGCGCCGCCTATGACAAAGCCTTTTGTCTCTGAATCTCATATGCCATGGCATAGGCGCCGCCTATTCCTAACAATGCCATGGCATAGGCGCCGCCTATGCTCAACTAGGCTTTACAAAAGGCGCCGCCTATGCCAAGCATAGGCAAAGCACTAAGCGCCGCCTATGGTCACTTTTGGTCTCCAAATCCAATTCTAAATGGGTCAAAACCCGAACCAAGCTTTCCCTATAAATAAGAGACTTAGTCTTAGACCAAAAATACATTGCAAACCTAGCATAAGCACCTCCTACCTCTCCAAATCCTCTCAAAAAATTTCCTTTTGCTCTTTTACTTTGCAAGAACATCATCCAAGGTCATCAACCAAGTAAGTACTTCTTTGTTCTTCATTTATATTCCGTAAGTACTACACTACTACGCCTATTATGAATTGTTAAATCTTGAAGTAGTATTGGTGAGTTGAATGTGATTAATTTGTTGTGATACAACTAAGTGAGGGAAAGAATATGTAAGAATGATCTTGACTTGTTTCCAACTTGTATTTAATTTTGATGCACTGTCATACTTTTGTGGAATTGACATGGTCAAGAACATTGCATAATCTTGTCACTAGAACTCTTACATGTTGGAATAACTTGTGTATAAAGGTGACAACCATGGTTGACTACAAACATACGAGATTGTGATTATTCCTAAAACTTGATTCAATCTATATGGAGTAGTCTTGCTCAAAAGATATATCAAACATGAAAGTATTGCGAAGATTTCGCGAAGTATGACTGCCCTGATTATATTGTTTGAATATAGCGCCTGAAACGTATATCGATGAAGTCTGAATAATCGATAACTTTCACTACACTAGTTTGTACCAACAAAATAAGTGTGGGGTGGTGCCACTACTGCTTGTTTATCGATTGTACCCACTGAGATAAAGCTAACATGACTATTGTTTTAATCTCAGGTACAATGGCACGAAAAGCAAGACAAGGAAAAGAAAAAGCAACCACTTCACAAAAAGGCAAGAAAAGAGGACGAAAAGAGCAAGGAGAATCCTCCTCGCTGCAAATACCTCGTCGTATGTTCGGAATTAAATGGGTCCTAGAGGAGGAAGGAAAGGAATGGTATAGGAACAATAAAGTGAAAAAATATGTTCATGTGGAGTTGATAAACAAGGAGAGCCTAGCAAAGAAAGAACCTATTATGTTGGACAAGATAATGGCGTTACATCTTGATTTCATATTTTGAGATATGGGAGAGTGAAACCTCGATTTAACATGAGAATTCTACGCCAACTGGTCACCGAAAACTACAGGGAATAAAGTAAAGATTCGGGGCCAAGTTCTGCAACTAAATGCGGAGTTCTTCAACTCCTTTCTAGGTTTGCCATCTGTTGACCCATCACCATTCAAGGAGCTATATAACAGACCTCCGTACAGGGCTATTAGACACACATTATGCGGACCACGATACATGGCACGATGGAGTAGACACAAGGACACCGGTCGGCACAACACCTTCCCATATGCTCCTTTGAATAGGGAAGCTAGGATATAGCTGCAAATAGTCAACTGTTGCTTGATTCTAGGGACCCAGTACACAAAGATAACACGATATAGAGTGTGTTTGGTGTATGCATTGATTACGAATGTCCCTATCAACATTGGAGCAATTATTCGATCTACAATGCGAAAGGCCACGCTACACAAGAGGTCCCATTTCAGCTTTGGCAATCTGTTGACCGCAATATTGAGGAAAGAGGACATCAAAGAGGAACCGGCTGATCATAAACTTCCACACAACCCAAAGAAGGTTGACCTCACAAAGGTTAAAGATGCTGAATCCACAGATGGCGTCAACCTTACCACTGCAGAAAGGCATGCTCGGGATGAGAGTTTCTTCCGCCATCTTTATGGCATGACTCGATTTACCATGATGAGCGGAGGTCGTTTTCCAACTGCTGCAAAGCTCCAACAGTTGGATTATGACTACCCAATGAATGAGCATGCAAGGCAAATGTGTAGAGTAGGTGTGTATTTTGAGGAACCTCTTGATGACGATGTGCCAACAGATGATGATCGTCGAATGCCAGAATCCGATGTGGAGGAGAACTCTGATGGAGACGACTCTGATGATGATTTCGATGAAGGGGGTATGACCCCAGACATAGAGGAGGAGTCCGACTAACCAGGTTCTTCTTATTTATTTTCCACTGAGGGCAGTATGTCTCATCTAAGTGTGGGGTGCTGGTATTTGCATGCTAACCTTCTTTATCTGCATTTGCATTCATTTATGTTTGTTTGTTTTGTTTTTTTGTTTTTTTAGTAGTTAAAGTTTTTAAAATTTTTAACTTTGCAAGAAATTGTTCTGATAGGCAGCATGGTATTATGACAAGAGGTTGTGATAAAATCATTACTATTGAGACGTTTAGGCTCTAATAGTGACTCATTATGTGATAATTATGTGGTTCAATTCCTTCTTTTGTTGGGTCAAGAGTCTATACTGCTTCCAATAAAGTCAACCATGTGTCTTGTGTGTGTGAGATGATAGTATATTCTATGTTTGTCGCTGATGCTAGAACTTGCCTGGTATGTATGTAAAGCGAAATAAAGAGTGTGAGTTTAGGAGATGATTTAGGCATTTCTTTGGCAACCTATGATTGTTTACCTTCATTTTATCTACCCATGGACATCATCCTACATAACCCCCTTTGAGCCTTTAGCCTATTTTCTTTGACAGCCGCATATGTAAGCCTAATCCATTTTTTTCAACACCATAATTTGATCCAAATTCCTAAGTACTTTAAATTGTAAAGTAATGTGACAAAATAAGAGGAAATTGGGTGAGAATAATGCCTTAGAATATATTGGTGCTTGAATGTGTTATGAAAAATAATTGCTATCATAAGAGGTGTGTTATGAAAAGAAAAAGGAAAAGAAAAATAAAAAGTTAATTCTGTTCAAAATTGAAAAACAAAAGAGGTGAGAAAGGGTGGTAGATTAAAAGAAAGTAGAAAGGTTGTTTGAAAGAAAGCATAAATGGCATAATGTGATGTATTAAAGCACTTAGGAACATAGTCACTATTTCTGGCCAAAATAGTCCTACCCGTCCCTTAGCCTACATTACAACCTGTAAAAGACCTATTTGATCCTAGGCTTAGCATTCTGATATTTAGTAGAGCATTAAAATAAGGGCAAGCCTATGGTCATCAGTTGCAGCATATGAATTCTTTGTGAGCATGAGAGCAAGGAAAATATTATACCCATGTTTCAAAAAATAAAATACTTGTGAGTGATTATGGGTGATATATTGTAAGACACACATGGTTGATGAGTTTTGGGTGGTTGTGTATGATTCTCCGTGCCTTAACTTTTGAATACGAATTAACCATCATCACGAGTCTATATTAGAGGTTGAATTGTTTCTAGAAGTGATCAGAAAACTACTCTTTGTAATAAGTGTTGTGCCTGTCTTGATGAATATTTTGTGTTGTTACTGTGAAACCCTAAGTGGATGTTTAGAAGGACATGATATTTTGTTCGAGGACGAACAAAGATTTAAGTGTGGGGTGTTGATGATAGGCGTATTTACACGACTAAAGTTCTTTAATTTACCCATATTTTAGCTAAGTTTTGAGGACAAAATATATAACTCATGCACTTTTAGTCCTTTTTCCTGTAAGTGAGCTAACAAACGTGATTAGAAAGTTTTCAGGTATAAATGATGCAGATTTCAGCATTTTATGGATAACTTGACGCCAAAGGAAGCTTCACGAAAAAAGGGAAGGAGAGCTTGGACGCCTAGGACCAAAAGCGGCACATGGGAAACCTGTCCCGGGCAAAAACAGCATTTTACAAGACTTTGGGTATCAGCAGTAACTTATTAGGATTAGGATAATGATGCAGTAACCCAGTAGGATTGGGTTAAGTAATGCAGTAGCTTGGTAGGAATAGGATATGGGTGTTATAAATACCCTATTTTGCTAGAGATTTTTATTCATTCTACTTTTAATTCATTCCTCTACTATCCGAACAATTTTAATCTTTTCAACACTTTCAATTCTTATTCTCTTCATGTATTCAATTCTTAAATTCCACAACGAGAGAAAAGCTATTCTAAAAGGAATTCACGCCTAAAGCCATACCACACCATACTACACGTAAGATCCTTATTGTGGTATAATGATAATGTCTATTGTGATTTCCATCGCACTCATGAGTAGCTAAACTTCTCTGTTGGGGTTATGGAAGCCGTATGAGATACTATCTATTGCTATGAGTTTGTGAATTCGCGACACGTATGCTGCTTATATCATTATTCTCTTCATCTTAATGCAAATTCTTGTGGTTGCAAACGCATAGAATACGCCAGTATAGCATTAAATTGTTCGAAAGAAAAGTTATATGTCTGGAAAATAGATAATGTCAAGGTAATAGGGCACCAACCCCTGTTAAAAAGTTAGTGCTGTAACTGGATTAACCTCTTGGAGAATTTGTACCATTAGATACGCTTTAAGCTCGAAAGAGTTAAAGCAAAATAGTCCTTGTTAGGTCGAAAGACGCTTCGATTTACCATAGAATACAATTCTCTATAAGCACATGCATGTCTAAATTCCGCATAACTCATAGCCAATAGAGACGTATAACTCATACGGTGGACATAACCCCAACTCTCAATTCTCATTGGTTAAACATCTCACTAAACACTCTTTCTGTTTACTTTGCTATTTCTGTTTTTACTTTTCTATTTTGTTTATATTATTTGCACATTAAAATCCTCCCTTTTACGAGACTTGCACCAAAAGTCTAATAATCTTTGCTTACTTATTGACTGGCTATTCCCTGTGGGATCGATACCCAACCCAGTTGGGTTCTATATTTGACAGCGACCGCTTACACTCTTACGAGAGCTGTAGTTTGAGTGTTATCAACCACAAGCTAACCCATGACTGATATTTGTACCTGTATACTGCAAATCATGATATAGTAATACAGAATACATGGAACTGTAAGGCCATAAGGTTCAACTGAATACAATCATGTGGGTGAAAATACCTAAAATAACTCAATCTGAACATGAATCTTAACATAAATCTGAAAGTAGATCTGAAAGCCTCTAAACTGTCTGAATAAGGAGTTGAAGGAACATGTCTCAAACTAACCCCGTAAAATTGAATTAAAGAAATAAATAAATTAAATCATACTGTCCTCGAATCAATGAGGACTCACTGTGTCTCTGCGACTAGAATGTTACCGCTACTGCTGGGCTGGAGCTCGTGTATCGAAACCTATGGTGTAATATGAAAATAAGGAACCATAGCGCAAATGCATCAGTACAACTAGAGCACTAAGTATACGAGGAAGGTAGGCTGAACATAAAGAGTTTCATGCATGAACAACACTAACTGACTAATATGAACGTGGGAGTGCAAACACATATATATAGAAACTGGGACCGTTAATACGTGATAACATAACCTGTAAGCTAATACATGGTTCACTGATAATTGTCATGACTGATACTGAAACTGATAACATGGACGACTGTATCTGACAGTCCTGTATATACTAAAATCTGAAGAACGCCCTGAGTTCTTTTACTGAGACTGATACTAAAACTGTGGGAAGTAGTGTTTAACTAAAATGCCCCATATATGCCGTTATGGATAAGCCGGGGTCCAATCTCTGCCCCGAATGGAGGGGTATCAATACCGTGCCATAGGTAAGGACAACCTGGGAGTGACCCTTATCTGGCGGGTACTCAATGAGAATGGTGGGAACCCTAAACTGATGGGTTAAGCCACCTCATCAATCCTAATCTGATGGGTTAAGATGTCTCAACCTACCCTGACTACGTAGTTCTGGAACACAAGGATTGCTACTAAGAATCACACCCTGAACTGGCGGGTGAGTTCCCATCCTTGGGTTCACTCGGTGCTAATCTCTACTCCCATCTGGAGGGACTGGACATGAATAACTGACTGTACATGAGTTAATCTTACTGAATTCCTTTGACTGGCGGAATGTTACTGATATCTGACAACTGACTAAGATCATGAGGCTTTCCTGAGTCACATGACTGACTGAAGTCTATGGAATCATAACTTGAGTTCGTATATCATGAAACATGACATGGATCTACGCACACAACTATAGTTTTTGGGTACAAGTACCCCCAGGACTCGATGGAAGAAAACTGACACACATGACTGATTTGATCATAAGAGTAGAGTCCATAATTTATAATATCATAAGTAGGGATCTCATACTAAGCATGGTTATCAATAATGTATTGCATGGAAAGGATTTCATATCATATGGAAGTACTTGCACAATCTTAATATCATGTTCATTGCATCATCATATTGGCAACACATACCAATAGCATGGAAGTTCATGTGGATTGCATGGTTATCATACATCTTGTTCATAAGTAGGATTTGCAAGTAAACATAGCATAATCTTATAAGACTAGTTCATGAGTATTCCAACAACATTTACAAGGCACATTAACAACATAGAAGTCATTGGAACGTAAGGGCATATCACGAATCCTTCACTTAGTCACAATTTAGCTATATTGCATGATTTCTAGTTTCTTAGGTATTTTATCAAACACCTTACATGCACATCTTAAGCATAGGTGAATTCATCAAATTATACATCATGAAGAACCAAATTTACATGTTTCCAACTCATATGATATCATGAATTCATAAAAACATATAAATATTCCATTTTGGGAATCACCCAATATCAACAGCATGATCATCAACACCCAACAATATAGAAATCATACTTTATAATGAAAAATAGGAAAACAATCAAGCATCAACATGGGTATGATCACATCACCACAATCAACTAAGCTTTTGTATTTTAAAGATTGATTCTTGAACTCCACAGATGAAAGGAATCCGTGGATGAACACTACGCATACCTTAGAAGGAAGATTCTTGATGATTGACAGAGGAATTTCCTTGAAATTGGATCTTCAAGCTTAATAATGCAACCCTAGTTGTTTTTCTCCTTTAGTGCTCTTGGATGATGATCTTTGACATGAAAATAGGGTTGTAATATGTTTAGAAGATATATATTTCGTAGGGTTAAGTTTAGGGACGTGTAAGGAGTATTTAAAGACTTAATTACCTTTAAAATAACTCAAAACGGAGTGTTTTTGACACCTGAAATTGACTTAGGAGGCGCCCAGTGATCACCTATGCTTGGGTTGGGCGGAACCTAACCAATCACCTATGCTTGGGCTAGGCGGCGCCTAACCAATCGCCTATGCTTACTGTCTCTCATGAAAATAGGCATAACTTTTCGTTTGGGTATTGGATTGAGGCGAAATTGGTATCGTTGGAAAGATAATTCAATTCTCTACAATTTGATGGGTCTAAATTAGCCAAAATACTAGATTAACATCGATTTATACTCATTCAAAGATGACCCTTGCAAAATCAACCACTAAAACTTGATGGATTCAAAAACTCTTAGCTTGTATTACCTTAAGTGACTCATATGAACATGCTTAGTGCATCATAAGCTATCCTATTATTAGGATATTCATGGTAAGTCATGTACTCAAGTATGAATCACAAGATAGGAGATTCCATACGTAGGAATAGTTATTCACTTCCTAGCTTAGAAACATGCGGGGTATTACAGTCTACTAGCACATAACATGTATGTTTTAAAATTTTGTATCTACTCAGTTTTACTTATTGCATTCACCCCCGCTTACTCAGTATATTCCAAAGTACTGATCCACATATATGTCTATGTGTCGCACTATCTTATAATGTAGGTACTAGTTGTAGCCTACTCATCATAATCAGACAATTCTAGCTTCCAGCCAACAGGTGATGAGTTCTCCTATTTCGGGGACACTAGTCAGTTGTAGTTCATGTACTGTATTGTATTTATTCATATGTATTGATTTTTGGTAACTGGAGGCATGTCCCATCTATCTATAGTTAGTATAGTAGAGGCTTTATAAGTAGTCAGGCAGAGTCATAAAATGTAAATTCCAGTTTTCTCTTCAGTTTTATCATATTTTAAACTTTATCAGTATAATGTTTATTCAGATTATGTCATGATTATGTTTCCGCACAACAAATTTAGCTATTTTATATATTCTAAATCAGTTGCTCAAGTATTATGTCAGTTCATGTGTTAGCTTGGGATCACTTGTAGTTCTAAGTACTGTGTTACGACTGGGGTAGTCTCGTGTCATGACAACATCGGTGCATGCATGTGTTTGAAAATAAAAATAAAATTTAAAATATACTGTATGAAAAAATTATTCTTTTAATTGACAAAAAAATATTATTTCAATACTATTTTGAAATATAGTCAAACTACTTATACCCCTAATATAATATCACAAAAATAAAATGAAAAAAAAAAAGAATAGCAACAAGATAAAAAATATTCGTTCCTTCTCATTTTATGTGGCACACTTTTTGTTTTAGTTCGTTCCAAAAGAAATGTTACCTTATTATAATTAGAAACAATTAGCTTTAAAATTCTCTTTTTATCCTTAATGAAATAATTTATAACCACACAAATAAAAAAGAATTGTTTTACACCACATGTTTCAAAATTCTTCCTTTTTTCTGAAATATTGTGCCATATAAAATGAGATGGAAGAAGTAAAGTTTACAAATATAAAGTTCATTATGGTTTGGGTCTGGGTTCAACACGGGTCAAATGCGACTACTATTATAATATAACATTGTATATATTATTAGATAACACATAACTATACAAATTAATAAAAAAATATAGTGATAATTCATCCTCAAAATGACGAGATGATAAAGCTAATATATAATTATATATTCAGTAAAATATAGTGATAATTTAGCCTCAAAATGACGAGATAATAAAGCTAATATATAACTATATATTTAGCAGGTATGTGCTACTTAATGATGCAAATTACGAGAAAGAAGAGTGATAATCATATATTGATAATTGGATAATATATAAGAATTCAAACAAATATTTGAACAATGCATAATTATAAAATTAAAAAAAGATTTGTAGATTAGTGAATCAATCAAACATAAAGAAAAAATATTGTGAATCGGATAAATTAGATAAACAAAATATTTGTAATTAATTTTTGAAATCATACTCAGTTAAGAGCAAATAATTTGGACAACCATTGATAAAGTTGGAAGAGGAGAGAGAAGTGTGAAATTTATTTGCAAAAGAAATGATTGAGATCTTTCAAAATAGTGTTCAATTGAGGTTCAGACTCTATCACAAATCTGATTCATTCAGACGTATTCAGACCCATTAAGACATTTTAAAACATAAAAAATAAATATATTTAATGGGCTAAAGTCTGAATCATTTAAATTCAGAACCTCATTAAGTACAAATAAATGAGGTCTTACTAGTTTAATGTGTATCACACATGATATGTATCTAGGCTAAAATATATATATCACAAAATAAAAATTTTGAGATTTTATGTAATTGGATAAAGTTGTGGTAAAATATATCATTAGATCCTTAACTTATGAAATATTTTAGGATAACTTACATAAATCTCAAATTTTTAATGAGTTGTAACACTTTTTACCAGAACTTTGTTAAATTACAAAATATTTTATATTTTGATTTTTGTGATACATATCTTTAGCCTTGATACATATGCATTATGATTTGTAAATTAGTGATTAGTTAAATAAGGAAGTAACTGATTTTCAATTATTACGGGGAGTAAATCATGCACAAATCATAGCATACCATATCCACTTTCAAATGAATCTCTGAAATACCCCAAATAAGTCAATTTTTAAATTTTTATTCCTTCTCCCATAATTTAAACATGTGTTTGTCATTATTGGGAGTGTTCAAAAATTGATCTTTAATTTTTATGTGATGGACTAGCTTTCTAGATGTATGTTATAATACATTTGATAAAATTACTCAATACCCATTCAATATTCAATCTCACACAAAATAAATAATTTACACATGTCAAAAATATGTTAAATGTATTAAATATTTATAAATGAATCAGAAATATGAATCATTGTAAAAATGTATCACTCATATGTATCACCAATATAGTGTCAACAAATGTATCACTCATATGTATCACCGTTTATAGTACGAATTGCATCGAGAAATTAACATTATATATGTATCATGTACATTAATCAAAAATATATGTATCAACACCGAATTCGATATCTAATTCCGCAGACCATTGCAGTGGTCATTGTCATTGTCATGATTCCGTCGGAACTATGAAATTTTTTAGCATCTACAGTATGAAGATTCTTCAAAAGAATATGAATGCCTGTCAAAATGAAGCACACATTAATACTTTCAAAATTTTAAAGAAAAAAAAATTAATAGAGATGGAAAAAAATTGAACCAAATTGTAAATTGCAAATGATAAGATCTGATAAAAAATTTTTAATTTGATTTTTTTTTATAGATGTTTAAGAGATTCTCTCTCATTATTTACTCTCCTAAAACAAATGCAAATTTGTTACTTCCTTATTTAATATGTATCAAGAGGAAAAGGAGAAATATGTGATTTTATGAAATATTTTAAGAGATAAGGTATTTTATATGTTTATGCCTCTTAAGTTTGTGTTTTTGCGTAATTTATCCAATATTTTAACAAAACTTGCATAAATCCCTACTAGTTTACCCCTAATTACACCCTATCCCAACTTTTTATCAAAAATTCGTAAAATCTTTTATTTTTATTTTTTTGATACATTCAATTACAAGAGCTACATCGATGGTCATACAACAAGTGAAACAATTATCACACTTTATTTAAGGAAAATAACAAAAATTAACTTGATTAAGGAGTAAATCACTCTTCATATATTCAAATTAAAAGTCAAAAATCCCTAAAATTTTTTAATTAGTTATTAAGTATATTTTCAAAATGTCCTTTTCCCCATTCAATTTGCAGAATCATCTTCTCATCTGTTCTCTATTTTTGTGCGTTCTTTTTTTTTAATGATTCTTAATGAATATATTGATATGAAATTTCGGTGGTTAGTTTACTTATGTCAAGTACAATCATGGCCTGAACTCAAGCCTCACCGTGATGGTTAATCCCAAGCCCACCGTGGCCGGACATAACCCCCTTAGCCTTACCGCAAGAGAACAATAATAATAGACAGTGGAAGCCAACCAAGACAATATGAAGACTTATAAATCTAAGGAAAGTATGAAAATCAAAACAAGACCATAATGTCATTCCCAATCCTATCTACAAAAGCCTCTAATCCAAGAGTACCAACTAAGTCGGGACATGCCCCCAACTATGGCAAGAGAAATCCATAAATTCTAGAATGATAAAGAATACCTAAAGAAATGACAGGGCATTCCAAGGATGGAGTCTCACCACTTCATAACTGATCAACAAGAGTATCAAATTGCCTAACGCTACACAAGAGCAATAGAAAAGTCCCCGGAACCTAAATCATGAAATGATGTAGCATTCGGGGATGGTCAGTGGGGCAAGCTCTGACATGTAACCCAAAGAAATTGGATAAAATAATGCATTTACTAAAATCCAGTCATAAACCACAAGAACAACATTGCTACATTTATATTTATGTATATATATATATATACGTGTGTGTATGTATATATATATAAGATATCGGGATAAGGACAGGGTCATAAAACATGATAGTTTAAAATATTAACCTGAACTATGTAGCTCATATCGATATCTCAGGCACCAATGGGCTATCTGGGTCCGACTTCCCCTGCCGGAATGGCTCTAGTTCATGTTAGTCGCATGTACCGAGGAATGGCTAAAGACACAAGGCGATAGCCATCCAAAAATATAATGTGTTAATTATACACAATAGTCATATAGTCCACCCCCCACCCCCCAGCCCCCACCCCAACGTCGGGAAATATGGTTTCTACTGTTGGTCCCTCGAGGACTACACCTTCTCGGTGATCTACACAATTCCCCTTAAGCCCATATTAAAATAATTTACACATAAACCAACCATTAACCATGGAGTCTTTTATTTGGGCATTTCCAACTTGGTATCGTCATACCAACATGTTTGCAAGTTATTTCAATTATGCCAAACCAAAACCATTTAACCATTAGACTCTAATTTCCTATTATAAATACAAAACCAAAGCCACCAAGGATATTTTGAAACCCTAGCCACCTAGGGCATTCCAAAATCTTTTTATCCATTTATCCTTTAATGAAATGCAAGGTTTCAAAACACAAGTTAAATTATGTAAAATCCATATTCAAAATTAAGATTTCAACGTGGATTGAGATTAATGCCGTTACGATGCCAAAAAATCATCAATTTGGTAAAATCCATGTCACCCATTTCAACCATTGTAAGAACGCACCAATTTATCTCCAAAAACCATTGATTAAATATGAGCAACCCATTTAAACAATGGAAAAAGTAGTTCAAGCATTATCAACCAAAAACTCTCAACCCAATTTTGGACCCATCATTCAAAACAAATGAATATTGAATATATTTATGATACAATGTAAAATACAAGTTAGAGAATGAGTAACATGACTTTTAGATGAACCAAATTTGTGACACCTTGAATCTGAGCCTTGGAAGTTGAACCTTGAGAATAAACCCTAGTTTTTTTTCTCTTGAGAGTAGAGAGCAGAAAGAGCGATGAGAAACTGATATCTAATAAGTAAATAACATATAAAGAGTGATTTAAGTCATGGGGAGTAGGATTTAATCCATTAGTTTGTGACAACTTGTCAACCAAGTTGTCAATATCTAGCTGCATTTGACCAATTATTAGTTGAGGTTGAAGACTTGAGTTAACAACTCGTACCCTAGTTGATAACTCGTCAACTTAGTTGTCACCTAGTTGACAGCTCGTCAACTTAGTCGTCACCTTCTAGCAGATACTCCCAAGTAAAATAAGCATAACATGTTCTCTGATGTCGGATTAAGGTGAAATCAGATACGTTTGAAAGAGGACTCAAAGATATTTTATTTGTTATATAGTAAGCCATCTAAATAGTTATATTATAGGAGTAACGGTTTTTAGAAGTTGATCCAAGTTAAAACATCCACTAAAACTCTATTGTTAAAAAAGTTCTTAACTCAAATTTGAGTTAGGAGACTTTTTATGATCTCAATCCATCTCCAGAGATGTTCCCACACTATAGAAATAATCATACCACTTATATTGATGTAGAATCATTGGGTTCGGGTCTATACACGTTGGAAAAACGGTTCTAATTCTAGCCCAAAAATGAAAAGTGTTATATTATCTCCCCCTTGGAATCATTCATCCTTGAATGATGGGTAAAATCTTATTGAAGTCTAGAAGTACGGAATAAAGGATGTAACTTCAAATTAGGGATTCTCCCTTAACCTAACATATATAGGCATCAAAATAAAAGAGCATCATGACATCGCCAAGTAAATCGTGTAACCACGAATCATGAGATAACAGGACTTCACATAGACATGATCTTGGGCATAAGTTCTATGAAACATGATCATAACAACGTAAGATATGAATTTTTCTAGGAAACTTCAGCCTGATTAAGATTGATACAAGACACAAAATAAGATTTTTGCGGGACATAAGAATATAAGCATTCTCCATCTCACATGATACGTCTAATAGACCTTTAACATAGTGACACATATCCACTATGCTTTCAGCCACGAATACCACACTTCACCACTTCAATCTTATAATTCCCCTCATGAAACACAAAACTACAAGGTCCCGAGTCTAACTGCATATTTCTCCCATGTTGAATCCTAAATCGGAGTTAAAAAAAATTGATAGCTTAAGCTATGAAACCCTATACTTTACACCCCTCTAAGAATACTACTCCATCTTATCACTATAATCAAACAATCTCAAGTCTTAATCAAGGAGTACTAGCCACATCACACAATGGTTTATGTATCTATCAATCACAATATTCAAACCTATCTTAACTACACCTACTTTGAGGATCTCCCCACCAAAAACCAACAACTTTAATCACTATCACAAGTAATTTTACCATATCTCCCCTTACTAACTATTTCACACATCAAAAGTTAATATCCTTCTTTCTTCTTCATATATAACTTTAGTTCAAGTAGCGACACCCAAAATTTTCACATTAAATAATATCCACTCCTTTATCTAAAACATTACTACGCTTTCATAGACACTACCATCTAAGGAGGGTCACTGAGGGACTAGAGTACAAGCATTAAGAATGGGAGTGTTACTGCTCAATTATGACTCCTATTTGTCATCTACTCAAGGTGAGACCTATGAAATGGGATACGGTACAATAGACATGAAATATTTCATAGCAACAACCTAGATTATAAGTAAAGGACCGTTCAAGCATAAACATAGTATAGCATGAGTTCTGATGAATGGGCACAGTGAGGAACATGAGTGCATACATTATGGGTCATATTATATAAAGATGAGATTGATATATTCAAGAAATAAGACAAGGATTGTCGCTTGAAGATATTACTTTGCATTCTAAGAATTGAGAATGGTCATGAGTTTGCACAAATAGCATCACTTTGGGCTAAGATATGACATAAAATGAGTTGGTAACATAAAGTGTACGATTTCTTAGAGCGAAGAATAAAGTGATACCTGAGTTTATGAATCATGAGCGTCATAATATAGAGCTTGAATACTCAAAAGCTTGGATTTCTGAGAACTGTTATTGCTTACAGTTCAGGAGTTGGAGCATGGACATAAGTTGCATAGAGAACTTGGACATTAGGCATAGGCACAATTTGAATACATAAGGCATTAGTAGACTAGCTTCTTAAACCAAAGTAGTAGGAGTTTTCTTGGAGAAGAATAGATTTATCATGACTTTTCCCTAAAACTCACCACCATGAAAACATTCAAGATTTGCCTTTGTTCATAACTCCCCCTTTGATCAGAGGTCACTATCCTAGACATGCGGACATATCCTCTCATTAAAACCACAAGAATAATACTCAGCACAACGACGGTATCACCGCACACATGAATACCAAACTCCCTTATTAACTATAATACGAAGGCACTACCCTTCTACGATACTAATCTTAACTTTTTCTAGGTTCTATAATCATCAACCTATAGCTCACACTCTCATGAGAATACACATCAACAATTCTTAACGCATAACCAACCATTCCCCACTCGTTAGTATACTATCATTAATCCTCTAATTTATAACGTCATAATTTTATAATTTTTTTAAGACTATACCAAGGGCTTACATCATCTATATATATTTTCCCCAATTCAACTCTAAAGGACACCATATAACAAATCCTTAGACTTCTCCATACAAGGAATTCAAGAACATGAACTAGGAACACATGGCACCTATACACTTAAACCCTCATCTAATAACATGTTATCTGGGGTTTAACTTATTTTTATAAACCTAACGCTCTTATCCACCAGTGAAACATGCATAATTCATCGTTTTAACACTAGTCCTCATGAATATATCACAATTATCTACTCAAAATTTTCATAAGTTGTTAACCCAGGCTATTGCACATATCATATCAAGCCTTCTAATTTACTTCCACAAATCTCCCATTGATATTATTGAGGTAACATTCTTATCACCATAATCAACATCTAAAGTTCAATCTTAATATCTATTACCAATCATTATTTTCCAATAAAATATCCCTCATTCTGTACTACATCAAAAAATATGACAAATTAATCTGTCCAAATTCCTTATTTCACTATACTATGGCCTACAGCACATCTTCTCCATAATATTATTACAACACCTTAAAATTGACTTCACATCTTCTTACCAACTAGACTGTCTTATAACTGCGAGATAATAATTACGGGACTCTCGGTATCATGAGATCACCTAATCAGGATAGTCGATCCTAATCTTATAACATAACACATTACGGTCTATTAGCACATTATCTTTCCTCATAACTTTCTAATTACCCATACATATCTTTAAACACCCTAAAAAATTCTATAAATATCACTGAGCCCCCTTTTTAAAATTTCCCAACTGAATGCTAAATTTATAAATTACAAGCTAACATATTCTTCAATTCACATCCTATGATCAATTTTTTCTATTACAATACCTAGACATCATAAGCTTCTTCCCTATTTCAAATAAATTCTAGATTTCCATAACTAGTCACTTTTTCTACTAACTACTATAAAATATACATATCTTCCTACAACCATAGTGAATCACCATAAGAGCATACTACCCCAATACTAACTTAATGGCTACGCAGATACTACTGCCTTTTCCTCTCAAAAGTTACTCTTATCCTGGCTTCTAAACTTATGACATCATATCACCAACCTTGGGATCATCTTACTATTCATAGATTATAGCAACCCAATTCATTCAAACTCTTAGGTGGAAATACTATCCAAACATTTAGATACATACCTTCCATCTTAAGCAAAATGTCTACAATAAAGTTTTTAAAAGAGTTTGCATACACCTCTTACCTCGAATTGAAATGTATGATTCATAAAGATAGAGGTACCCACTTGAACCCATATATTTTGACGCATCAATGGATTCCTTTCTAGTCCTTATTTTGGCTCATAACATTTTGATGACTCAATTGGAAAGGACTATATCATTAGGAATCTAAGCCTTTGCACTTGTATCGCCTCAATAATGAGACATATCCCACAAAATTAGAGGAAGGAAGGAATTCATATAAATTTCAAATGGACAATATTATTGCACGATCTAGAGTATGAAAGAATGGAGAACATTTCCTAAATGCCTCGTAGACCCTTTTATAAGTGTGGCATGCTACACATCTATAAAAGGACTTTACTTGACACGTCTTTGTGGACACCCAATAATCCTGAATCGTGATCTAATACCAAGTTTTTCATAACCCAAACCTGATCATGGCCATGACGAGCAATCCCAAGACAACCATGGTTGGAGATAACCCACTTAGATTTACCTCAAGAGCATAAGAATAACAGACATCAAAAGCCAACCAAGATAATATAAAGATTTATAAATTTGAGAAAAGTTCAAAAATCAAAATAAGACCACAATGTCATTCCCAAACCTATCACAAAAGTCTCTAATCCAAGAGTACCAACTAAGTTGGGACATGTCCCCGACTATGACAAAGGAAAACCATAAATACTAGAACGATAAAGAAAACCTAATAAAATGATAGGGACTTTCGAAGGATAGAGGTTCATCACTTTAAAGTTGATCAAAAGGAGTACCAAATTGCCTAACGCTGCATCAGAGCAATAAAAATATCCTCGAAGCCTATATCTAACCCAAGGGAAAGAGATAAGATAATCATTTACCAAAATTCAGTCATAAACAAAATGTAAAACATTGAGACATATATAAAAGATGTCCGGATAGGGACAAGGGTCATGAAACATGATAGTTTAAAACATTAGCTTGAACTATGTAGCTCGTATCAATATTTTACGCATCCACAGGTTTTATTGCTCTGGCTCCCACTATCGAAAGGGCCCCAGTCAATATTAGTTTCATGTACCGATGAATATCTAAAGACACCAAGGATATAACTATCTAAATATATAATGTGTTCATCAGACACAATGGTCATATAGACCGTCCCAATGCCAGCAAACTGGGATAGTTTCCAGTGTTGGTCCTCCCTAGGACTACACTTTCTCAGTGAGCTACATAATTTTATTTTAGTCCATATTAAAATAGTATACATATAAACCAACCATTAACCATAAAGTCTTTTATATAGGCATTTCCAACTTGGTATCATCATACTAAAAGGCTTGCAAGCTATTTTAATTATGCAAAGCCAAAACCATTTACCATTAGGCTCAAATTTCCAATTTTAAACCCAAAACCAAAGACACCAAGGGCATTCCAAAACCATAGCCACCAACAGCTTTCAAAAACCATAGCCACCAAGGATATTCAAAAACCTTTTTATCCATTTATCTTTTAACGCAATGCAATGTTTCAGAAGATAAGTTAAATTATGTAAAAAAATCCATATTGGAAATTAAGATTACAATGTAGGTTGAGGTTAATGGCATTATTATTCCAAAAATTTATCAATTTGGTAAAATCTATAACATCCATTTCAACCATTGTAATAATGCACCAATTCAGTTCCAAAAACCATTGATTAAAGCATGACCAACCTATTTAAAAAGGGAAAAAGTAATTCAAGCATTATCAAGCAAAAATCCTTAACCCAATTTCAAACCCATAATTAAAAACACATGAATATTAAATACATTTATGTCACAATGTAAAGTACAAGTAAGAGAATAAGTAACATGTATTTTAGATAAACCAAATTTGTGACACCTTGAATCTAAGCCTTGGAAGTTGAACTTGAGAAGAAACCCTAGTTTTATTTCTCTTAAGAGTGAAGAAGAGAAGGAGTGATGAGAAACTAATATCTAATGAGTAAATAGCATTTAAAGAGTGATTTAAGTCATGGGGGTAGGGTTTAAGATAAGGAAAAGATCAAAATGGCCCTAAAATAATTAAAAAAAATTGCAAAAATTTCTCAGTTGACAACTAATTTGAAAACCCATCAGTTTGTTGACAACTCGTCAATCTAGTCATCAATATCTAACTGGATTTGGCCATTTACTAGTTGAGGTTAACAACTTGAGTTGACAACTTATCACCTAGTTGAAAACTCATCATCTAGTTGACAACTCATCAACTTATCGTCACCTTCTGTCAAATAGACACTTTCAAGTAAAATGAGCATAACTTCCTACTCCAATATCGGAATAATATGAAATCGGATGCATTGGAAAGAAGACTAGGATATCTTCCATTTGGTATAGATTAGGCCATCTAAACCATTATGTTCTAGGAGTACAGGTCATTTGAAGATGACCCAAGTTGAAACATCCACTAAAATTCAATAGGTAGAAAAGTTCTTAACTCAACTTTGAGTTAGGTGATTGATCTCAATCCATCTCCAAAGATATTCCCATAATATTGAATTGATCATCCCACTTATATTGATGTAAAATCATTGAGTTCGAGTCTATACACATAGGAATGACAGTTCGAATTTTAGCTAAAAAATATGGGGTGTTCCAAGTACGAAGATGTAAGATTGGGGGATTGTAATCAGAGAACATATAATGATATGGGGGTAAAGCTATATTGTTGAAGCCCGATATATTATTGAAGTAAATTCATATTCATTGCTGATCCATAATAACATGGGGGTGAAGCTATACTTAGAGGTTAAGAAAAGTGTATCATTGATCATTCTTTCAGTTTTTAAGTAAAATATTCAACAAATAAAGGTATGTATCTGTTGTTGTTATATTTCAACGGAAATAAAAAATATTTTCAATTTGAGGTAGAGATGATGTTATTGTTAGTTTATAAATTATGTATCTCATGTATTGCATATTCTTGAGGTAGAAATATAAAATTTACAATTGTTGAGATACATTTATTTACGAATAGATTTGGCCTATATACATATTACATTGACAAAATATATTGAGATACATAATTTAGTTTATGTATCGAGCAAAATTTAATGTTGCATCTCATAAATAAATCATCATATATTTGTTAGTAGGGATACATTTATTAATAAATATGTTTATTTTAATATATTTGTGTGCTTTTTGTAGCTATATCCTAAAATATTTTTCAAAGATTGTAGTTGAATTCTTAAGGTGTCATGTCGAAAGGGTTCGAAACTCTTCAGAGTAAGAGTGTTTCATGATGTACACACCTGCCCTTGAAAGATACAATGTTCACCCAAGTCCAAGCTATGATTTTGTTCATTAGCGACTTTACGGCTCCAAAACTAGTCAATCATAAGAAAATACACACACCAACGATTATTGATAGAGTGATTAAATATGTCATTTCTTGAAATATCTCTTCTGATTCAAACTAACATAATTGAAGATATCAATCTACTTTTGGTGTTGACATAATTAAAGATATTATATTACATGTTTGTTACATATTTGTTGTACAACACATTTATATTTAAATTATATATATACATAACTACAATAGTTCTGTAATGATGTTATTAATATATAATGTTTCAGTCTCCATATTTATGTATCTAATACATATTTTTAGTTATAATGATGAATCTTTGTTGAACAATTTTTTTTTAAATATAACGAAGTTTAGATTATCTTTTTTCTGTGTGTTATTAGATGCATATTTTTTTCAACATTAAAATCCTTGTGCAACAATGTAACCTAATCAACTGATACTGTGAATCATTCAATTACTAGCCATTATTTTTGTACAAACAACAATTATTATTTATACTTATTCAAGGATATATAACACAAATACATGTTATATTAGAGATACTTATTATAAATGATAAGACACATTTGAAACATAACTAGAATTGGTGGTATAATACTCATCTAACATATGCATTCAACGTAAAACATTTGTTAAACGTCATTTTTGTAAGTAAATGTAGATATACATAATCTCGTTAATACATAAGATACATTACTAATGTTTAATTTCATTTGTTATATTTGTCATTTATGTATGTTAGTGTAAATACATTACATTATACTTTTTCAATAAAATAACATAAATATAAGAGATACAAAATATGTATTTATATCAAACATAGAGAACTAAGATATATTATGTATCTTCAGTACATAATTAAGTATCTCAGTGTAAATACATACATTATACTTTTTCAATAAAAAACATAAATATAAGAGATACAACATATGCATTTGTATTAGATATACAGAACTAAGAGTAGTATGTATCTTCAGTACATAATTGTATATCTCAGTGTAAATACATTACATCATACTTTTTTCTATAAAAAACATAAATATAAGAGATGCAAATATGTATTTGTACCGGACAAATATTTTAAATATTTACTCTTAAAGTGAGTGTCATATATTCATGCTCCCTATTACTTCTGGAATTCTACTATAATTCTTCTAGGTATGTTATTATTTGTATCGTTTGATCTTTGATTGTTTCTTCTTTTTTCTTCTAATTTTTTTTCAATGTAAACAAATTATTCATTTTGTGAACTAGTTGATGATAGTGTGACTTGGCCAACTTAAGCATCAAATCTTGTCACATTATATTAAAGCTCCTTTACCTTTATACGATTGATTCTCTTTTGAAGATGAGATTGCATATGATTAAGTAGTAGTATGAGAATAATAAACAAACATGGCAAATTACATCTTTCTAGATATAGTAAGAGGACCCGAATCAAGATCTAAGTAGCACTTGAAGTAGATTATGAAAAACAACTCAAATTATGGTATTAATTGTATTAAATTAGTGAAGAGAAGAAATTCAGGAAAATTTTTAGAAGGGCGGTTAATAATTATATTTTTTAGGGTAGAAGTTATGCATTTGAAAATTTAAAGAGAGAGAATGTAAATTAGGGATATCTATAATTTTTACAAAGTGAAGAGATTTTTAATATTTTAGGTAACTTAAATTGTGATTTTGTGAAATTTTTTGAATATTTTAAGCATAGTGTGAGAAAATGGATGGGATTATTAATTAGCAACAACAATTCTCTTGGATGGGAATTAGAGTTGTCAATACGGGTCCGCCCAACCCATCAGGACTAGCCCACGCGAGCTTTAAGTTTGACTGGCTAGGCCGGGTTGGCCCATCAAAATGATGGGCCAAAAAATACCAAGCCCACACCATTACTCCATGGGTTGCAGGACTCACGGGCCAACCCACTTTATAAAAAATAATATTTTATAATTTAATTTTAGAATGTTAATAAACATAAATATTACCAGACAATATTACATAGTGTTAATACTTGTTAATCAAGTCTCCAATGCCCAAAAAAATACTCCTAATAACGAAATTAAATAGTTCTTAACATGATATCTTTCGAACCAAATAAAAATACTAATAAACAATCTAAATAGTTGCATTTATTTGACTTACGGGTCGGCCCATGGACTAGCCCAACCCACATTGCTCAAGCCCCACGGGCCACAGGCATATATGAGCCGGGCTAAAAAGTCATGCTCTTAAATACGCTGCAAAAACTGAAGCTCAACTCCATCAAATTACAGGTCAGGTCGCGTCGGGCCAGCCCAAAGGGCCTGACCCATATTTGCGGCTCTAATGAGAATGGCCCGAGAGAGAACATTGTTAGTAAACCAAAAATCGAGGTTGAACGGTAGTTTTCCATCTTTTTAACAAGCAGTTTTCTAGCATCTCCAAGCCAAAATTAAACAAATTAGAAATAGCTGAACTATTCATTTATTACCCTATTTATCCTTTCAACATTTTTTGGTTTGCATTGAAGGTGAGCTTCTTAATCCTCCTATGTCCCAATTATCCATTTGTATTTCTTTTTCCTCTACCTGTTCATAGAAATAAATGATGAGGAATTTAGTGAGATATACTAACTCATCGTTAAGTGAAAAATCTTCTCATGATTCTGTAATACTATATTTGTTTTGTTTCTCATACACTTTCAAGTGAAGAAAAACAAAACTGGAAGAGGGGTTAGATATAATAGAGAACCATAGTGCTCTAGCTTTCTATCAATATTCAAGGAGAATACATGATTAATTTCCATGAAAAACATTACAAAAATTGAATTTTCATTCTCCTTCTTCATTTGATTTTGTATATAGTACTGTGGAAACACTGAATATACATCATTAATACATTAGTTATACAAATAGATACATTGTATACATATTGTATACACTATATACATAATTTTACACTATTTAAACAATATATACACATTATATATACATGCGACTATTTAGCTATTTTTTATACTACACAATACAATTGTGTAAGACACCCCAGGAAAA
This sequence comes from Capsicum baccatum var. pendulum, assembly GCA_030864225.1. NCBI lineage: Eukaryota > Viridiplantae > Streptophyta > Magnoliopsida > Solanales > Solanaceae > Capsicum > Capsicum baccatum. The sequence goes on along the minus strand of CM061560.1, from coordinate 199,559,312 downwards.
ATATCATCGCGCACCGAATATTTAGATATGAAGCTAAATTTGTTTATAATTTTTTATTGTAATTTTATTTGGGCAATTAAGCAACTTTTCCAAGAAGATTTGGAAGAGAAGACACCCTACAAAGTTATTTTGAAAAAAAAAAAGACACTAATTATTTTTTATTTAATTTTTAGAATTTTACAAATAAAGGGGTAGGATTAGGGGTTAAATAGTCATATTTAAAAGTTGTAGAACCCCTCTAAGTTATTTTTTAAACACTTCACCTCCTCCAATTCCCTTAAAATACCCAATGCCAATTCCCATTCTTTGACCTCTGACACTCCCGCCCTCTTCTAACAAAAAACTCTTCCAATTTTTAATCGTCATTTTCAAGCATTCAAGCCCCTTATAACCATTATCTTCATAGTTAGGTTAGTATTATCGATCTTGCGGTCATTTTAAGCTATATATTAATTGCTTTTATTTTTGTTTTCATTTTGTGACTGTTGGGTTTCTTGCCAAAAATTTCGTCAAATTGGGATAGTGATTCGGTTAAAAGTTGTATAATTTAGCTTCAATTATGTGATTGTATATCATTTTGGTCGAATTGTTCTCAACATTTCACTTTGAATTTTTGATTTTTTTGAATTTTGACAATTCAAATTTTGAAATTTTGGGATTTTTTAAAAAATTGTTCGTCCCTATAATGATAAATACCATTATATGGTGCTAGTTTTGATTCAAAATTGATTTACTTATGTTGTTTCAAATTCATGTTTTGATAATAAAATTGTGGTCGATTAAATACTTGATTTTTTATGTTTTCTGAATTCTTCTTCCTTATAATGCTATTTGAACATATTTTAATTTTGTATTTTGTCGTTTCTGCTGTTGCAAATGGTTGCTTTTTTAATAGGCTAGAGGTAGGGGCCGTTGCAAAGTAAGGGTACTAAAAGGAGAACTCAAGAAGTCTTGAGGGCTTTGAAAAGAAAAATAGTTGTAGCAAAAGTAGAGGAGTCAAAAAAAGAGGAGTTGTTTGATGAAGAAAATGCGGGAGAGTGTAGTTGGAGAAGATATTTTGGGTGGGGAAATGGGAGCAAAGAGGATAAATATGTACCTCCTTACGTATCCAGCGAGAGGTACGACCTCACCACTATTTCTAATGATGTTGGACTATTTTTAGCCAAAATTTCAGTTCAATTAAGATGATACTCTGAGTTTTCTTTATTTGTAGATTGTTTACGCGTTCCTCACTCCCACAGTCCACAAAATAAAGCAATATTACATTGTAAAACTAGTTGAATACACGAACGATGTGGAGGATGCACTTATTGACGCCTTGAAAACCGATTTACGCGAATGTTTTGGATTTTTGACAAAATATTTTGCATCTTTTTCTTGGAAATATTATGTCTTTTCAAGTATCTAAAGTTGTATTTAACACTGGATTTGAGTGTTTTCAGGTTAAGGAGTTAGATGAAGAAGAAAACCTGGAAAAGTAACAGAAAAATGAATGATGGTCCAACTAGCGGACCGTTAGCCATGCGATGGACTGTCGGGGTTGCCGTCACAGTAAACCAGAAAATATCAAATGATGGACCTCTGTGACGGTCCAATTGACTGACCGTCAAATATCCGACGGATCGCCAATTTGGCTGTCAGGTCTAAACAGAACCTGGAAATTTAGAGAGTTAAGAGATAGCCCAAGCGATGGACCACCAAACCAGTGACGGATCACCGAGTTGGACGTCGAATCTTAACAAAACCTGACTTTATGGAACCTCCAACGATGGTCCACTCAACGGATTGTCAGTTCACCGACGGATCGTCGATGTGACTGTCAACTTGGACGCGGTTTTTCTAATTTTGAATTATAAATCCTTTTAACCTGGGAGCATATAAATACCCAGTTAGGATTTTATTTCTATCATCTTTGATATTTTTACCTTAGTTTTTCCATCTTCTAAAACCCTATAACTTAGTATTCTGTGAATCAAGATAAACTTGTGGATCTAATCATTATATTTTCTATTGATGATTCAAGAACTAATCCTTATAATTTTGTTAGTGAATTTTGAATTTATTTATGAATAATACAAAGAATTTGTATCTTTCTTCTATAGAGATGTGTGGCTAAGCTCCTATAACTAGGTTATGGGAGCCTTGATGTGAAAGACTGATTTGGGTTGTGATTCTAATTGAGTTCCATGGGTAATTGACATTGCATAATCCCTTTTTTATTTTAATAACTTTTCTTGGTTGCAAACTTAAAAGGTGAGCCTAAAAACATCACTTGTCCAAATAGGAAAGTGTTGTTGGGAAAAGAAAGGGTTTACATAGAATTTGGAGGCTTTAACCTTTGAACTAATGGAAATTGCCTTAACAGCACTGACCTACACGAGAAAATAGTTGAATAAGCAATGTATTCTTTAAGTTTGAGAAAATTAAAGGATATACTATCCATTTAGGTTGAGAAACTAATGAGTAAACAATAGGATTCTACTACTCTTGCAATTGAAGTTATTAATTGGAACCCTAAAGTGATTCACAACCCTAGTTGTTGAAACATCTTGGTGACCACAACTCTATTTTGTTTAATATCATTGAATTACTACTTGCATAAAGAATCATTAGTAGGACCAACTCTGTTGCAATTATTTAGAACATAATCTATAAACCAAATCCCCTTTTATTCAGGAACCTTTGATCAACAATCTAATAACAATCACAATACTTAATGAACATAGTATTTACTGTGGGATTAGACACCCAACCTAGTTGGGTTCTATATTTGACACCGACTGCTTACTCTCTCATAATAGAGATGTAATTTGGGCATATCAAATTTTGGTGCCATTGCCGGGGAATACGGTTGTCAATTAAGTTTGTGTTTGTTAATTGACCTTTGGTCAAGTTTCCCAAATTTTACCTTTATTTGTTGTTTTTGTTTTATGTAGGGTAGTTGTTGTGTATGCCAAGTACATAGAGATTGAGTGCACTGTTATTACCAGTACATCCAAAACTGTAGTTGATTGGCAGAATGAAAGACCCTCGTGATGCTAAAAGACTAGCCGTTCTGGTTAAAGCTCAACTTAATCAGCAGAATAATGACCAACCGGTGTGTTGGCCTAATCATAATGATGATGATTTGGGGGATGATTATTTGTTATATCCTATTAACCCAAGGCGTGTAGAAAATGTGGCCACACCAATGAATCAGAACGTAAATAGGAATCGTCCCTTTAGGGCGAGGTAGGATTGACAACCGATACCAATTGAACTTAACGATGATGAGGATAGAATGGATGGGGCTGGTGTAACTGGAGCTATTATTCCTCCACCTCTAGCACCTGGAGCTAAATTCAATATTACTAGTACGATGCATTTAGTGAAATTTGTCACCATTTGCAAGTCTTTTAATAACCCAGGAGTGGGTCCGAATTCTATCCACCTAAGTTTGTTTTTGTTGTTTTTGTCTGGGGAAGCAACATTATGGCTTAATGGACTGACTCATGATTCTATAACCAAATAAAGGCATTTGAAAGAGGTTTTTCTAGATAGGTTCTTTCCACCTTCCAGGAGGATACAGTTGAGGGATGAGATCAACAACTTTCGGTAGCTTCCAATCGAAGCTTATCACGAGACTTGGGAGAGATTTAAAAAGAAGCTGATGTAATGCCCAAACCATAATATGATGGATATTCATTTGATAGAGACTCTATATAGGGCCTTAAACTCTATTATGAAGCCAGTTGTGGATAATACAGCAGGAGGATCATTTGTGGATCTCACTTTTCCAGAAGCCTCGGAAATGCTCGATAGGATGACCAAACAAAGTAGAGCTTGGCATGCCAGGGATTCTGTGGTAGCAAGCCCTACAGTGTCTATTGGTATGACTGCAGAGCAACGTAAGAAAAAAGAAGAACATGATCAGGACATGGCACACTTAAAGACGCAGATGGATTTGCTGACTAAGTATTTACTATTTGGAAAATCTGAGAAGGTGAAAGTTGTTGCATCCTAAGGTAGAGATGACTCTGATTCAAAATAAGATGTAAACTATTTAAATAATCAGGGGGGTTTCGAGTCAATAGACAAGGAAATCAAGGTCAGAATTATTGCGACAAGGCTGCTTACAAGGTTAGGGACCAAGGAAACTGTAAGAGCAAAAATGATTGGAGTAGACTATAAGTAACTCCCGAAAGCAGATATAATGCTATAACTAGCTTAGGCAAAACATCCATGGAGGACATGATGTAGAAATTATTAAAGGGAGTTGAGGCTACTATCTCTGGGGTAACTATTATGAAGAGTGATTTGTCTTCCATGAGTCAGTTTGTAAACTGACACTCTACTTCTATCAAATAGTTGGAGCAGCAAATGTGCCAACTCTCAGCATCATTGAATTAGAAGAAGAGTGGAACATTGCCAAGAGATACAGTTCAAAATCCTCGTAATGATGGCTCTTGCATGGCAATTACCATACGGAGTGGTAAAGTATTGCTAGGCCCTTTTATGGGAAAAGCTATAATCGAAGAAGATGTTGAGCATGAAGAAAGTAAACCAATGGAGTTTGATAAACTGGATGGCACTGATATTCCTTCTAATCATCAGCAAGTTGATGAGTTAGAAAAAAGGTAAAACAAAGAAAAGGAAGCAGTGGTGACTACTCTCCCAAAACCACCACCTCTCTTTCCTCATAGATTAAAGAAGAAGGCCAATGATACAAAGTTTAATAAATTTATGGCAATGTTGAGCAAATGCCAGGATATGCTAAATTTATGAAAGATCTTATGACGAAGAAGAGAGCAGTAAGCTACAAACCAGTGGATAATCTCCACCATTGTAGTGTGATTTCTACAAGATCCTTGGTGCAAAAGAAGGGCAGGCCTAGACGCATTCACCATCCCTTGTACAATTGGGTCTCTTGATATATCTAAGGCCTTATGTGATCTGGAAGTGAGCATCAATCTGATGCTGCTAGATATTTATATGAAGTTGGGTTTCGGAGATCCCACACCCACAAACATGTGACTAGTGATGGCGGACAGTCGGTAAAGCAACCAGTTGGTATTTTGTATGATGTGCTAGTGAAGGTGTCTATCTTCATATTCATGCGGATTTCTTTATTCTGGATTGTGAGGTGGATTTTGAGGTGCCCATAATATTGGGTCGACCTTTCCTCACAATCAAAAGTGTGCTTATTGATTTGCAAGCTAATGAGCTCTTATTCAAGCTGAATGATGAAATGGTGCGATTTTACGTGTACTAATCTATGAAGAATCATAAGGAGATGAGTGTGTTCTTTATTGTTGATGTTTGTTATAAGGATGAGAAGAAAGTACCGACAGAGGAAAAATTTCATACTGAGCCCTTAGCTGCAGTTCTAATGAATTTTGATAGTGAGGGCATTGAAGAGTATGAAGAGATTATTTATTCTTTGATGGGAATGGGTTTATATTCGTATGGTCCTAAGAAGCTGGGTCTGGATCTTAAAAGTCGCCCAACACCTCCGGTTAAGACATCTATTGAGGAGCCACCAGTTTTGGAATTGAATGAGTTGCCAGGACATCTTCGATATATGTTTCTAGGTAGTGGAAATATATTACCTGCGATTATTGTGGATGATTTGGGAGAGCAGCAGGTGGAGGCACTTATTTTTATGCTTCGGAGGTACAAAAGCAAGATAAGATTGACTATTGTACATATTATTAGCATTCTTCCAGGTATTTGCACTTATAAAATTTAGTTGAAGGAGGACTGAACACCAATAATTGAGTATCAAAGGCGTCTCAACCGACCTATAAAAGAGGTGGTTAAGAAGGAAATCATCAAATTGCTTGATGCGGGAGTTGTATATCCCATTTCTGATAATAATTGGGTGAGTCCTGTACATTGTGTGCCCAAGAAAGGGGGCATGACTGTTGTAACGAATGAGAATTATGAGTTGATACCACTCAGACCTATCACTGGATGGAGTGTTTGCATGGATTATCGAAAACTCAACTCATGGATGTTGAAGGACCATTTTCTCAATGCCTTTTATGGACTAAATACTTGATCAGTTGACAGGAAGAGTTTGGTACTATTTTTTGGATGGGTATTCTGGTTATAATCATATTTCTATAGCCCCAGAGAATTAGGAGAAAATGACATTCACCTGTCCTTATGGTATATTTCCGTTTAAGCGGATGCCGTTTGGATTGTGTAATGTATATGCTACCTTTCAACGGTACATAATGTCTATTTTCTCAGATATGGTTGAAGACACCTTGGAGGTGTTTATGGATGATTTTTCTGTGGTAGGAGATTTTTTTGAGCTTTGTTTGGTGAATCTTAGTAGAGTCTTGTAGTGGTGTGAGGAATTTAACCTTGTGCTTAATTGGGAGAAGTGCCACTTCATGGTGAAGGAGGCCATTATTCTTGGGCACAAAATTTCAGCTAAGGGGATCAAGTTCGATCGATCTAAGGTTGAATTCATTAAGAAGATACCGCCTTCTATTTCAGTAAAGGGGTGCGTAGTTTTCTTGGTCACACGGGCTTCTATCGGAGATTTTAAAAGACTTCTCAAAAATTTCAAATCCACTTTGCAAACTTTTGGAGAAGGAGGTTAAGTTCAACTTTTATGATGATTACTTGAAGGCATTTGAATACCTTAAAGGGAAGTTAGTTGACGCCACTATTATCGTTGCACCAGATTGGTTGAAACCATTTAAGATCATGTGTGATGCAAGAGGTGTTGCACTTAGGGATGTACTTGTCCAAATGAGGGATAAATTATTTCATCCTATCTACTATGCAAGCAAAGCACTGAATAGGGCCCAAAAGAACTACTCCGTCACTGAACAGGAACTTCTTGTAGTGGTCTATACCTTTGAGAAGTTTCGAGCTTATTTTCTAGGAACAAAGGCGGCGGTCCACACTGACCACGCAGCCTTAAGATATTTGATAGCAAAAAATGATGTGAAATCAAGGTTGATTAGATGGGTGTTGCTGCTTCAATAATTTGACTTAGAAGTCAAATATTGGAAAGGTTGAGAAAACTAGGTTATGGACCATCTGTCCGGGATGGAATCGGAACAAGTAGTTAGAGATAAATGTGAGATTAATGATGCATTTCCGAATGAGAAAATCTTGGTTGCTGTTATAGAGAATATACCTTGGTACACATATTTTGCAAATTATGCAGTGAGCGAGGTGATTTCAGAGAATCTTTCTTTTTATTAAAGAAAGAAATTTCTTCATGATGTGACACATTACTTCTGGGATTAGACATATCTATTTCGGCGATGTGCTGACAATATCATAAGGAGATGTGTTCCAAAAGTAGATATGTTGAGTATCTTGGAAGGAGGTCATGCTTCCCGGTTGGAGGTCATTGTGTAGGTAACTGTACTTCTAGAAAGGGATGCAAAGTGGCTACTATTGGCCGACTTTATTCAAAGATGCCTATAAGTTCATGAGAACATGTAACCAAGGTCAGAGACAGGGGTCAATCTCCAAGCGCCATGAAAGACCTTTGACAAAAATGATAGAGGTAGAATTATTCAATGTCTGGGGCATCGACTTCATGGGGCATTTTGTGAGCTCATATGGGATGAAATACATTCTAGTTGCTGTTGATTATGTATCAAAATGGGTTTTAAGCCATCGCTTTGGCTGACAACAAAGGGAAGAGAGTGGTTGCATTCCTTAAAAGAAACATTTTCTCTCAATTTAGGGTACCATACACCATTATAAGCAACGTTGGATCTCACTTTTGCAACCGAGTGTTTCGAACTTCCTTAACAAAGTATGGTGTTAAGCAACATAAGTTAGCAACTCCATACCACCCAAAAACTAGTGGCGAAGTGGAGATTTTGAATAGAGAGATTAAAACCATATTTGCTAAAATAGTGAATGCTAGCAGACAAAACTGGTCTAGGAAGCTTGATGATGCCTTATGAGTATACATAATAGATTTCAAGACACTAATCGGCATGTCATTTACCAATTTAATTGGAGCATAAGGCGCCGTGTGCACTTAGAAGGCTGAATTTAACTTAGAATGAGGTAGCACAGTTGAGATTGGGATAGCTGAATAAGATAGATGAGTTCCATCTTGGTGCGTATGAAAGAGCCAATCTTTACAAGGAAAGATAAAGAAGTACCATGATCAGAGGATTGCAAAAGATATTTTCAGAAGGGTGATTGGGTGCTTCTCTTTAACTTTAGACTAAGGTTATTCCCAGGTAAGCTTAAATCAAAATGGTCGGGTCCATTACCAAGTATACTCATCTGGAGTAGTTAAACTTGGAAATCAAGATGAAAGTGTATTAAAAGTGAATGGGCAACGACTAAAGTTGTATATCGATCCAATGGACTCGATAAAGTGGATAGCTGCTATCTATCTTAATGAAGTTTGAGTAATCGAGATAACTGCGTTGTGCCGTGACATTAAATTAGACGTTAGTGGGAGGCAACCCACCAAATGTTTTTGTAATTGTAGTTAGATTATATTAGTTATTTTTTGTGCAATCTGATGTGTTTGTGAAGTGTGCAAGGCTGAAAATGCAAACAAAGGAGTTTTGTAGTTAAAAAGGGGGGTGAAGGGAGAACTGCTGGATCATCGGGGCCTCAACAGACCGTCAACCAAGCCGCCAAAGCCATGGTAACATTAGGCCATTCTGGATAAGGCTTGATGGTCGAGTTGGCAGACCATCGCTATTCCGATGGACCGTATCTCCAACCATTAACCAGATATGGAAAATCGAATACACTGGAATAGGTCGACGGAGAGTCCCACAATATAGTTAGCCACCAATTTCAATCTAGTAGTCCATATCTTGGAAATTAGTTTGTACAAGATAGTACAACAAGCAATAAGTCTAAAGTCTTTAACAAAGGTTGGTTTACTAACCTTTGGAATCAAAGACATAGTGGCATTGTTCACAGCTTTTAGTAATTTACCATTATGGAAGAATTGTATCACTACATTACTCATCTCATCTCTCATAGTAGTCCAGTATTTTTTTAAAAATATTCTACAGGGAATCCATCAATACCTAGTGAATTATAATTTGGTAAAGTCTTCAAGGCTTGGATTACATAATCTTTAGTAACCACCTGCACAAATTGTTGTTTCTGGTGAAGAGTAAGACAAGGGCCATTTCTTGAAATATTAATGTCAATACAAGGAAGATTAATTGTTGCACTTCATTGTAGATTCTCAGAAAAGATAGAAATTCTTGTTGTATAATCTTAGGAACAAGGTGCAACAAATTCAAAAGAAGCTTAATGAAGACTTCTTTAATCTTGCCCATATTCCCATTTCCACTTCTTTAATCCTGCCCTTATTCCCATTTCTACTTGCGAATAGGTAACCTCTAAAGCAAACTACCAGGACTAAAATGGTCATCCTACACCTACTGGCAATATAGGCAATGAGCTACAAAATCTGCTATATCCTTTCTCATACCATCCCACCAGTAGAGCCACTTCAAATCACGATACATCTTAATCACCCCCGGAAGGATAGAATACTTGGAACAATGAACCTCCTTAAAAATCAACCTTATCCAATCACCCACTCTTGGTACACAACCTTAGTCTCTAATCCTCAAAACACCATCAGAATTAAGTGAGGCTTCATTAGCCTCACTACTTAACACCGTATTCCGAATCACTCTCAATCCAACATCATCAAACTGATAATTCTAAATCTTCCCCATCAATGAAGACCTACCCTCCACAAATGCAAAAACACATCCAGGTGCTGAAATATTAAGTTTAACCCTCTATTTAGCTAAAGATTGAATCTCCAAAGCCAAAAGCCTCTCCTAGGTCAAAAGATGTACTGAACTACCGATACTAGTCGACTTCCGGCTCAAGGCATCTGCAACAATATTAGCCTTGCTTGGATAATAAAGAATAGTAAGGTCTTAATCCTTAAGCAACTCAAGCCAGTAACTCTCCCTCCTATTGAGATCTCTATAGGTGAAGAAATACTGAAGGTTATGATGATCTGAGAAGATCTGACAATGAACTCCATACAAGTAGTGCCTCCACAACTTCAAAGTAAAACAAATGCACACAACTCCAAATTATGGGAAGGGTAATACTCTCATGGGGCTTCAACTGATGAGAAGAATACGCAATCACCTTACTATTCTGCATTAACACAACACCCAACCCAATACCATAAGCATCACAAAATATAGTAAAACCCACGCCCTTCTTAAGCGAGGTCAAGATAGGGGATGAAGTCAACAAATCCTTGTGCGTTTGATTTCTCAACTCATAAACATTGGACCACCGAAATAAAACCTTCTTCTGAGTTAACCTGGCTAACGGAGCTGCAATAGATGAAAAACTCTCAACAAATTGCTAATAATAAACTGTCAAACAAATAAAACTTCGAATCCTGATAGGAGAAGTAGGTCTAGACCAATCATGAACCACTAAAATCTAACTTGGATCAACCATAATACCATCATTGGTCACCACAGGACATAAAAAAGAAAAAAACTCCAACCAAAACTCACACTTGGAGAACTTAGCATATAACTTACATCCCTCAATCTCTGAATGCTCCTCATCGGTAGTCTCTCTTGGAATAAATCATGATATAATCTATAAATACAATAACAAATAAGTCGAGACACGATTGAAATACCCAATTCATCAGCTCCATGAATGCGGCCGGGGCATTGATCAACCTAAAGGACATGACCAAGAACTCATAATGACCTTACTGAGTTTGAAAAGTTGTATTTGGAATATCTTAAGATATAATACTTAATAGGTGATAAACATACCTCAAATAAATAATTTAAAACACTAAGTCATCCTGAAGATGATTGAAGAAATCATCAATACGAGGAAAATGTTACTTATTCTTAATTGTCACCTTGCTCAGCTATCGATAGTCAACACACATAAGCATAGAACAATCTTTTTTCTTCACAAACAAGATAGGTTCACCCCAAGATAATATACTAAGTTGGATAAATCCAATTTTTAACAACTCCTGCAATTGATCCTTTGATTTCTTTAACTCTGTTGGGGCCATCCTATAAGAGGAACAAAAATGGGCTTAGTGCTCAGCTTAACATCAATGACAAAGTCAAATGATCCAGAGGCATACCAGGTAAATTCATAGAGAAAACATCCATAAATTCACTCACAAACATAATTCAAAAAAGGAGGTGAAGCAACACTTAAGGATATGCATCGAACGGTCCATTTGGTTTTATGTGTTTTTGGTTTGATTTATTGGTTTTTGGTTTTTAGTTTTTAAATATGTAAAACCAATAACTAACCAATAATATATTTTTTATTAGTTCTGGTTTGTAGGTTTTTGGTCCTTAACATTTGGATTTCAGTTTAACCAATAAGAAATACTCATAAAATAAAAATAATAACCACTAACATAAAAAAAAAAATCTTAGTTGCTGCTAAAATCCTACACAATGTATTTTAGCTTGAATCAATCTTTAAACTTGAGCAGAATGTTATTTCAGAAACAAATTGAATCCTAGTTATCAGAAGCTATTGAATGCTTCAAGCTTTCCAATACTCGTGCTTTGTGCGTTTGTTTCCCTATTTCTATTTGAACCTGTAATTATTATAATGTAAAGTATCTTAATGAGGAATCAAAAGGATAAAAACATTATACACTTGAAACTTTTAATTTATTAAATAGATCACAGAAAAAATTACTAGCGAAGGTGATTGCCTATGTACCTAAGGTGATCTACCATAAAAGTCTTCGATTATGGCAAAACTAACTCAGAATAATAGGCCACATAAATATGTTACTTATTGATAACAAAGTAGTAAAACAGTCAAAATTATTCATTGAATACTAAAACATAAATACTAAAACATAAGGTAAAAACATAGCATAAGTAAAAAAATGCAAAAAAATAAAATAGAAAAATATATTCAATGAATAATTACTTACAAGTCACTCACCGTTGATTTAACCCTAGCCATTTGCCGACCCTCGCTATTTTCAGTTGCTCGATCCTCGTCGGCTTGAATCATCAATTTACAACGAGGGTGTTTGTGTTGTGATACTTAATAGTGACTTTTGATTGAATATGTTAATACTTTGTGAACTTTAAATAAGTAATATGTATAATATATGTAATATAAATAAGTAACATAAATATCTATATATAATATAATTAGGGATAAGACAATAATTTAGTATATAATTAATAGGTTATCGATTTAATAAATAACCCAATAAGCTAAAACCTAAACCGAACTGGTTACCTAATAGTTTTTTATAAAACCAATGAAATATCATTAACCCAATAACGCAATAGCATTTTTATCGATTTAATTTTTGTGCACCTCTAGAAACATTAGTATCACTAATATTAGAAAAATAAGACAAATATCCCATCCTAACCAATCGACGATCCTAAAGGTAAGATATAACTCTCTTAGGACCCGAATGAAGCACACCCTTCCAAGATATCCTACTCACAACCAACGAAGCTAAGGTTATGGTCTTAGCATAATAGTCTAGGGCAACATGATAAGAAGCTAACTAATCCATACCCATGATGACATCAAAATCTACCATATCTAGGACAATCAAACCTACCCAAGTCTCGTGCAAAGCAAAAGTCACAATAAATGATTGGTTCACCCGATCCATTACTAAAGAGTCTTCTACAGGGGTAGATAGATGAATAGGTTTGAATAGAGGCTCACTAGCAAAATCAAAACCTGAAGCAAAAATGTATAGACACATAGGAGAAAGTTGATCTTAGATCAAATAACATCGATGTAGATCTGAAAGAAATAGGGATGATACATATGATTACATCATCGAAAGCCTGTGCCTCAAGTCTAGTGAGTTTCACATAGTACTATCCATGGCCACTACCTAACTAAGTAGTGCAGTGACTATCACCACGAGCAACACTACCTTTGCCTTGCTATAACACCTTAAGATTTTGGTTCTTAAAAATTTCTAAAATTTTATCCCCACTACCTTGACTAAAACTTACCCTTATGAGTTGTAGGGAGTCGTGATGAGTCATTGGACTCAAATTATAGCCTAAATAGTAAGGGTGTGATTAAGTTCTTTTTTGAGTACAAGTGGATCATAAGAGTCATAAAGACTCATTACGAGTCATTGGGTGCAAATCGTAAGATGTCTAGTGTTTACCCCAAATAGGTTCTGTATTGACTACGACTAGAGCCTACGAGTCGTATGGTCCCATTATGAGTTATACCAGTTAGGTTGTAGGATCAATAGTGTGTGGGTGCCCTAACACTTTCTTGGTTATGACTCATGGTAACAAGTCATAAGGTGTGGTTATGGTCATATAGTGACCTATAGTCACTGACGACTAAATTCCAGCTTTTAAATTGAAGGCATTTTAGATAATTCCCTTCTTACCAAATCAAAACCCAACATTCATAAAGCACTTAAGATAGGTTATTTCTCTTTCATTAAATAATCAATACTTCCAAAATTCTCTCAAGTTTCTCAAGCATCCATACTTAGGGTTTTCAAGAAGTAGGTCATCCAAGGGCTCAAGGGTGGATTTTCTTTATAAACTTGGATATTTTAGGTATGTTACTCTTCCCTAAATGCTAATATGTTAAAATTATATAGTTTAAATTATTGTTCATAAGGTATTGATGATGGTTTTGAAATATGAGTTGAGGGTTTTGAATGCTTTTTGTTGAACTATGTTTCCCATGGTTTACATGTTAATTCTTTAATTATGGTTTTGAACGTGTAGGGTGCATGGGTATGGTGAATAAACAAGGGGATTGTGATTTCCCCAAACTTGTGACTTTTGAAGTGGTTATAACCTCAACCCCATATTGTGGAAATGGTTTTGAATATGAAAAGTATGCCTATTAAACTACTCTTGAACTATTACATAACGTGAAAAGTCAATGAAGTATAATGGTTTTTAAATTGAACCTTAAGTGGTTGCATAATTTCCCAAGTTATTGTATAATTGAACCAAGGGGGTTGTGAATTCCCCCAAGTGATGATAATTGGTTTGGTATGTTGACGTTACCTTTAAAGTGTAGTTGGTATGACGATACCAACAATCTATGCTTTGAATTTGTATTATGGTTCAATAAATGGAATGTGCGATACTTGTTTTAATTGGGCTTTAATGAGGATTGTGTAGTTGAGTCATGAAAATGGAGGTACCGAGAGACCAACACTAGAAACCACAGTTGCCGGTAGGGGGGGCTATATGATCGGGTGGTTTGAGTCCCCTTTATTATTATTATATGATTGGGAGGTTTGAGTCCCCCATATTACAATACTTGATTTTGTGCTTGTGTTACCTTTATATGCCAGGAGGTTCAAGTCCCCCATAGTACATATGTATACCCTCTGGTTCATGCAACCACATGCATTGGGCACTACCATCTAGGGAAGAGCTTGGACCATATAGCCCATGGGTGCCTTCTTATGTTATGACGGTAGAGCTACACAATCCAAGATAAAGTTTTAAAGTGCATATTAATCCTTGTTCCCTATCATGCGATTGAGTATGAGCTCAATTTAAACTCCCTTTTTAAAATAAGTTCTCGTTTGTTTACAGAACATGCCTCCTAGAAAGACTAATGGAAGGAGAAACAGGAATCTGCCTGCACCTTCACCTGTTCAGGAAGATCCCCTGAACAATCCTATCTCTTATGCCAAATTTAGAGCGGCATACACTAACTTATCTCACTTAGCAACAACCAAGAATAGTTAGCCAGATTCTATCCCAACCATTCCAGAGGCTAATACTGCCGCATCTAGGATTTGGGATTTTACCCGAATGAACCCTCCTCTATTTTTGGGATCCAAGTCTAATAAGGATCTGCAGGAATTCTTTGACATAGTTTAGAAGGTAACTAATATTATAGTTTGACTTCTAGTGAGAGTGCAGAGTTGGGTGCTTACCATTTGCGGGATGTTTCTCATACCTAGTATAAGTAGTAGAAGGGAGATTGAGGGGCAGATGCAGGACTAGTTAAATGGGAGAACTTTGATACCGCTTTTCAAGATAGGTTATTTCCCTTGGAGTTAAGATAAGCTAAGTTGTAGGAGTTTATTAATATAAGTTAGGGATACATAAGTGTGAAGGAGTATTCTCTTTAGTTTACTCGGCTAGACAGGTATGCTCCTAATATTGTGTGTAATGGCAGGTCTTGGATGAGTAAGTTTGTCTCTAGTGTAGTTGATAGCGTGTTTAAGGAGTGTAGTACTGCGATATTGATTAAGGATATTAGATTTTCAAGGTTGATTGTCCATGCTTAATAAATCGAGGATCAGAAGTGTAAGGAAAGAGAGAGGGAGAATAAGAGAGCCTAAATAGATAGCTTTAGTTTTCCTCAGCCAAGGTCGGAGGGTGGTAACCATCCTCAATTCCATCAAAAATATTCATCCCTAGATCCATCTTCATCTAGTGCGCCAGCGCCAAAGTCTAGACATAATAATTAGGATAGGGCGCTAGGCCCTAAACCCCAGAGAAGTGTGAAGAGTGGTCCCACAAATCCTCTTTGCCAGAAATATGATGGAAACCATCAGGGTGTGCATAGATATGGCAATAATGTGTGCTTTAGGTATGGAAATCCAGGCCACAGGGTCAGGGAGTGCCCATAGAGTGGTGAGCAAGGTCAGTCCAGTCATTCCCAGTTCCATCTGGTTGCCCGACTCAACAGGGTACCGCTTCCAATGCCACCAGTGGGTAGCGCCCAAACAGGCTTTATGTACTTCAATCCTGATAGGATTAGGAAAGTTCTCCTGATGTGGTTATCGGTACATTACAAGTCTTTCATTTAGATATTTATGCTTTATTAAACCCTGAAGATTCTCTTTCTTTTGCAACTCTCTACATAGCTATTAACTTCAGTCTCAGTCCTGAGACTTTAGCATAACCCTACTCAGTTTACACTCCAGTAGGTGTTTCAATAATATCCAGATAGGTATAAAGGAACTATCCAATCTTAATATCCTAGAGAGTCACTTCATTAGATCTCGTGAAGTTAGAGATGACTAATTTTGATGTCATTCTCGGCATAGATTGGCTCCATTCATTCTATTCCTCAATTGATTGTAGAAATAAAGTTTTTCATATTTATTTTCTGAATGAACCTGTCCTTGAATGGAAGGATAGTACTTCAACATTTAGGGGTTAGCTTGTTCATACCTTAGAGCGTGAAAAATTATAGCTAAGGGGTATGTCTACCACCTATTTTGAGTTAAGGACACCAATTCTGAGATTCCTAGTCTTAAGTCAGTTTTAGTAGTAAGGGAATTCCTAGATGTGTTTCCCGAAGATCTTTCGAGAGTTTCTCCTGAAAGGGAAATTGACTTTAAAATAGACCTGCTTCCGAATACCCAGCCTATCTCTATTCTGTCATACAGAATGGCTCCAGTAAAACTCAAAGAGTTAAAAGAGCAATTAGGAGACCTTCTAAATAAGGGGTTCATTAGGACCAGTGTTTCCCTATGGGGCATACTAGTCCTTTTTATGCATAAGAAAGATGGTTCTCTCAGAATGTGCATCGATTACCATTAATTGAACAAAGTCACTATCAAGAATAAGTGCCCATTCCCCAGAATCGATGACTTATTCGATCAACTTTAGAATGATAGTTATTTCTCAAAGATAGACCTTAGATTCTGCTATCATCAGCTTTGAGTTAAAAATGTGACATTTCAAAAATAGCTTTCAGGACTCGGTATGGTCACTTCGAGTTTATTGATATATCTTTTGGTCTTACCAATAACCCAACAGCTTTCATGGACTTGATGAACCGAGTGTTCAAATAGTACTTGGACATGTTCATCATTGTCTTCATAGATGATATCCTCATCTATTCCCGTAGTGAAAATGATCATGTAGAGCATCTCAGAATCGTATTGTAGCCTCTTAGAGACCATCAGTTGTTTGATAAATTTAGTAAGTGCGAGTTTTGGCTAAGATCAGTAGCTTTCCTTATCCATATTATTTTCGGTGATGGCATTAGAGTTGACCCTCAAAAGACTAAAGCAGTGAAAAACTGGCCCAAACCTATTTCTCCAATAGATATCAGGAGTTTCTTGGGGTTAGCTTGCTATTATAGCTGGTTTGTTGAAGGGTTTTCATCTATTGCATCCCCTATGTCCAGATTGACTCAGAAGAAAGTAAGTTTTAGTGGTCAAATTCTTGTGGGAGGAGTTTTTAGAAGTCAAAGAAACAACTCACCTCAGCCCTGGTTTTGATGTTTCATGATAGTTTAGATGGGTTTGTTGTTTATTATGATGCTTCTAAAGTTTGTTTGGGTTGTGTTTTAATACAAACAGGTAAGGTCATAGCTTATGCCTCTAGACATCTTATGCCCCATAAAAAGAATTATCCTACTGATGATCTTGAGTTAGCAGCTGTTGTGTTTTTCTTGAAATTTGGAGGCATTATCTGTATAGGGTGCATGTTGATGTGTTCATAGACCACAAGATTTTGTAGTATGTGATTACGCAAAGAGAGTTAAATCTTCATCAAACAAGGTGGCTAGAATTTTTAAAAAATAATCATATGAGTGTTTTGTATCATCCGAGGAAAGCCAATGTAGTGGCAGATGCTCTTAGTAGGTTGTCTATCGGTAGTGTGCCTCATGTTGGGAATGATAAGAAACAGTTGGTTCAAGAGGTTTATCAGTTGGCTAGATTAGGCATTTGTTTGGTTGACTCAGCAGAGGGTAGTGTTTGGATGCTGAGTAGTTCAGAATCTTCTTTGGTTGCCGAAGTGAAGGAAAAAAAGATAGGACCCCAGTCTAGTAAAGTTAAAGGTGTTAGTCAAAGATCATAAAGTAGAGGTTTTGTCCCAAAGGGGAGATGGTGTGTTGCGTTGCTAGAGTAGACTGTGTCTGCCGTGTGTAGATGGGTTGAGACAGCGAATTCTTCCAGATGCGCATGGTGCCCATTATTCTATTTATCCAGGGGGCACTAAGATGTACCATAATTTATGGGAGATCTATTAGTGAAGTGGTATAAAGAGGAATATTGTAGAGTACTACCCTATTTGTCAGCAGGTTAAGATTGAGCATCAAAACCCTAGTAGGACTATGCAGGAGTTCATTATTCCTACTTGGAAGTAGGAAGAAGTAAACATGGACTTTGTGAAGGGTTTGGCTTGTACTCATCGTCAACATGATTCTATTTGGGTCATTATAGGCAGGATGACCAAATCAGCCCATTTCTTGCCAGTCCATACTTCTTTTTCAGCCGAGGACTATGTCAAGGTCTATATTAGATAGCTGGTTAGATAGCATGGAGTCCCGTTGTCCATTATTTTAGATAGGGGTACTCAGTTTACCTCTTATTTTTGGAAGGCTTTTCAGAAGGGTCTTAGTACCCAAGTTCATCTCAGTACCTCCTACCACCCTTAGACAGATGGTTAGGCAGAAAGGACCATTCATACCTTAGAGAATATATTGAGAGCTTGTGTTATCGACTTTAACAGTAGTTGGGATGATCATTTTCTATAGATTGAGTTCGCCTACAATAAATAGCTACCATTCCAGTATCCAGATGGCTTCGTTTGAGGCTCTATATGGAAGGAGATGTAGATATCCTATTAGTTGGTTTAAGGTAGGTAAGACTGCATCGATAGGACCAGATTTAGGATTCGATGCTTTGGAGAAATTTCAATTGATCAGGGAGAGAATTAAGATAGCCCGAGCCAACAAAAATCTTATGCAGATGTGAGGAGAAAAGATCTCGAATTTGAGTTTGGTGATTTTGTATATTTGAAAATCTCTCACATGAAAAGAGTGAAGATATTTGGGAATAAAGGGGAAGCTCAGTCCCCGATATATAGGCCCTTTCAGGATCTTGAGTCACTTTGGAAAAGTAGCGTATGAGCTTGAGTTGCCTACAGATTTGGCATCAGTGCATCCAGTGTTCTATGTTTCTTTATTAAAGAAATGTATTGGTGATCTAGTGGTCATTGTTCCTTTAGAAAGCTTAGATATTAAAAACGTCCTTTCTTATGAAGAACTCCTAGTTGAAATCTTAGATCACCAAATTTGCAGACTAAGGAACAAAGAATTTCCCTTCGTCAAAGTTCTTTAGAGGAATCAGTTCGTTGAGGAAGCTACTTGGAAAACAGAAGTAGACATGCGTACCAAGTACCCTGTAACAACTCGATTTGCAAAACCGAAATGCTACACGGTGCTCATGACCTCAAAGGACCACAAGCTAACCCATGACTTATATTTGTACCTGTATACTGCATAAAATAACATAATAATGTGGAAACATACACTGAAAGGCCATAAGGTTCGATCATGAACATAACTGAATAACGTAACATCTGTGTGGGGTAATAGAATACCTAAAATAAAAATGAAGTCTAAAACATGATAGTTTGTATCTAGTCTGCAACTAGTTTGAAAGCCTCTACTATCTGAAGAATCTGAATAAGCAGTTGATGGGACTTGTCCCCAACTAACTTCAACTAATAAGCTAATCAATAAGATATTAGAAAATCATTATGTCCTCGAAGAATAAGGACTCACTTCTACTCTGAATGCTGAATCTGGAATCTCCTGTTGATCTGGAACTCGTGTCTCTAAACCTATGGTGTAATATAAAAAGAAATCACTATAGCACGAATGCGTCAGTACATATGTACCGAGTATACATGTGAGGTAGGCTATATGCAATGGTTCAAATGCATGAATAATGCTAACTGACTGTGTATCATGAATGAGAGATTACATGCATAAATACGTAACTGTAACTAACAACGTGATTTCATGATTTTTGAGTCTGTATACTGATAACGTGACATGCTAGTAACTGATATGACTAATAACATGAAGGACTATATCTGAATAATACTAATAACATGGGTTACTGTATCTGAGTATAACTGATAATGTGGGTGACTGTAAGTGACAGTCTTGAATCTGATGGAACTATCTAAGTTTCATACTGTATCTGAGTTTACTGCATCTGATAGTCCTAGAATTCTGAAGAACAATCTGAGTTATATTACTGAGAATGATTGACTATATTTGATAGTCCTAATTCTGTAACATGAAATTGTGGGAAGTAGTATCTAACCGACATGCCCCAAATGTGCCATAATAGCTGAGCTGGGGTGCAATATATGCTCTAATTGGAAGAGTGTCAATAACACACCACTGGTAAGGACAATATGTGAGTAACCTTCATATAAAAGGTAAATCTAGCGAGAATGGTGGGAACCCTCACATAACATATTAAGATACCGCATCTACCCTCATATAGCAGGCTACAATGTCTCAACCTATACTGGCTACATAGTTTTGGAATGCAAGGATTGCTTCTAGGAATCACGCCCTCATATAATGGGTGAGTTCCCATCCTTGGGTTCACTCGGTGCTAATTCTACTTCTATCTAAATAGACACTTTCTACTTCTATCTAAATAGACACTGAACATGATTTACTAAACTGAACTGAGCATGACTGAGTTACTGAATTTCCGTGGCTAACGGAATACTACTGATATCTGACAACTGACTGAGTCATGAGATCATGGAGATTTTTCCTGAGTCATAAGACTATCTGAAGTCTAAGAGTCATACCTTGACTGAGAGGATCGTGAAAAACATGAAATGGCTCTAGGCACATAGCTAATATTTTGGGTACAAATACCCCCAAGACTCGATAGAAGGAAACTGACATAGCATGATTTACTTGAAGACTTGACTATCATCATAATACATACAACCTTCATAGGACCATTTCAACAAATATGTAATAGGCATGATCTTGTACATACATAGGGATTTCATGATATCATGCTAGTTAGACAGTATTCCTTCATCTAGGCATTTAATCAAATATATGATAGGCATGGTTCATGGAAACATCATTATTCAATTCTAATTTCATCATTCAAGGGTTTAAATCTTAGGGTTGCATGAATCTATGGCTATAGTAATTAAACCCACGTAGAAACTATCAACAATCATGGAGTAGAATCCAACTTCATATCTATCAAACATGAACATGAGCAGCCAAAACATGAAAACATATAGAAAATCCATAACTTGAGTTTAGAATAGGATTCTTGGACTCCATGGACAAAAGGAGTCCATGAATGAACACTATGCCTACCTTAGTTCATGATTTCTTGAAGATTGATGGTGAAACCTTCTTGAAATTGGACCTTCTATGAAAATCCTAGCTTGAGTTCTTAAGAGTATTTGAGAAAAACATCAATATTTTGGATGAATAAGGGCTAAATCCCATGTTTGGAAGCTTATATCGGGGGGAATTGACCCTTTTAACCCTAGAAATATAATTTAATTTTTAGTAAAATTTCCCAAAGTGGGCCCTTGGCGCAACGCGGCACTATCGCGCCATGTCACTGGAAATTGACAATTGGGAAACTTAACGGTGGCACGATGTGGAGCTATCACGTTGCCACCTTGTCTACGACCTAGAAGTTTGGCGCGACGTGCCAGTATCACAGAGAAACATTGGAATTTGACAATTTCCATTTGATCTATCTTCGCGACGTGCTGAAGACTCAGGTCAAATACTGTCTCACTAAAAATGCTCTAACATTTCGTCCGGGTGTCGGATTTGGGTGAATTATATATCGATAGAAAGCTTATTCAATTTACCACGTGATAGAAAGTGAAAATTATGGAAGTAACTCATTTATAAGAATGAATTATTTTTTCAAAGAAATTTCTAACATCCTTGAGATGATTTTTAAGCTAAGAAAAAGCACGGGTATTACAATATCTCCCCCTTGAGAACATTCATCCTCGAATGAGACTAACTGATAGGGGAAACAATAAACTGAACATGAATAACTGGAACGTGATCTCATGATGGACGTGACTAACAAACTGAACATAACATACTGAACATGCATATCTGATGCATGCGCAACAGATTCATAAATGCATAACTGAAAGTTCTGAAGAACTAAGTTTTCTCATAATGAGAATGCATGTCTGATGCATAACTATATAACTGATCTGATACATGAATACATAACTAAATATGCAGTGGTACTTGATACCAAGTTTATCATGGGAACATGAACATGAGACTGAATACAAAGTTAGTGATGTACACTAATCATGAAACTGAGTAAGCTTAAGGAGAATTGTTATCTTGAGCTTGATCTGAGTTGGAGGGGAAGAGGTGAGGGTACTTGGTACACATATCTACTTCTACTTCCCAAGTAGCTCCCTCGACAGATTGATTTTTCCAAAGAACTTTAACTAGAGGTACTTGTTTGTTCCTCAATCTACGAGTCTGATAGTCTAAGATTTCAACTGGAATCTCTTCATAAGAGAGGTTGTTCTGAACATCTATGCTCTGAATAGGGAATACGACTGATGGGTCACCTATACACTTCTTGAGCAAAGAGACATGGAAGACTGGATAAACTGAGGCTAGATCTGAAGGCAATTCGATCTCATAAGCTACCTTGCCGAATCGACTGAGAATCTTGAAGGTACCAATATATCGGGGACTGAGCTTTCCCTTCTTGCCGAATCTCTTTACTTCTTTCATGGGAGAGATCTTGAGGTAGACATGATCACTAATCTCATGCTCTATATCCTTTCTATGAACATCTGTATAAGACTTTTGTCAGCTCTGAGCAGCTCAGATTCTTTCTCTAATTAATTGAACTTTCCCTAAGGCGTCGAATATTAAGTCAGGACCTATGACTGAGGCCTCACTAACTTCGAACCAACCGATTGGAGATCTACATCTCTTTTAATAGAGAGCTTTGAATGTATCCATCTGAATACTGGAATGATAGCTATTGTTGTATGCAAATTCAATCAAAGGCAAGTGGTCATCCCAACTACCCTTAAAATTAATTACACACGCCCTTAGCATATGTTCCAAATTCTAAATCGTCCTTTCTACTTGACCATCTATCTAAGGCTGAAAGGCTGTACTGAGATGAACTTAGGTACCAAGACCCTTTGGGAATGCTTTACAAAAATAAGAGGTGAACTGGGTACCTCTGTCTTAGATAATAGTTAACGGAACACCATGCAATCTGACCATCTCTTTAATGTAGAGCTTGGCATAATCCTCAGTTGAATAAGAGGTATGATCAGGAAGGAAAAAATATGATTTGGTCATTTGTCTACAATGACCCAGACTGAATCATGCTGACGATGAGTTTGAGGCAAATCTGCCACGAAGTTATGTTCACAACTTCCCACTTCTAAGTAGGAATACTGAACTCCTTCATAGGACCACTAGGCTTCTGATGCTCTATCTTAACTTGTTGACATGTAGAGCATTTAGCGAAAAAATCTGCAACATCTTTTTTCATCGCAATCCACCAATAGATTTCCCACAAATTGCGGTACATCTTAGTGGCCCCTGAATGAATAGAGTAGCGCGCACCATGCACTTCTGCAAGAATTTTCTGCCTTAAGTCATCTATGTCAGGAACACAAAGACAACCCTGACAACGGAGGACGCCATCTCCCCCTTGGGACAAAACCTCTATTTTCTGATTCTGAATCGACACTTTTAGCTTGACAAGGCTAGGATCCTTATCTTGCTTTTCTTTCACCTCAGAAACTAGAGATGATTCTGAACTACTCTAAACACATACACCACCCTCTGAAGAGTCGCCTAAGTGAAAGCCTAGTCTATTAATTTGGTGGACTTCCTAGGCTAACTTTTTCTTACTATCGTCAACATGAGAAATGCTACCCATGGACAGTCTACTAAGAGCGTCGGCCACTACGTTGGCCTTGTCTGGATAATAGAGGACACTCATGTTATAATATTTTAAGAGCTCTAACCACCTTCTCTGATGAAGACTGAGACCTTTTTGAGAAAAGACATACTGAAGGCTCTTATGATATGTGAAGAAGTCTACATAAACATCGTATAAATAATTCCTCCAAATGTTTATGGTAAATACTGCCGCTGCTAATTCAAGATCATGAGTAGGATAATTCTTCTCATGGGGTTTAAGTTATCTAGAGGCGTAGGCTATGACCATACCATGCTGCATGAGGACACAACCTAAACCCACTCTAGATGCATCACAATAAACTATAAAACTTTCTGAACCATCTGGACGAGCTAGAACTAGAGTTGAGGTGAGTCGAGTCTTCAATTCCTGAAAACTCTTCTCGCAAGGATTTTACCACTTGAACTGGACTTTCTTCTGAGTCAATCTGGACATAGGGGATACAATGTATGAAAATCCTTCAACAAATCATTTGTAATAGCTAGCCAAACCTAAGAAACTCCTGATATCTGGTGGAGAAATAAGGCGAGGCCATTTTCTTACTGCTTTGGGTTTTTGAGGATCTACCCCAATGCCATCACCGAAAACGATATGAGCAAGGAATTCTACTGACCTTATCCAAAATTTGCACTTACTAAATTTGGCGAATAACTGATGATCTCTGAGAGTCTGAAGTGTTATTCTAAGATGGTCTGCATGATCTCGCTCAGTGCAGGAATAGACCAGAATATCATCTATGAATGCTATGATGAATAATTCCAACTACTTCTTGAACACACGGTTCATCAAGTCCATGAAAGCGGTTGGGGCATTAGTAAGATCAAATGACATGACGAGAAATTTGAAGTGACCATACCACGTACGAAAAGTTGTCTTCGAGATGTCACATTCTCTAAATCTGAGCTGATGATAACCGAATGTGAGGTCTATCTTAGAGAAATAACTGGCACCCTGAAGTTGGTCAAACAAGTCATTGATTCTAGGAAGAGGACCATTTTTTTGCACACGAATAAGACTGGTGGGCCCTACGGGGAAATGTTGGGTCTAATGAATCCCTTATCTAAGAGATCCTTTAACTAATATTTTAGTTCTCTGAGTTCTGTTGGTGCTATTCTTTATGGCAGAATAAAGATAGGTTGGGTGTCTAAAAGAAGATTAATACCGAAGTTTATTTTCCTTTTAGGAGGAATTTCTGGAAGATCTTCGGGAAAGACATCTGAATATTCATTCACTACTGGGACTAATTTGATATTGGGAGCCTCAGAACTGGAATCTCTAACATGAACTAGATGATAAACACATCCCTTAGATATCAATTTCCTTTCTCGAAGGTAGGAAACAAGATAACCACTAAAAGCGGATATACTACCCTTTACTTTAGGACGAGTTCATTTAGGAACTGAAACTAAACTATTCTGTTTCTGCAGTCTACTGTGGCATAGTAGGAATGAAGCCAATCCATGTTGAGAATTACATCAAAATCAGTCATCTGTAACTCAACTAAATTTGCTAATGAGACTTTCTGAAATATCATAACCAGGCAATTTCTGTATACCCGTCGAGCTATGATGGTTTTACCCACTAGATAGACACTGAAAAGGGCTTTACTAAAATCTTGAGACTGATTCCAAAATCAACTGATATATATGGAGTAACAAAAGACAAGGAAGCTCCTAGATCTAGCAAATCATAAACATGCACATAAAAGATCTATAACGTACCAGTAACTACATCAGGAGACTTTTCCTAATCTTGTCGAGTTTAAAGAGCATAGAGACGATTTAGGCATTGCTCTCTAGTAGCACTGGAAGTGGCACCCTACTGATTTGGGCGACCAGACTAAGCTGAAGAGCGATTCTATTGAACCTGAGGACCTGGCTGCGGACAGTCTCTAACTCTATGGCCTGGCTTTCCATAACCAAAAAAAATGCCACTACCTACTCTACACACACCCTGATGGTGATTACCGTAAGTCTGGAAAATAGAATAGGTGCGGGCACTACTAACACTGCCCTGGGTCTTAGAGCCTGGCACTCTATCTTTGTTACCCTCTCTAAACTTAGAAACTGGAGCACTGGCTATAGAGGGAGATGGAACAGATGACTTAGCATAAAATTAGGAACGGTTTCCTCATTATAACTTAGGCTGAGCAAAGTTGAAACTACCTATCTTCGCTTTCTTATTTTGTTTTTTCCTGTGCTTAATTTTCTGCTTCTCTATCTGCTGAGCATGAGTTAAAAGTCTAGCTAAGGTCATGTCACAGTTCAGCATGGTGGATCTGCACTCATTAACCATGCTGTCGTTCACCCCTAAAGCAAACTTACTCATTTTGGCTCTATCGTCTGCAACCACATGAGGGGCATACCTGGCTAATTGAGTAAAATTAAAAGAATACTCTTTCACTGTCATATTTCCCTGCCTGAGGTTAATGAACTCTAGAACCTTAGCTTCTCTAAGCTCTTAGGGAAAGAATCTATCTAAGAAAATAGTGACAAACTCCTCTCACTCTATAGAACCTTCATCATCTGATCTTTTGGACTTCTAATGTTTAAACCAAGCATGAGCCACATCCTGCAACTGGTATGCAGCTAGCTCAACACTCTCAACAGTAGTCACCCCCAGGCGTCTGTCACTTTCAATACTTGATCTAAGAATTCCTGAGGTTCATCATCTACCATAGACTCGAGGAAGGTTGGAGGATTTATTTGGGTGAAATCCTGAATCCTCGCTGCAGTTGTGTTAGCCACTGGGTTGGCCGAAACAATTGTTGGCCATTCATTATGAGCAGCGACTGATCGACCAAGAGTGGTAAATGAAGTCCTGAACTCCGCATGAGAAACATGATCTACTAAAGGTTCATCGGGCTGAGAACTTAACTGATTTCTTCTCTTAGGAGGCATGTTCTGAGATAAAGAGAAGAAGCGGATTAGACTGAGAGACTGACTTGTGATTTTGCTCACTGGCATGACATGAATACTGAAAGAAAGGAAACTGTTCTTAAATTTATCATAGCCTCTTGTACATATATGTGGCATGCAACACACCCATATACAAGACTCTACTAGATACGGCTTTCAGGCTTCCTCGGACTCTATTGAACCTTAGGCTCTGATACCAAGTCTGTAACGACTTGATTTACTGAAACGGAATGCTACACGATGCTCATAATCCCGAAGGACCACAAACTAATCCATGACTGATATCTATACCTGTATACTGCATATGATAACATAGTAATGCAGAAACATACACTTAAAGGCCATAAGATCATGAACATAACTGAATAACGTAACATCTGTGTGGGGTAATAGAAAACCCTAAACAAAACTGAAGTCTAAAATATGATAGTCTGTATCTAGTCTGCATCTAGTCTGAAAGTCGCTACTGTCTGAAGAATCTGAGTAAGGAGTTGATGGAACATGTCCCCAACTAAATCAAATTAATAAGCTAATCAATGAGATAATAGAAAATTATTATGTCCTCGAAGGATGAGGACTCACTTCTACTTTGACTGCTGAATCTAGAATCTACTACTAATCTGGAACTCGTGTCACTGAACCTATAGTGTAACATAAAAAGAAAGAACCATAGAATGAATTTGTCAGTACATATATACTGAGTATACATGTGAGGTAGGATATAGGCAATGGTTCACATGAATGAATAATGTTAACTAACTATCTAACATAAACGTAAGAATACATGCATAAATACGTAACTGTAACTGACAACGTAATTTCATGTTTTCTGAGTTCGTATACTGATAACGTGAAATGCTAGTAACTGATATGACTAATAACATGAAATACTATATCTGAATAATACTGATAACATAGGTGACTATATCTGAGTATAATAGATAACGTGGGTGACTGTAGCTGACAGTCCTGAATCTGATGGAACTATCTGAGTTTCGTACTGTATCTGAGTTGATTGTGTCTTAAAGTCCTGAAATTTTGAAGAACTATCAGAGTTCTATTACTGAGATTGAATGATTGTATCTGACAGTCCAGATTCGGTAACATAAAACTGTGGGAAGTATTATCTAACCGACATGCCCCAAATATGCTATAATAGCTGAGCTGGGGTCCAATCTATGCCCTGATTGGAAGGGTGTCAATATTGTGCCATTGGTAAGGACAACATGTGAGTAACCCTCATATAACAGGTAACTCTAGCGAGAACGGTGGGAACACTCACATAATAGGTTAAGCCACCTTATCTACCCTCATATAGCAGGCAATGATGTCTTAACCTATGCTGGCTACATAATTCTGGAATGCAAGGATTTCTTCTAGGAATCACGCCCTCATATAACAAGTGAGTTCCCATCCTCGGGTTCACTCGGTGCTAATTCCTACTCCCATCTGAATAGACACTGAACATGATTTACTGAACTGAACTGAGCATGGACTGAGTTACTGAATTTCTATGGATGACGGAATACTACTGATATCTGACAACTGATTGAGTCATGAGATCATGGAGATTTTTTCTGAGTCATAAGACTATCTGAAGTCTAAGAGTTCATATCTTGACTGAGAGTATAGTAAAAAACATGACATAGCTCTAGGCATACATCTAATATTTCGGGTACAAGTACCCCTAGGACTGATAGAAGGAAACTGACATAGCATGATTTACTTAAAGACTTGACTATCATCATAATACATACTACCTTCATAGGAGCATTTCATCAAACATGTATTAGGCATGATCTTGTACATACATGGGGATTTCATGATATCATACTAGTTAGAAAATATTCCTTCATCTAGGCATTTAATCAAATATATGGCAGGTATGGTACATGTAAATATCATTATTCAATTCTAATTTCATCATTCAAGGGTTTAAATCTTAGGGTTGCATGAATCTATGGCTATAGTAATTAAACCCACATAGAAACTATCAACAATCATGGAGTAGAATCCAATTTCATATCTATCAAACATGAACATGAGAGCTAAAACTTGAAAACATATAGAAAATCCATAACTTGAGTTTAGAAAAAGGATTCTTGGACTTCATAGACGAAAGGAGTCCATGAATGAACATTATGCATACCATAGTTCGTGATTTCATGAAGATTGATGGTGAAACCTTCTTGAAATTATACCTTCTATGAAAACCCGAGCTTGAGTTCTTGAGAGTATTTGAGAAAAATATCAATATTTTGGATGAATAAGGGATAAATCTCGTATTTTGAAGCTTATATAGGGGTAAATTGACCACTTTAACCCTGGACACGTAATTTAATTTTTAGTAAAATTTCACAAATTGGGCCCTTGGTGTGACGCAGCACTATCACGTCGTGTCACTGGAAATTGACAAATTAGGAAACTGCACGGTGGCGTGACGCGAAGCTATCGCGTTGCCACCTTTTCTACGACTTGTAAGTTTGGCACGACATGCCAGTATCGCGGAGCAACACTGGAATTTGACAATTGTCATTTGAGCAATCTCCGCGACGCGCTGAAGGCTCACGTCAAACACTGTCTCACTAAAAAGGCTCTAACTCTTCACTAGGGTGTCAGATTTGGGCGAATTAAATATCGATGGAAAGCTTATTCAATTTCCCACATGATAGGAAGTGAAAATTATGGAAGTACCACATGTATAAGAATGAATTTTTATTTCAAATCAAGTTCTAACATCCTTTAGATGATTTTCAATCTAAGAAAAAGCACGGGTATTACATACCCTCACCTTTTCTCCGCAAACTCAGACTCAACTTAAGGTAACAGTTTTCCTTGGAGTTCCTCTTTTTTATTCTCATTTCCAGCCATAGAATCATGTTCATTTTATTGCATGCATTCACTAATCAGTTTAGTTAGTCACCATGTTCAGACTTAGTCATGTAATCATGTTTTCAGTTATGCATAATCAGCATGTAATCTCAGTTCCTCAGTATCCTCAGCTTAACTAGTCTCATTCGAGGACGAATGTTCCCAAGGGGTAGATAATGTAATACCCCATACGTCATCCCCTAGTACTTGCTTAAGACACTTAGAACTTGAAAATAAGACTAATTGTTGAGGCACTTAGTAACTTTTGACTCTCTTTAACTTCGAGGATTTTTAAGTTGACCTTTCAGGCCCCAAGACGATGGTTTTTGAGTTGATTCACATTCAGTGGTGTAAGTAGCATGTCTCAGGTAAGTTTTGGATTTTTCGAATAAGTTTTGGACCATGTTTGAATTTTTCCAAGCAACATCTCACCGCGATTAGACCGCGTCACGATGAGTATAGCAGTGAAGAAGCTGTCATGTCACAGTGAAGGCCAAATAAGAAATGGCCAATTTCCAGTGACTCACCATGATTGTACTGCATCACAGTGAGTATAGCGATGAGGGCATCACCACGTCTTGGTGAAACCTTAATCGGTATTCCAGTTACAAAATTTTAATTTAAAAGGGTAGTTTCGTGTTTTTCCATTCATTTTAACACGGTATTTAGGTCCCAAAATAACATCTTTGTCTCATAATTCACATACCACTCCAAATTAAAAGCAATTCCTCTCAAGAACAAACCCTAGCCCCTTCAACATTCAAGTTAAATTCTCAAGAAATCCACCAAGAACCTTCACAAATTCTTCGATTAAGGTATGTTAGATGTTCATCCATGGGCCCTTTACACCCATGGAGTTCAAGAACCCAGTTTTCAAGTTTAAAAGTATGATATTTACATATTCTATGAATTATGTCCATGAACATTTCATCAAATTTAGCTTTTATATCATGCTTACATGTGTTTTAGTTGGAATTAGCTTTTGACATGTTTGAATGATGGTATTTTCATGTGAAACCCCTAACCAATGATTTTTTTTAATATTGAAGATATGTTATCATCCCATGAAATAACTACTACCATGCTTAAGCCCATGAATTCCAAGTGTTTGATGAAATAACTTTTGAATTAACCACTTATTATGCTTTTGAAGCTTTAGCATATTTTCATGGTTAATGTTATCAAGTCCTGGGGGTTATGAATACCCGAAAACTTAGTTGTGTACTTACTTTAAATACTTTTAGAAGGGTTTTGACTATATTAGAGTATTATCAGTTCATTCAGTACATCATGTCGGTAAGCTCAGTTCAGTCCAGTAATTAGAGTCAGTTTAGTTAGGAGTAGGATTTAGCACCGAGCGAACCCAGGGATGGGGGTTCAATGGCCAGTTGAGGGTGTGAACTTTAGTAGCAGTCCCTGTGTTCCAAAACTACGTAGCTAGCATAGGTTGAGACGTTAACCTGCTAGTTAAGGGTTGCACATATCTCATTAGGGCCCTGCCAATTGAGGGTGACCCTTAGTCCTTCGGGACAACACTTTAGTGGATCCACACAGCCAGTGTTAGTCCCGTGGCATAGTATTGTCACCCTTCCAACTGGGGTTATAGGTTGGACCCCAATTTACCTTATTGAGGCATGTCGGTTAAATGATAGCTCCCACAGTCCCAATCCAGTATTCAGTTTAGAGTTCAGTTTTTAGACTTGAATGACCATGGCATACATTTATTTGTTGTTCAGCATCAGTATTTCACTATTTAAGTATACAGCCTATCCCGGTATCATATCATATTCTTGGTCATGCATTCTCAAATTTTACAGTATTTCTCGCATACTATACACTAGTTATCTCATGCTATGCGTTCAGTCAGTATCATTCATGCATATGAACCATGCACATCAGCCTAACCTCATTTAGCATACCAGTACATTCAAAGTACTAACCGCATACTCATTTTTTGCACTATGATGTCTCGTATCATAGGTTTGGATGCTCAAGTTCCCGACCACACCTAGACCTCCCCAGCGCATCCGCAGTAGTAGAAATGGTGAGAACTTATGTTCAGAGGACCATTTATGTTTACTTTAGGTCGGTTCAGTAGTCAGTCAGAGTTAGTTGGGGACTTGTCCCATTAACTCCACAACTAGTCAGTTAGAGGTTTTAGGACACTTTTAGTCAGTTATTCAGTTATCAATTGTTATTGACAGTCTAATAGTATTGTTTTCAGACAGACGTTTTAAGTATTTCAATTCAGTAATAAAACCTTTTGGAATTTTTAGTTGAATTCCGTACATATTCTCTGTTATTTTATTTAGTGCTCAGAATAGGTACCAGCATGGGTTGGCTTGTGGTCCTTTGGGGATGTAGGCATCGTGTGGCATCCAGGGTGTACTCTAGGGGCATTACATGAACCTTTGTTTGATCTGATAGCCACTAGAACACTATGAAGATGAACTACCTCACAAATATAGATATGGGACAACCTCTCAACACTAAAAAAAACCTGAATCAATCGATCCCCGAAGATCCAAACACTATCAGAACCACAAAAAGTATAAGCCAACTAGTCATGAAGTCTATATTGATCCATTACCATTTCCACTTGGGAATAGGTAACCTTTGAAGCAAACTACCAGGCCTAAAATGGTCATCTTTCACCTGCTGGTAACATAGGCAACGAGCTACAAAATCTGCTATATCCTTTCTTGTATCACCCAAACAGTAGAGCCACTTCAAGTCCCGATACATCTTAGTCACTCCCGGATAGATAGAATACCAAGAATAATGAGACTCCTCAAAAATCAACCTCATCCAATCACCCACTCTCAGCACACAACCTCAGTCACCAATCCTCAAAACACCATCAGTATTAAGTGAGGCTTCCTTAGCCTCACCACTTAACACCTTATCCCGAATCACTCTCAATCCAACATCATCAAATAGATGAGCCTAAATCTTCTCCATCAATGAATACCTACCCTCCATAAATTCCAAAACATATCCAAGTGCTGAAATATCAAGCTTAACCATCTATTTAGCTAAAGACTGAATCTCCAAGGCCAAAAGTCTCTCCTAGGTCAAAAGATTTACAGAGCTACTGATACTATTCGACTTCCGGCTCAAGGCATCTGCAGTAATATTAACCTTGCTCGAATGATAAAGAATAGTAAGTTCATAATCCTTAAGCAACGCAAGTCAATAATGCTCCCTCATATTGAGATCTCTACGGGTGAAGAAATACTGAAGGCTATGATGATTCGAGAAGATCTCACAACGAAATCTATACAAGTAGTGCCTCCATAACTTCAAAGTAAAAACAACTGCACACAACTCCAAATTATGGGAAGGGTAATACTCTCATGGGGCTTCAACTGATGAGAAGAATACGCAATCACCTTACCCTCCTACATAACCACAACACTCAACCCAACACCATAAGCATCACAAAAGACAGTAAAACCCATACCCTTCTTAGGCAAGGTCAAAATAAAGGCTGAAGTGAACAAATCCTTGAGCTTTAGAAATCTCGCCTCACAAGTATTGGACCACCAAAAGGAAATATTCATCTGATTCAACCTGGTCAACGGAGCTACAATAAATGAAAAACTCTCAACAAAATGCTGATAATAAACTTCCAAACCAATAAAGCTTTGAATCCCAGTAGGAGAAGTAGGTCTAGACCAAACATAAACTACTATAATTTTACCTAGATTGACCATAATATCATCCTTGGTCACCACATGACATAAAAAAGAAACAGACTCCAACCAAAACTCATATTTGGAGAACTTAGCATACAATTTCTCATCCCTCAATCTCTGAAATTCAATCCATAAATGCTCCTCATCATTAGTCTCTCTCTTGGAATAAACCATGATATATTATATAAATACAATAAAAAATACGATAAAAATACCCAATTCATCAACTCCATGAATGCGGTCGAGGCATTGGTCAACCCGAAGGACATGACCAAGAACTCATAATGACCATACTGAGTTTGAAAAGTTGTCTTTTGAATATCTAAAGCTCTAATCCTTAATTGGTGATAAAAATACCTTAAGTCAATAATTTAAAACACTATGTCACCCTGAAGATGATTGAACAAATCATCAATATGAGAAAGATGATACTTATTTTTAATTGTCACCTTGTTCAGCTGTTGATAATTAATATACATACGCATAGAACAATCTTTTTTCTTTACAAACAAGACAGGTGAACCCCAAGATAATACACTAGGCCAGATAAATCCATTATCCAACAACTCCTACAACTGATCCTTTGATTTCTTTCAGTCTGTTGGGGCCATCCTATAAGAAGGAACAAAAATGGTCTTCGTGCCCGGCTTAGTGCCCAGATTAACATCAATGACAAAGTCAATATCACAATCCATAGGCATACCAGGTAAATTCAAAGAGAAAACATCCATAAATTCACTTACAAACATAATTCAAAGAAGGAGGAAAAGCAAAACTTAGGGCTATGCATCGAATGGTTCACTTGGTTGTATATGTTATTGGTTCGATTTATTGGTTTTTGGTTTTTAAATATGCAAAACCAATAACTAACAAATAATATATTTTTTATGAGTTCTTGGTTTATAGAATTTTGGTCCTTAACATTTGGTTTTCGGTTTAACCAATAAGAAAATACTCATAAAATAGAAATAATAACTAACATAAAAGGAAAAAAGAAATCTTAGTTGTCGCCAAAATCCTACACAATGCATGAATCTTCAAACTTGAGCTAAATGATAGTTCTAAAACAAATTGAATCCTAATTGTTGGAAGCTACTAAATGCTTCAAGCTTTCCAATGCCCGTGGTTCGTGCTTTGTTTCCCTATTTTTATTTGAACCTGTAATTTAAAGTAAAGTATCTTAATGAGGAATCAAAAATATAAAAATATTATTCACATGAAACTTTTAATTTATTAAATAGATCTCATAAAAAATTATAAGCAAAGGTGATGTTCCTATGTACCTAAGGTGATTTACCATTGCAGTCTTCGATTATGGCAAAACTAACTCAGAATAATAGGCCACATAAATATATTACTTATTATTAATAGTGTAGTAAAACAGTCAAAATTATTCTGAATATAAAAATTCACTATTTATACCTAAACATAAGGTCAAAACATAGCAGGAGTAAAACAATGCAAAAAATAAAATAGAAAAATATATTGCTGAATAATTACTCATAAGTCACTCACTGTTGATTTAACCCTAGCTATTCGCTGACCCTCGCTATTGTCGGTTGCTTGATCCTCGTTGTCTCAACTCGTAGATTTACAACGAGGGTGTTTGTGTTGTGAATACTGAATAACGACTATCTGATTGAATAGGTTAATACTTTATGAACTGTAAATAAGTAATATGTATAATATATGTAATATAAATGAGTAGCATAAATATTTATATATAATATAATTATGGATAAGACAGTAATTTAGTGTATCCTTAATAGGTTATCGGTTTAATCAATAACCCAATAAGCTAAAACCTAAATCGAACTGGTTACCTAATAGTTTTTTTATAAAACTAATGAAAAATCATTAACCTAATAACCCAATACCAATAACCCAATAACATTTTTATCGTTTTGATTTATCAATCAGTTTGATTTTCGTGCACCCTTAGCAACACTAGTATCAAAAATATTAGCCAAATAAGACTAGAATTTCATCCCAACCAATCGACAAGCCTGAAGGTAAGATATAACTCTCTTAGGACCTGAATGAAGTACACTCTTCCAAGCTATCCTTTCACACCCAATGAATAAAGGTTATGGTGTTATCATAACAGTCTAGGGCAACATGATAAGGAGCTAACCAATCCATACACAAGATGACATTAAATTATACCATATCTAGGACAATCAGACCTACCCAAGTCTCACGCCCAATAAAAGTCAAAACAGATGATTGGTACACCTGATCCACCACTAAAACGTTTCCTAGAAGGGTAGATAGATGAACAGTCTTAAAAAGAGGCTCACTAGCAAAATCAAAACCTGAAGCAAAATATATAGACTCATAGGAGAAAGTTTATCATGGATCAAATAACATTAATGCACATCTAAAAGAAACAAGGATGATACATGTGATAACAGCATCGGAAGACTCTGCCTCAAGTCTAGTGGGTATCGCATAGCACTACCTATGGCCAATACCTCTCAATATAAGTCTCCAAGAACAAACATAAGAAATAATCCCTATTGGCTCGCAGCTAACTATTTCCTACCACACGACAAAGGTAATGGTCTTGGCAAAACAATCCATGACTGCATAATGGTGGGATAACCAATCCATGCCCAGAATCATATCGAAATCCAACATATCTAGAATAATAAGATCAGTGTAAGTATCAACATCACTAATTGTCACAACACATGATTTGAATACTCAATTCACTACTAAAGAATCACCCACAAAAGTAGATATGTGCAATGGCACAGATAATAAATCACTAGTCAAGTCCCAACGCAGTGCATAGTAAGCAAATATATAAGACTAAGTGGATCCGAGATCAAACATAGCAAGATTCGACTTGCGCTACACCAAAATCATACCTATGACTATAACATCTGAAGTCTTAGCCTCGAGCCTAGCGGGTACTGCATACTACTGACCATGACCGCCACTTGGTTGGGTACCTAACCGACCTCCTATCCTACCTTCATGAGCACCACTTCAAGCACCCTGATAATCACAACTATGACCTCGCGAACCACCCCTACCTGAGGGATAAGCAGGCCTAATAGGAATAACACCCTGGGTTAAAACAACTATCACCCTATGACTAGGGATATCTCTCAAAAAATGACCAGGAAGACCACAAGTAAAACAAAAATCATAAGCAAAATCAAAACTCACAGATTTAGTTGAACTGGAGTAACCATCACATTTAGCATGGCCTGTAGACGAACCTCTCAAGGACTAATCACCGCCCTTGCCAGGGCTACCACTAGCTCTACACTGACCTCCATCAGTTATCTAAGGAGATGCCTGAACTGGTTGACTAGTATGACTCTGAGACTGAAAACATAGATGCGGAGGATGCACAACATAAGAACAACCACCTTTGAATCGGGAACTACTATGATTGTCACTAATCTACCCTGATAATTGGGCCTCTTATTATGGCAATCATGATGCATGTCCTCCATCACTCTAGCATGAGCTAAAACCTCAAAAAAAGTCCTACCCACAGCAACTAAACTCTAGATAACCATCCAAATAGAAAGTCTCTGTCCTCATACAAAGCAGCAAACTCTCTTATACTTGGTATCGAAGATAGAAGTCGCATGCATGGACAACTCATGGAAATAAGCCTCATACTCAGCAATTGACATAGAACCCTACTTAAATCTAGTGAACTGATCACTCAAAGAACTGAGTCAATGAAAAGGGAGAAGATCCAACTGGCCTAGCACTCATAAACCTCTCCACTAGTGTCGAGAAGACAAATCCAATTGAAATATGGAGTAATCAATATCAAGATTCTAAACAAAGCCTAAATCACAAAGCTAATCCTCATAAGCAGTCAAAAACTTAAATACATCCTCTCTAAGAGTACTAGAAAACTTGGGCGGAGCCAACTTCAAGAACCTACCCAGTATTTTTTACTCCTTAGCAAACATAGCAGGCTAGATCACAACTGGCTGAGTGACCATCGACTGAATAACTATCGGCATAGAAGGAACCTAAACTCCAAAAAATGCACTGCACTCCTGCCCCAATAGTATGAGAACCATCAATAATACCCAATAGCTGAACAGAAATATCCCTAAGCAAAGAAAAAGTAATAAATCTTGGTGGAGCCTGGGCTGGTCCCTATCCTACCACTGGCTGTGGCGAAGAAATCTTTGGCTCAGGCACAGGAATGGGGTTTGTGGGAGGCGCATCTAGATTCCTAACTAGGGACACATCCTGAGACTATCCTCGAATAGGGAAAAAATCCCTAGGCTGGGTCTTAAAACCCTCATTATTTATAGTTGTAGCACGTGTCCTAGGCATCTGTGAAAGAGTAAAGTCAAGAAAATATCCTATAAACCAACTCAGACTCTTAGCACACTATGAGTGAAAGAAGTGAAGGACTCCTAAGAATGTCCCACAGCCTCCCAAAGATAGGAAATGGATGTCAACATTCTGATCTGCATAACTCTATTAGACACTTTCTCTTATACCAATAATACTCGTGAAACCTAGGCTCTGATATAAAATTATCATGACCTAATTCTCAAGTCGTGATGGAACCTACTAAACCCACAAATAGGTAAGCCAACACCGAAACCTAAAGTTAATAAAATGGGTTACTTTGGTAGAAATGCCCGAAAAGGGCCATAATGGAAGAACACAATCATAATTAACAATGTTCCACAATAGACAAACAACTACAGATACCAATTCCCATGACCTGGTAATATCAGTACAAAAGCATCTAAGTTTGACAATAGGAAATACCACTCAAAGTCTAAATAGTCTTATACATTCATCTTGAATACAAAATACTGAATAAAGATAGGAGGAAAACGGGCAACTCGAAACTCCAAGAGCTCACCCTGTCTCCTAAAGATCAATACAACATGATCTAAACTCAGCGGTGGCAACTAGTACTCGGGTCTGCACTAGAAAAGCAATAGAAGTGTTGTATGAGTACCAAAACAACAAGTACTCAATAGGCATCATCGAACAAATGAGCTAAATTATTATATAAAGACGATATAAAGCTAGATAATATCTCTAAGTCAAGGTAAAGAATTGAAACTTAATCATCTTCATCATCATTGTATACAGCCAATAATCAAACAAAAACAAAACTACGACATATCCATTCATCATTCACTAATACCATTATATATATTTATGAAAGTACTATATCCGAAACATAAAGTATCACTAACATATCAAAAATTGAATAAGTACAAGAAGATATAAAACATCCATTAATGCATAAGTAAAAGAACTCACCACAAGGTCCCATACCACTGAGAAGTACACACAAGGAACAATAAAGCAAAGAAGTCATAACGACATCCCATACCACCAGAGAGTACAAGAAAATGTCAAAATATTAAGTAATTACACATGTAACAAACTTCTCAATATCTGAGGTTCACCGCTTTTCATATCCACAGTTTCCATAATTTCCATCAAAGATCATATACCAAGATTCATGATCATCATCAATTACCACAATTGAATTAACAAACACCAAGGTAATCATAATCATGGTCATATAACCATTTAAGTATCTATGCCATTTTACAACCATAATTACTAGTTACCACATTTTAACTAAACAAGGTTCACTAACTAGCATTCTAGTCTTCTAGCCATCAAGTCATATAACCACTTTATATAGACAACTAGTTATCACATAACCCATTTTACTAGGCCAAATTCCATAATTTATCCATTTATTCAAGCCAAATGTATTCATTAGGTGAACCCTTAATTCAACAGATGATTACACTTACCATTTAGTCTTAACTCACTATTCATCATATTCTACTTCTATTCACTAATTAGCATCAAAAAGAGTCACGCCACTTAATAAGTGCATAATTCTAAAGAATTATAGGCAAATTTCCAAGGATAACATCCTATCCCTAATGCACATACGGGCGTAGTCATACATGGGCATAACCACACACATACACATGAATTCATATATGTTTACCATACATAACATCACCAACATCAATATCTCTGTCGTATTTACCGATCATTATCATAACATCAATATATCCTTCAGTCTTGCTGGGTATCAACATATCATCAATATATCCTCCGACTTTTTCGAGCACCTCCGGCCTTGTCGGGCATTAACATAATATCAATATCTTCTCCAGCCTTGTTGGGAATTATCATTTCATTAATACCCAACATGACATTAATATGCATACAAAGATATATGTATATATATATATATCAAAATCCATAACAAATGCAAGACCTACAAAGAAATAAGTGGGAAAGAAGTAAGAAAATACATACCATTGCTTCTAACCATTTAATATCAATGCAGCCTATTAGTGGGTGCATGAGCATGTGTATACATATGGCATAAGCATTCCACACATTACTGGGCATAACATGATTAGCAACATGGTAAACAAAAATCCATGGTTATACTTTCAAGAATCTATTTTATTAGGCATGCTTCATAATACTAGTACAAAAGGGTTCTTCGGCACAAACATAAGTTTAGTCACTAGGATTGATCATAATATGAGTAACGGCATAATCCAAAGTGCACATAACAACAAGCCAATAATTCAAGTGATAGCATACTTATAGGCTCAATTCACAAGGCTTTCCATTGCTATTAAAAATAGTGGCAATAAGATAAACAATTAAGTATGTACATCATCCCCAAGATCAACATCATGAATGAACAATTCACCAAGTTTAGCCATTATGCTACCCACAACATATTCTAGGTGTTCAACTCATATCTAAGTCTCTACTAAAGTCACATAGTTCAAGCCTAAGGTGGGACAAGTTCCGCTTCTACTATCCCAAATTATCTTTTTTAAGTCTAACTTCTACTCAGATTTAGACAAGGTTATCTACATCAAGTCTCAAAGGATTATCAATCAACACTAGTTCTATAGGACCTTTTTCTCAAGTATTACTCCTAAGTCATCCAAAGCATCTAAGGCCAATCTCACCTCTAGGAATATCTAGGTCAACATACTCTTAAGATGGGTGAATAAATTCACTCTCATCAAAATAGAGCAACTAGAGTATGCTCATGCTATTCATGAGATGACAAGCCCAACTAACCAAGGGGCTAGACTATAGGTGAAGTATCACACTTCATGTGCGCAAAGTCCTAAATGATTCAACTAATACCAAACATTGCCTCCTACAATTTCATCATCTAAGACCCTACCCAATCTTAGTAAGATATCTAAGCCATACCAAAATAAAGCTCAATCTAACTACAAGTAAGCCTAGCCTACCTTAGATCTAATATAGCTCATGAACCAACAATCTTTATTTGCTCTTTTCTCAAAGCTTCATTAATGAGCCAAGCTAACAAAAATATAACCTAAGAATTATTACGAGAATATCAACACCCATATTGCACCATTGTGCTTCGGGTCCAAAACGACAACAAAAAAAACTCCAAGTGGTTCCCACATACATAAAATGACTTTTCGAGACTAACCCATTTTTCAAATACCATTAGGAAGGTATAACCCTCAATAAATTAGTGAAAAACAACCATGTTTATGGATAAAATCAACCCTCAAGCCATTAGAGGTTTTGGGTCTAAAATTTCAAGAGTTTAACACTAGAATAAGAGGAATCTTACCTTAGATTAGTTGCTAATCACAAATATGAAAGTTTTTTAAGCTCCCAATAAACACCCAACACACACTATAAAGACTACTCTCTCTATTATTGTCTGAGAGGTTTAATACAATAAAATAATGGCCAATTTTTGGCCAAAAAAAGCCTTTAAATAGCCCATCCCAAGCCCTCAGTAGTGGTGATCACAAACACACGCTAACTGCAATTATTACCATTTCTATCACAAAAAGTCCTCCATAATTGTGGTACTTGTTGCACCGAGAGACGATTGAAACTTGGAAATCAAATTTCCATGTTTTGGCCAAGGACTCAGGATGCATCCAAAGTCCAATATGGGCAAACGAGATATGTAACCATACTTATTTCAACGTTCCAGATACATTTTTGAAGTCAAATTTTTAATATGAGGAAATTTTACCAAAAAAAAATTCTCATTGGATGTTTGGAACTAGTGATGACTTCTAAATGAGAAAATAGTTCTAAAGACCAAATGGACTACCTAGTAATTGAACTATCAATTCCAGCAAGTCATAAATAATGTATGGTAGCTAAGGAAAAGCTCTTATAAAGAAGATAATAAAAAACACTTAGAATGACCTAAAGGATCATTACAATCTTTGAGAGCAAGGCTGCCTTGTTGAACAAGGATATAGATCTCTCTAGACTTGTTATGTATATTCAACAAGTGGAAAAGGAGAAAAGGAAGAATAAGAAGCAAACAGAGGTGAGCAAAAGGTAAAATAAGAAGTTTTACTATTCAAATCGGGGTAGAGATCAGCATTAAACTAGTTGGGATAGTGGAAAGTGGCCTTAGAAGAAGTGAGAAAATTCTAATTCCAACTCTATGGCTAGTACTCCTTATTTTTTGCCATCGAGTGATCATCGTTATCAGTATGATAGTGGGTTTATAGCATTAGGAGCCCAACCTTAGGTTAGTGAGGCTTAGTCAGATTTGTCATATCCTCCTTATAGATTGTTTGGCCAGATGCATCATGGTATTTGTGAATAAGGAAGGAGCAAGTTCTTTAAATCTGGTCATATTGGCCATATACAGAGGGATTATCCTTCTATGATTGATTTTGGATCAAATAAGATTCCTGTTTCTACTTCATTAGCTCTTGCCCCAAAGAGTGCTACTTCTGCTTCTAGCTCCAGTACTGGATAGAACTGTTTATATGTTCTTTCCACCCACTAAGATTTTAAGGCATCTCTTTATGTTGTTACTATTATGCTCAAACTCTTCTCTCATGATGTATATTGTCTACTTGATCCTGGGTCTACCCACTGTTATGTAACCCCTTATGTGGCTATTTATTTTTGTTTTGACCCTAAGTATTATTCCGATCCCTTTTCTATTCCCATATTGGTGGGTAACTCCATTATGGCTAGAAGGGTCTATAGGGGTTATGTAATATTGGTACATTCTTGGAAGACCTTGGTGGATCTAATTGAGTTGTACATGCTAGACTTGATGTGATTTTGAGGATGGATTGGTTGCATTCGTTCTATGCATCTCTTGATTGTCGGACCCGAAGGTTCAGTTTCCATTTCCTTAATGAGACGATGATTGAATGGAAAGGTAGTTCTCTAGTACTTATGGGAAAGTTTATTTCGTATCTTAGAGCCCCGAAGTTAATTTTTAAATGGTGACTCCATCACTTAGTGTATGTTAAGGACTTTAGATCCAAAGGTCCTTTATTGCAATATGTCCCTGTGGTTTGTGAGTTTCCTAAGGTATCCCCTTATGATTTTCTTAGTATTCCTCTTAATGGGGAGATTGATTTTGGGATTAATGTTCTATCAAACACTCATCTAATTTATCCCTCCTTATAGAATGGCTCTGGCTGAGTTAAAAAAAACTCAAGAAGCAGTTAAAAATCTTATGGATAAGGGTTTTATATCTACACTAGTGTGTCCTCATAGTGTGCTTCCATACTCTTCATGCATAAGAAGTATGGTTCCCTTTGTATATGTATTGATTATTGCCAATTGAATAAAGTGACCGTAAAGAATAAGTGTCTACTTTTGAGGATTGATGATCTTTTTTATCAGCTTCAAGGTGCTAAGTTTTTTCTAATATTGATCTTCGGTCTAGATACCATCAGTTAAAGATTAGGGAGGCATATATCCTTAAGATTCTTAACCTGGTATGGTTATTTTGTGTTTGTGGTAATGTCTTTTGGATTAACTAATGCCCCAGCAATATTTATGGATCTTATGAATTGGGATTTCCATCAGTTTTTAGACTTGCTTGTCATTGTCTTTATTGATGATATTTTGGTGTATTCCAAGAGTGAGGTAGATTATGTTGATCGCCTTCACCTTGAGTTACAGACCCTAAAGGATCAGCATTTATATGCTAAGTTCTCTAAGTATTATTTCTGGTTGAACGTTGTGACTTATCTGGGTCATGTTATTTTGAGTGAAAGGATCATGGTGGATCCTTAGAAAGTTTTTCTGGTTAAGAAATGGCCTAAACCCAACACTCGAACCAACATTCAGAGCTTCATGGGTTTAGCTGATTATTATAGAAGGTTTGTGGAAAGTTTATCTTCCATTGTTGCCCCATTGACTAAGTTGACTCAGAAGAAGGTGAAGTTTTTATGGTCTGATGCATGCAAGAGCAGTTTTGAGAAGTTGAAGAGTAAGTTAACCTCGTATCTGATTTTGACTCTCCCTGAGAAAACTAATGGTTTTGTAGTCTATTATGATGAGTTCGAGGTGGGACTGGGATGTGTGTTGATGCAGCATGGCAAGAAGGTTTCTTATGCCTTTAGATAATTGAAAGTCCATGAGATGAATTACCTGGACCATGTTTTAGAATTTTTAGTTGTGGTGTTTGCATTAAAAATCTGGCAACATTATTTGTATTGGGTCTATGTTGATATTTATTCTAATCATAAGAGCCTGCAATACATGTTCACTCATAAGCAGCTAAATCTTAGGCAAATAAGATGGCTTAACTTGTTCAAGGACTATGACATGAGTCTTCACTATCATCCAGGTAAAGATAACGTGGTTGTTGATGCTCTTAGCAAGTTGTCCATAGGAAGCTTATC
This sequence comes from Capsicum baccatum var. pendulum, assembly GCA_030864225.1. Taxonomy (NCBI): domain Eukaryota; kingdom Viridiplantae; phylum Streptophyta; class Magnoliopsida; order Solanales; family Solanaceae; genus Capsicum; species Capsicum baccatum. The sequence continues at coordinate 199,515,406 of CM061560.1, read as the reverse complement.
TGATATAGACGAAGAGAAGCAGAATTTGGTAAAGCATATTCACTGTTTGCTAATCTAGGATTTTGTCTCTTGGATATCAAAGATAGTAGTGGTTGTTCAAGAGGTGGCAAAGTCATCTCTTGGTGCTGAGATAAAACAGAAGCACGTGTTGGACCCTATAATTATGCAAATCAAGAATGATGTGGGTAGGTAGAAGGTGATGGCTTTTGAGATTGGTGGTGATAGTATCTTATGGTGCCAAGAAGGATTATGTATTCCTGATGTTGATGGGTTTCGGGAATGAATTTTGGCCGAAGCTCATGAGTTCCATTATACGATTCATCCTGGTCTAGTGAGAATGTATCATGATTTAAGGAAATTTATTAGTGGAATAATATGAAGGGGGATGTCGCTAATTTTTTGGATAAGTGCATGGTGTGTTAGCAAGTAAAGATGGAGCACATGAGGCCCAGTGGGTTGACTCAAGAGATTGAGTTGCCGGTATTGAAATGCGAAATAATTAGTATGGATTTCATTATCGATCTTTCGTGATCTTTCTAACAATTTGATTTGATTTAGTTCATTGTGGATAGGATGACCAAGTTTGCTCACTTCTTGCCAGTGAGGACTAATTTCTCTTCTAAGGATTATGCCAAGCTGTTCATTGAGAAGATCGTTAAGTTGCATGGTGCTCCAGTTGCCATCATATCTGATCGAGATACCCAGTTCTCATCTAACTTTTGGAGATAATTTTATAAAGGTTTGGGGACTAAGGTAACCCTAAGTATCACTTTCTACCCACAGATAGAAGGGCAAGCAAAAAGGATAATTTATGCCTTGGATGATATGCTTCAGGCTTGTTTTTTTAATTCTGGTGTAAGTCAGGTTGATCATTTACCTCTCATAAAATTTACCTACAAAAACAGTTATCACTTTAGCATTGGTATGTCTCTATTTGAGGCATTATATAGTAGGAGGTGTACGTCTCTTATGGGTGGTTTGAGGTTGGTAAAAATAAGTTCTTTGGCCATGATTTGGTCCACCATGCCATAGAGAAGGTGAAGGTAATTTGGTATAGATTTAAGGCCGCCTAGAGTCGCCAAAAGTCCTAAGCGGATGTAAGGCAAAGGGAGTTGGAGTTCAGTGTTGGTGATTGGGGTTTGATTAAAGTATCTCCCATTAAGGGAGTGATGCAGTTTGGTAATAAAGGGAAGCTCGGTCCGCGTTATGTTGATCCATACTTAATGTTGAAAAAGATTGGTAATCTTGCATATGAATTAGAGTTTCCTTCTAATTTGAGCTTCATTCATCTAGTGTTTCATGTTTTGATGTTGAGAAAGTGTATGGGTGATCCTTCAACGGTTGTTCCTTTAGAGGAGGTGGGTATTTTGGATTCCTTGGCCTATGAGGAAGTCTCGATTAAGATTCTGGATAGGCACGTCCGTCGGTTGTGGACGAAGGTCGGGGCATCGATAAAGGTTCTTTGGAGAAACCAAAAGTGTTGAGGAAGTTACTTAGGAAATCAAGGATGACATGAAGTCCAAGTAACCATTCTTGTTCCCATTACAAAAAATCATGCTTGAGGTATGAGGATTCCTTAACATCTTTGTTTTCTAACTTTGTTAAACAAAATTATGATATCCTTGGTATCTTTGTTTTCTGTCTTTGTTAAAGGTAAGTATGGTGTTGTTTGGAGTCAAATCGATCTAATAAATGCCTTGTCCTATCATTCAAAGATGAATGATCTAAAAGGGGGGAGTATGTAACACCCTGGGTTTTCGGTCCGTGAAAATTTTTGAAATTTTATCCTCACTACCTAGACTACAACTTACCCTTATGAGTCATAGGGAGTCTTGACACGTCATTGGACTCAAATCGTAGCCTAAATAGTAAGTGTGTGACAAAGTTTTTCTCTAAGTATGAGTGGTTAACTAAAAGTCATAAGGACTCATTACGAGTCATTGGGTGTAAATCGTCGGATTTCCAGTGTTTACCCTAAATAGGTTCTGTGTTGACTACGACTGGACCCTATGAGCCATATGGTCCCATTAAGAGTGGTACCAGTTGGGCCGTAGGGTCAACAGTATGTGGGTGCCCTAACACTGTCTTGGTTATGACTCATGGTGATGAGCTGTAAGGTATGGTTACGAGTTGCATAGTAACCCTAGTCACTGATGACTAAATCCTAGCTTTGAAATTGAGGGCACTTTGGACAATTCCCTTCTCACCCAATTACAACCCCACATTCGTAAAGCACTTAAGTGGGGTTATTTATCATGCATAATATAATCAACACTTCTAAAATTCTCTCAAGTCTTCAAGCAGACATACTTCGGGTTTCTAAGAAGTAGGTCATCCAAGGGCTTAAGGGTGGAATTCTCTCCATAAACTTGGATATTTCAGGTATTTTACTCCTCCCTAAATGCTAATTTTTTAAAATTATCTGGTTTAAAGTATTGATCATATGGTATTGATGATGACTTTGAAACATGGGTTGAGAGTTTTGAATGTTTGTTATTGAACTATGTTTCCCATGGTTTACATTTGATTGTTCATGCTTTAATTTTGGTTTCAAACGTGTGGGGTGCATGGGTATGGAAATAAATAAGGGAATTGTGATTTCCCAAAACTTGAGACTTTTGAAGTGGTTATGACCTCAACCCCATAGTGTGGAAGTGGTTTTGAATATGAAAAGTATGCCTATTAAACTATTTTTGAACTATTGCATAATGTGAAGAGTCAATGAAGCATAATGGTTTTTAAATTGAACCTTTAGTGTTTTTGTAATTTCCCAAGTTAATGTATAATTTAACCAAGAGGGTTTTGAATTCCCCCTAGTGATTATAATCGGTTTGGAATGTTGATGTTACCATTCAAGTGTAGTTGGTATGACAATCCCAACAATGTATGCTTTGAATGTGTATTATGGTTCAATGAATGGGAATATGTGATACCTTTTTTAATTGGGCTTTAATAAGGGTTGTGTAGCTGAGTCATGAAAGTGGAGGTCCCAAGGGACCAACGCAGGAAACCGCAGGGTACTATATAATCGTGTGGTTCGAGTCCCCCTTATTATTATCACATAATTGAGAGGTTCGAGTCCTCCACATTATATTACTTAATTTGATGCCTATGTCACCTTGATATGATGGGATGTTGGAGTCCCCTATAGCGCATATGTATACCTTCTGTTTTGTGCGGCCATATGCACTGGGGCCCTACAAGCTGGGGAAGAGCTAGGACCATATAGCCCATGGGTTACTTATTATGTTATGACGGTTGAGCTACTCAATCTAAGCTAAAGTTTTAATGTGCATGTTAAGACTTGTTCCCTATCCCGACATGTGATATATATATATATATACATATAAATATCCATTTGATTATATGCCTTGGTTTTGAATGATTTTGAACTATTGATCACGACATTATGTTATCCTTAGACCTGAGTTACATGCTAGTGTTCACCCTACTAACCGTCTCTGGATGTTGTATCCCCACGTGATGCTGGTACCAGAGATACCTCTACTTTTCCTGCACAGAGTTAGGTAGGCCAGCTCGATTCATCGATTCGTGGCAGTGAAGTGGTGAGATTTCTTTCTCCAAAAGGCTTAGACATTTAATTAGTTTCCATTTTTAGATTAGAATTAAGAGTTTTAACTATCATTTTCATTGTCCTCTGTAGAGTCAGGGACATATCACAACCAAGATTGTTTTTTGATTCTTTTGTTAGAAGGCTTTGTTGGATTATTGTGAACTTGGGTGATGTTGGTAGGTTGTTTGGCCGGTTACCAGTTGTCGATTGCAGACATGATTTAAATATCATTAAGCTTATTCTTATCATATCTTGTTATATGTTCGTAATTCATCCAATCTTGAGGATGTTGTGTTCACTTGGTTAGGTATAGGGGGTGGTCTCTGGTCCATGTAGGACCTGAGATGCCTGTCATAGCTAGGACCTAGTTTGGGTCGTGACACTCGCGCACCTTTAGTAGAACCTCTACCTCTTACTACTAATATAGAAGTAGCCCTAAATACATAACGGGGACAGTCCTTGGAAAAATTTCCAACCTCATCACACACATAACAACATTTATGGCCCGACTCAATACGAAGAGTTACAGTTGTGCTAGAACGACCTCCCAAAGATACTTAAAAGAAGACCACTACCTGAACCCTGCAAGGTTGCCTTCACTGGTCTACCATGATATCTATGGAAGCCTCTAGAATCTCTACCTTGAAGAGCATGACCTTTGAACTCACACTGATGGTGCACCCTCTTGGCACCTCCCTGAAACGCTTAAAGAACAGACTCAGTCATCATAGCATGATCCACTATACTCTAAAATTATGCCCCATGCACTACCACCTAAGTCGTAGCTAGCAGAAGAGAAATATCCAACCCCTTTACTAACTTTTAAATCTTCTCATACTCGATGGAAATGCTGGAATAAGAATATCTAGACAAGGCATAAAAGCATGCATCATACTCTAAAACAGTCATGGAGCCCTGCTCTAAGTGATCAATCTCATCTCTCATTTGATCCCTCAAACTGTACGGCATAAACCTAATCATAAAGGCCTCAGCAAACTGGTCCCAAGTCATCTCTGGCAAACCAAAAGGTCTGCAACAAACAAATGACCTCTACTAATCCCTGGTTGTATCTCACAATTGGTAAGTAATGTAGGCAACCCAATGTGAATCAAGCAATCCAAGGGTATGCAACTTCCCAAGATAATCAATCAAGAACTCATAGCCATTATGTCCTACAGTACCACTGAACCTAGTAATAACTTAATGCGTGAATCTCTCAAACCTCTTTTGATTCTCAGAAGACATAATTGTGCTCATAAGAATAGGAGGCATAGTAAATCTTGTTAGCTGAGATCCCACCTGAGGAGGTAACATAGATGAAGGTTGAACTCCTGATCTTAGAATACCATACTTAAATGCCGACACAAAAGGGGTAACAACACTCAGATTTTGTGGAGTACCATAAGCAAATATTGGTACTACTAGAGGATCCACCCTCAGAACCGAAGGAACAATATAGGCAAACTTTGGCACAGACATAGGTACAATATGAAAAGCTGGAGGAACACCAGGTGCACTCAAGGGAGCACCCTCCAAATGGGTCAATAATCGAATTAATAACAACACGTACGAGTCATTTGCATTATCAAATATATTCCCAATCTTTCAAACGTTTGAAAAAAAAGATGCAAAGATATTAATCTTTCCTTTAACAAACTCAAAAATTAAGATGTGCTAAAGAACGCATACCTTCCGCATGAATCGCAGGAGCAGAAAATAGGTGAGGATACTTGGACTTCATGTCCTCCTCCGCTTCCCATGTAGATTCTTCCACCTTATGGTTCTGCTATAGAACCTTAACTGAAGCCACATCCTTGGATCATAATCAACGAAACTTTTGATCCAGTATCTTAACCATGACCTCTTTATAAGATAGAGAGTTTGAGATATCCAACCCCTCTAAAGAAAAAATTGAAGAATGATCACCAATGTACTTCCTTAATATGGAAACATAAAATACTGGATGAACATTAGATTAAACTAGAAGGCAACTCCAATTCATATGTCATATTACCAACTCTTCACAAAATTGCATAAGGACCAACAAACCAGGGTCTGAACTTTCCCTTCTTACCAAACCGCATTACTCTCTTCATGGGAGATACCTTTAAGAATACCCTATCCCTAAACTCAAAATCCAAGTCTCTACGCCTTACATCCATATAGAAATTTTGGCAACTTTGGGTAGCCTTAAGCCTATCCTGAATCACCTTCACCTTTTCCATAGCCTGATAGACCAAATTTGGTGTGGGTATGGATCAGGTGACCCAAATCGTTAAGATTTCAATAGATGGTGATTGGGTTTTTGTTATGGTTATGGTTTGGTGGTAAGGGTTATTAGGTATGGTGATAATTCATTTGGTTGGTCCCTTAATTAAATTAGTAACTTGGTGACATAACTTGGCTCTGAGAATGAGTGGCTCACTAAGAGCCGTGAGGATAGGGTATGAGTAGCATAGTTGAATCATATATTATCCAGTGTCAATCCATTTGGATTTTGTCTTGGGTATGACTGGACCTCTCCAGTCATATGGTGTGGTCACGAGTGGAAGTTAGGGAGTCATATAGTAGATAGTGTATGGGTTTCCAACTCACTATCTTGATAATGACTCCATGGTATGAGTCGTATATTATGGTTACGAGTTAAAAGGTCGACTCATAACCATCTGCGATAATTTTATAGTTTTAAGTTGGGGGTATTTTGGACATTTCTCCTTTATAAATCCCATTGATACACGACATAAAAAACCTTTGGAGGTTTCATTAACTTATTATTCCCAATCAAACACTCTTAAAATCTCTGTCAAACTCTCTTTCAAGCAAAAGGCTAGGGTTTTATCAAGATAATCAATTAAAACTTGTAAGGATGGTTTTTCTTCGTCTTCCTTGGTGTCTAAGGCATGTTACTCCTCCCTAATTGTTATTTTACAAAGATAATGTGTATTAATGTATGATTTTCATAATATTGTTATGGTTTGAAATAATGGTTGGGGCTTTTGGATGTTCATGGTTGAATAATGGTTCTCATGGTTTAATTATGTTTTCTTTCATACTTTTAATAAGATTTTGACATTGTGGGGTGCATGTTAATGGTTAATGGATTTCAAGGTATTATGGATTCCCCAAATTACTTGGTTATGGTTTTAAAACATATATTCCCTTAACCTATTTGTTAAAATGCCAACGAGAATGATTTTGTCACATGGTTTGACTACTCTTGATATCTTTGCATTGCATAAATGGTAATGGAACCTGAATTGTTCTAGTTAATTTTAAATAGTTTGTACAGGCCTTGAAGGCCATGGTTTTGGTTTAATTGGAAACTTTAAAGTCAACTTAGTTTAATGATTTTGGTATGGCATAAAAGGATAGAATTTCAAGCTCTAATTTTGGTATAATGATACCAACGGGTAATTCCTAAACAAAAGACTCCTTGGAAAATGGTTTGGCTATGTGTAAAAGGTTTAATTGGGCTTAAAATGGGTCGAGAAGTAAAATTATGGAAGGTGGGAGTCCTAAGAGGACCGGCACTAAAAACTAACATTTGTCGATGTGAGGGTGGTCTTGATGACCGTGTGCATGATGTCACAGTCTATACTTTGAAAGATGTACTATTCATCTCAGGTTCATTTTCTCCGTTTGTGTGGATAACACACACTGAGGCCCTTTCAGCAGTGGAAGTTGAACCCATATAGCCCATGGGTAGTTTTAGAATATTCAAGCTACTCAATTCAGGTTAAGATTTTAATGTATGCTAAACCTGGTTGCTTATCCTGACACGGTGTGTGTATGTGTATATACATATATATATGTATGTATATATATATATTTATATATATATATGTTTGTATATATATATATATGTATATGTGTCATTGCATATGGTTACTTGATTTGGTTTTGAATAAAGGCCTTATTTTATCTTTATCCCTGATTATATGCTAGCATTCACTCCACTAACCATCTTCGAGTACTATATCCCCATGTGATGCATGAACTGACCATACTACCATTTCTCCTGCTCAGTGACTTGGATTCAGGGATAGCTTTGAGTCAGATTGAAGTGGTGAGCTTCCATACTCCGAAAGACTCCATTTCATGCTATGGAATTCTTTTCATTATTTTATTTTTTGGATTTTGGTTTTGTCTATGGTTGGGGTCATGTCCTGACCAGAGGTTATGTGATTTTAGTTAGAGGCTTTGTTAGAAAACTATGGACATGGGCGATGTCGGTATTGGTGTCAACGTTGGTATTGTAATGGCATTGGGGTAGGCATCAGTTGGATATTTGATTGAGGTTGTTGGATTATGATTATAGACTTTATTTAATGTCCTTAAATTGTTATTGATTTATCTTGTTATATGTTCGGAATTCATCTGACATAGCGTGTCAGGTGGTTATGATTGGGTATTAGAGGTGGTCTTCGGTCCTTGTTAAACTTGAGTTTCCTGACACAACTGGGCTCTGGTTCGGGTCATGTCACTTTTAAACTTAGCCTGGATTGTGTAGCTTAACCGTCATAACATAAGAAGGCACCCATAGGCTATATAGGTCCAACTCTCCCCAGCTGGTAGGGCCCTAGTACGTATAGCTGCATGAACTAGAGGGTATACATATGAACTACAAGGGACTCAAACATCCCCGCATATCAAGGTGACACAAGCGCCCAATCATATACTATAATATAGGGGACTCAAACCTCCCTATCATAATGTAAAAACTAGGGGGACTCGAACCACCTGGTCATATAGACCCCTGCGTCAGCAACAGCGGTTTCTAGTATAGTTCCTTCGGGAACTCCACATTCACGACTCAGCTACACAACTCTCATTAAAACCCAATTAAAATAATTATCATACATTCCCATTCATTGACCCATGACACACATTTAGGGATACATTGTTGGTATCGTCATACCAACTACACTTGCAAGGTAACAATAATATGCCAAAACAATTTCGTTATTTGGAGAAATTTACAAGCCCCTTGGTTCAATTATGCAATAGTTTGTTAAAACACAAAACCCATAAGGTTCTGTTCAAAACCAATATGCCTCATTTAGCATTTTCAATCATACCATAGTTGAAATTAATTTAATGTGCATACTCTTCATATCAAAATCAATTTCATAATACCGAGGTCATTACCACTTCAAAAGTTACAAGTTGGGGGAAATCACAATTTCCTAGTTTATTCACTATATCCATGCACCCCATATGTTAAAAAACCAAATCTAAAGCATGAACAATTATATGTAAACCATGAGAAACATTGTTCAACAACAAACATTCGAAACCCTTTGCCCATGTTTCAAAACCAACAATTATACCATATGAACAACACTTTAAAACATATGTTTTTAACAAATTAGTAATTAGGGAAGAGTAAATGCCTGAAATACCAAGTTTCACGGAAAGAATTCTACCCTTGAGACCTTAGATAACCTACTTCTTGAAAAACCTAAGTATCTTGCTTGAGAAACTTGAGAGAGTTATGAAAATGTTTGATTATGTTATGAATAAGAAATAACCTTTATGAACATGGGGTTTTAATTGGGTAAGAAGGGAATTATCTAAAGTTCCCTCAAATTAAAAGATAAAATTTAGTATTCAGTGACTATGGGTTACCATATGACTCGTAAGATTTCATTATGACTCATTACCATGAGTCATAGCCAAGATAGTCTCCAGGACACATGCACACTGTTAACACTATGACTCAATTAATAGGACTCGTAATGGGACCCTATGACTTTTAGGGTCCAGTTGTAGTCAACACAAAAACCCTTTCGGGTATACACTGGACATCCTACAATTGCACCCAATGACTCGTAATGAGTCTTTATGACTCGTAGTGAGCTACTCGTACTCTGAACAGAACCTTGACACAAACTCACTATTTAGGCTACGATTGGATCCCTAGGATCCGTCAATACTTTTTACAACTCATAAGGGGGAGTCGTAGTCAGATCAATGAGGATAAAATTTTTGAAATTTTTAAGGATCAAAAACCCGAGGTGTTACATACTTCCCCCTTAGGATCATTTATCCTTGAATGATAAGACAAAGAATTTATTAGCACGATTTGACTCCAAACACATTCACACTTACCTTAAACAAAGACAAAAAACAAAGATGCCAAGGAATTTACAATTTTCTTTAAGAAAGATAGAAAACAAAAATGTTAAGGAACACACATACCTCAAGCATGATTATTCAAAAAGGGGAACAAAAATGGATACTTGGACATCATGTCCTCCTCGGCTTCCCAAGTAGCTTCCTCAACCTTTTCGTTCCCCCAAAGAACCTTTATTGAAGACACATCCTTTGTCCACAACCGATGGACTTGCCTATCCAAAATCTCAACCGAGACATCCTCATAAGACAAGGATTCTAAAATGCCCACCTTTTGCAAAGAAAAGACCATTGAAGGATCGCCCACACACTTTCTAAACATCGAAACATAAAACACTAGATGAATAAAACTCAAGCTAGAAGGCAACTCCAACTCATATGCAACTTCACCAACCCTCTTCAAAACCAAATACAGACATACATAACGGGGAATGAGCTTCACCATCTTCCAAAACTGCACCATTTCCTTCATGGGAGACACCTTCAATAACACTCTATCCCCAACCTCAAACTCTAGCTTCTTATACCTCACATCTGCATAGGACTTTTGGCAGACTTAAGTCTATCCTGAATCACCTTCACCTTCTCCATGGCTTGGTGAACTAAATCCAAGGAAAACATCTCCACCTCACTAACCTTGAACTACCTGATAGAAGACCTACATCTCATACCATACAATGCCTCAACAGACCCATCCCAATGTTAGAGTGGTAGCTATTATTGTATGCAAACTCTATAAAAGGTTAATGATTAAACCAAAAACCATCATAGTCTATCATGCAAGCATGGATCATATCCTCTAATGTCTCAATAGTTATTTTTTCTTGCCCATCCGACTGCGGGTGAAAAGCAGTACTAACACTTACCTTGGTCCACAATCATTTTTGAAATAACCACCAAAAGTGAGATGAAAACTACCTACCATAATCTGAGATGATAGAAATAGGAACCCTATGAAACTTTACAATCTCATGGAGGTATAACATCGCATAAACCTCTGCCAAAAAATTTGTCCACATTGGCAAAAAGTGAGAAGACTTTGTCATCGTATCCATGATTACCCAAACTGAATCAAAATGATTTCGAGACCAAGGAAGAAAGGTAACTAAATCCATGTTGATCACCTCCCATTTCCAAATAGGAAATATAATTTCTTGATACAACCCTCTGAGCGTCATGTGCTCAACTTTTACTTGGCACGCCATGCACTTAGAATAAAAATTAGCCACATCCCACTTTATATTGTTATACCAATACATTTATATAAGTTCATGATACATTTTTGTCTAACCAAGATGAAGAGCATTGTAATACTCTGGGAAATTTTTCATTGAAATTTTGTGCGTAAACGTGTTGGGTTCTATCTTCTAGAATGAATCATAAATTTTTCGTGTGGAATGTCTTAGATTATGACCCACCATTGCGTAGAGTATCAAAGAATATTTTCAAAGATATGTGGATCATCCAAAATGGACGCCCGAGCGACGAGTTATGAATATTTCGATCTAACCATGAATAGTAGTGAACAGCAAAATGTGCAAGAAAAAGTACTGAGACCTGGCGTATTTTTGCTCCAACTTTAAATGATCATAACTCCTTTTACATAATGATCTGGGTGATCTACTATATATCAACAGAAATCTCTGCGAGTTCTCTTTCCAATGAAATTGGTTTCATCCAATTTGTTTGTCTGAGCAAAAAGTTATGTTCGATCTACTTCAGCCTATCAAAAGCGAATTTTTGGGTCAATTTCAAACGATCATAACTCCTCATACACAATGATCTAGGTGATATACTATATATCAATGGAAATATATGAGATTCCTCTTTCTAATGAAAATGGTTTTATCCAATTTGGATATCAGAGTAAAACGTTATGGTTGATCCACTTCAGACTATCAAAACAGTCCACTAAAGGAAAGATTCAAGAATTATTTGATTTTTAGGGGCGTTTTGGTCATTCCTCCTAACCCAAAATCCGTCCAAACCTATATTAAAGCCTATTAGAAGCATTATATATTAGATTTCATCAAATTCCCTCAAAAAGAAAACCCTAAGCTCCTACATCCAACTTCAAGAACCTCCAAAGTTCACCATTAATTCTGTAAATTTATTCAAGATTCTATGTTCCTAGTTCAAGAACTCCAAGAACCATCGTTCAAAGGCACGATTAACATCTCAAAAACTAGTATTGATCTAAAGTTCATCATTCAAGGTATGTGGGGTTTTTTAACAAGAACTCTCTTTCGTTCTTGTGCCAAAAAGTAATTTTCTTTACAAAGGCATGATATTTATTTAATTTTTACGAATTTGAAGTATGAACCCATATCTTATGATGATTATTATGAAATCTTGATGTTTATGATTTTGAAAGATGAATTTACATGTGTGGAGATATAAAGCATGAATCTTGAATGATATTTATCATGATTTTTATATTTGGGTCGTGAATCCCCATTGAAAATTGTGTTTTTTTAGAAAGTGTGTGTTATAAGCACGTTGATGTTGAATATTTGAGATATTTGAATGATTTGACATTTTGGTCTTAATGGAGTTGTTTTGAACTCGAGTGTGAAAGAAATTCACAACGTGGTTGATTTTGATAAATGGGAAGCATGATGGCTCCCGATGTATATTTATATATTACTGAAATTGTGTTATTGTGGATTATCTTTGAAATGATCTGATCTAAGTCTGGGAGAAATCTTTAGCACCGAGTGGGAGGTATAAAGCGACCTTACTTCCCTAAAACTACGTGCCCCCGTAGGAGTAAGCCAATGGCTGATTTATATAGTGATCACTAGTTTGTATGGATTTGATATTGATAGTCCTACTCTGATGGCAAGGATAGGACGGATCTCCCCAACATGGGTTGTACGTTGGACTCCATGTAGCTCACATGGTTTATGTCGGTTATAGGATCTCCCACCTTATGTCTATGGTGAATAGTGAAGTGATTTGAAAGTGGAATTGTGAAAGTTATTCTTTTGAAAGATTTAAATGATATTTACATTATGAGAATTGATATTCTTGATGAACTGAAAGTGATTGTCAAATTATATAATGACTCACATGTGTTATTGTACTTATTTCATCCTCTCATGATTATGATGATTTTCTTCGGGCTATGTGAGTCTTTCATACATCCTGCATATTTCTTATAAATATTTATGATGATGATGTTTATACAACTGCATACACCTCCATATACTCGGTTCCTTTACATAGTACTAACCCACATCTTTAGATGTGGGTTACATTTTCTCAGAATGTAGGTTCACGTGCTAAGTTTCAGGTTTGATAGTGATTCTTTGGGCACACTGTTATACATCCTCTATTGTGGTAAGTCCTCATGTTATGAGGACGTGATGTCTGATGTTGGTTTCACGAAATCGTTTATATTTTATAACTGAGTATGAGTTAGTTGGGGAATGTCTCAATGCCTCGCTGGTTTTATTGATTTTCTTAGAGGCTTGTCATACTAGTATAGATGTTGGGAGTTGACTAATAAGTCGTATTTTGTTATCTTTCTAAAATTCCTTTATTCTTGGATGATGATTACTCTGTTGATATTTGAGGGTTATTTATGAAAACCCCATTGATTTGTGTTGAATTGAATGAAATCGCTCAAAGGGTTAGCTTGGGGCTACTCGTAGCCTCAAGCACCATGTAATGCTCTGGAACCCATTTTTCGGGGCGTTACAAACTTGGTATTAGAGCCTAAGGTGTCCTGGGGAGTCTGACAAACCGCGTTAAGTAGAGTCTTGATCATCGGTGTGTAGTGCGCCACATATATGAGCAAGAGGCTACAAGACGTTTTAGGAAAAAATGTGATTCCTTCTTTCAAAAGTCTATCGTGCTTAAAGTGTCTCTCTCTAATATTGATTCGTTCTCTCCTCTTTCAATAATATGCCTCCACGTCAAGCGAGAAGAAATAATGATGGTCAGCAACCTCAACCCGCTGACCTATTGAATGAAAACATGTCTTATGCTGAATTTTGGCCAGCCTTTCAGGCGCTAGCCCAAGCTGTTACTTCAAATATTCAGGCAAATCCGGCCCCAGCTCTACAGCAGCAGGGAGGTGATTCAGCTACTGTCAGGATCCATCACTTTATACGGATGAATCCACCGAAATTTTATGGGTCTAAGTCTAATGAGGATCCACAGTTGTTTTTAGAGAAGGTGCAGAAGATTACTCAGGTGATGCATGTATCTGAGGAACATAGTGTGGAGTTGGCTACGTATAGGTTGAAAGACCTTGCTTATTACTGAGTTGTTGCTTAGAGGAAAGGTAGAGGTGAGGGAGTTGTCCCTACAACTTAGCAAGAGTTCTAAGATGCATTCCTGGATAAGCTTTTCCCTTTAGAGATGAGGGAGGCGAAGGTGGAAGAGTTTATGAACCTGCGACAAGGCTCTATGACTATTAGGGAGTACTGTCTAAAGTTCAATCAGTTGTCCATGTATGCTCCTGACTTAGTGGCTAATAATCTGGCTAGTATGAGTATGTTTGTGACTGAAGTGTCTAGTTATATGGTTAAGGAGTGTAGGTCTACTATGCTGAATAGTGAGATGAATATTTCTAGGTTGATGACTCATGCCCAATAGATTGAGGCAGACAAGATTAAGGAGAGAGATAGAATAAGAGGGAATAAGAGAGCTAGGTCCGAGCAACACGGAAAGGGTCAAACTAGATCGTATGGAGGGAGTCGCCCTCAGTATCAGGATCATTCATCTATGCCAGCACCATCATCTGCTAGTGATCCCATGCCTAGAGGTGGGCAGGAGCAAGGTAGCAGGTCATATGCATCCAGGTCCCAGTATAGTGCTTGCAGTAAGCCAAATCGTCCCCTGTGTCCTAAGTATGGTAGGGCTCATTCGGGTGAGTGTTAGGATGAGAAGAGGGGTTGTTTCCGGTGAGGTAACATGGGTCACAGAGTTAGAGATTGTCCACAGGATGGACAAGGGCATCGTGACTATCACCCTCAAAACCAGACTTAGACTGTTAGTGCTCCAGTTCCAGCAACTCACCCAGCCCCAGCTCAGGGTGCCTCTTCTAGCAATACTGGCAGGCAGCGCTAGAATAGATTCTATGCTTTATCTTCCCTCCAGGAATAGGAGGACTCTCCCGATGTTGTTATTGGTATGCTTCGTATATTTCAGTTTGATGTGTATGCTTTGTTGGATCCTGGATCCGGTTTCTCATATGTTACACCTTTGATTGCTGTGAATTTTGAAATGATTCCTGAGATTATTCCTGAGCCTATCCTAGTTTCTACCCCAGTGGGTGATTCGATTGTTGCCCAGAAAGTGTATAAAAAGTGTCCTGTTACTGTTTTTCATAGAGTCTTATTGGCTGATCTGATTTAGTTAGACATAGTAGATTTTGATGTGATTCTGGGTATGGACTGGCTGTATTCTTCTTATGCCTCTGTTGATTATCGGACCCGAGTGGTCAAGTTTTAGTTTCTGGGTGCATCCGTGTTTGAGTGATCTGGGAATTCTATGCCACCAAAGAGTCATTTTATCTCTTACCTCAAAGCTAGAAAGCTTATTTCCAAGAGGTGTATTTACCATTTGGTTAGAGTCAAAGACACTAAGTCTGAGACTTCAACTCTCTAGTCTGTTAACGTCGTCAATGAGTTTTCTGATGTATTTCTGAATGATCTCCCAGGGATACTTCCTGATAGAGAGATAGAGTTCAAAATTGATCTTCTTCCCGATACTCAGCCCATTTCTATTCCTCCTTACCGTATGGCCCCTGCAGAACTTAAGGAGTTGAAAGAGAAACTCAAATATCTACTATATAAGGGTTTTATAAGGCCCAGTGTTTCTCCTTGGGGTGCTCCTATGTTGTTTCTGAGAAAGAAAGATGGCTCTTTGCGTATGTGCATCGATTACCGCCAACTAAATAAAGTCACCATCAAAAATAAGTACCCCTTTTCGAGAATAGATGATTTGTTTGACCAATTGCAAGGTGCAAGTTATTTCTCAAAGATAGACCTTCGTTCCGACTATCATCAAATCAAAGTTAGGGAGTGTGACATCCCGAAAACCGCTTTCCAAACTCGTTATGGCCATTTTGAGTTTCTTGTTATGTCTTAGATTATGACCCACCATTGCTTAGAGTATTGAATAAGCCTTTCAATGGTAAGCTCTGCGAGTCCTCTTTCCAATGAAATAGGTTTTATCCAATTTTCTATCGGAGCAAAAAGTTTTGGTCGATCTACTTCAGCCTATCAAAAGCGAATTTTTGGGTCAACATAAAACGATCATAAATCCTTGTACACAATGATATAGGTGAGATACTATATATCAATGGAAAGATATGAGAGTCCTCTTTCTAATGAAATTGGTTTCATCCAATTTGGATATCGGAGTAAAACGTTATAGTTCATCTACTTCAGACTATCAAAACAGTCCACCAAAGGATAGATTCGAGAATTATTTGATTTTTAGGGGCGTTTTGGTCATTCTCCCTCACCCAAAATCCGTCCAAACCCTATATTAAAGCCTATTAGAAGCATTATATGTTATATTTCATCAAATTCCCTCAAAAAGAAAACTCTAAGCTCCTACATCCAACTTCAACAACCTCCAAAGTTCACCATTAATTTTGCAAATTTATTGAAGATTCCAAGTTCCTAGTCTAAGAACTCCAAGAACCATCATTCAAAGGCACGATTAACATCTCAAAAACTAGTATCGATCTAAAGTTCATCATTCAAGGTATGTGGGGTTTTTTAACAAGAACTCTCTTTTGTTCTTGTGCCAAAAAGTAATTTTCTTTACAAAGGCATGATATTTATTTAATTTTTACGAATTTGAAGTATGAACCCATATCTTATGATGATTATTATGAAATCTTGATGTTTATGATTTTGAAAGATTAATTTACATGTGTGGAGATATAAATCATGAATCTTGAATGATATTTATCATGATTTTGATATTTGGATCATGAATCCCCATTAGAAATTGTGTTTTTTTGAGAAAGAGTGTGTTATAAGCACGTCTTGATGTTGAATATTTGAGATATTTTGAATGATTTGACCTTTTGGTCTTAATGGATTTGTTTTGAACTCGACTGTGAATAAAATCCACAACATGGTTGATTTTGATAGATGGGAAGCATGATGGCTCCCGATGTATATTTATATATTACTGAAATTGTTTTGTTTTGGATTGTCTTTGAAATTATCTGAGCTAAGTCCAGGAGAAATCTTTAGCACGGAGTGGGAGGTATAAAGCGACCTTACTTCCCTAGAACTACATTCCCCCATAGGAGTGAACCTGAGGCTGATTTATATAGTGATCACTAGTTTGTGTGGATTAGATATCGATAGTCCTACTCCGATGGCAAGGATAGGACGGCTCTCCCCAACGTGGGTTGTACGTTGGACTCTATGTAGCTCACATGGTTTATGTCGGTTATAGGATCTCCCACCTTGTGTCTATGGTGAATGGTGAAGTGATTTGAAAGTGGAATTGTGAAAGTTATTCTTTCGAAAGATTTAAATGATATTTACATTATGAGAATTGATATTCTTGATGAACTGAAAGTGATTGACAAATTATATGATGACTCGTATGTGTTATTGTACTTATTTCATCCTCTTATGATTTTGATGATTTTCTTCGGGCTATGTGAGTCTTTCATACATCCCGCATATTTCTTATAAATATATATGATGATGATGTTTATACAACTATATACACCCCCATATACTCGGTTCCCTTCCATGGTACTAACCCACATCTTCGGATGTGGGCTGCATTTTCTCGGAATGTAGGTTCAAGTGCTCAGTTCCAGGTTCGACAGTGATTCTTCGGGCACACTGTTCTACATCCTCTATTGTGGTAAGTCCTCAGTTGGGGCATGTCTCAATGGCTCTCTGGTTTTATTGATTTTCTTAGAGGCTTGTCAGACTAGTATAGATGTTGGGAGTTGACTAATAAGTTGTATTTTGTTATCTTTTTGAAATTCTTTTATTCTTGGATGATGATTACTCTGTTGATATTTGAGGGTTATTTATGGAAACCCCATTGATTTGTGTTGCTAAATGAAAATGGATCAAAGGGTTAGCTTGGGGCTACTCGTATCCTCAAGCACCGTGTGATGATCCGGGACCCATTTATCGGGGCGTTACAAGCATAGCGTGACTCATCTGCCTCAGCTAAAATCCTCTCACGTAATCCATCTATGTCCGGAACACATAACCTCCCCTGGTACTGTAAGGTACCATCACCACTAATATTAAAAGCCATCACCTTATACCCACCTACATCACCCTTGATCCTCATCAAGAGAGGATCCAACACTTTTTTCTCATTTACTTCAGCACTAAGAGACGACTACGCCACCTTCTGCACAAACACACCACCATCCTTAGAGTCCAATAGATGACCCCCAAGGTTAGCCAAATGGGAACATCATTTACTAATTCTCTCTTTCCTTCATCCACATTATCCAAACTTCCTATGGATAACCTGCTAAGAGTATCAGCAACCACATTAGCTTTACCTGGATAGTAGTAAAGACTCATGTTGTAATGCTTGAGTAGCTCAAACCATCTCCTTTGCCTGAGGTTTAGTTCCTTCTAAGTAAACACATACTGCAGGATCATATGATTGGAAATGATATCCCCATGCACGCCATACAAAGAGTGACGCCAGATTTTCAATGCGAACACCACAGCAAATAGCTCCAAGTCATGAGTCAGATAATTCTTCTTATGCATCTTTAACTATCTAGAGGCATAAGATATTATCTTGATATGTTGCATCAAAACGCACCCAAGACCCACACGAGATGCATCACAATAGACTACAAAACTATTAGAGCCTTCAGGCAAGGTCAGGACTGAAGCCGAGGTTAAATTATCCTTTAACTTCTCAAAACTACCCTCACAAGCATCAGACCACAAGAACTTTACCTTTTTCTGAGTCAGCTTAGTCAATGGGGTAGCTATAGTTAAAAATCTTTCCACAAGCCTCTAGTATTAATCGGCTAAACCTAAGAAGCTCCAAATATTGGTTGGAGTCGTGGGTCTAGGCCACCTCTTAGCCACTGCAACATTCTGTGGATCCACCAAGATCACTTCACTAAAAATGCATGACCCAGAAAAGTGACAGCATTCAACTAGAATTCACACCTTAAAAATTTGGCAGACAACTGTTATTTTTCAAGGTCTGTAATACAATGCAGAGGTAATTAGCATGATCCACCTCACTCTTAGAGTACACCATAGTATCATTTATGAACACATTGATGAAAAAATCCAGAAACTAAAGGAAGACCCTATTCATCAACTCCATGAATACCATCAGGGCATTCGTCAACCCAAAAGATATAATCAGGAACTCAAAATTCCCATATTGGGTATGAAAAGCAGTCTTAGGGAATCCATCTCCCTAATATTTAGCTAATGATACCCAGACCAAAGAATAATCATGGAGAAAATTATAGCACCCTGAAGCTGATCAAATAAATCATATATCCTAGGAAGAAAGTACTTCTTATTTATCATTACCTTATTCAATTGTTGGTAATCAATACACATCCAAAGGGAACCATCCTTCTTACACATGAATAAAACTGGTGTACCCCATAAAGACACACTAGGACAGATGAAACCTTTGTCCAAAAGCTACTTTAGTTGATCCTTCAGCTCCTTCAACTCTACTGGAGCCATTCTATATAGGGGAATAAAAATAGGAAGAGAGTCTGAAACAAGGTGTATCCCAAAATCAATCTCTCTATCAGGAGGAACACCAGGAAGGTCGTTTGGAAACACCTTAGGAAATTTATTTACCACCGGGAAGGAATGTGAGGAAGGACCCTCTGAGTTAGAATCCTTAACCAAGACCAAATGATAGAGACACCCCTTGGAGATTAATCTTCGATATCTAAGATATGATATGAACCTTCTCTTAGGAGCTAGAGAACTACCCTCCTATTTAATAACAAACTCATTAGGGAATTTATAGATAACCTTATGGGTCTGACGGACTAGAGAAGCATAGCACGAGTGTAACCAATCCATTTGTAATATGACATCAAATTCCACCATGCCTAATTTAAATAAATCCACCAAAGTCTTCCGACCACCCACAAATACGACACAGCACCTATAGACTCTTCTATCAACCACAAAATCTCCTATTAGGGTAGAAATAGAAAAAAGGTCCAAAATACACTTGGGACCAAAACCAAAATGCACAGCCACAACTAAGGTCACATAAGAAAGAGTGGACCCCGAATCAAGTAAGCACACATCATGGGTAAAGAGTTTCAACATACAAGTATTGATATCAGGTGGTGCCTTAGACTCCTGAGGAGTAGTGAGAGCATAAAGTCAATTCTAGCCTGTGCTAGATCTAGATGGTGCACCTTTGGTGCTGGAGCTAAAGAAGAGGCAACAAGAACTTTGCTTGCCCCAAAAGCAAACTTACTAATAGGACAGTTTCTAATAGTGTGCCCTGGATGACCACAGTTAAAGTACTTGTCCTTTGTTTCATCATAGTAACCCGGATGCAATTGACCACAAAATCTTTAGCGAGGATATGATGGAGATGATTGAGCCCCGCTAGCCTGATATTAGGCACCTTATGCCCTATAATTATTTCTACTCTGAAAAAGTCTGTCACCATACGGCTTTGGGTAGGGAGCACTAGCCATCGAGTGAGACCCACAATTACCCCACCTCTTCTTGGACCACTTTCCACCATCCCTCTGGTGTTAGCCATCATACTGATTAAAAAATATGAACTTCTTATTCTACCTCTCCCCAATTTTAGCCTGCTTCTTCTTTTCTTCCTCAACCTGTTGTATGTACATAACTAACCTATAAATATCCATGTACTTATTCAGTAAGGCAGCCTTACTCTCCAAAATCAAGTCTCGAGACAACCCAAAAGCAAACTTTCTCATTCTATCCCTAAGCTAGAAACCAACTCTGGAGCATACTGAGACAACTGGTGAAATTTCAAGTCATACTTCTTGACTGACATCTTGCCTTTCTTTAGATTAACAAACTCTTCTACCTTCTCCTCCCTTAAGTCCTAAGGAAAGAAGTGGTCCAGAAAAGCATGAGAGAAATTATCCCACAGGGATGACTCAGCATCTTCACCCTTTGACTTTTCCCATTCCTCTTACCATTAGTATGCAATATCTTTTAGTTAGTAGGCAGCAAAATCTATGCTCTCCATGTTAGTATCATGCATAATGCACAAGAACATTTCTATCTCATCAATAAAACCCTGAAGTTCCTTCTCAACCTTAACACCAGTGAACACAGAAGGGTTCAACCTCATAACTGGCTAACCCTTGTGGCCTAAGAAGATGGAGTAATAGAAGCACAATGCTCAGCCTGAGAAGCTACCAACTATGCCAATATATGAATAGACTGACAAAACTCAACATTCGTCACATCTGCCTGAGGAGCTCGGGGAAGACTGGAAGGGACCAGTGGAACTTCAAGAGGCCAATCAGGAACTGGACTCCTAGACTGGGTTTATACCCCATAAGCAAAGTGTGTCCTATTATCATTATCCCTAAGTGGGATAGAGTAGTTTCCATGAGCTTCAGATCGTAGGGGAGGTATGACCTGAAAAGCAAAAAAAGGGTATTAGAGAATATTTTAGGACCTTAGACTATACAGCTTGAAAATAGAGCACAAGAAAGAGAAACATTTGTAAATGCCTCATAGCCTCTCCCTTATGAATGTGGCATGCAACACACCCTTAAAAGAGATGCTACTCGACACAATTTTGTCGGTCTCCCAATTGACCATATACTGAGGGGTATGATACCAATCAGATATGACCTGAACTAGAGCCAAGTTGTGTTGGGCATCTCAAGTCCAACCGAGATCGAAGACCACCCTAATACCCAATCATGATCATCTGTCACCCTTTATCGGATGAATTCTGAACATATAACAAGATAAACTAATAATAATTTAAGGACATTAAATAAAGTCTGTGCTCATAATCCAACAACCTCAACCAAATATCCAACTGATGCCAACCTTAATGCCAATATCAATACCAAGTTTGACATAAATACCGACAATACTCATGCCTATAATTGTTTGATAAAGCCTCTAACTAGAATAATATAATATCCAATCAAGGTCATAGTCAAAACCAAAATCCAAAAAATAAACTAATGAAAAGAATTTCATAGCATGAAATAGAGTCTTCTGGAGTATAGAAGCTCACAACTTTAATATAACTCAAAGCTATCCTCAAATCTAAGTCACTGAGTAGGAGGAATGGTGGTATGGCCAATTTTTGCATCGTATGGGGATAGAGTGCCCGAAGATGATTAGTGGAGTAAATGCTAGTATGTACTATGGGATAAAGATAAAATAATGCCATTATTCAAAACCAAATCAAGTAACCATATCCAATCACACATATACATATATATATACCGTGCTAGGATAGGGAATCGAGTTTAGCAGGCATTAAAATCTTAATCTGGATTGAGTAGCTTAATCATTCTAAAACTACCCACGAGTTATATGGTTTCAGCTCCTTCTGCTGAAAGGGGCCCGATACATGTTAACCGCATGACCAGAGAAAAAAAATTTGAGATAACTAGTATATCTCCCAAAACATAGATTTGACATCATGCACACATTCACCAAGACCACTCTCACATCAGTAAATATGAGTTTTAAGTGTCTGCCCCCAGGACCCCTACCTTCCATGATTTTTCTGCTCGACCCTCTTTAAGCCCAATTAAATCTCTTACACATAACTAAACCATTTACTATGGAGTCTTTGTTTAGGGATCAACCGTTGATATTGTCATACCAAAATTAGAGCTTGCAAGTCTATCCTTTTATGCCATACCAAAACCATTAAACTAAGTTGACTCTAAAGTTTCCAATTAAACTAAAACCATGACCAAAAAGGCCTTTCCAGATGACTTAAAATTAACCAGACCAATTTAAGTTCCATTACCATATATGCAATGCAAAATGTCAAGAGTATTCAAACTATGAGACAAAATCATTTTCATTAGCATTTTAACAAACAGGTTGAGGGCACATAAGTTTTAAAACTATAACCAAGTAATTTGGGGAATCCAGAATGCCCCAAAATCCATTCACCATTAACATACATCCCACAATGTAAAAATCTTATTATAAGCATGAAAGAAAACAAAATTAAACCATGAGAAACATTATTCAACGATGAACATCCAAAACTCCCAACCATTATTTCAAATCATAACAATATCATGAAAATCATACATTAAGACACATGATCTTTGTAAAATAATAATGAGGGATGATTAACATTCCTAAGACACCAAGGAAGATGAAGAGAAACCACCCTTGAAAGCCTTAATTGATTATCTTGATGAAACCCTAGACTTTTGCTATAAAGAGAGTTGAGAGATATTTTAAGAGTGTTTTATTAGGAATAAAAGGTTAATGAAGCCTCCAAAGGTTTTTTATGTCATGGTATAAAAAGGAGTTACAAAGGGGAAAAAACTAAAATGCCCCCAACTTAAAACTGTACAATTACCGCATGTAATTACGAGTCGACCCTTTCACTCGTGACCATAACATATGACTTGTACCATGGATACATAACCAAGATAGTGAGTTGGACATCCATAATTATTCCACCATACGATTCGCTGACCTCTACTCATGACTTGACTATACGACTGGTATGGTCCAGTTGTACCCAAAACAAAATCCAAAGGGATTGACACTGGACAACATACAAATCTACTATGCTACTCGTACCCTATACCCGTGTCTCTTAGTGAGACACTTGTACTCAGATCCAAGTCAAGTCACCAAGTAACTAATTTCATAAAGGGACTGACCAAACAAATCGTCACCACCCCTAACAACCCGTACCACTAAATTGTAATCATAATAGAAATCCAACAACCATCTATTGTCCCTCTAATGATTTGGGTCGCCTGACCCATACCCACACCATATGACTCATATGGTGAGTTTTTTCTCTGGCAATGAGTTTAAAACTCAGGAAATTTCCAAGGGTCAAAACCTAAGGTGTTTCAAAAAGTACATGCTAAGCCTTGTTCTTTATCCCAACATATTTCTTATGTATGTATTATGATGTGAAATATATGGTATTGAAATGATTGAACTTGACATTATTTTATCCCCTATCCCTGAGTTAAATGATAGTTTTTACCCCCACTAACTACCTCTGTACGTTGTATTCCCATGTGATACAGGCAACGAAGATACTTCTACTTTTCTTATAAAGAGTTAGGTTGATCATCTCAGTTCGTCAGTTCATTATGGTGAAGTGGTGAGCTTTCATTCTCTGGAAGGCTTAGCTATTTCATCTATTTCCATTCTTAGGTTTGAGTTGATAGTTTTTATTATCATTAACATTATCATTGTCATCTTTCAGAGTTGGGGACATGTCTCGACCAGGACTGGTTTTTTATTCTTTTGTTAGAAGGCTTTTTTTGATTACTGTAGACTTGGTGATGTTGTAGGTTGTTTGGCCGATTACCAGTTGTCAGTTATAGATATGATTGGGGTATCATTAAGCTTATTCTTATGCTATCTTGTTTTACGTTTTGAATTCATCTGACGTTGGGGATGTTTTGTTCACTTAGTTGGGTGAGGGGGTGGTCTTTAGTCCAGGTGGGACTTGAGATGCCCATTACAACTAGGCCCTAGTTTGGGTCATAATATTTTACTCCTTGCATGATTTTTTAAACATCAAATAAACCTATTTCCCTCAATTTTCAAAGATTAAAGTCCATTTTTCTCTTCTCTAACTCCCAAGTCAAGAACATTCAAGGGTTTTATAAGAATTTCAACCTTCAAGCTCAAAAATATAGATTCTCCTTAATTTTTTTGGTATTTCAGGCATGTTTCTCTTTCCGTAACTTGAACTTTACATTGTGGCATTAAATTATTGAATATTCATGTGATTTAAATTGATGGGTTTGAAATTGGGTTGAGGGTTTTTGGCTCTTCTTGCTTAAATTACTTATCCCATATTTTAAATGGATTGTTGATATTTTAATTGATGGTTTTGGGACTGAATTGGTGCTTTGTTTTAGTGGTTGGAATGGGGACATGGGTTTTCCAAAATTAATAAATTTTGTCTTGATAATGGTATTAACCTCAACTCACTTTGTAAGCTGTATTTTGAGCGTGAATAATTGCATAGCTTAACTTGTCTTCTGAACCTACTTCATTGCATTAAAGGATAATAGATAAAATATGTGGATAGACTTGATGGCCATGATTTTAGACATTAAATGGAACTTTGGAGTCTAATGGTTATACAGATTGGTTTGGCATAATTATATTAGCTCGCAAGCATATTGGTATGATAATACCAAGTTGGTAAATGCCTTAATGAAAAACTTCTGGGTTAATGGTTGGGTTACGTGCAACAATTCTAATTTAGCTTAAAGTGAATTGTGTAGCCTACTATGAAGATGTATGTCCAGGGGGATCAACACTAGAAATCATATTTGCTGACATTGGGGGTCCATATGATAATGTGGTTAGTATTTGGGGGGGATGTAGCCTTAGTGTCTTTAGCCTTTCCTTGGTTTTTCCTTGGTATATATAAATAACACGTATGGGAGCCCTTACAGCAGGGGAGATAGACCATATATCCCATGGGTGCCAATAGGCCAGATCGAGCTATATAGTTTAGGTTTATATTTTGAACTCTGATGTTCTTGGCCCTTATCCTTGTAACAACCTAAAATTTGATGAAATATGTGAAATTTGTGATTTTAAATAATTTGACTATTTTTCTCATCCACATAGTTGCATTACAGTATTTCTAGGATGTAGGGGTGATTTACACAATTTTTGATGTATTTTGGTACCATTTGTGTGATATTATGGTTTTTAGAGGCTTTGAGAGCCTTATTTGGACTTACATGGTTATCTTTTGATGCAAAAAATAGATGGTTGAAAGGACTATGCCAGCAGATCCAAAATGTCAATTTTAGGGTGTTAACATGGTTGGTGTGGTTTTATGGCTTTCAAATCTCATTTCGATCATCGATTTGGAAAATTGTTATTTTGGATTTTGGGATTTGGCTTTGTGAAAACAATATTTCTTTGAAATTGTGATATCACAATTGAGTCCAAAGCATCGAATTTAGTGTAGTTACATAGTTTGCTAGCATATATCAGTTTTCAAACGAATCTCGGGCACCCCGTTGAAGTCTGTTTTGGACTTAGAAAATCTAGTGCACCAAGTTGCTGGTGAAACCTAGATCACAAAGGGTAAAACTTATTTGAGGAATGCGTTTAATGCCTTATGTAGTAGGTAACATGATATGAGTACAAATATCCCCCTTTTGCTCGATTTTTGATCATTTTTTATTTTGCCTCTTGAGAGCTAAACCTTAAAATAGTGTGAGAGCTTAAAAGTTAAACTTGTGATTGCTTGTGTATCTTGATTAACATATATTTCTTGATTCTCTTACTGATTTAAGGTGAGAATTCACCCTTTACTTTATCAAATTTCTTGACTAATTGTTCAAAAGACCCCAAAATATTAGTACTTGATTTAGCCCCAAATTCTAAACCTTGTCGCTTAAATAATGTTCTTAATCCTATAATTACTAGTTTTTCTCCAATTTTATCTTTAAAACAACTTCGATTCTAGATTTTAAAATGGATTTCAAAAGTTTTACCTGGTAAAGTTCAAAAATAATTTTTCTTCGATTTGAACCTCATTTTTTACTAGATTAGACTTGGGTTTTCAATTGTAGATTTCTAAAGGTATGGAGAACATATTTTTGAAGTAAAGTTATAGTTTTGCCCTTCTTTTCAAAAACCCATTTTGGAGGTCCATTTTGACCTTGAACTAAAAGTAAGCAATATGGGTATTGTTAGCCTTGTTTTGATGCATAGATTTTATATTTCTTGGTTTTAGTTGATTTTGAGACCATTCGTGAGAAGTAAGGCTTTGTGGTTAAACTGTTGCGAGCTAGTTTTGGCCTTTGAGTTAGGCTATGGCTTAACTCTTTAGATTTGGCTGGGTAGTTAATTCGTATATAAAATGCATGTTAAGGGAATGGGAACTAATCATGAAATTGGATATCTTAATGTGTTATTTCCGTGTGGGGGCCTATATGTGATGAAATTGTTAAAATTGAGATATTGTGCAATATGTATGACCGTTTGGGGTCCTATATGATGTTGATAGCATAAAAACATATGAGTAATTATTTTTTATTGTTGAAAATGCCTTTTTTGGTATCGTTGTGTATTGTGGTGTATTCATACTTGTTGGAATATGAAACATGTGTAAATTCATGGATGGACGAAAATAATGAGTGAGTATTGGCTCACGTGGTTGTGGAAATGTAACATTGTGATTGATTGTGGAAATAAATCATTGTGGTTGGTTGTGGAAATACTCAGTGATTGGTTGTGAGCATTACATGATTAGACTTTGGACATTACATTATAGAAAGAAAAATTAGCCAACTAAAAAAAGACCTACGGGTTAAGAAATAAACACAGCATTCAGTAGTGACCAACACAAAAAATCAGCTTGCTTTTTAAGCTAAAGAAGAAGTTCGAAGGAGGAAGAAAACAAGGGTTTGATCGGGGATTTCTTTTGGGCTTAAGGTAAATCCATTCCTATATCTTTATCATGATTTTTCGTCTAGGTAATTAATTTTGGGTACTGAAATTTGATTATCAGAGACAAGAAATTTACACGGTAAGGTGTGATTTTGGGTATGAAATTTGATGAATTCAAAAAAATCCTGAAATTCTAGAGTTGCGTAGTTAAAGTAGTTATGTTTTAGCCTAAACCAATAAATTAACACAAGATTGATTAATGTGATCATAGATTCAATCGAAGAAGGTCATGTAATTTGTTTGTAGTGACAAGTTTGGTATTACGACAAGTGTACTGTGAGTAGTAACCTTGCCAAAATTTGTGTTTCTTAACTTTCTTATTTTATACATGATTTTGATGAACAAGAGTTACTGAATGATTTGAAATTGCACGTAGGTCAAGTCTCTTACTTGATATGATACTGAAATAGTTATTTGACATGATCTCAATATTTTAAGACATATTTGACGTTACTTAAGGTATGATTATGGATGTTATGAAAGTTCTTCACTTGAGAAATAAGTATTTTGACATGTGTTTCATTAAAATTTATATTCGATATATTTTGATATGAACTGAAATGCCCTATACTATTTTGAAAATGCTTTTATATGAGTACCTAATGTTTAAAAAGAAAGTTTAAATGGGAGTAGACCTTGATTTGGATTCCGTAGCCAATGTAGAGTTCGTTAGACCTGGTGCACCTTGTATTTATAGATTACTGTTACATCCCTAGCTAGTAGGAAGGTAGAACTAGTATACTATTACTGATTTCCCTAGAGTAGGGACATATTGAGCCCCGCACTTATTCGCATGGACAGTAATTTATTTATTTATTATGTTCTTTTCCTTGAAAAATCTTAGTCTCTCCATAGTCATTTCCTGAGAGTTTGAGTATTCTATTATTTTTATGGACTCGTGGAGTATTTGGCTTATTCTCACAGTTTGGAGATGAATTTCTTATTGATATATCACAGTGAATAGATTGTTGATTCTATTGGTGAATCGTTTGTTGATGTTGGGTCATTGTGTTCGTAATTTGAGATAGTAAATTTTGTTAATAGGCCCAAAAATAGGGAAAACTTTATCCAATTTTCTATAGAATACTGACGAGGCTTTTTTTGAGCTCTAACCTCCTTAGCGTTGGTCATGATCCTATTTTGTGTCGTGACAGATCACGTGAGTATTAGGAGTAGTGATGGTTGTAAGTGGTGCTAAGACAAGTAATGTTTGAGAGTAAAAGTTGTTTCTCAAGACATAAGTTTGTTCTGAGTGAGTGGTTCTTACTAACACTCATATGATCAACACTAATACTCACTAAATCATGTTTTTAATTGATGTGGACTCTCACATGATGTAATTAAGTTGAGTTATAATGTTCAAATGATGCAATTACTTACTAATTTAATTTAATTTAATTTAATTTCTCCTTTTCTTATCTATGTAAGTACATCATAGATAAGAAGATCTATAATAGATCCGGTACTATATTCAAACACGAAAACGTTTAAAGTCTAGCATCTTTCAAATGAATTTATAATAAAGGCAGGTATATGTGTAGGATTAAGTTAAAATAAAATAATTAACATAAAAATATTAGAAAATAACTGTCACACCCCTGTTTTTCACCGCATCCGACCCCGCTAGGGAGTTGGTTTTAGAGAAAAATGGGTTTTTCCGATTAAAGTGACGTTTTGAAAAGGGATTATTTTATTTACAGAGTCGCCACTTGGAATTGAGTTTGGCTTTTTCCAAGTCACCTTATTGAATCCCTATTCAAAAGGAAATGACTCTTCAATTTTTTTATTTTTTGGTCTGCGAACTAGAAATTCGGATAAGGAATTCTGTTGACCGAGGGGAAGGTGTTAGGCACCCCTCGATTCCCGTGGTTCTAGCACGGTCGCTTTAATGACTTACGTCTGGCTTAAATTAATTTTTTTTGTTTTGGATTTATAATATTTGTTAACCTAAAAGTTGTTTGCCTCCCGCTTTTAATTTATTTTAAATTATTTAAAACTGTGTTGATGTGTGGCTTACCGATAGTAGTACTTTTCGTCCTTACCACGAGTTTTGGTATATTTCTCGCACCTTTGAGGCATTTATGAGTCGTCCCCATTTTCCTAATCTAAATGAGCACCTAATAG
This sequence comes from Capsicum baccatum var. pendulum, assembly GCA_030864225.1. Taxonomy (NCBI): domain Eukaryota; kingdom Viridiplantae; phylum Streptophyta; class Magnoliopsida; order Solanales; family Solanaceae; genus Capsicum; species Capsicum baccatum. The sequence goes on along the minus strand of CM061560.1, from coordinate 199,485,931 downwards.
GTTTAAAACCTACCCAACCCAATTCAATCGGCTTCAAATGTTAAATTAATTTAATTATAACGAATGGTCGGTAGCAGGGCTTTCCAACTTCATCGTTAATTTTCACTTTTATATCAAAAACTTAATTTTCTAAAGATCAAGAACCTAAATCTTTCTTTTCAAATTCGCTCCCTCGCAAATGAGTTTTTCCTCTCTTTTATTACGGCAGAGTTCAAGGTGAACATGTACCCCATATAACTCTTACTGTACTTTGTAAATCAACTCAGATCTCGAACGTCTTAAAACTTACTGTCATAACCTTGAAGAAATTTATTTAGAATTAGCCGTCAGCATAATGCTTAATGTCAATCAACTATAAAACGAAGTCCGAATTCATAATAAACTTACAAGAAAAATAAATAAATAAAATAAAGCAACATTGTATGAACAAGCTTATGCACTATTATACTCTTTTATTATTCAAACAACTTATAAACACAAATAATAACTGCTAATTCCAACCTCCAAAGCAAAATCATACTCATTATTGTTAAGAACGATGTGTGTAGAAGACTTTATCATACACGGTTTTATTTTTAGTATATATATTTAATAACATAACAAAATCTAACTAAATTTAATTATATAATTTTTATTTTACAATATTATTATTTACTTTTAACTTTCAACACCAACTGATTTAGAGATAATAGATAAATATGACTTTTAGCTAGAAGCACATGCATACCCTAACAGAATTTAAAGCCAGTGATATTCCACATGAATAAAATACCCAAAGGGTAAAAAATAATTATCAACAAAAAGGAAAGTTTACATAATAGGGTACAAAAATCAAAACAAAATAAAGATTGCAATTTCAAAGATGGAACTTCGGAAGTTCATACGATCTAAAACACATTAGTAGCGGCACACACTCACCATTAAAATAAAAAAGACCACTAAAATAGAAAAATAAAAATTTTAATAGAACGATGAAAAAGGACTTCGCATAAAATAATTAATTTTACATCTTTAAACACTAAAAACTCTAAAATTATCTCACTTAAAATTTAAAATCAATTTAATTGAAATTATTTTGAAAACAACAAACAAATTACAAATAAAAGACATAGAACATGAACTGCATAAAATAATAAACTAAGCATATTAAATAATATAAGAAGCCATTGAAATAACTTTATTCATGCTTTGATTTCCAAAAAAAGAAAACAATTATAGAATAAACAATACGGATTCGATAAGAACCTGTGTGATGAATTAAACCGAGACAAGAAGCAAGAACACCACCACCGAAAACTTCAAACGGAATTCCAAACTCAAACTCTAACTTTCCTCTCCTTTCTTTTCCTCTCTCTTTTCACCCTGATTTTTAACGTCTGTGTTTTCTCTCCCTCCCCCCCCCCCTTTTTTTTGTGTTATGTGTGTGTTGTATATATAGGATTAGTGTATATGTGTGTTTGTGTTGTGTGTGTGTGTGTTATGGGAAAATAGGGGAGAGGTTTTGTGAGAGTGGGACTTGTGGGGGGTTTGGGTAGTTTAGGATTCTCTTTTTATTTTAATTAATATTTTAAATAAAATAAAAATAATAAAATCTATTTAAAACTAACAAAATACAAGATAAGTTAATTAGCTAGTCTTAGGAATATGGTTAAGAAATATTAATATCACAACATTCTTTATTAAAAACTGAAAGAAGAAAACAAATATAATTTAGAAAAAAATCTTTTTTTTCTAAAAATAAATAAACAAATAAAAACTAAAATAAAAACTTATTTAAAATGTGACTCTATTTTTGTAGTTTTTTCAAAAATTTTAAAATAAATTTAGTAAAAATAAGATAAATTTAAAATATCTAATTTAGCCCCTAAAAAGAAATTGAACACTAAAATGGCAAAAACTCTTAGGTTTGGTAAAAAAATTAGGTGTTTACAGAATGCCCCTCTTTGCTTGGAAATATGAAGAATTTTCAAGCAAAAAAGTAAACATGACTAATTTTTTGGCCCAACCCTTTATTCAATATTAATACGTAAATAAGTGGGAAAGAGGTGTGACCGAGCCCTGGCTTTGGGCATCCTACATATCTCGGGTTATAAGAGAATCAGGTCACGTGTAGTTCCAATGGGTGTAGGAATGAGTGGATGAATTGGAGAGTCGAGTTGAGGTCCCGTCGAGTTTCCGGTTCGTTGCTCCTTTTATTACATCAAAAAATGAAACTGGAAATAAAAGTACAAGATCCTATCTATTCTATTTGTCTTCATCCGCTTGCTTCCGATCTTCCTCTTGGATCTTCAGTAATTGCCTCACCTTCTTCTGGTGGATACCTTGATCTCAAAATTTAGATCTTGAAATTAAGATTTGAGACTTGAACTTGAAATTTGGATTGAGTCATTGATACTCTACCAAAGAACAGTTCATAGAATACTTTGGATGCTTGTTCTCCTGATCAGAAGCTAAAAAGGTGTCTCTTGAGATATTGAGCCGCTATGGATGCAAAGCTGACTCTAACTATCTTCAAACTGATCATTCTTCTATGTTTTAACCGGAGATGGAATTTCATTCTTGGATAAACCTGTGCTTTGCAGAAAACCTGCAAGCCATCAAATAAGATGAAATAAAACAAACAAAATTTTCTGCCCCAGTTTACACTAGGAAAATTTTGTGAGTTATTAGAAGAACTATAAACTAGTTTAAAAGTAAATAAATAAATGAATGGATAGAAATTTAGGCTAGGAGCGCGATAAAATAAGAACCCTATTCTTAAAAATGCAACCAAAGGAAGTTATGCTTGATGAATGCATGAAAAAGAATTAGGATTTTCGCTCCTAAAAATGTGACTAGGGATTGTCATACCCTGTGAAGACATGAATAAGGAACATAGGAAGGTTTATTTCCTAAAATATCAACTAGGGGATGGCGCCCTATAAAGATGAGTAAGATGTCAACTAGGGGATGGCGCCCTATGAAGACGAGATAAGATGTCAACTAGGGGATGGCGCCCTATGAAGACGTGGTAAGATGTCAACTAGGGGATAGCGCCCTATGAAGACGAAGTAAGATGTCAACTAGGGGATGGCACCCTATGAAGACGAAAAAGATGTCAACTAGGGGATGGCGCCCTATGAAGACAAAATAAGATGTCGACTAGGGGATATTGCCCTATGAAGACGAGATAAGATGTCAACTAGGGGGTGGCGCCCTATGAAGATGAGATAAGATGTCAACTAGGGGATGGCACCCTATGAATATGAGATAAGATGTCAACTAGGGGATGGTGCCCTATAAAGACGAATAAAGATTAGGATTTTATTTATTTATTTTTTTTGTTAGAAAAAGAAAAAAAATGCCCCAGTCTTGAATATGAGGGATTTTATTATTATTATATTGGTACAAACTTAGAATTATAGGAGTATAACAAAGAGAGACAATTCAAGAAAACTTAACTTTGCTATACTTTTTTTTTCACTAAACTTCACAAGATTGTTTTGCCCCTGTTCAAGCAAAGAGAGAAAAAAAATTGTGAGTTTTAAAGCCTTGAATTCTTTAGAGGTTTTCCTTATCTCTTCCCCAACATGATAAAGTTGACTCAACTAATTGGTTGGCGAGCTTGGTTCTTTGTCTTTCAAATTCTGTTGCATCTCTGTTTGTTTTAGTATGATTCTGCTCTTCATTTTCAAATGCTTCACTCGTAACACTTATCTTAACTAGCTCTCTGTCCTTGTCAAGGTGGTGAACGCCCAACAATCTCGGCTCAATTTCACTGGGAGTCATGGTCAAGTTTGCGCGTTTTCTTTATTTTACATTTGGTGCGAGACTTACCCATAAAACAGAGCGTGTAAAAATGAAATAAGGAAAAATCAAAAGAAGGAATAAAAGAATTATGTTTGAATAGAAGGTATTTCTACCAGTAAAGTAAGAAAGCTTATTTGGGGGTGTATCTTGAGTTTAATAACGCATGACACACAATTTGGAGCAGATATTTGATCCTTCAAAACTGTCTAATCTCGAATTAGGCTGCACCTTTCAATCAAATCAAATCATCCTTCTTGATCTTTGTCCTGTCATGATAGACTTTGTTTGACTAAAGTCATTCCTTCTAGGATTTTCTCAATTTACCTCTCTATTTTCGATTGTCTCGTTCATCATTGTCTTATGGCACCCCCGAGGGTTTTCAACAATAAGGTTTATTTATTTATATATATATATTTTTATTTTTATTTTTATTTTTTGATATCTTGTGGAGCCTCCATGGGTTTTCACCTATACGATTTTATATATATATATATATATATATATATATATATATATATATATATATACATACATATATATATATACAGCACACAATGCTTGACATTCCCAAAAATTGATCGGAAGGTCTTTAATGGACAAAGGAAAAAGGATTTTTAGGGTAGATTACAACTTGAGTGCCGTATAAAAGTAACAATAGGATTTTATTTTTATTTTTATTTTTTTCCGGACTGAACTCCAACATAGGGTTGCCTACGTATCCATTTAGGAATCAGGTCGAACGTAGTTCAAAGCAAACGCATCATTTTTTTTTGACTCCACAGAGGGTAAGCAAAGAAAGGTAAATAAGGCTAGAAGGGCTGACAATGGATTAATGACGTTTAGTTAAGTAGAATGATGCCCTTTCTTCATCTCAACTTGAGAATGTTAAGCACAAGTGTGTCAAATATAATATCTTTTGACTGAATCGGCATTGATAGCTTTTTCTGTCATTTTCCCGTCCAGATCCGCAAGTTGCAAAGCTCCATTTGATAATACTTGTTTAACTATGTATGGACCTTGCCAGTTTGGAGCAAATTTTCCTTTAGCCTCTTCTTGGTGTGGAAGGATGCATTTTACAACAAGTTGGCCGGCCTCAAATTTTCTAGGACGTACCTTCTTATTGTAAGCTCGCGCCATCCTCTGCTGGTATAATTGACCAAAGCAAACTGCCGTCAACCTTTTTTCATCTATTAACGATAGTTGTTCTAGTCTAGACTTGACCCATTCAGTATCGTCAATTTCGGCTTCACTAATGATTTAAAACGAGGGAATTTCGACTTCTGCGGGTATCACAGCTTCAGTCCCATAGACTAGTAAATAAGGAGTTGCGTCAGTCGATGTACGGATAGTTGTACGATATCCTAAAAGAGCAAACGGTAATTTCTCATGCCACTGTCGAGATCCTTGGACCATTTTCCTAAGAATCTTTTTAATATTCTTATTTGTTGCATCAACGGCTCCATTTGCTTTAGGACGGTAAGGGGTAGAATGATGATGCACGATCTTGAATTGCTCACAAACCTCCTTCATTAGATGACTATTGAGATTGGTTGCATTGTCTGTGATAATGGACTTTGGTATATCAAAATGACATATGATGTTCGAATGAACAAAATCCACTACTATTTTCTTCGTGACTAATTTGAAAGTAGCAGCTTCTACCCATTTGGTGTAATAGTCAATAGCGACCAGTATGAATCGATGCCCATTAGAAGCTTTTGATTCTATTGGACCGATTACATCCATGCCCCAAGCAACGAATGGCCAAGGAGAAGACATAGGATGCAGCTCTGAAGGTGGTGAGTGAATCAAATCACCATGAATTTGACACTGATGACACTTGCGAACAAAGTGAAAGCAATCTCACTCCATAGTTAACCAATAATATCCTGCTCGCATAATCTTCTTCGCTAAAACATAGCCATTCATATGCGAACCACATACCCCCGAATGTACCTCATTCATGATTTTTTCAGCTTCCTGAATATTAACACATCTCAACAGGTTCAAGTTTGGGGTTCGTTTGTACAGAATCTCCCCACTTAAGAAGAAACCATTAGCAAGTCTCCTAATGGTCCTTTTTTGATCTGCATTGGTGTGTATTGGATATTCTTTTGACTTTAGGAAGCGTTTGATGTCATAGTACCAAGGTTCATTATCTGGTTCTGCATCAATTATATTGCAGTAACCATATTGATCTCGTATCTGTATCTCTAATGGGTCGAGATGCGTATTTCCCGGGTATGGGAGCATAGAATCTAGGGTAGCCAGGGCATCAGCCAACTCATTATGGGATCTGGGAATATATCTAAACTCGATAGACTTGAGCCTTTTGCTAAGGTCCTCTGGGAACTGTTTGTATGGGATGAACTTGATATCTCTAGTTTCCTATTCACCTTGAATTTGTTGAATGAGTAATTCAGAATCTCCCAACACCACTAGCCTGTGTACATCCAAATTTATTGCCATATTTAACCCCATGATGCAAGCATCATATTCTGTTGTGTTATTAGTACAAAAGAAATGGAGTCGTGCTATGGCGGGATGATGATGCCCGGTCGGTGAGACAAGAACCGCCCCAATTCCTACTCCTTTGACATTGACTGCCCCATCAAAATATAATTTCCACGCATACATATCATCTTGAACTTCTTCCTCAATTTAATTTATCTCTTCATCAGGAAAGTAAGTTCGCAAAGGTTCATACTCATTGTCAACTGGGTTCTCTGCCAAATGATCGGCCAATGCTTGTGCTTTCATAGCGGTACGAGCAACATACACAATGTCGAATTTTGTAAGTAAAATCTTCCACTTTGTCAATCTGCCTGTGGGCATAGGTTTTTGAAAAATATAGTTTAAAGGATCCATTCAAGATATGAGGTAGGTTATGTAGGATGAAAGATAGTGCTTCAATTTTTGAGCAATCCAAGTTAGGGCGCAACATGTCTTTTCTAAAAGAGTATATTTTACCTCGTAACTCATGAACTTTCTGCTCAAATAATAGATTGCTTGTTCTTTTTTTCCTGTGATATCATGTTATCCTAAAACACAACCAAAAGAATTGTCCATCACTGACAGGTATAGGAATAAAGGCCTACCAGGTTCCGGTAGGACCAGTACTGGAGGATTTGCCAAATATTCTTTAATCTTATCAAATGATTCTTGACATTCGTCTGTCCATTGGATAGCAGCATCCTTCTTTAGCAACTTAAATATCGGTTCACACATAGTGCTGAGCTGAGCGATGAATCTGCTTATATAATTCAGCCTTCCAAGAAAACTCATGACCTCATTTTTATTCTTCGGAGGCGGCATTTCTCGAATGGATTTTACCTTGGAGGGATCCAATTCAATGCCTCTGCGGCTAATTATGAAACCCAAAAGTTTTCCAGATGGAACTCCAAATGCACACTTGGCTGGATTGAGCTTAAGATTATACTTTCGCAATCTTTCGAAGAATTTCCTCAAGTCATATACATGATCGACTCGTGTCTTGGACTTGATAATGACATCATCAACATATACTTCTACTTCCTTGTGCATCATGTCATGGAAAATAGTAGTCATAGCTCTCGTGTACATAGCTCCCGCATTCTTTAAACCAAATGGCATGACCCTGTAGTAATAAGTACCCCACGGGGTGGTGAAAGCAGTCTTCTCTGCATCTGTTTCATTCATCAGGATCTGGTGATATCCGGCATAACAATCCATGAAAGATTAGATCTCATGTTTAGCACAATTATCAACAAGGATAAGAATATTGGGTAGCGGAAAGTTATCTTTAGGGCTTGCTTTGTTCAAATCTCTATAATCAACACAATCTCTTATTTTGCCATCTTTCTTCGGTACGGGTACCACATTAGCCAACCATGTGGTGTACTGAGCGACCCTGATCACGTTCGCATTCAATTGCTTCATGATTTCATCTTTGATTTTATCGCTCATGTCAGTTTTAAACTTTCTTTGCTTTTGCTGGCCCGGGGAAAAATCAGGGTATGTAGGTAGTTTATGGACCACTAAATCCGTACTTAGACCCGGCGTATCATTATAAGACCAAGCAAAAACATCCTTATACTCGATCAAGATCTGAACAATATCATTCCCGATATTCTGATCTGCATGAATACTTATTTTTATTTCACTAACCTCCTCACCAGTTCCCAAATTTATTATCTCATTGTCATTTAAATTGGGTTTGGGCTTATCCTCAAATTGATCCAATCCTTTCTTGACTTCCTTATCAGTTTCACCTTCATCATATTCATCTACCGTTTGGTTTGCTGATTCGAGATTAGACAACTTTCTAGGATCTAAATGTGAACTCCACGTACATGCCATGTTATCGGAGCTAATATTAACATAACTGAAATAAGATAAGAATAATAAAAATTAAAAGTGGGAAGAAAAGATAAATTTACTAGAAAACTTGAATTTTATTTAGTTGAATCGTAAAGGATAAGAGGGTTAACATGAAAGCAGAGCCACTAAACTATGTGGACTACAACCCTGAGAATAGTCCAAAATACAAAAGAAAGAAAAACAAAACAACAAAATAAACTACCAAGACTCCTTCCTTGTGGGGAGAGGAGTGGCTTCCCAGTTAGTGAGCTTGATATTTGGCCCGACGAACTGCACATCTGCATGGCTAGGGCCTTCACCCATCTGAACCATGTTTATTTCATGAAACATTTCCTTGAGACCTTGACATATTTCATCCACATCCTTCTTGGCATATGGGTATTGATTTTCTTCCTTTTGAGCTTTCGTGAAAGATTGGCTAATGTGTGGAACCGGACTTGTCAATTTCCCAGCCTTCTTCTTCTGCTATTGTGCCCATTTTCTATCTACTGCGGTAGGCTTAAAGCCTAAGTCAAAGGAGTTGTGGCTACCACATGGATCTACAGGGTTTATAATTCCTTGCATCGAAGCCCCTAATCTTTTTCCCGGTTCATAACCATTTTGTATCATTTGGCTAGCCACCATGATTGAAGTAGAAGAGAGATGAGGCCCTGGAATCGGCGTGCCTTCCATGACTTGATCAGCTGTCACGATTTCAAAGGCTTGATAAATGGGAGATTCACAACCCCCTTTGTTTCGATACAGGGTACAGAAGGATCTCGATGTATGGAAAAGTTCTCCTCCCCATGCATAATTATTTCCTGATTGTCGTGTTCAAATTTAACTACTTGATGCAAAGTAGAAGGTATGGCTCTGGCCATGTGTATCCATGGTCTTCCTAAAAGTAGGTTGTAGGAAGTATCCATGTCTATTACTTGAAAGGTGATTGTAAACTCAACTGGTCCAATAACCAAAGCAAGATCTGCCTTACCAATTGTGTCTCGTTTTGCACCATCAAAAGCCCAAACACATACATTATTGGACCGAATCCTATCTGGGCTGATTTTTAACTTTTGCAAAGTAGAGATAGGACAGATATCTACTCCTAAACCTCCATCGATCATTACCCCTTTTATGTAATATCCTTCGCATTTGATAGTCAGATGCAAAGCTTTGTTGTGACCAGAACCTTCTGTGGGTAACTCATCATCAGTGAAAGTGATTCTATTTGCTTCAAATATTCTACGAACCGTCCTTTCTATTTGACATACCGTAGTTTTCTTCGGGACGTATGCTTCATTCAACAACTTAATCAATGCCTGACAATGTTCTTTAGAATGTAGCAGCAGGGATAGTAATGAGATTTGAGCCGGGGTTTTCCTCAATTGATCGACAATGGAATAGTCTTGGGTTTTCATTTTCTTCAGAAATTCCTCAGCCTCTTTGTTTGTGACAGGTTTTTTCATTGGCCCTTGACTATCTTTAAACTGTTTTGGTCTCCTTAATTCTTCTGGAACATAGCATTTTCCCGATCAAGTCAAACCCCCTGTTTCATTTGTTTCTTCCATGACCTTTTTTCCTTTGTACATCACCGTGGTTTTGTTATAGTTCCATGGGATGGTTTTCAAGCTTGTCACTGGGAGTTGTGCTGCGTGTCTTATGACAATTGGTTCTGTTATCTTTCTCCTGTTGTTGTGCTGTTGGTCGAACCATGCGGGACCACTCAAAACATATAGTTTTGGCCCATCTTGTGCTATTCCCTTTAGCTTTGCAGGAACATACAATACCATCTTTTCTGAATCTCGGGGTCTTATAATGGAACTCGCTCCTTTCACGATCAGTGGTTCTCTTTGCATATACTTCAGTGCTTCGCCTGGGTTCTCCTTCAAGGTGCCTATTTCCATCATTGCTTGGCTTGTTGGCCTGTAGTCTCTATCGTTAAAAATTATCCCCACGACGTGTGGGTTACTGTGATTAGGAAGTGGATTGTCGGTGACATTCGGTGCTTCTTCTTTTTGTATTACGATTGCCTTGCTTTCGATTAACTTTTCAATGGCTCTCTTCAGACTCCAACAATTTTTGGTACTGTGACCTTGGACGTTGAAATGGTACTCACACCTTACATTAGGATCAAACCAACTTGCATTCGGATCCACTTTGAAAGGTAAAACAGGTTCAATCCATCCTAATTTGACCAATCTCCGCAACAAGCTCGTATATGATACTCCAATTGGGGTGAAGTTTTCCCTTGGCCTTTGTTCTCTTGTATAGTCTGTCGGAACATACGGATTACGAGGGGCTTGTAAATTTGGCTGCCGCGAACAAAAACCTTGTGGCACAGGTGCCCGCCATTGTGGACGCTAAGGAGGTTGGGCATACGCTTGAGCATTAAGAACAGCAGTTTGAGGTGTATAATAATGTTGAGGAGGGCTGGGTTGTCCCTTTTGGACATGAACGTAAGGGGAGTTCCGTCCCCTTTGGGCATTGCCCGGTCCTGATGCCATCATGGATCCTTCCTCCTTCTTCTTCCGATTTCTGAAACTACCTAATCCATTCTGAATGGCTTGTGTAGTGGCCCTGAGGGCGGTTTGGCTCATGATTTTTCCTGATTTGATGCCATTCTCCACCATTTCCCCAATTTTTATTGCTTCGGCGAAAGGTTTACCAATCGCGGTTAGTAAATGATGAAAATAATCAGACTCTTGAGTTTGGAGAAAAACGTCAATCAATTCTTGGTCCTTCAATGGCGGCTTGACTATAGATTCCTGTTCTCTCCATTTTATGGCAAACTCTTGAAAACTTTCAGATGGTTTTTTCTTCATATTAGCGAGAGAAGTGCGGTCAGGGATAATATCGAGATTGTATTGAAATTGTTGTACAAAATCTTGAGCCATATCATCCCAAATGTGCCAATGGGAGATGTCTTGATCGATAAACCATTCAGAAGTTATTCCCGTCAGACTTTCTACGAAATAGGCCATAAGCAGCTCCTCTTTACCTCCTGCTCCTCTGAGTTGATTGCAATACCTTTTTAAGTGGGCCACTGGGTCACCATGACCACTATATTTGTCAAATTTTGGGGTCTTGAACCCTATTGGCAAATGAACATTAGGGAACATACACAGGTCTTTGAAAGAGACGCTTTTGTGTCCCCCCAATCCTTGTATGTTTCTCATACTCTGCTCCAGACTCCTCACTTTTCTAACTATCTCTTCTCATTCTTCATTCATAATAGCCTTTTCAATTACGATATGATACTCAGGCTGATGAGTGGGCTGATATGAATTTACGGGTTTGAATGTCAATTCAGGAGGATAGACTTGATCATGATTTAGTTCGTTGAAGGCTTCTGCATCATTGATGGAGGATTTATATTAGTTGTCACGGCCGGAATAAAAAGCGGGTTGTTCATGAATGATGGATTTGGAGGAGGCATGGTGGATGTGCCAGCAGCGCTAGACACATTAGCGTATAGACCAAATCCAGGCGGATAAAGTGGATCATCGACTTGGGCTTGAGTAGAACTGGGATGATTTGCCTCTGAAAGGCCAGGGATCGAGGAAGGTGGGGCTTGTCCATTTGCCCAGGCCTGATACATTTCCGCAATTTGTTGCTTCAAGTGCCCAGGCCTGATACATTTCCGCAATTTGTTGCTTCAATAACCTATTCTCCTCCAAAGATGCGAACTCTCGTGGAACTAACTGATCTCGACCTTCTTCATTATCAGATTCTGTTCCATCTTTTTGAGTCATCTTCCTTTTTCATTTATACCTTGTGTTGTACGGGTGAGAGGCCAGCTTAACCACAACCAACCACCTTATTCTCTCTCTCTTATGAAACAGAAACAAATATGTTAGGATTTAGAGATTTTAAAAATATTGATATATTCATAACTAACTCAAATGTCATGCACCTAAGTAATTTCTTCCTGAAATAGACTTAGGAAAACCCTCTTGTTTCATCCCGGCTTTGGTGAATTAATTTTTTTTCTCATTATTTAACGCCAACATCTTAAAATTGTTGCTTGAAACTTGAAACTTGAAAAAAAATATTTGATCGCACCCGCCGAGGGTTGCCTACGTATCATGTTTTACATGAATCAAATCATCACGTAGTTCATGGATATGGTAAATATATGTATATATTCAGAAATAAAGAGAATAAAAACTTGAAGCAAATGCGAAATTTTCCATACATTTCCAACTGTTCCTAGAACAAAGCTTTAATGAAAGGAAACTAAAATTATCTAAAACTAGAATAGACTCAGAATGCTGGAGAAATACTAAAAAAAACCTAGAAAGAAACTAACTCTAAGAAAACAAGGACTTTAATAATTATTATCAAGATGCCTTCCAAAGATGTCTTGCAACTTAATCCTCCCTCAGACTTGAGTAGATCCTGGATAATGCTTTTGGCAGATGTGGAGCGAGAGTACGTGCCTGACGGCCCAGATTTTCATCACCTTGGTGAAGATACTTAGCATAAACATTAATCAAGGTTTCACTGAGCTGAAGTACTTCTCCCCTGGCCTCGATCATACTCTCATGGCAGTTTTGCACCCAATGTTGCGTAGTGCGGACGGTATACTTTAGGTCTCCTTCTTGTTCATGAAGGTCATCGATCTGATAGTGAAGCGCCTGTCGTTCGGTCATCCACTGGTTTTTCTCAACTTCAACTTCCTTCTAAAAAGCCGTGAAGCGTCTCGCTATTTCTCTTTCCCGTTCCATGAAAGCTTTTAGCTGAGCCCGAAGCTTCGACTGTGTACTTGTCAGCAAGGCCTTCTCTTTCTCAAAATCACTTGATTGCTGCTCTATTGCACCAGTGACAATATCCGGTTCTTCTTGTAGGGCATGCATGGCAACACGGTTCTCTCTCTCAATCTCCTTACAAACCGACCTAATTCTGGCTTCAAATTTTGCCTCATGATGAACCAATTCTTCTCTAGCCCTTTCCAAATCATTATTTAAGATGTGCAGAGTAGACTGATAGTTCTCTTCTACCTCTCGTCGAGCCTGCTTAATTCTGACTTTGATCTCCGCATCTCGATCCACTAGCTCTCTGGCTGACCTTTCTGGCATAGCTTTAGGAGAAGGCTGGTCATGAAACCATGGCAGATACCAATAGTCTACCTCGCCCTTGTAGCGGTCTTCCACCATGTGATCGAAACCTGAAAGTACACACCCTCCCCAAATCTTAAGTATCTCAGTCTTCCTTAGATGGATGTCAGGGATAAATTCGTACATGAACTCTTTCATATCCTCGACTGGCGGTATATGCTGACGTCGACCGAATTGTCGCATGACTCTTAGTGGCACGTAGGTCTGAACACCTCAGAGACCCATTAAGATGATGAAGGGTCAGAAAGTAGACATATATATCACCTCTTTTGAGGGGAACCAATGATAATTCCACACTATCTTGTCCGTCGTCAACCCCTCCAAGTACTCCTTCCAAGCTCTTATTCCTTCGGGAAAGTTTTGGTCTTCCATCCTCTTCTCATGGCCCTTGATATAATCATTCCACTCGACTCGAAAATCCTCAACAAATGGATGGTAACGAATATGCTCGAGCATCCATAACTACAATAGAATGTTACATCCTTCAAAATAGTCCGCTCTATTTTTGCACATCGTCAGGGCCCGATAAATGTCTGCCAAAATCGTGGGCATGAGGGTGACCTTAGGATTCTTCTCAAAAGCGATAATAAACCCAGCCAGATTAATGCTGATTTTTCCTCCTCTCTTTGGAAATACCATGATTCCCAAAAAAGCCACTATGAATGCTTCAGAACTGTGCTTTTTTCAGGTTTGGTAACATCCCCCGTTGTTAAGTTCTGATTTAAACAACTCGAATCCCCTTTCCTGACCATATCTTTCGTACAAAAATTCTAGACGAACCTATCCATTTTCTAGGCAGCCTTCTATGTTCTTCTTTTTTATGTGCAATAGCTCGAAAAATATTTCGGAAGTGACATGCTTCGGTATCATGGGTTCTCTTCGGTGAAGGTTCTTTCCCTTTCCAATAAATTCTCCTATTTCCTCCAGTGTGGGAGTAAGCTCAAAGTCAGAGAATCGGATTACGTTGTTTGAAGGATCCCAAAACTGTACCAAAGATTCTATTACGTCTCTTCGTGGTTCAACATTCAACAGACTCTTTAAAAATCCCAAGTGTTTATATACTTCTCCCTGTCCATAGTCAGTCATATTGTTATACCATGTCCGCAATAGCTTTGGAACTTTATCTAACACCATGAAATGGGGTACTTCATCATCCCTCGGCCTCTTGTCACTCCTTCCGACTGAGTTCATATTGCCCTATAGGATAATGATGGCAAATAAGAATTCTATTTGAAACATCCTAAAGCAGGATAGAGAATAATTTTTGAAAGAAGTTGACGGAACGACACGGAATAAGATTTCAAAGTAAGCATGAGAAAATAATAACTGACAAAACAGGAAGTATCCAAGTCTTCTAAAACATCCTAGAGTAGAGACAATAATTTGATGACGTTTGAACCAGACATATCAGAAATAATTAAATTATTAAAACAAAATAGTGGACCAAATTATTTAACAAAATTTTAATTGTGTTTGACAAAATGGGCTCTATGATATTCCTAAGAAAGATTTTAAAACCAAAGAAAACGGACATAACGAGACCACGACGTTAAAACGACTTAATCTTTACAAAAAAAGTTCTATGTAAAATCTTATATATTTTCTAAAATAAATCCTTAAAAAAAAATTTTAACCCCTTTTTTCAGATCAATTAATTCACTTAAAAGCTGGTCAACATTTGGTATGGTGTTTCCTATAATGCAACAAGTAGCACATAAAATGTACATGATGGTCTCAAAAGGTGACACCTGACCTAGACGGACCCGACCCCAGGGTCGAGCCCCACTAAGTCAAAAATACACGTGATACAAATAAAACGCAGTCTATTAGGGATAGCCATGTCTAAGTTCCAGTTATGTTAGGTTTAACCTGGTGGAGTTAGGTATCTAGACTGTCAATGAAACGAGCGGACAACTCGAGTCGGCAAGGGACAGCTTTACCGGTAGCAGGGCTTTCCGGCCTCACTGTTGGTCCCTTTCCGTCCTAAATCATGGGTGACTACAGAATACTTCCCAGGAGCGTTGTCGCATCTCTGGTATATCAAGCTCGGGAGCGTATACCGCATCTCCAAATATACAGAATCTCAGAAGACTCAGATGCGTGTGCGAGAGAAGACAGTTTATATTGTAATTCAAATAATATCAAAGCGATAAACATGTAGGCAAAGAACACATTTAGGCCAACAATAGATAATATCAAAACTAAATAAAGCCAATTAAGTTAATATAAAAGCTCGAATTCTAGTTATGTCCCCAGCAAAGTCGTCATCTGTCACACCCCTGTTTTTCACTGCATCCGACCCCGTTAGGGAGTTGGTTTTAGAGAAAAATGGGTTTTTCCAATTAAAGTGACGTTTTGAAAAGGGATTATTTTATTTACAGAGTCGCCACTTGGAATTGAGTTTGGGTGTTCCAAGTCACCTTATTGAATCCCTATTCAAAAGGAAATGACTCTTCATTTTTTTTATTTTTTGGTCTGCGAACTAGAAATTCGGATAAGGAATTCTATTGACCGAGGGGAAGGTGTTAGGCACCCCTCGAGTCCCGTGGTTCTAGCACGGTCTCTTTAATGACTTACGTCTGGCTTAAATTAATTTTTTTTGTTTTGGATTTATAATATTTGTTAACCTAAAAGTTGTTTGCCTCCCGCTTTTAAATTATTTAAAACTGCGTTGATGTGTGGCTTACCGATAGTAGTACTTTTCGGCCTTACCACGAGTTTTGGTATATTTCTCACGCCTTTGAAGCATTTATGAGTCGTCCCTATTTTCCTAATCTAAATAAGAACCTAATAGGTTTAAAACCTACCTAACCCAATTCAATCGGCTTCAAATGGTAAATTAATTTAATTATAACGAATGGTCGGTGGCAGGGCTTTCCAACTTCATCGTTAATTTTCACTTGTATATCAAAAACTTAATTTTCTAAAGATCAAGAACCTAAATCTTTCTTTTCGAATTCGCTCCCTCGCAAATGAGTTTTTCCTCTCTTTTATTACGGCAGAGTTCAAGGTGAACATGTACCCCATATAACTCTTACTGTACTTTGTAAATCAACTCAGATCTCGAACGTCTTAAAACTTACTGTCATAACCTTGAAGAAATTTATTTAGAATTAGCCGTCAGCATAATGCTTAATGTCAATCAACTATAAAACGAAGTCCGAATTCATAATAAACTTACAAGAAAAATAAATAAATAAAATAAAGCAACATTGTATGAACAAGCTTATGCACTATTATACTCTTTTATTATTCAAACAACTTATAAACACAAATAATAACTGCTAATTCCAACCTCCAAAGCAAAATCATACTCATTATTGTTAAGAACGATGTGTGTAGAAGACTTTATCATACACGGTTTTATTTTTAGCATATATATTTAATAACATAACAAAATCTAACTAAATTTAATTATACAATTTTATTTTACAATATTATTAGTTACTTTTAACTTTCAACACCAACTGATTTAGAGATAATAGATAAATATGACTTTTAGCTAGAAGCACATGCATACCCTAACAGAATTTAAAGCCAATGATATTCCACATGAATAAAATACCCAAAGGGGAAAAAATAATTATCAACAAAAAGGAAAGTTTACATAATGGGGTACAAAAATCAAAACAAAATAAAAATTGTAATTTCAAAGATGGAACTTCGGAAGTTCATACGATCTAAAACACATTAGTAGCGGCACACACTCACCATTAAAATAAAAAAAACCACTAAAATAGAAAAATAAAAATTTTAATAGAACGATGAAAAAGGACTTCGCATAAAATAATTAATTTTACATCTTTAAACACTAAAAACTCTAAAATTATCTTACTTAAAATTTAAAATTAATTTAATTGAAATTATTTTGAAAACAACAAACAAATTACAAATAAAGGACATAGAACATGAATTGCATAAAATAATAAACTAAGCATATTAAATAATATAAGAAGTCATTGAAATAACTTTATTCATGCTTTGATTTCCAAAAAAAGGAAAAAATTATAGAATAAACAATACGGATTAGATAAGAACATGTGTGATGAATTAAACCGAGACAAGAAGCAAGAACACCACCACCGAAAACTTCAAATGGAATTCCAAACTCAAACTCTAACTTTCCTCTCGTTTCTTTTCCTCTCTCTTTTCACCCTGATTTTTAACGTCTGTGTTTTCTCTCCCTCCCCCCCCCCCCCCCCTTTTTTGTGTTATGCGTTTGTTGTATATATAGGATTAGTGTATGTGTGTGTTTGTGTCGTGTGTGTGTGTTATGGGAAAATGGGGGAGAGGTTTTGTGAGAGTGGGACTTGTGGGGGGTTTGGGTAGTTTAGGATTCTCTTTTTATTTTAATTAATATTTTAAATAAAATAAAAATAATAAAATCTATTTAAAACTAACAAAATACAAGATAAGTTAATTAGCTAGTCTTAGGAATATGGTTAAGAAATATTAATATCACAACATTCTTTATTAAAAATTGAAAGAAGAAAACAAATATAATTTAGAAAAAATTCTTTTTTTTTTCTAAAAATAAATAAATAAATAAATAATAAAATAAAAACTTATTTAAAATATGACTCTATTTTTGTAGTTTTTTCAAAAAATTTAAAATAAATTTAGTAAAAATAAGATAAATTTAAAATATCTAATTTAGACCCTAAAAAGAAATTGAACACTAAAATGGCAAAAACACTTAGGTTTGGTAAAAAAATTAGGTGTTTACAATAATTTAATTACATCATATGAGTCCACATCCATTGAAAACTTGATCTACTGAGTAATTGATCATATGAGTATTAGTAAGAACCACTCACTCAAAATAAAGTTATGCCTTGAGAAACAAGTCTTGTTCTCATACATTACTTGTCTTAACACCACTCACAACCATCACTCCTCCTAATACTGACTTGATTTGTCACGGCCCGATATAGGACCATGACTGATGTTAATGAGGTTGAAACTCCAAAATAAGCCTCGTCGATATTCTACATAAAATTGGACAAAAATTTTCCTGTTTTTAGGCCTATTAAGAAAAATTTTTTTGTCTCAAATGAACAGCGCAATGACCCAACTTCAACAAAACATTCACCAATAACATCAACAACCCATTCACCATGATATATCAAATTTCCTCAATATTTCCTTAATCAACAAACTTGAAAATACAAAGCATAGCAAAAACAAACTCAATTTGCTTGTTTGTCTGTCTGAGATCAAACTTTTCTATCAACAGATACTTCCGTACATAGTCAAAGCTCCTAGACAAAGTACCAATACTATTTCACATTTTAATATTTATATTTGTTGAGCAACAACTTTATGTGCGTAGCCTTCTATGTTGCTACAAGCGAATTGTCTTGCTAGTGTACTCCTTCCTCTAAAACATTCTAGAATTTCTTTCAAACCATACACTATGAATAAACTCAAAATGGATGAATTTGATCAATTTAGCCTTATAGCTCTTTTATTTATGTCCATTTCTTGATCACGGGCATTGGAAATTGTAGGCAAATAGCGATACTATTCCGTAGTTTCGTTGTGAAGCTGCATTCTGCAAAGGCCCAACACATCGCCCGACCTCTAAATTTGGTACAAAATTTCACTTTGACATCTAAAGTGGATGTTGTTTACTTTAAATATCCCAACTACTATTTCACTGTATCACTTTGACACGTTTCACTGACTCATCATAGTACAAGTGCTACACAAATTTTGAGCGCGTTTAAGAATATTTTTTGTGATTTTTTCTCTCTCTTTCTCCTCCTTCCCACTCTTTCTCCTTGGTCATTTTCCTCCATTTTTTCTCCTTCTTCTTCATCATTCTTTTACTTGCCACCCTCTACCATACACAAACTTTTGATAAATTTTACAAATTTTTATTGTATTACACTATAATTTCATTCTCCTTTAAAATTGAGTTATATTTTTAATCCATCATTCAACACTAGTACAAAATATACAATTTAAGTCTAATTGAAAAATTTTAGATATCCATTACAGTTTAAATTTGAATAGGAAAACCCCAAATAGCCATTACAATTACAGTATAATTTCAATAAAACCCAAATATAGAAAAAAATAATAAAGCTCATTCGTGCAATTACAACAAAAAATAAGAAAACGCAAAATTTAGAAGAATAAAAATTGGCGAAAATCTTAAAAATTAATAGCATCCTTACGGGCAACGAGTATGAACACCCCAAATATTCATACATACATACATACAAATGCATTTATTACATTTTTTTAGTTATTAGTTTTTATTTTTACTTGAAAATAATAATAATAATAATAATAATAATAATAATAATAATAATAACAATATAAATATAAATATAAAAAGAAAATGGGGACTAAGTAGAAATATACATCCTTAGACTGTACCGTGCAAGTCATAGCAATTCTTCTTATATTACAATTAATAGCAACTTTTAAAATAAAAAAATAATAATTTTTCTATTTTTGTTTTTAAAAAAAATCTACCCTTTGAAAAAGACATTAGTCAGTAAAGGATGTTAATCACTCCTAAATTTCTCTTAAACGGCTTGTTTTCCTTATTTCAAAAGAAAGTTGCATCTTCTTCTTCTTCTTCAAAATTATTCTTTTTCTTAATTCTACAACAAGTCAACAACGTTGATGTTTCCTCATCTTATCTCAAGTATTTGTCTTAACTAATACTTTAATTTCTTCATATTTCACTCGACCATACAGAAAAATTTGATTGAAGTTTTAGAAAATCATTTAAAGTTGTGTATAAATATCGTATCTTGTGAAATTTATTTATATCTGATTCATAAAAAAGTATGTGCGTTGTTGAGGAATATTTTATGTATGAAACATGTATGAATAATGTATAACATAGGTACATATGGTAAAAAGAAAGATATGAATATATGGTCGTAGTAAAAGTTGTATGCATGTGATTTAAAAAAATAATTTTATATAATTATATATCAAAAGGTTGTATCAAACATGCAAGATTTGAGTTGACTTCTATCCTTTTTTTTGTCATATGTATATAAACAATATAGTATATGTATGTGTGTGTATGTTATGTGTATAATATGTGAATCAATCGCCCAAACATTTTTTTTAACTGTAGACACGAGTTTCAACTGAATTCGTGTATACAGTGATTTATGGCTCACCATGAAAAAAGATAATTGTTCTAATTTCTGAAATATTGATTGATTTAATCTCAATTAATTAAAAATACAAGGATATAAATTATATAAAAATTTCAGACACCCAAAATTTTAAAATTGAAACCCACTCAAGAAAAAACTTGAAAACAAAAATAGAGCATCAATTTATTTGGAGAGAAGTGCAGGATATTTATCTTCTTTTTATAAAAATTAAATATAGATGGAGGAAAGGTTGGGGGGAGGGGCGTAAAAAGGAGTTCAAAAATTGTAGTCTGTAATAATTATCAACAGTTATTGAGGAAAGGGAAAAAAGATAAACACAAAAATTGGGAGAAATTTTAATTGATATATATTTATTAAATGAATTTTAGTAAAAAAAAAATTCAATAAATTTTTAAAAATTTTGCTACAATTAAAATCTTAATTTAATACTTATATAAAAGTATTGCCACAACTTGTAGTAAACAATTTTAAAAGTACATATAAGATGATTTTCACTAAAATTTATCACTCCAACCTGAATTGCTACTAGAAAGGTAAATTGTTCAATGATGAGTTAAGATGGACGGATTGGGATATAACCCATTATTTAACCCATCTTGACCCAACCCATCTTAGCCCATCTATGTTTTGAGTAGATTGGGCGATGACCCATGCTTTAGTCCATTTAGACCTACCCAAATACGACACAAACAACTCATTGCCACTCCTAGTGGCAATATACTTGCGAGCGATTATTGTTATGTCATGGTATAAATCATTTATAGAGAAAAACAAGAATCAAGAAGAAGGAGAAATTACGGAGAATGAATCAATTTTCTTTAGGAAAAATTACATAAATCTACAACTTAAGTTTCTTTTATTATACAAAATCTCAATTACAACAGAAAATTACAAAAATTCCTTTTTGACACTTTCTCTCTCCAAACTTCATATACATATCTCACCCACCCTTTTCTTACGCTTAATGCTCCTCAAAGAGTGCCTAAAATCAAGGAACATCAATCAGAAAAATTTTAAATTTATGATTTACAAACATGTTGTTCTCAAATTGCTCAACATCAACCAATTTACAACGAGTAGTTAGCAATTGCAGAAGGCTAAGTTCCAACCAATTCATTATATGTAAGCCAAAGGTACTAAAGCTGACCAATACTCGCCAAAATTTCACCGAAAAAATAATTGTAAGAAAGATTAATCAAAAGAAACTGAGAAAGATCTAATAAATTCCTCATAATATCTTCATAAAACATATTTGAAGAAAAATCAAAGTATTGTGAACTCCGAAGAACCTCCCCAAGGATTTCATCGGACAGCTGAATTTTGGCAACGTTAAAGATTTTCGACACTTTCTGGTTGAAACTCAATAAAGATCGTTGGTGAATCTTCAAGGAAGAAAAAAAAGATACATCACAACCCTGTCTCCCCAAGGTACAATGCTTTGTGTCTGACTTTAATTTTTTTAATTTTTGTATTCCTATACATAGTCATAAAGTATCAGTTGTTGTTAATTTAACCAGATTCATATCGTGGCTATGTATATGATTTAGGGTAACCGTCGAGATATGTTGTTATTTCAGCTCATATACATAACATTGGATTATATAGTGAAGTCAGACTGATTTTTGAACTCTGATACATAGCGAGTTATGCATATGTATGACACTGTCAGTTGTATTAGGTTTTATTCCAACCTATATACATAAATATTGTATGTATCATATTTTCAATAACTTCAACTATAGTTATGTATTTTAGTTGGGGTTCTCTATAGGTTTGATGTCATTTTATACCTATGTTTATGGATACATTTTCTTTCATATACATGATGATATGTCATTTGTGATACATAATTGTGTTATGTATAAGAAGGGAATAATTCAAGTTAATTCTAATTAGATACATACAATAGGTATGTATAGTCATGTATATTTGACTTATTTATGAACAATTTTAGCCATTTTGCACCTTCAATGATTAAGTTTAATTTTAGATTTAAAAAATATTAGTATTCAATTTTGTGATTATAGGAGACGATGTAGTAGTGAGGTTGGATTCCCAGGATGTCCGAAAGAGGGATAGTGTTAAGTATCTTTGGTCTCTGATTCTGGGGAATGGCGAGATTATGAGGATTTCTCTAATCGTATTAGAGAAGGTTGGATGAAATGTAGGCTCGCCTCGGGAGTGTTGTATGACTAGAAGGTACTACTAAAGCTTAAAGGTAAATTCTATAGAGTGGCAGTCCGTCCTGCTATGCTATATGGAGCAGAGTGTTGTCCAGTCAAGAACTTCCCACATTTCAAAAAATGAAGGTAGCGGAAATGAAAATATTGCGTTGGATGTGTGGACTTACCAGAGGGGATAGAATCAGGAATGAAACTGTCCGAAAGAAGGTGGGAGTGGCTTCATTGGAAGATAAGAAGTGCCAAGTAAGGTTGAGATGGTTTAGGCATGTGATGAGGAGGGGCACGGATGCCCCAGTTCGTAGGTGTGAGAGGTTAGTGTTAGATACCTTCAGAAGAAGAAGAGGTAGGTTGAAGAAGTACCGGAGGGAAGTGATTAGACATGATATAGAGTAGCTTCTATTTACTGAGGACATGGCCCTAGATAGGAAGGTGTGAAGGTCGCGGATAAGGGTAGAAGGCTAGGTTGTGTGTGTGGATTTAGTAAGTAGTTAGAAGAGCTCAGGTTGAGTCGGGCTAGTAACCCTAGGATTGGGTCCAGAGAAAGGAGCCCGATCAAACGGGCTTGGGTCTCTTTTTCCTATTGCGCTTATTTATTTTATTTCTTATTGGTCTGAGTTCTATTTTTACTGTGTCTTATTCCTTTTCATGTTATGTCATCCATCTTGCTTCTTATTTAATTACATTTTGGTCTACTTTTCTCTATCTTAAGCCGGGGGTTTATCGAAAACAGTCTCTCTACTTCTCTGGAGGTAGCGGTATGGACTGCGTACATTCTACCCTCCCTAGACCCCACTTGGTGGGAATACACTGGGTTTGTTGTTATTGTTGTTGTAGGAGATGAAATACCGAATAAAGAAAATTGTAATGTTCACCTTATTGGTAAATTATGATGGAAAATAGAGCTTAGGAAATTTTTGAAAAAAAGATGTTCAGAAAACAGAGCTTTAATGATCAGAAGAGAGATGTTTTAATCGTGCTAATTGATTGGATGTTTCAAATTTTGGAATTGAAAATTTGTTACTTAATTTAAGGAATTCATTAATCACACTTTAATAAATAAGGCATTAATTGAGGGTTATAATAAAGGGAGATGAGTTGTATTTCTTAAATATCGATAAAATCGTTAGTTTAGATACATTAGTTACTAATGTATATCATCGTTAACTTATGTATATGAATATCTAAAATTCAAGAGAGAAAAATTTTAATTAAGAAAAATGAGAGAGGGTAATTTAGTAGCAAACTAGTGAAATTTATGTTATTTACCTTTTCTTTACCATGTTCTTGATGCAGTTTGGGAAGAAGGGGACAAAGAAAAGGGTGGGGCCGTATGATTAAAAAAAGGTAAAAGTGTGGGTTTTTAAAAAAATAAAAAATAAAATTTTAGGGTGTCACGTGTTGATTAGTTTGTTTTTTCATGTAGGAGGCGTTTGGACAGGGGCGAATCTAAGGCCTGGATGGGGGTCCCAGTAACTTTCATGTGGATCTAGACTTTGCAAATAAATATGTTTGATTAGACTCTGTTAAGTTCCTAGTTTTGATAATTGAAAAACTACCAATTGGGACATGGTTCCTGATAACAAATTTAAAGCTACTTAGGGACCTAGTTCTGCATTCACATCGTTGTCATGCACAGTTGGGCGATAGTATAAAAGTTGGTGAGAAAAGTTGCTACCTTTTTGTCTCAGCCAATGAGATGCGTCCTAGGTTTTCTTGTCTCATATATATATATATATATATATATAGATAGATAGATAGATAGATAGATATATAGATATATATATAGATATAGATATATATATTCCATTGAAGCTGTTGAATCAAAGCCTCACTTGCAATAGGGAACTGATCGCTCACAAGTTGTAGTTCATGTTCTTGTTGTATTTGAGTCTGTCTTTTGATTACGAACGTTGCCTACTGTTGATGTCTATTATTAGTACGTGTTTTATTTCATCTCTTAAAATCATTGTTGTTATCTAGAGTTATGCAATATTGAAGCTAGAGTTAGCTTGTTATCTTAGTTAGAGTTAGTTGGGTGTTGGTGCAGTAGAGGTATTGCACGTTTCTCTTTGTAATAGAGTTATTAGTAGGAGAAGAAGAATTAGAAGTTTTAATCCTTGATGTCATAGAGTTTGTATTCAAGGTTGCTTAAATATTAGTCGAGCTTTAGAAATCCTGGAGACAGGTCATGGTTTTTCTCCCTTAAGCAAGGAGTTTCCACATGAATATTGTTGTGTTCTTGATTATTTACTTTACACATTATATTGTTAAGTTTTCAGCTATATATGTCTATTTGGGACTAGAACCTAAAGTAGGAGAGCAACCAATCATTTTATTCATTTAGTATCAGAGCGAGGTCTTCCTAAAAGTTTAACACCTAGGAAGGATCTTTAAAAATGGGTGCTCCTCCAAACCTTGAAAAAGGGAAATCTACTACTCGACCACCCAGGTTCAACCAGTAATACTATGGGTGCTGGAAGATGAGAATGCATGAGTTCACATAGTTATTGATTGCAAGTTGTGGGACGTGATGGAAAATGGTCCTTTTGTTCCTACAAAGCCTATTAAAGATGGGGAAGTGATTCATAATGTTCCCAAAACTAGGAAAGAGTTTGACGATACAAACAGGAGAAAAATTCAGAAAATTTTCAAGGCTAAGAAGTTTCTTGTATGTAGTATAGGCCCTGATGAGTACAAAAGGATGAGAAGCTATTAAGGAGATATGGGATTGTCTCCAAACGGTTCATGAGAGAACCAGTCAAGTGAAGGAATCAAAGGTTGATATACTAAAAACTCAATACGAAACTTTCACCATGAGGGAAAGAGAGTCTATCCAAAAAATGCATATAAGATTTATAGTCATAACTAATGAAATCCATTATTTGGGGTGAGGATATTCGACCTTCCAAACAGGTTTGCAAGGTCCTAAGCATTTTACCCAAGTCATGGAATAGTAAATTCCAAGCTATTAATAAATCTAGGGACCTGGAAACTATGACTATGGATGAGATTATAGGAAATCTCAAGACTTATGAGATTAAGAAGCAACAGGAAAAGTCCAAAGGTGAGCACAAAAAGGAGAAGAAACTAGTGTTGAAGACCACAAAGGAGAATACCACTATTGAAGATGAGAAAATTGCCAATGTCACCAAATGGTTCCTCAAAGTCTTGAATAGAACAGGAGCTTTACCTAGAAAAGGAGAATCCAACAGGCATAACAGAGAAGGAACGGCAAATGACACCTATCATAAATATAGAAAGTTGGGTCACTACATCAAAGATTGTCCATTGCACAAGCTTGAATACAAAGAGTATGTTAAGAAAGCTGCTGAAAAGGAAAAGAAGAAGGACCGGGTCCTAGATAAGTACAGTAGGAGGGTTGAAGCTGACAGAGTGGTGAATAGAATCTAGCAGTATAGGGTATCTCTTCTAGTGACTCAAATGAGTCTGAACAGCAGGAAGGTGTATCCATGATGGTAGTAGATGATGATGTCTAAGCTTATGACTCCCTCTTTGCATTGATGGCTAAGTCAAATAATGAGGAAAATGACAAAGTAACTTTCTTGGACATCAAAGAGAACCTAAAAAATTATTCTCTTTAAGAATTAAAATCTATTGCTACTGTGCTTATAGATATTGTTAATGAACTCACTAAAGATAAAGAGTGTTTAAATAAAGATCTTAAAAAATGTGAAGAAGAAGTGGTTGAATTAACTGTGCAAGTAACTGAAATTCAAGCAGTTCAGAAGTCTTTATACCTTGAAAATGATCTTTTAAATGAAAAACTTAGTGAATTGCCTAAGTTTAACTCAAAAGGAAAAAGTGAAAGAAGCAAAATCCAATTTGAATTAGAAGATAAATTGGCTAAGGCAAATGCTAATTTGACTACCTCACTTGAGAGGAGTGCTGAGCTAGAGAGGGACCTGGATCAGGTCAAGGCTAAACTTGAAAAGGCTCTCAAATGGACTACCTCATTTCAAGCACTGACAAGCCTTACCAGTCAGGGATCCAATAATAAAAGAAGCTTGGGATTCCATAGTGTTTATCCAGCCAGCAAGCTTTATAGAAAATATGTCTCTATCAAGGATAATGTTGAAACCCTGAGGGTTGCACCACACAGTAAGGGACCAGGTACCTCAAAGTCAATTACAGGCAAAATTCAATAAAGTAAACAGTAATCAAAAGACAGTGCAAGAAGAGTAAAAACACAAGATTTTAATGTGGAAAACCCCCTTGCTCAAGGAAGATAAAAACCATGAATTGTCCTTACAAGCACCTCAAAATCCACTATAATCAAACTCTTGATTACACCCTTCACTTAACCTAACTCTAGGTTCCTTTCGCTTGTAATAACTCTACTACAAATTCATCATGACAACTCTGCTAGATACCCTCTACACTGATTAGCTCTAATCAGTTTCAAACTTAGGCAACTCTACCTAAGCACTTTCTACTCAAAGAGAAAAGTTCATTACTCTTATAATACAAGTAATTAGTTTACAAATAAGAACTCACTCAAGAACAATATCTATTTAAGCACACATAAACAACTAAGAACTTGAATAGTGTTGAAATGGGGTTTTTGTTACCTCTCTTCACTCTTTGTATTTGAGAAAAATCATTAGATGAAGAAGCCTCTTTTTTTTTTATAGTTGAGCGATAATTAGGGCTGAAATATTATTGGACTAGGTGTCCTATTCATTACAAGCAGCACCTACAAGTTTGTTACACAAGAGCACAAAACTATGCAGACACTATGCCAACTATATTGTATCATAAATATCTAGGGACCTGGTCCCTTATAGTTATCTGATCATCATCAAAACTACGTATAACAATCCTCCCACTTTTTAACGATGATAAACTAACCATACAGCTTTGGGCACATCCACCACAGTTAATCAGTGTGATTACCACTCTGAAGATGAATATATCTTCTATCATCATGCAACATAGGGACCTGGTCCCTTGTTGTCATTTTAGCAAAAAATCTGATTTCTTCCCCCTGTCATCATGCACCTTTATTTAGTGCACTTGCATACTTCCCCACTTCCCTCTATTAACATGCCTTTCTTAATTCATTTATTCAGCATATCATGTACTTTCACTTAGCAGCATGTCATTCAAATCTGCAACTTAATTTAGTACATGGTCCCTACTACTCAATTCAGTATTCCCTCTTTTAGCATCACTGAAAGTGAGTACAATAAACTAAGAGTAAAATAAGCACAAATTAGTTAACTCATGGCCACTGCGGCAACACTAACATGAAGAATTGTTTTAGAAGAGAGAACAGATTAAGCACACAAATCAGAATTCATTCATTGTTAAGCAGTTAAGTACCGATTCAGTATACTAAAAATAATCAACAAAAATAATTATCCTTAAAATCAATATGATAACAAGGAGTGTAACTAACACATGGTTGAGTAAGAGGATAGGGATAGTAAGACTCAGGAGGAAGGAGGCTTAAGGGAAAGGGACTTAATCAACATTTCTATTCTAGCATTTTCTGCGGCATGGGTATCCAATAACTACTTAGTGAGTCTATTTATTTTTCATTTAATTAATTAACTTCACCAATCAGTTTTTCCACATTCACATAGAGTTTTGCATTTTATGATATCAGTACTTCAGAAGCACCTGGTCCCGCAGAAGCTAGTTGCTGATTTTTCTACCTTAAGTGCATTATCTCTGCATCTTTTGCACATAAATTGATCCTTATTTCCTTTATTTCTTTGGCTAAGCCTTCTTGAGCAGCCAAAAGTTCAAATACTCACAATTCTTATTTTTCTTTCTAAGCACTCATTTTCTACCAAAGTGGTTAGAGTGAACTTTTGTTTGGCTATTTTAGGAATTCCTCTAGTCCTCACAACTCCAAAATAATCAAAGACCATATTTTTCATGTACCCATAAGGCGTCACTGTCTCTTGTCTTTCTCAAGAACTACTTTCTTTATGTGGTCAATCATTAGACCAGGCAGGCTGATCAATTCAAAATTATGCGGGCATTCTATAAAGAACATATCAGCCCCAGATGCAATTGTAGTCTTCCCTGATCTTGGAAGTAGGACTTTGTTGATGAATTCAAATACCAATAGAAACTCACATGTCATGAATTTCCTTTTCACAGCTACTATAGAAGTTCCACCCATCTTAGAGGCATCGATCAAAAACTCTGTTATGGGTTGTTGCTTTGCAGCAGTCCTAAGTCCAATAACTGGTACATCCAAGATTTTTTCCAATGCTTTTTCATCCAAATATATAGACTTTCCTTGCACTTGATAATTCCATGGTGTAGTAAAATGCTCTGACCTTATTCTCAAGAACCATGGGGGCAATCCTCAAACAAGTGTAACTAACCTTGATGCCTGACATATTCAACCAATTTAATTACCCCAGGTTTGACATGCCTTTTTGGATCAACCACTCTTCTTGATAGGACTCTCTGTGTTTTTAGTATTTTATTTCTTTGTGTTCTAGCCACACCCTTTTCCCTTCTCTCCTGTTTGATTCTCTTAGGACTAATGCTCACTTTGCCAAAAGAATTTTATTTTCTCTTAGGACCAAGTCCCTCATAAATTTCTATCTTTTTTACTACTATATATTTCTACCTCATCTCAGCAGGGCTGCCAAATTTTGAATTGGAGGACCTGGTCCTTCCAGCAAGATGAACTTTAATCTTTCTTTTCTTAATTTCTTCAACAATATCTGCAGCAATATCTTTCTCCTCTCCAACTTCAACCACTCCAATATTTTCTTACTTTCAACTAAAGCAGCTTTCCTGGGTTTTCTTTGTTTAGTGGTAGACTACAATTTTACCACATTTACCTCAAAGTTCACCATATTTTTCTTACCTCTACTTCCCCTCTGTTTCTTCATAGTCTATCTCAAGAGCAGTTTATCCTTAACCTCCGTATCCTCCTTATTTGGAGGTGATAACACTTTCTTTCCTTTATCTACTTTATTTATTTCTCCTGTTACCTGTTCTTCTCTACTGACTGAGGTGTTATATGCAAGCAAAATCAAGCTCTTAGTCACCTAGTTCTCTATCAAGGATAATATTGAAACCCTGAGGGTTCCACCATACAGTGGGGGACCAGGTTCCTTAACATCAATAATAGGCAAAATTCAGTAAAGTAACCAGGAATCAAAAGACAGTATAAGGAGAGTAAAACCATAAGATTTTAACGTGAAACGCCCTTGCTCAAGGAAGGAGAAAACCACGGCTTTTCCTCACAAGAACCTCAAAATCCACTATATTCAAACTCTTGATTACGGACTTTACTGAACCTAACTCTAGGTTCCTTTCACTTGTAATAACTCTACTACAAGCTGATCTTGATAACTCTGCCAAGGACTCTCTACACTGATTAGCTCTAATCAATACCTAAGCACTCTCTACTAAAAGAGAAAAGTCCATTACTCTTGTAACATAATTTATTCATTTAAAAATTAGAACTCACTCAAGAACAATATCGATTTAAGCACACATAAATAGCTAACAACTTGAGCAGTATTGAAATAGGATTTTTGTTGCCTCTTCACTCTTTGTATTTGTGAAAAACTATTTGATGAAGAAGCCTTTTTTTTGTTTTATAGTTGAGTGATGATTATGGCTATAATATTATTGGACCAAGTGTCCTATTTAGTACAAGGAAAACTTGCAAGTTTGTTATACAAGAGGGCAAAAGTTTGCAGACACGCATGCCAGCTATACTATACTATGAATATCCAAGGACCTGGTCCCTTGCAGTTAGTTTCTCCTCATCAAAACTACATATAGCATATAATCTCTAAAGCACTCATTATGGAAAAAATAGCCTTATAATATATTAATGTCCCTCTATAAATACAGTTATAAGAAGGATGAAAAAATTCTCTGCATCAAAAAGAAGAAGTGAAAATTTGTCTGGTTAGACAAAAAAATCCGATCTTTCCTTTGTCATTATTCTGGGAACTCAAGCTGAAATAGGTTCCTAAAACTAACAACTGATTGTTAATGTGGGGTAAAACAAGATGAAATAGCCCCCATTGGATCATGGATAGTGGTTGTTCAAGTCATATGACTTTAAAAATTGAATACTTTCTTTTGCTTAAGTCCCATGAAGGAGGCAGTGTATCCTTTGGTAATGGAAACAAAGGGTACGTTGTTAGAATTGGAAAGGTTGGGAAAAGTTTGAGTCAAGGCATTGATGATGTTCTTTTTGTGGATGGACTCAAGTTTAGCTAGTTGAGTGTTGCTCAAATTTTTTATAAAGGCAAAGAAGTAAAGTTCAAGTCAGATAAGTGCATTGTCACCAGTCTCAAAGATGGTAAAGTTATGCTGACTGCATGGAGGAACAAAAACATGCATGTTATAGATTCAGGGTCTTGCAAGCCCAGGAACATGACATGCCTAAGTGTTCAAGAAAATGTTGTAGAATTATGGCACAGGAGTTAAGGCCATGTCAATTTTTCCCTGTTGAATAAGTTGATCGGCAGAGACCTAGTTCGGGGGTTGCCTAAGCTGAAGTTTTCTAAATCCAAGGTGTTTGATGCATGTGTGAAGGAAAAGCAAACCAAATCCTCATTCAATCCAAAGAAAAAGTGAGAACATCCAGGCCTCTTGAACTTCTTCACATGGATCTATGTGGACCTATAAAGATTGCTACCAAGGGAGGCAAGAAGTACTTCTTTATCATTGTTGATGACTACTCCAGGATCACTTGGAATTTCTTTCAAAGAACCCAAAAGGAAACATTTCTTGTGTTTGAAGCACTTGACAAACAAGTACAGGTGAAATATGGTGAGAAGATAGTAGGAATTAGATCAGACATGGGAAAGAGTTTGAGAATACAAAGTTTAGTCAATTTTGCAATAAGCTGGAAATCAGTCACAACTTTTTAACACCTATAACACCACAGCAAAATGTTGTGTTAGAAGGAAAAATAGGATACTTATTGTAACGCCCTAGAAATACAACCTACACGTCACACAGTGCTCAAGACTACAAGTAGTCCCAAGATAACCCTTTAAGCCTTCTAAAAACTTTGGAACTCATAATAAAGATAAACTTGACATATGAAATCTTAAAATAAATGAATTAATATCTTAACTAGAACTGAAGTAACATCTTACTGGAAGTCTTAAACTTGGAAATCTTGAAAACAAACATTTTTAAGTCTAAATAGGAAACAGTCGGACAAGCCTCTACTTCTAACTAGAGAGCCACTGGGACAAGCCCCAACTGACTCAGACTAAATAGAATCAAATAGCTAAAATACTTTGTTAATAGAAAATCTGATAAAATATGTCATGCCCCAAAATCCCATTGGGCCGGACTGGCACCTGAAGCCGAGAAGGCCCGGGAGAACCCGTTCAAATACCTGTACTTTCACTTATATGTCACCAAAAATTTGGATAGCATTTCGTTGCATATAGAAGGGTCTAATTACCTGTATCAGCACAACACGCACAAATATATATATATATATATAATACTTGGCCGTCGGGGTCACCACATATACAAATATAACATCACTATATAAACTTCCATGACTTTACCCTTCCTTATGTCTACAAAGCCTCTAGGATATACATGACATAACTAGGGTCGGGACAAACCCCCGCCCACACATGACTCATGTACAATAACAAAACATAAGGAACTGACTCGAAAAGCTCCGAAGCAAACTGGAGCTCACCAACAATAGTTGTATGACCTAGCTCCTAACTATGCTGTGAATGAGCTGAAGCACCTGTGCCTGCAGCATGAAATGCAGGTCCCCCGTGAGGGACGTTAGTACGAAATATGTATTGAGTATGTAAAGCTGTAAATAATCATATGTGATATGGGGAATCAAGAAAATCAGATGCAAGTAAATAAATCATAATAGAAGTGAACCACACTTCATAAACACTTTTAGGATCATGTACATTATCATTAATCTGAATTGGGTTCTTGAATTCAAACACATTTGTGGAATGGTATACATTCGTTCATTTCATTCTTTACAATTATCATTCGCCATTACCTCCTCCTCTCGAACCTCCAACCACCTAACAATAATCAATACTATACCGTACTGTGACCATTAGGCTGCCCCCAGTACATATCAACTGGGATCGACCCATGCTAGGCTTATGCCCCTAGGATACCACCCATAAACACATAAATAGGGATCGACCCATGCTAGGCTTATGCCCCTGGGATACCACCCACACGTATATCAAGTAACACACATAAGAGATCTTTCCAATAACTTAGTTCAAAAGCTTTTGAGATTATTACATTAGTGTTCATGCCAATATAGTACCTTTGGAACAATGATACATCAATAGGAATCAAGTAATAGACCTTCTATACAATAACGATGTAATAAAGACTCATTGGTACATCAACAATGTGTTTCAGAATCATCAATATCACAACACTGAAATAGGAGCCTTTTGGTATATCACTGAAACATTTGACACTTTATAGAATGGAAACAACTTCGTTGGTAATGTAGAACAATACATGTTTTTGGACAACCTCGGAATCTTATTTGATGGAACATTGGTGTTTTCATGCCAAAGAACATTGTTAGAGTATGTTTTACATACCTCGTTGTAGATTCGGATACCAATTCAACACAACTTCCCGCCTTTACAAATCACTTATCTACAATGAAATGTTTGGCATCTAGTATTAGCAACCCAATACCACAATTCTCTCCCATAATTCCATACAATCAATATTTGCAAAGCATTCCAAAAACCAACTTGAACAATAGGTTTATGTGTATATATATATATATATAATCATCATTTCAGTACCACATCATCACACCAAATCCCTTCACAATTCAACATAATCCAACCATGCACAAGAATAATCCAACATCATTTCCAATCATCTTTCAACAACAATCAAATAACATACTTCTTATGCTCACAAGCATATATATACATATCCATATAAATAACACCAACATAATTTACATCCTTACCATAAAATAGCCCTTTTGATTTCAAAGTCCTGTTGGCACAAATAAGGGGTGCTTCTCTAAGCCCTCAAGATGGTGAACACAACTACGGAATCAATTTGGATTTTCTACGGTTGAATCACAAGATAATTGGAGTTGAAATTTGGCTAGGGTTTCTTATTCTTCAATAATGGATGATAAATAATGGATATGAGGCTAAGTATATGTATATAATGACCAATTTTCGTCCATGAGGTGATGAAAAATGACCATATTGCCCTTAAAAATTTAAGTAAATTCGAATCTGTCCATGGTGGACTGTTTTGATAGGCTAAAGTAAATCGACCGTAACTCTTTGCTCCGATGTTGGATTTGGGTGAAATTGGTATCGCTGGAAATATAAATCAAAGGGTTTTCATTTCATATAAAGTAGGCCACCCAGTTCATCCTGTACAAGGAGTTATGATCGTTTGAAGTTGAACCTAAAAATCTATTTTGAGAG
Organism: Capsicum baccatum var. pendulum; assembly: GCA_030864225.1. Classification (NCBI taxonomy): domain Eukaryota; kingdom Viridiplantae; phylum Streptophyta; class Magnoliopsida; order Solanales; family Solanaceae; genus Capsicum; species Capsicum baccatum. The sequence continues at coordinate 199,451,903 of CM061560.1, read as the reverse complement.
GCTGAAGTAAAACGAGTATAACTCCTTACTTAGACATTGGATTTGGATGAAACCAATTGCATTGGAAAGAAGACTCAAAGATCTTTCTTTTGATAGGTTGTAGATCTCCCAGTTTATTATATTAAGGGAGTTATGATCATTCAAAGTTGACCCAAAAAACTGGCAGGCCTCAGTAGTTTGTGTGCAGGAAATTTTCCTGCACATTTACTATTCACACTATCCCGGCCACCGTTTAATAGTTTCGAACGTGCTCGATTATATCCGAAACTTATCCATTTTTGGAAATCTTTATATCGTTGGAAAGCTTATTCAATAACCTTCGTATGGAACCATCGACGGACAAATTTCGGTATAAATAAAATTAAAAAAAAAAAAATTCCATATAAATAAGACCAATACACGTACTTGAATACGCCAATACATGTACTTGAATACGGGGTGTTACAAAATAAGTCCTCGAACTATAAGGAATCAGAAAGCATAGGGATGTAGGTGGATATGCTCGTAATCAATCATGCTGCTAGAACTGAACACCAAAACCTATATTATAAAAAATACAGCACATAGACGCATATGTGGATCAGTACTTCTGGAACGTACTGAGTATGTGGGGTGAATGCATAAGTAAAATAATAATTCAATGTGCACTTAGGTTCAAATAATTCATGCTAAGAGTAAATGACTCACCTTGGGCTTGAACAAAATCAAAGTTGTGAAATAATAAGCATGAGTAATAAAGAAAAAAGATAAACTTTGTGAGCCATAACACTTAGTTCTAAAAGCTTTACTTTACTTTTTATTAGGGAGGTTCTTCTAAACAACATACACTATGTGAGCTATCATGGAATCCAAAGTCTTACTCATGGTGGGGAGAGCTCACGTTGGGAAAAGTTGTCCTACCCTTGCCATCGGAATAGGATCTTAACTTTAGTGATCACTATACCTGACCCATATTGGGACATTAAACCTACGGTGGCACGTAGTTGTGGAATATGTGACCTTGGACGCATACCCAACTCGGTGCTACATACTACTCCCTTATTACTTTATGCTCATACTTTAGGAAATCCACCTTAACTTAGCATAAGGATTTTATAATGATAACCAACTATGTTTCTCTTTGCTTTAAACTCTAATCAAAATCAACAAATACGGATTCCATATCTTAGCTTAGGATCAAAAGATCCGTCTTTCTTTAAATCTTGGTATAAAAACATCAAAGAAGCTTAAGAACATAGTCTTCTTGAAATCTCAAACTCATTTTTGGTATAAGTTTATCAAATAAAACTTAAGAGCATGATCTTCTTGAAATCTCAACACTTAAAATTAAGGCTTAAAATTTATGTTGTAAACTCAAGGTAATTCATACCAAAACTTTATGCTCAATATAATTCTTAAAATACTTCAATAATAACAAGTCAAGATAGTGAAATCTCATTCATAATACGAATCTTGTAAGTTAAAAACCCAAACATAAGCACTTCTTGACATACTTTGAGCTTTAAATCTTATGATAATCAAATGCTTCAACAATATATAAACTTGGGTATAAACCCTACTTCAAAATAAGTAAATAAAATCTTAAAATCATGCAACTTGGGCACAAGGGTGAAAGGATACCCTTGTTCATAAGCCCACATACCTTAAAAGGCTTGATTTGATGGATGAAATCTTGACTTTGTAAGCCTTGGAGATGATCTTGAAAGCTTTCTTGAACTTCTTGAATTAGAAACTCAAATTTTTGTTTATATTTAAGAGAAAGTGAGGGAGTTTTGGTGTTCTTGAGAGGAGGTTGGGGTTTCTTGGAGAGAAAATTGAAAGAGAATGGGTGTATAATGCTTAAACCTACGTTTAATCTTATGTTTTTATGAATTTAGTCGGTGGAAAATGACCTAACTACCCCTAAGAAGATTAAACTCATAACTGAAATACTGTTTATAGGCTTGGCGTGATGCAATGACATGCCCATCGCTATAACCGATGTGACACGCGGTGCAATCATGTTAAGCTGCTGGAATCTTAATCCAAATACGACCCAAACCTCATACGAAAATTTCAAAACTTCCCCAAGACATGATTCTCACACCCCTGAACATAAATCAACTCAAAAACCATCATCTTGGAGCCTGAAATGTCAACTTAAAAATCCTAGAAGTTAAGAGGTCAAAATAAGGCTAAGTCTTCAACACTTAGTTAAATTTTCAGAATTTAAGACTCTTGTGCAAGCATAGGAGCTGAACTAAGCTAAGTCTAATAGAGGGTATTATAATATCTTCTCCTTAGGAATATTTGACCTCAAATAAGACTGCTTAAGCTAAGGATTCTTAGGAACTGAGATTACGTACTAAACTTACATAATTAAAAACATGATCACATGACTAAACTGATTTGTGAATACATGAAATAATATGAGAATTATTATATAAAGCTCGAATTAAGAATGTAAAAGATATAATTTGAGGAAAACTGTTACCTTAGGTTGAATTTGAACTTACGAAAAAAAGATGAGGGTACTTGGTTCACATATCTGCTTCTGTTTCCCAAGTGGCACCCTCAACAGATTTATTTCGCCGAAGAACTTTGTCCAAGGGAACTTTTTTGTTCCTTAGTCTATGAATCTAGCGGTCAAGGATCTCAACTGGGATTTCTTCATAAGAAAGACTATCTTGAACATTTGTGTTTTCCAAAGGAACTACAATAGCTGGAACACCAATACACCTCTTTAACATGGAGACATGAAACACTGGGTGAATGAATGACAGTTCTGCAAATAAATTAAGATAATATGCTACCTTTCCAACACGACTCAAAATTCTGTAAGGGCCAATATATCGGGACCAAGCTTCCTCTTTTTGCCAAATCTCTTCACCCCCTTCATCGGTGAAATCTTCAAATAAACTAAGTCACCAACCTCAAACTCAAGATCTCTTCTCCTCACATCTGCATAAGATTTTTGATGACTCCGAGTTGTCTTAAGCCTCTCTCGAATCAACTAAACTTTTTCCATAGCTTCAAACACCACATCTGGTCCTATCAAAGTGGCCTTGCCTACTTCAAACCAACCAATAGAGATCTACACCTTCTCCTATAGAGAGCCACAAAAACATCCATCTGAGTACTGGAATGATAATTGTTTTTGTTGGAAAACTCAATCAAAGGCAAGTGGTCATCCCAACTTCCTTTAAAATCAAGAATACATGCCCTCAATATATACTCTAGGGTCTGAATAGTCCTTTCGGCTTGATCATTGGTCTGAGGGTGAAAAGATGAATAGAGATAAACTTGGGTACCAAGACCCTTCTGAGGCTTTCCAAAAGTGAGAGGTAAATTGGCTACCCCAAAATGATGGGTAAAGGAACTCCATGAAATCTGACCAACTCTCTAATATAGACCTTGGCATAATCCTTAGCTGAATAGGAAGTATGAACTGGCAAGAAATGGATTGACTTGGTCATTCTGTCTATAATAACCTAAATCGAATTATGTTGATGACGCGAATGGAGATAACCTATCACAAAGTCCATGTTCATATCTTCCCACTTCCAAGTGGGAATACTAAACTCCTGTAAAGTACAACCAGGCCTTTGGGGCTCAACCTTAACCTGTTGATAATTAGAACACTTGGCTACAAACTCTGTAATATCCCTCTTCATGCCACTCCACCAATAGATTTCCCGCAAATTATGGTACATCTTAGTGGATCTTGGGTGAATAGAGTAACGTGTACCATACACTTCTGCCAAAATCCACTTCTTTAAATTATCAACACATGGCACACATTGTCTACCCTGGTATAGCAACACACTATCTCCCCCTTGGGAGAAAACCTCTATCTTCTGATCTCTGATGGACTCCTTCAACTTAACCAGACTAGAATCCCTATCTTGTTTCTCCTTTACTTCAGAAATGAAAGAAGACTCTGAACTATTCTGAACCCATGTATAACCCTAAACTGAGTCAACAAACCAAACACCTAGCCTAAAAAGCTGATGAACCTCCTGAACTAGCCTCTTTTTATTATTTTCAACATGAGCAACACTACCCATAGATAGTCTATTAAGGGAGTATGCCACTATATTGGCCTTTCCCGGGCGATACAAAACACTCATATCATAATCTTTCAGCAACTCTAACCACCTTCTATTACAAAGATTTAAATATTTCTATAAAAATACATACTATAAGCTTTTGTGATCCATGAACACATCAACATGCACCCAATACAGATAATGCCTCCAAATTTTTAAAGCAAAAATAATGTTGCTAACTCAAAATCATAGGTACGATAATTCTTTTCATGAGGTTTAAGATATCTAAAGGCATAGGATATGACCTTACCTTTCTACATCAAAATGTAATCCAGACCAACTCTAAGTATCACAGTAAACAATGAATCCATCTGAACCATCTGGTAGCATCAAAACTGGGGTTGAAGTGAGTCGAGTCTTCAATTCTTGAAAACTCTTCTCATAAGAATCTGACCACTGAAAATTGAGTTTCTTCTGAGTCAATCTATACATGAAAGATGAAATAGATGAAAACCCTTTAATAAATCATCGGTAATAGCCAGCCAAACCCAAGAAACTCCTAATATCTAATAGAAAGATGGGTCTAGGTCAGTTTCTCACCACTTTGGTATTTTGAGAATCAACTCTAATGCCATCACCGGAAATAATATGGCTAAGAAAAGCTATTGATCTTAGCTAAAATTCACACTTATTGAATTTGGCGAACAACTGGTGATCTCTAAGAGTTTGCAACATAATTCTGAGATGGTTTGCATGATCATTCTCACTATAGGAATAAATAAGGATGTCATCAATGAAGATGATGACGAACATGTCCAAGTACTGCTTGAATACTCTTTTCATCAAGTCCATGAAGGTTTTTGGGGCATTCGTTAGCCTAAAGGACATGATTAGAAATTCAAAGTGACCATAACGGGTTCTGAAGGCTATCTTTGGAATATCACATTCCCTTACTCTAAGTTGATGATATCCAGATCTGAGGTCTATCTTAGAGAAATAATTGACACCCTGAAGCTGGTTGAATAAGTCATTAATCCTAGGAAGAGGATATTTATTCTTGATTGTGACTTTGTTCAACTAGCGGTAGTCGATGCACATTTGGAGAGAGCCATCTTTCTTACGCATGAATCGGAATGGAGCAACCCATGGAGAAATATTAGGTCTTATGAAACCTTTATCTCAGAGGTCTTTAAGCTTCTCTTTTAAATCTCTAAGGTCGACTGGAACCATACGATATGGAGGGATGGAGATGGGTTGAGATCAGGAAGAAGATCAATACCGAATTTTGTTTCTCTGTCTGGAGGTACCCCTAGAAAATCTTTAGGGAACACCTCAGGAAACTCATTGACTACATGGACTGACTGAACTGTTGGAGCTTTCGACTTAGTATCTTTGACTCGGACTAAATGATAAATGCACCCTTTCGATATCAACTTTCTAGCCTTAAGGTAAGATATGAAATGACTCTTTGGAGATTCAAAACTACCTTTCCACTTGAAAATTGCCTCATCAGGAAATTAAAAATCACCACACGGGTGCGATAATCTATTGATGCATAGCATGAATGGAGCAAATCCATGCCTAGAATGACATCAAAATTTATTATTTCTAACTCTATAAGGTATGCTAATATGATCTTATGTAGGACAGTGATAGGATACTTCTTATAGACTCATTTGGAAACAACTGACTCACCCACTAGGGTGGAAACTAAGAAGGGCTTGGAGAGCTTTTCAGGATCTATCCTAAAATTTACTGCAACCAAAGGAGTCACATAAGAGAGATTTAACCCCGGGTCTAACAAAACATATACAGTAAGATGAGATACATGAAGCATACCAATAATAACATATGGTGAACTCTCCTGCTCCTATCGAGATAGTAAAGCATAGAATTGATTATGGCACTGACCATCATCGATACTGGATGATATGCCCTAAGGAGGAACTGGGGGACCTGGTGGAGCTGGTGCACTAGTAGCCTGAGTCTGGGGATAAATATCCCTATTTACCGTCTTAGCATACAGTCATTCTTTGATCCCATAACCCAACTTACCACATCTATAACAACCCATCTTTCCTATTAAACACTCACCAGGATGGTTTGTTTCATACTTTGCATATGTCTGATAACTGGGCCTTCCACCCATGCTACTCTAAGACCTAAAAATAGAAGTCTTGCCCCACTACTCCTACTTGGTTGTGGGTGTAAGGGAACTAGATGAATACGGCACTAGCATAGATGAATAACCCTAAAACTGTGAATAATTTCCCCTCCAGACCTTAGTTGACCATACAAAAACTGTCCAATTCTAGCCTTCTTATTTCTTATCTCTCTTTTCTTTATCTTTTCTTCCTCAATATGCTGAGCATGAGTCATAAGCCTAGCAATATCCATATCTCCAATAAACATACAGTCCTACACTCTTTCACTACTAAATCAGATACTCTAGTAATAAACTTACTCATACCAGACCGAGGATCACCTACTAACTTGGAAGCATACTTTGACAACTAAGTGAACTTAAGGTAGTACCCCTTCACTGTTATCGAGCCCTGCCTCAAGTTCATGAACTCCTCAAACTTAGCTTCCCTCGACTCGCACGAAAAGAACTTGTCCAAAAATACATCTTGAAACACCTGCCAACTCATAGGAGCTATATTCTTACCTCTACCTTCCTTCCACATAACAACCTAATCATAAGAAATATCCTTCAGCCTATAGGATACCAATTCTACACTCTCTTCCTCAGTAATATGCATAATCTGAGTGATCTTTCTCACCTCTAATAAAGAGTTGTGGATCCTCACCAACCTTTGACCCAAAGAACTTAGGTGGATTCATTCTCATGAAGTCATAAATCTTGGATGCAGCTAAATTACCATTTTGATAAAGTGGGACCACCGTCTGTTGGTTTCCTTGAATATTGGCATTCACAACTTGAGCCAACACCTGAAAGGCAGCCAAAAATTCAGCATGAGACACATTCTCATTAAGAGGGTCAGCTTGCATTGGTTGTTGGTCATCATTTTTACGTACATTGGCTCGGCGAGGAGGCACATTCTGTGATATTAAAGCATGAGTTAAAGTAGGTAGATACAATTATAAGCATGATAGATCATGAAATAAATAATGATTGCTAACCTGTTCCTTAGCCTCTTGCTCATAAATGTGATGCGTTTCATATCCGTGATCAAGACTCTACGTAACGTGGCTTGTATAACTCCCTAGGACTCTTTAAAACCTTAGGCTCTAATACTAAGTTTGTAATGCCTCAGAAATACACCCTAGATATCACACGGTGCTCAAGATAATAAGTAGTCCCACGCTAACCCTTCTAACAACTTTGGAACTCATAATAAAGATAAACTTGACATATGAAATCTTGAAAAAATTGAATTAATATCTTAACTAAAACTGAAGTAACATCTTACTGGAAGTCTTAAACTTGGAAATCTTGAAAACAAACACTTTTAAGTCTAAACAAAAAATAGTTGGACAAGTCTGTACTTCTAACTAGAGAGCCACTAGGACAAGCCCTAGCTGACTCGAAATAAACAGAATCAAATAGCTAAAATACATCATCAATAGAAAATATAATAAAATGGGTCCTTGAACTATGAGTACTCACTAAGCGTTGGGATATAAGTGGAGATGCTCTTAATCAATCACGCTGCTGGAACTGAGCGCTTGAACCTATATTATAAAACAATGTAGCACATAAACGTATATGTGAATCAGTACTTCAGGAATGTACTGAGTATAGGGGGAGAGATGCATAAATAAAATAATAACTCAATGTGTACTTAGATTTTCAAATAATGTATGCTAAGCGTAAATAACTCACCTTGTACTTGAATAAAATCAAAGCTGTGAAATAATAAGCATAAGTAATAAACAAAAATGATAAACTTTGTAAGTCATAACACTTAGTTCTACAAGCTTTACTTTATTCTTTCTTAGGGAGGTTTTTCTCACCGACATACGCTATGTAAGCTATCATGGAGTCCAATGTCTTACCCACTATGGGGAGAGCTCACATTGGGGAAAGTTGTCCTACCCTTGCCACCGAAATAGGACCTTAACTTAAATCTTCACTATATTTAACCCATATTGGGACTTTAAACCTATGGTGGCACGTAGTTCTATGGCATGTGACCTTGGATACATACCTAACTCAGTGCTAAATACTACTCCCGTATTACTGTATGCTCATACTTTAGGAAATCCACCTTAGCTTAGCATAAGGGTTTTACTATGAAAACCAGTTATGCTTCTCTTTGCTTTAAACTGTAATCAAAATGAACAAACATGGACTCCATATCTTAGCTTAGGAACAAAAAATCTATCTTTCTTTAAATCTTGGTATAAAACCATCAAAGAAGCTTAAGACTGTAGTCTTCTTGAAATCTCAAACTCATTCTTCGTATAAACTTATCAAATAAAATTTAAGAGCATGATCTTCTTGAAATCTCAACACTTAAACTTAAGGCTTAAAATTTATGTTGCAAACTCATGGTAATTGATACCAAAACTTCATGCTTAATATAACTTAAAATACTTCAACAATAACAAGTCAAGATAGTGCAATCATTCATAATATAAATCTTGTAAGTTAAAAACATAAACATAAGCACTTCTTGACATACTTTAAGCTTTGAATCTCATGATAATCGCATGCTTCAAGAATATATAAACTTGGGTATAAACCCTACTTTAAAACAAGTAGATAAAATCTTAAAATCATGCAACTTGGGTACAAGGGTGAAAGGATACCCTTGTTTGTAACCCCACGTACCTTAATAGGCTTGATTTAATGGATGAAAGCTTGACTTTGTAAGCCTTGGAGATGATCTTGAAAGCTTTCTTGAACTTCTTGAATTAAAAACTCAAATTTTTATTTATATTTAAGAGAAAGTAATCGAGTTTTGGTGTTCTTGAGAGGAGGTTAGGGTTTCTTGGAGAGAAAATTTAAAGAGAATGGGTGTATAATGCTTAAATTAACGTTTAATCTTATGTTTTTATGAATTGAGTCTGTGGGAAATGACCTAACCACCCCTCAAAAGATTAAACTCGTAACTGGAATGCCGTTTAGAGGTTTGGCGCGACACGATGACATGCCCAATGCTATAACCAACGTGATGCGGTGCAATCGCGTTGAGATGCTAGAATCAAAATTCAAACACAACCCAAACCTTATTCAAAAATTCCAAAAATACCCTGAGACATGCTCCTTACGCCCCTAAACATAAATCAACTCAAAAACTATCGTCTAGGATCTTGGAAGGTCAACTTAAAAATCCTCAAGTTAAAAGGTCAAAATAAGGCTAAGTCTTCAACACTTGGTCAAACTTTCAGGCTTTAAGACTCTTATACAAGCATTAGGTGCCGAACTAAGCTAAGTATAATACGGGGTATTACACTTGTAGACATTGTTAGAATCATGCTGATATATGCAGGTATATCTCATAATTTTTGGGATGAAGTAATCAACACAACGTGTCATGTAATTAATAGGTGTCTTGTCAGGTCCATTGTGAACAAGGCCTCTTATGAACTCATGACCAAAAAAGCCTAAGCTGGGCTATTTCAAGCCTTTTGATTGCAAATATTTTGTGTTGAATAATGGGAAGGATTACCTTGGAAAATTTTATCCAAGAAGAGATAAAGGAGTATTTGTTGGATACTCTTCTATCAGCAACCCTTATAGGATCTACAACAAAAGAACACAATATGTGGAAGAAAGTGTTCGTGTTGTGTTTGATGAAACTAGTAGTATTAGTGAAGAGAGTATCCCATATTATAATGATAATTCAGTAAATACCCTCAATGTTCCAGAAAAGCCAGATAAAAGTGATGATGATACAGATTCACAAAGACCAAGTTCAACACCTAAAGATGAAGATTCGGTAGGTCCTTAAAATCTTAGCCCTTCACAAGCTCTACCTAAAGAACCTGATCCCTAATCCACTGATGGAAATAATTAGTTTCCTGAAGATAACACCTCAATAGGAACTGGTCCTAATTCAAGTCATCACACTCCTTAGAGATCCAGTTGGAAGCATCAGTCCTCATATCCAATTGGCAACCTACTTACTCCTCTAGATTCAACTATGTAGACCAGGAGTAGAGTAAGGAATCTATGTGCTTTCTCTGCATTCTTGTCCTAAATTGAGCCTAAGAATACAAAAAGAAGCACTAAAGGATGCAGATTAGATCAATGCAATACAAGAAGAGATACATCAATTTGAAAGAAGCAAAGTGTGGCTCCTAGTCTCACGTCCCTTATATAAAACTATTATAGGGACCAAGTAGGTGTACAGAAACAAGTCTAATGAGCATGGAAATACTATCAGAAATAAGGCTAGGCGGTGGTGCAAGGCTATAACCAAGAAAAAGTCATAGATTGATGAAGCATTTGCTCCAATGGCTAGAATTGAGGCAATTAGAATTCTCATTGCATTTACCGCATACATGGAGTTCAAACTATTTTAGATGGATATAAAGAGTGCCTTTTTAAAGAGTTTTCTTAAGGAAGTGGTTTATGTGGAACAGCCTCCAAGCTTGGAAGATGTTGATTTTCCCAATCATGTGTTCAAATTAGACAAAGTCATGTATGGATTGAAGAAGGGTCCCAGGTCTTGGTATGTGAGCTTTTAAAGTTCTTGCCAGAGAATGGCTTCAAAGGGGAAAATATTGACAGTATCTTATTCCTGAAGGCTAGAAGAAGCAACCTACTCATTGTTCAAGTTTATGTTGATGACATCATATTTGGAGCTACAACCAGTTCCTTATGTAATAAGTTTTCTAAGTTAATGAGTATTGAATTTGAGATGAGTATGATGGGAGAACTCCATTTCTTCCTTAGGTTGCAAATTAATCAAGGTACAACTAGACTATTGTATGTCAGCAGAAGTACATTTATGAGCTACTCAAAAGGTTTCACATGGAGGGTGCAAAATCTATTGATACTCCTATTGGAACTTCCTCCAAGATGGACTTAGATGAACCTGGTCTCTCTTTTAATGAAACTATGTACAGATGAATCATTGTTTATTTCTCTATCTAACATCTAATAGACCTTGCATTGTGTTTAGTGTTAGATTATGTTCTAGATTTCAAGCAAGTCTAAAGGAATCTCATTTAATCTTCTAAAATAATTCTGAGATATCTTAAAGGAACCCCCTACCTGGTCTTATTCTATCCTGCTGGTGATACTTTTGAGTTGGTTGGGTATGTTGATGCTGACTACGTTGGGTACCTGGTGGATAAAAAGACAACTTCAGGAATGGTTCATTTTCTTAGATCATCCTTAATCTCGTGGGATATAAAGAAATAAAACTCAGTGGCTCTCTCAATTACTAAAGCTGAATATATTGCAGCAGCCTCGTGTTTTTCTTAATTACTATTGATCAAGTAGAAACTTAAAGATTTTAGGATCCTTTCAGATTGTGTGCCTCTATTCTGTGATAACGTAAGTGCTATCAAAAGGGCCAAAAATCCAATTCAGCATAAAAAGACAAAATACATTGATATTAGGCTTCATTTTCTCAGAGATAATATGGAAAAAAAGTTTATCAAAATGGTATTTTATAGTACTGAAGATCAAATTGCTGACATTTCTACCTAGGCACTTAGTAGGAACCAATTTGAAAGGAACAAGAAAAAGATGGGTTTAATGAAATCAAGTTGAAGGAATGTTATTTCTCTTAATCCTCCAAACATGGTTGTGATATGATGAACAGATATCTAGGTTAGATGATGTCATATGTGTCTAATTCAGTCTTATATCTTCTGTAAATATACACTCGTGGAAAGAAGAAGAAGATAAGAAGGAGAGTGAGATAGCTCAAAGTGCATGGTGTTCAAAAAATCATATAGGGACCAGTCCCTAATCAATTTAGTATCATATACAATTCTCTAATAGTGACTTTTAAAAATTTAATGACTGTGTGTCATGTCACTCTCTCTCCCTTTCAAAAAGTTATCACCCACACTTTAAGCCCAAGAGATGCGCCTATCTGATCGGATACATCTCATCCGTCACAACTTTTTATCAAATCTGAAATGTTCCCTCCTCCCTATTTAAATCAAAATTTGATCTCTCATCTACTATTTTTAAAAACCTCTATTTAACAGCCTATCAGTTCCCACACTATTTCGTAAGCCTTCATCTTGCTTTAACCTTCAAAACCTACTAAATCTCTTCCTAAGCTATAATATCGAATCATTCATAAACATTCTCTCAAAAGGACGAGCCTATTCCCTTAGAAGTGTTTGATACACCATCTATTTCTTTTTCTTCTGAATCCTAGAATTTAATTTCTCTTACAATGTACTCTTTTCTTTCCCTTCACAAAATTGCTAGGGAATTCAGTGCTCAAAAGACAAAAGATTCATCTGATGGGCCCTCTTTTTAGAAAATCAATAAAGACTTACCTTCCATTCCTGACCCAAAAATTAACCCCTTCTTAGAAAAAGAAGAAGACCCTAACATTGATTCATCCAAGGATAAAGTTCTTGATAAAACCCTTCCAGTCGCTGATCAACTAGTTTCTTCTAATCAGGTTTTGGACTCTTCTCTAAAATCCCATCTCCTGATAAGGCTGAGTCACCCAGTAAGTTTGGGATTGCCTCTATTGATGAGATATACTTGATGGGGATTTAACAACCTCTAAGGAAACCATTTTAAATATTCAGGCTATAAGTAAAGAAATTAGGGTGCAAGGTGTCACTACTCTTTGTGAAGAACCTCCTAAATGGGACATAGCCCTGTTCACTCTATTCTCCAAAAGGAAATATGATCCTTCTAAGAATATTGAGGATGCAAATCTGGTATTACCCCCTGTGCTTGACCAGTCCAGTGCCTATATGGATGAAAAGGGTGGTTCTGATAGTGAAGATAAAAGACCATTATCTTGGAACCTGTCTAAAAAGGGATCCTCCTTTTCTACCAAGGCTTTATCTGGGACTGTCAAATACTCAACTTAATGAAGGAGGCCTTGGAAAGTAACAAAGACAATACCAAGAAAAGTAGAACATCAAAGAAGAAGAGGGTGGCTGTGAAGGAACCTCTAGTTGAAAAAATTATGACAGTTGAGGAAACTGAAAGTGATTTTGATGATACTACAGTAATTATGATAGTATATTTAGGATTATGTCTAATAAGGATGAAGGTGAGTCTGTGGGTGGTGATGGTAATTCTGATGTTGGAAGATGTGTGGTTGTAACTAGGGCTAAAGCAAAAGGAAAAGTTATTGTTCCTTCCTCAAAAGGGAAGACAAAAGGGGTAATGCTGAAGAAACCAGTACCTAAAATCGTTGGTAAGAGAAAAAGGTCTAAAAGGCCTAGAACTAAAGGACCAGGTTCCAAGTTTGTTAAGACCTCAGGGCCCTTAGGGTTTCTGTCAAAGGAACTGGTCCCTCAGGAAAGAGTTCTACTTCAAAAGAACAAAAGAAGGTGTTGTCCAGAAAAGCGAGAAAAAATATCCTTAAACCTCAGGAGGTTTTGAGAGAAAGAATGTTTGATCCAGCTATTATTGGGATGCCTTGGATGCTTGAGTTGATAGATTGGGTGAGGTTCTAAAGTTGGGAACATTTGTTTGTGCCAGCAGTTCCCCTTTTGCTTGAAGAGAAAGTTCAAATGTTCTACCATAATCTGACCTTCTCAGATGATGGTATGTATATGACCACTCAGTTCAATAAGGTGCATATTGCGATTGATGAAAAAGTAATATCTGGATTTTTGGGGTACCTGCCAAAGGGATTAGGTCCCTAAGAAAAGAAAAGGGCTCTAAGAAATTTCTGAAGATTTGTAGGAGGCTTAATGATATGAACATAAAGAACGTGAGAAAAAAAGAACTTGAAAAAGGAACATCAACTGCTCTTTGAGTTAGTGAACAAGGAACTTCTCCCTAGATCTAAAAAGAGGACCACTATAACAGGGCCCGACCTATTCCGTATAGAGGTAATTTCCAAGTACTAGAAGGTCAATCTCTATGTAATAGTGATTGATCATATGCTCATTATAATGACAGCAAAGAATGGCAAACATGGATAGTCCTATGGTTTTTGGCTGAATAGGGTCATTGCGTATTTCAGTGTTGAGTATATAGAAGGAAAGACTGGATCAATAATGCAGATGTTCAATATTACCACCTTGGAAGACAATGAGTGTATTCCTAAAAGCGGAGGTAGGAATTCAAAGTCGATTGTCTCTAAGTTAATTGATGTCCAAACTAGATTGAGGGAGTAGCTAGATGCTATGGCAGCCATGGTAGCTCAGAAGGATGTAGAGATTGTTGCACTAAAGGCAGCATCGATGAAAGAAAATGAGGATAGAACAAGTTCAACTGGGAATCTAAGTGTTGAAAATGTAGACCTGTGTGCAAAAGTGCAACAATTGAAAAAAAAATTAAGGTCTTGACCGGAAAGAACGAGGGTCTGACTCAGCAGCTCGTGAAGGATCAAGCTACAGAAAGTGAGAGGATAACCATGCTACTCAGAAAACTGTCTCATACTCCTCCTAGTCCATCCTCTTAGCCTTCTCCCTAACCTAGTCCTCAAGTCCCCTCATAAGCCTTATTTAAGTATGTTTCTCCTAAGCTTTTGTTGACTCCTGTTTTGACTGGCACTACTATTGTTATGTTCTTATTGCTACTAGTTTCTGAATAGTGTTTGATATTTTCCTTCTTGATAAATAAATAACTTTACTTTGTTCTGTCATCTTTTTTTTTTCTAATCTTGCTTGCTCATGTCAGTGTAGCCTCAATGGTCATGCATTAACATGTGTGATAGTCTATGATTGGTTTACTATTTTATTACTTTGGTAAAGCCTAAAGGGGGAAGATGAGTTATAGTAGTGTGTAGCAGTGAAGGAACAGGTCCCCACTCTCAAGGGGAATCTTAGGTGCTGATAGACAGGGGAAATGTATGGGATGATGGTATCAGTGATAAGGAAAATAACTTGTGAATGCTTGAAAGTATGCGTGGGTTTGTCATTATCAAAAAGGATAAAAATTTTAAATCCTTAATTTTGATGATTGACAAATTACCAATTGGGACCTGGTTCCTGATGACAATGTTGAAGCTACTTATGGACCTGGTTCCACATTCATGTCGATGTCATGCACAGCTAGCCGATAGTATAAAATTTGGTGAGAAAAGATTTTGCCTTTTTGTATAAGACAATAATACACATCCTAGATTTTCTTGTCTCATATATATATTGGTAATCTTCCACAACAAGAAAATCAAGCTTTCATATTCTCACAACAAAAATATTCCATTGAAGCTCTTGAATCAAAGCCTCACTCACAGCAGGAAATTGATTGCTCACAAGTTGTATTTCATGTTCTTATTGTATTTGAGTCTTTGTCTTTTGATTACAAACGTTGCCTACTGTTGATGTCTATTGTTAGTAGGTGTTTTATTTCAGCTCTCAAACTCATTGTTGTCATCTAGAGTTAGTGATATTGAAGCTAGAGTATGGTTGTTATCTCAGTTAGAGTTATTTGGGTGTTAGTGCAGTAGAGGCATTGCACATTTCTCTTTGAAATAGAGTTATTATTAGGAGAAGAAGGATTAGGAGTTTTAATCCTTGATGTCATGGAGTCTGTATTCAATATTGCTTGAATATTAGTGGAGCTTTAAAAATTCTGGAGGCATGTAGTGATTTTTCGCCCTTGAGCAAGGAGTCTCCACGTAAATATTGTTGTGTTCTTGATTATTTACTTTACGCATTATATTATTAAATTTTCAGTTGTATACGTGTGTTTGGGACTAGGTACCAAAGTAGGAGAGCAACTAGTCATTTTCTTCATACTCCTTTTAGATGTTGCCTATTAATGATAAACATTACTAGCACTCATAGTCTTTCGGATCATATTAAATTTTCAGCTGTATACATCTGTTTGGGATCAGGTACCAAAGTAGGAGAGCATCCAGTCATTTTCTTCAGACTCCTTTTAGATGTTGCCTATTAAAGATAAACATGAAATGATTCCTAGCACTCATAATCTTTTGGATCATCCAGCAGGCTTGCTTGGGATTGAATATATATATATATATATATATAAATAAAAATAAAATTGAACTCAAATTAAATAATTAATTTTGATGCTACGGAAGTCATAGCTAACCCATGCCTAGAGTGAAAGGAAAATTTTGGGAATATAAAATGGAATAGAATTCCATTTACGTATAGTTATAGTAAATTTAATATTGCCTTCGTTTCATATTAGTTGGATCCTATAGAATTGATACATTCATTAAAAAAAATATATTAGGAATCTATTTAATTAAATGAACCTTATTAATTTTACTTTAAAAATATAAATTTGAATATATACAACTTGTTTAGTCATCTAATGATAAGGATATTATTGAAAGAACATATTAAAATCTTCTTGATTTCATCAATGAGACAACTAAATTGAAACGAATATTTTTAAAAAGAGGACAACTAAAATAAAAGGAGGGAGTAGGAGTAATATTGAGAAACGGATAAATAAATTAAGCAATACTCCTTCCGTCTCATTTTACTTCGTCCCAAATTGACATTGCACATTGATTAAAAAAATAATTAATAAATGGCTAGTTTGCCATAGTACTCCTATTAAATAATGTTTACATTTTAATTTGAAGAAAAAAATAATTAACACTAAGAGTAAAAAAGAAAAATAAACTGTCTTATCTTGATTAATGAAAAATGACAAGCAAAATGAAAAATCAAATTAGAAAATTTAGGGCGAGTAAAATGAGACGCAGGAAGTATTATATTATATCTTATAAGAAGGAATGGGGTGGGAGAAGCAGGCACCTCTCCATCAACGTGCTTGCTTCCTCCGTAATTTGATTATCTCATCTCTAATTAATTATTAAAATATTATTATCAAGTCATTGAAGTATTAAAAAATTAACAATAATGTTAAATTTACTTGACGTTTTATGTGAGACCCATTTAATTTTTTCACAAGTATTTTTGTATATTAATTTTGTTATATCACTTCTAATTAGACGCGTCTGTTGCGCTATTTTAATTTTGATTTTACTATGTCACTCTTAATTAATTATTATGACCATTTAAACATTGTGTCAATTAATAATATTTGATAAAAAAGGTAAAATAGATATAAAATGATAAGTTAATCAAAAAAATTCACATGTATTTTTTATAATAATTTTGCTATATCACTTCTAATTAGTTGTTGTGAATCATTAAGACACCTAACTTTATTATATCACCCAACACAACAATAATAACAGACCCAGTATATTTCCACAAAGTGAGGTCTGGGAAGGATAAAATGTACTCAATTCATACCACTACCTCCGAGAAAGTAGAGAGGTTGTTTCCGATAGACCTTTACTATATCACCCATAATTAATTATTATGTTCATCTAAGCATCATGACATTTAAATTGGAATAGAAGAAAAAAATACAATACACTATAATAATGTAAGATTAAAATTATTTTAAAAAATATAATTGATTATCAATGTCACAAAAATTTGAACAATGAGATCGATATATATTATTTTAAAATTATATAAATAGTATTATAAATTATAATAGTTAATAATTTAAAATATTTATTAAAAAATTGTTATATATTTTTAAAAAATACTATAAACTATAATAATTAAAATAAATTTTTAAAAAATATTTGTTGGGTTGTGCCTTGCACGGACTATTGGTGACTAGTATTAAAAAGAACGGTTTAAGAGAATCAGTGCTGAACAAGCGTAGACCGGAGAATATTCGGTCTTTCCAAAGCGACAAACATACCTTCGAGCTTTGGGTTCCACAATAAATAATTTAATGCATTGTGAACTGTGAAAACGGAATTGTCCAAAAATGAACGATGGATTTCTAAAATATTAAACTATTCCCTCCCTATCGTGTTGCTTACCTCACACTTCTTTCAACTCAAATTAATGATAAATGTAAATTGATTAATATAATTGTATTTAATTTTGGTTGGATGAATCTTCTAATATGAGTATAGTTGAAAAAAATAATTAATTGACATATTAATTATTTTGAGATAATCTTTTTAAAAAAATATATTAAGTAATTTGAGATGAAGATAGTTGACATGACACTAATTTTAAGAAAATATTTATTAAAAATTTATTTTTTAAATTAAATTTATTAATTATACTTTAAAAATCTAAATTTAACTACTATTACTAATACTTTATATAGTCATTACTCATTAGATGATAGGGGTAGTATTAAAAGAGCATGATAAATTTATCTTGATTTCATGAATTAAATAAATAAATTGAAACAATTACTTTTGTAAGAGGCCAAGTAAAGTAGAATGGAAGAAGTACTCTCTCCGTTTATTTTTATTTATTTATGTTTGACTCTACATAATTTCTAAGAAATTAATAAAATGACGATTTTATTATACCACTTTTTAAATATATTTTCTTCATTTAGTTTATCTTTCACGTTTTATTTTAAAAGAGTCAATTAATTAATTAATTAGCAAAATGAAACTATATTAATTTAACGTTTTAAATTTAGATGTTCTAAAATTACATATAAAAAAATACTAGAAGTTGAAATACTTCTTGTGTTAATAGTAACACTATAAAAAAAATATTTTAAAATATTGATCAACTTAATGCAATTTGATTCTCAAGATGTAAAGCATAACAAGTAAAAGTGAATAAAAAAGTATAAATTTAATATTTTAAAAATATATTAAAAAAATATATTCCCTCTAGATTAATATAAGTGAACTATTGGGACTTTTTTAAAGTCCAAAATAACTTTTTCAAAAGTTCAAGAATGTATTAATTATTATTTTAACTTATTTATCCTGCTTTTTATTGATTTCTTTAAAAAATATTTTACATTTTGTAAGAGATAAATTGCACTACTTAGAAGAGTTTGGGAAGAAAAAAAAGGTACTATTGATAAATTATTCTTTATTTTATGTTCTTAAATATTTTTTAAAGAATATGTCACGTCTTAATAATTCACTTATATTAGACTAGAGAAAGTTAAATATAAAATGATAAGTTATTTTTTAATTTTTAGGCTAAATAAATAAAAATAAACATGTATTTAAAAGAGAGAAGCATCAACTACCCTTATGAAGTTGTCTGTTTTATTCATGGTACATCTGAATTTTAAGTCATTTTAAGTACGCCACCCCAAACTTGTTGATTTAGTAAGTCGTGTGCCCCTTTTTGGTCCAAAGACCACAAAGTGTAAAAGACGCGCTTACACGTGAAAAAAAATTGCTTCTGTTTCTGTCCACATGGATAAATATCATCTATTTCTCTCATATTTATTCTATATCAAAAAATAACCCCTTCTACCCTTAATTATCTGATTTTTATCTAAAAAAATTATGCTTTTGAGTTTTTCTCTGCTCCGAAATAGTGAGAGGTTGAATTTTCGTCGATCAAGTAAGCCATTATCTAAAAAAATTATGTTTTAAAAAAAAAATTGGGTTAAAAATATGAGATTATTTTTTTCGGTTAGTGTTTCATAATAGTTTTCGATTACTGTTTCTATTAGAATTTTGAGAAGACGCACATACACAAATATGTTTTCTACTTGGAGTAAGAAATCGCAATTTAAGTTAGAGGTGTACAAAAATCGAACCAACAAAAATGTTATTGATTTATCGTTATTGGGTTAACAACTTTTTAATAATTTTATAAAAAAAATTATTGAATTATTGGCTCGGTATCAATTTTTGTATTGGATTATTGGATAACCCGATAAGATTACACTAAATTATTATTTTACACTATATATATATATATATATATATATATATATATAATTTTGGTTGCGACTAAGATTCGATTTCTTTTCATGTTAGTTACTACTTTTTCTATTTTATGAGTATTTTCTTATTGATTAAATCGAAAATTGAATCGTTACGGATTAAAAATCGATAAAAAAAATATCTTATTGGTTTGGTTATTGATTTAGCGTATTTAAAAAGAAAAAAATGATAAACTGAATCGATAATATAAAAATTGAACCGAACGGATCGATGCACACCCCCAATTTAAGTAGGTAAAATAGAAGCACTTCAAAGAATTTCTTTTTACACATTTTGAAAGTGATGTAGGTAAGAGGGATAATAAATAGGAAGAGAAGAGAGATGAGGATATGAGGTTTTCTGAAAAAAATTAAAGAAAAATGATTTTTTTTTCGTGTTTGACCGTTGAAAAATGTTGATTTTGCAAAAACTTTACTCCATCACGCGCCTCATGTAGTTTGAAATCACACATTGTGTTACGTGGGTCAAAAAGGGGCAGTTCAAGTGTACCATGAATAAAATGAGACAACTTCAGGGAGGTAATTGTAACGACCAGGTTTTTGATGAAATATGTAAAATATATGTTTTTATGTTATTTGATTGTTTAACCCCTCTACATAATTGCATTATAGTATTTTTAGGGTGTAGGGGTGATTAACACAGTTTTCGATGAATTTTGGTACTTCCTCCATTTTGAAATAAGTGAATTGTTGGGGTATTTATTGGTGTTTCAAAATAAGTGAATCATTGAATTTTTTTTTCAAATTTGCCCTTATGATTTGATAGCCAATTAACTTTTGAAAAGATATTACAAGGTCAACTTTTTCCTTTTTTGGGTAAAAATGAAAAGTTGTGTTAAATTTATGTCTTTAATATTTTTTTCTTAATATGTGTGTCAAAATCCAACAATTCATTTATTATGAAATGGAGGGAGTACCATTTATGCGACATTGTGATTTTTGATGGCTTTGAGATTCTTATTTTGGACTAATGGGAATATCTTTTGATCCGTGCGATGGATGGCTAAACGGACTATGCCAACAGCTCTAGAATACTGATTTAGGCTAGGTAGACCTTTGGTTCGATTCCCAATGCACCCGAGCTCATTTCGACCTATTGATCGGAAAGTTGGAAATTGGAAATATAGGTGTGGGACCCATATTTGGTTGAATGACCTCATATGGAAAATACGAGTTCACCATCAGATCCGAAAAATCAATTTTAGGGTGTTAACATAGTTGGCATAATTTTTCAACTTTTAAATCTCATTTCAACCCTTTGTTTGAAAAATTATGATTTCGGGTTTCGAGGGTCAATTTTGTGGAACTGATGTTTTCTCAAAAATTTGATATCGTCATCGCGCTCAGAACGTCAAATTTACTGTGGTTTCATAGTTCGTTTGCATGTATCGAACTCCGAACGAATCTTGGGCGCCCCATCGAAGTTCGTTTCGACTTCAAAGAAAAAAATTTGCACTATATATTGCAGAAAATCTGCAATATAAAAGCTTTTTTGTCTTTTCTTTCATCTTACCTCTTGAGAGTTAAACCCTAAAATAGTGTGAGAGCTTAAAAGTGAAGCTTGTGGGAGCTTGAGAAGCTAGATTAACACCTATTTCTTGATTTTATTACAAATTTAAGGTAAGAATCCACTCTTTTCTTGGTAATATCTTGATAAATTTCTCAAAACTCCAAAAAAATCTTAGGGCTTGATTTTAAACCTCAATTTCACTCATTTTCACTTGAATAATATTTTTATCTTATAATTACTAGTTTTTCATCAATTTAATCTTCAAAACAACTTCAATTCTTGATTTTAACCCGGATTTCAAAGATTTTATCCGGTAAAACTTAAAAATGATTTTCTTCGATTTGAACCTCATTTTTTACTCGAGTTTACTTAAATTTTTAGCTGTAGATCCCTAAAAATATGGGAAACAAGCTTTTGAAGTAAAGTTACAATTTTGCCCTTTTTAAAAAAAAATCCATTTCGGGGGTCTGTTTCGACCCCGAATAAAAAGTAGTCAATATGAGTTTCGTTGGTCTTGTTTTGATGCATAGATTCCATATTTTATGTTTTTAGAAGAGTTCAGAATCGTTTGTGAAAAGTAAAGTCATGGGTTCGAAGTGTAGTGGACCGGTTTCAACTTTTGAGGTAGGTTATGGCTAACTCTTTCATACTAGGATGGGTAGTAAATAATGATACAAAATACACGTTAAGAATGGGTACTAATCATATAAAATGTCTATCTATGTGTTGTGCCCATGTGGGAGCCTATATGTGATGTAATTATCGAAACTGAGATACTATGTGATATGTGTGACCGTGTAGGATCTTATGTGATATTGATAGCCTTGAATACATGTGAATAATTTTATTGTATTATTAAAATGTTTAATGTGGTACCATTGGTGTATTGTGACTATATTCATACTTTAGTAGCATATGAGATATGTGGAAATTCATTGATGAAACGAAAATAATGAACAGATATTGACTCATATGGTTGTGAAAATGTATCATTGTGGT
Organism: Capsicum baccatum var. pendulum; assembly: GCA_030864225.1. Classification (NCBI taxonomy): domain Eukaryota; kingdom Viridiplantae; phylum Streptophyta; class Magnoliopsida; order Solanales; family Solanaceae; genus Capsicum; species Capsicum baccatum. The sequence goes on along the minus strand of CM061560.1, from coordinate 199,429,549 downwards.
TGGTTGTGGAAATATATCATGTGGTTGGTTGTGAAAATATATCATGTGGTTGGTTGTTGAAATACTCATTGCGATTGGTTATGAGCATTACATCTTCATATCATACTCTTTCATAAAATATTGGTACCACTGTGGCAACATCTGAGAAACACTGGCAACACCTGATAACACCTTTTCGAGGGATGTGCCGGAAATAAGATATGATATATATGGATTGTATACAGATTGATGAATTCCCTATGGATCCTGTGTTGGGAGGCTTGGCTCCATAGGTGTATACGGGGATTGTGCGATGATCTCGGAGGTTGTGGGACGACCTCGTGCATCATCATCATCATCATCATCATTTATATTGCACTTGCTTTATTGTGTTTATGTTGTGCTTATACTTCCATATTGACTTGTCATCTATCTATTTGTTCTATATCTGGACTTGTAAATGTCTAATTGTTCTATCTTCCTTTATTAGTACTTGATGATTTTGCTTATACATGTTCCTCTTTTGTTCTACTTGTATGTGATATTGTGTATATGTGTATCTCTATATGGTCCACCTGGATTCCATTCCTTTGATCTATCTACTTCGTCCGATTGTTGTATTATATATGAATATTATAGAACGATTAGTGCAAACGGTGTAGGCTACTGTTGTGAAATATTTTCTGATTGTAGATGACGTGTCCTTAGTGTATATTTTGTATGCTTTATTTATTACTTTGCTTAGTCAACCTATGAAGCCTACTGAGTACAAGTGGACCGTACTCATGCGTACTGCACCCTTTTGGTGCAGGTCCTAGCTCGAGTGTGCCTCAACTTGCTTGACTCGGGCGATTGTTGGAGCTTCCAAGGTAGCGGTTGGACATTCATACGTCCAAAGTTCACCTCTATCTTTCTATAACAGTTATGTCTTTATTAATATTCAGAGACAGATATTACTCCTTTGTGGTTATTTTTCTGATGTATTTGACTCTTAAATTATATTAGTAGTTCTTACACTATTGACACATGGTTTTGAAAATGATTGGTATTTCAGATAAGTTCTTTCCACATTGTTATAATTACTTGTATGGTTTGGCTTCGTTCTCGAAGTCTTACCTTCGATATTTCTGTCTTTTCTTTTTTCTTTTTGTATTAATTTGGATGATAGACTTACTTGTCAAGGTAACTCGCGATAAGTGCCATCATGACCCTTGTTTTTGGATCGTGACAGTAATTGATACTTCTATCTATTTAAAATAAGCATATATTTTTAATGTAATAGACTGATACAAATGAACGGAGGGAGTTTAAGATTATATAGTTGGGGCATGATGTTGTAAAATACTCTTGTATGGTTCGTTGGAAATGATTAGACAAAAGTAATCTTGAGACCCTTAAGCATTCACAATTCCAAATATGAAAAAAAAAAGAGTTATTTTTAAAATTTGTCCATCAACCTTATTAAGTACTATGCTTACCATGATAATTTTAGATCTCAGATTTGACATGGAGGAAAATATTTTTAAAAAAAATTATCTGATTAGTTAAAATACTTTGAAAGATATTTTCTTACAATTAATTCTTAAACAGTTAAGAAAAAAACTTTTCTAGTGAGATAAAAAAATGACTTACCTAAATGACATTAGAAGCCAGTTGTCTCCTTACAACCCCCAAACATCCCATGTGCACTCCCACCTAAGCCTGTCAATCGTATCGGACCTTTACCCAAATGGTTAGATTTCGGTATCCGTAACGTTCCACTATGGTACCGGTTGAAATCGATAAATTCAGTATTCAACGGTTTGAAATTCGATAGCAATGCGAAAAGCAAATTTTTTTTCGGTAGATCCGATACCGGTTGACTCAGTTTTGGTCCGGCACCGATCCAATAAACAATTAGGATACATCTGAGTTATTTAAATTTTTTTAAATTGTCTTAACGTTATTATAGCCGATGGATGGGTCGGTCAACAACTATTTTTGACCCGCCCCCCCCCCACACCCCCAGTTACTTCCTTATTTAATTTTTACTGTAAATACCCCCTTTATATCAATTTTTATTTTTCACAAATATTCTCATACTCTAATATATCAAACTCTAAAAATCTCTTTATTATTCTCTTAATATTTTTAGTTAGTTTATTAGTTTTGAAGATATTACAATCTTCAATTATCATCTTTTAATTCTGGCATTTGATATACGTCTGCTTTTACGCAGACGTTCGATATATTTGTTTCAACTTTAATCTCTTTTTTTGTTTACTTTGATCTTTATATTTTTATTTTTTTAGTATCTATATTTGTTTACTTTCATTAATTTTTTATTTATAATATTTATATTATTTGTTTTAATATTTTAGCTATATTTAAATTTAATTATAGATGCCAATAAAAATAGTAGTGGTAAAAAATAAATTTTGGTAAGGTTTTCGTGAAAGTAAAAAAAAAATAGTGCTACTACTAGTTCATTACCACCTAGATTTAGTAATGTTCATGAAACTTCTTTATTACAACCTAATGATTTTGATGTAGGTGTCGATATGAAATTAGACCATGAGATCCTAAGTAGGCGTTATGATAATTTTGAGAAAGACTTATCGGAAGAAGATGATATAGAAGAACAAGAGTAAGGTGAAATCCCTACTTCTACTAGTCTGGTTACGAAATTATCGAAAAAAGGTGAAGAAGTTTCCCTTTTACTGAAATTTACTAGGGACGGGTACTGAATGTCCTAAAAGGCCTTTAGTTTGAAAATTTATGGAGCATGATAGGGTAAAAGGTACTGCTACTTGCAATAAATGTCAGAGAGATGAAACGTTTGACTGGAGAAAACAATGGCGGGCCAGAATTGCTAAGTAAGTATTTGCAAAAATATAATAAATAATTTATTCGTCTATAAAAGGAGGCTAAGGCAAAAAAAAAAAATGTTACACCATAACCAAAAAAAAATTGTAGGAGGTAAGATGGTTCAGACTCATTTAAACATGTATAAGGCGGCTGGCTCAAGCTCATCAGTGACATATAGTGAAGATGTATATAGAGAAGAATTAGCGAAAATGATTCCTATTATGGGTTTGTCTTTTATTTTTCCATCATACCCCGATTTTATTCATTATATTCAATAAGAATATAATCCCTCTTTTAAAAGTTTTTCACTAAATACAATCAAAAATGATATTTTTAAATATCAAGCTGAATATTGTCATTTTCTTCATTGCTTATTTTAGTAAATTTGATGATAAAATATATATTACTTCTGATATGAGTCGTAATATTCATGATAATGATTGTTTTACTCTCACAACTCATTGGATCGATCACTATTGAAACATGAAAAAAAAATTATTGCTTATAAATATGTTGAGGAGACTAAAATTAGTTGCTATATAGCTGGTACAATAGAGAAAAGCTTGAAATATTTAAACTTATTGAAAAAAATATGGCATGCGCATTAGATAATGCTTCTAACAATTTAAAACCTGTTAATTTTTTAAAAGTTTAAATATGTCCAATAAATGATGATTATTTTCATGTTAAATGTATTGCACATATTTTAAATTTGATAGTAAAAGATGGTGTTGAGTTATTTGAAAGTGGTTATTTTAAATTTTAAGTTGCTCGTAAATTTATTTTTTAAAATTAATGAAAAAAGGCTATAATGGACGATTTTAAACGTCGTTGTGGAGGATGTGAAATTCCATATAGAAAAGTTTCAAGAGAAATTCCTACTAGATGGAATTCTTTATATCAAATGCTTGAAGATGATTATGTATGTCGTGAACCTATCCAATTAGTTTATAATGCTTATAATTCGGATGCTGATTTAAGACTGTGACGATGATGAGACTGAAATGGAAGAACTTTGTAAATATTTGAAAACTTTTTATCAAGCTACAAACACAGTATATGTTGAATATACCCCAATTGTTTCTTTTGTTTTAGTAAATATTACTGTTGTTTCTAAAGTACTTGTTAAATATAAAAGATTCTTTTGTTCAAAGAATTAATTGAAGCTATGATTGATAAATTTTAAAAATATTTTTTCTTATTCTACGTATTTATTTAATAGCTACTTTATTCAATCCATTTTTCAAAGAAATTGGTGTAAAAATGATGATTCAAAAAATTTATAAAAATTTAGAAATTGAACCTCATGAAAAGTCACCAGCTGAAACTTGTTGTGCTAACATAGTATCTAAAGCTAGGAGTTTATATATCTTGTATCAAGTTATGAAATAAAATATTCCGCTGGTCGATCCTCCTACTTCTAAGCCTAGATATGATGATTTAGATGACGAGATGGATAAAATTTTTTGTCTCTTGTGTTCTAGCAGTAATGATTTGGATTCACATCTTTCTCAGGATCGGGATAATATTGGAGATGCAAATGGATAACTTCAACTTTAGCATGGCAGAAAGATCCGTATCAAACAATTTTTAAAGCTCTTAGGGATGGTTTGAGATGTGCTAGCAGTTGCTTCGAAGCAAGCTTTTAGCTCGAAAAGATTTATAATTGGAGATCATCGATATTCATTAGCAAAGGATAGTTTGAAGATTTCAGTATTATTTAGAGATTGGATCAATGTCGAACGAAGAAACTATGGGCTCCCGAAATTCACCCCAGATCGAAGATGAAATATTTGAGAAAAACAGTGATGATGGAATAGACTCAATGAAAGAACAAGGAAAAAGATAAATTTAAAAAAATCTATCCGTCGAAGAAATATCAAAGTTACAACTAGAATATTTTGGATATTATAGATATGAATAAGATACTAGAGTGGAGATCTAATTCAAATAGAACCCTTCCTAGAAGGTGGTTGCATAGATTAGATTCTCTATTAATATTTGTAATACGTGCAATATACGAAATTTGAATAAATATATAAGCTATTCGCCTTAATTTATTTTAAAATTTATATTTTATTTAATGCAATTAAGGTTATAAATAACATAGCTAAAATTATAAATTTTATATATGTAACTTTAAGTTTTGAAAAAAAATAAATTTTAATAGTTTAACTTTATAAAGTTATGAAAAGTTCTATAAATTCTTATAAGTTAATGTTATAAAATTTCTATAAGCCAAGTTTAATACCTTTTTTTACAAGTTTTTGAAAAAAAAAATTATAAGTCAAAAACATAAAAAAAAATTATAAGTTAGAAATTTTTTTATAAATTCTTGTAAGTTAATGTTATAAAATTTCTATAAGTCAATTTAATATTTTTTTACAAGTTTTTTGTTAAAAAATCATAAATAAAAAACTTATAAATTCTTATAATCTTTGGAATAAAAAAAATATTTTTATACAACAAAAAATTTTAAGAAGATAAAATATTTATTTAAGTTTTTAAAAAAATGTTTTTATAATTTTATAACTTAAATATAACAAAATATAATTTAGATTAAAAAAAAGCGTTAAACCTGAATTTTGGTCCGATTCGAATTATGATCGGTAATCAACAAATTGGGTCGTAACACTATAAAATTTCGATAGACGCGGTATCAGTAGTGCCGGTTCCCATACAAGACAACGACAAAGGGGACCCGTTTTCAGATTCGGTTCCTATTAAACCAGTTCCCTGACAGGTCTACTCCCACCTAGCTCTCCCATCTCTTTCATCCCATGATATTTGTCTATATTATATATAAACATATTTGTGAAAATATTTTTTGCTTCTATATTATATACAAACATATTAGTGAAAAATATTTTTTGCTTACTAGTCAAAATCTAAAAAATAAATATAAAAACATCACTTATGTTTCATTACTTTTTTTTTCAAAATAATATTTATAAGTATAGTTTCCTTGCAAAGAAACACATCCTTTAACGCATGTTATTTTTATTTTACCGGTAAAAGGTAAAAAATTTCAGTCAAATTCTAATCGGATTCAATTCAGTAAGAGTAACATCAGGCACAGTCTTGAGTTATATTTGATAAGGATGTTTGTGTCCATGGAAAGTTAGGGACAATGGCACGGGCTAATCTATTTCTGGGATAGAAATATTCGGACCGTTCTAGTGATTGATTAATATAAATTTTGTTAGCAATCATTCTTTGAAAATTAGGGATTTTTTTTTACCAGTTTCACAACTACATGCATGACTCAAACGTACAGATAAGAATTATTATGAAGGGCGTGAATCACGCAAGACATTACTCAAAGTTGAGACTATAGATATACGCCCTTAGCTTTCTTTCATCGATATCTCATTGGATTTCCATCACAAACACAACATTATACTCACAATTGTAACACAAACTAACTCCCACCTAACTCTCCCATCTCTTCCATCCCATGATATTTGTCTACATTATATATAAACGTATTTGTAAAAATATATTTTGCTTCTATATTATATATAAACATATTTGTGAAAAATATTTTTTGCTTACTAGTCAAAATCTAAAAAATAAATATGAAAACATCACTTATGTTTCATTACTTTTTTTTCAAAATAATATTTATAAAGTATAGTTTCCTTGCTAAGAAATACATTCTTTAACGCATGTTATTTTTATTTTATTGAAAAAATGTAACATATTTCAGTCAAAGTCTAATCGGATTCAATTCAGTAAGAGTAACATCAGTCATAATCTTGAGTTATATTTGATAAGGATGTTCGTGTCCATGGGCAGTTAGGGACAGTGACATGGGCTAATTTATTTTTGGGATGAAAAAATTCGGATCGTTCTAGTGGTTCATTAATATAAATTTTGTTAGCAATCATTCTTTGAAAATTAAATTTTTTTTTTTTACCAGTTTCACAACTACATGACTCAAACGTACAAATAGGAATTATTATGAAGGGCGTGAATCGCGCAAGATATTACTCAAAGTTGAGACCATACATATACGCCCTTATCTTTCTTTCACCGATATCTCATTGGGTTTTCATCACAAACGCAATATTATACTCACAATTGTAACACAAACTAACTCCCACCTAACTCTCCCATCTCTTCCATCCCATGATATTTATCTACATTATATATAAACATATTTGTGAAAATAGTTTTTGCTTCTATATTATATATAAACATATTTGTGAAAAATATTTTTTGCTTACTAGTCAAAATCTAAAAAATAAATATGAAAACATCACTTATGTTTCATTACTTTTTTTTCAAAATAATATTTATAAAGTATAGTTTCCTTGCTAAGAAATACATCCTTTAACACATATTATTTTCATTTTATTGAAAAAAGGTAACATATTTCAGTCAAAGTCTAATCAGATTCAATTTAGTAAGAGCAACATCAGGCAAAATCTTGAGTTATATTTGATAAGGATGTCCGTGTCCATGGGAAGTTAGGGATAGTGGCACGGGCTAATCTATTTCCAGGATATAAAGATTCGGATCGTTCTAGTGATTAATTATGATAAATTTTGTTAGCAATCATTCTTTGAAAATTAGGATTTTTTTTACCAATTTCATAACTACATACATGACTCAAACGTGCAGATAAGAATTATTATGAAGAATCGCGCAAGACATTACTCAAAGTTGAGACGTGAGGAGTCATACGCATGACGATAAAGGTTATTATGATGTTTTAAATATGTCACGATCCAAACCAGGTCCTAGCCATGACGGGCATCTCAAGTCCTACATGAACTTGAGACCGCCCCCTGCACCTAACCAAGTGAGCACAACTTCCCCATTGTCGGATGAATTTCGAATATATAACAATATAACACAAGGTAAGATTAAAGAATAAAAGATTAGTCTATGACCAATGACCAGTAACCGACCAAACAGCCGACCAACATTACCCAAGTCCACAGTAATCCAGCAAATCCTTCTAATACAAGAACCAAAACTAGTTTTGCTCGGGACATGTCCCCAACTCTGACAGATAACAATGAAAATGATAATGTTAATCATAATGAAAACTCTTAATTCTAATCTAGGATAATGACAGATGAAATATCCAAGTTTTTCGAAGAATGGAAGCTCACCAATTCACCACAACGAATCAACGAACCAAGTCGATCCACTTAACTCTGCGCAGAAAAAGTAGAGGTATCTCCGATACCTACATTGCGCGGGAATACAACTTTAAAAGACGGTTAGTGGGGTGAGCACTAGCATGTAACTCAAGAATAAGGATAACATAATACTGTGATCAACAATTCAAATTCATTCGAAACAAATGCACAAGATAAAATGGATAAACATACATACATACATATATATATATATATATATATATATCACATGCCGGGACAGGAAAACAAGGCTCAGCATGCATTTTATTACTTTATCTTGAATTGTGTAACTCAACTGTCATCACATATGAAGACACCCACGGGCTATATAGGTGCAGCTCTCCCCCAGCTGGTAGGGCCAGTGCGTGTGGCCACACAAACCAAAGGATATACATATGCACCATGAGGGACTCGAACCTCCCGGCATATCAAGGTGACATAAGCATCCAATCATTTAATATAACATAGAAAACTTAAACCTCTCAATCATATGATAATAATAAAGGGGACTTGAACCACCCGGTTATATAGACCCTCTCGTTACAACCACGATTTTCAGTATTGGTCCCTCAGGAGCTCAACTTTCACGACTCAGCTACACAACCCTCATTAAAGCCCAATTAAATCATTTATCACATACTTTTCCATTCATTGAACCACATTACACATTAAGGCATACATTGTTGGTATCGTCATACCAACTACGCTTGTAAGGTAACATCAACATGCCACACCAATTACCATCACTTGAGGAAATCAAAATTCCCTTTGGTTCAATTATACATTAGCTAGGGGAATTACACAACCCCATAAGGTTCAATTAAAGATCATTATGATTCATTAACCTTTCACATTATGCAGTAGTTCAAGAGTAGTTCAATAAGCATACTTTTCATATTCAAAACCAATTCCACAATAGGGGTTGAGGTCATAGCCACTTCAAAAGTCACAAGTTTGGGGAAAATTTCAATTCCCTAGTTCATTCACCATACCCATGCACCCACAAGTTCAAAACCATAATTAAAGCATGAATGATCATATGTAAGACGTGGAAAACATTGTTCAATCAATAAGCATAAAAAATCTTACCCTTGTTTTAAAACCAACATTAATATCTCGTGAACACTTTAAAACATATGCTTTTACAAAATTAGCAATTAGGGAAGAGTAACTTGCCTGAAATACCAAGTTTATGGAGAGAATTTCACCCTTGAGCCCTTGGATGACCTACTTCTTGGAAATCCTAAGTATTGTTTCTTGAGAGATTTGAGAGAGCTTTGGAAGTGTTTGAGTACATTATGAATGTGAAATAACCCCTCTTAAGAGCCTTATGAATGTGGGGTTTTAATTGTATAAGAATGGAATTGTCCAAAGTGCCCTTAATTTAAAAACTACAATTTAGTCGTCAGTGACTACGAGTTACTATACGATTTGTATAGACTCATTATGACTCGCCACCATGAGTCATAGCCAAGATAGTCTACAAAGAACCTACACACTGTGGACCCTACGACTCAACTGCTACGTCTCGTAATGGGACCCTATGACTCGTAGGGTCAAGTCACAGTCAACATAGAACCCATTTGGGCTAAACACTGGATATCCTACCATTTGTACCCAATGACTTATAATGATTCCTTACGGCTCTTAGTGAGCCACACATACTCAGAGCAGAACTCAGTCACACACTTACTATTTAGGTTACGATTTGAGTCCAATGACTCATCAAGATACCCTATGACTCGTGTCCCCAAGTCGTACTCGGGACAAAGACTCAAGCATCATTCACTAGACACCTTACGACTAGGGTCATATGACCCGTCAAGACACCTTATGACTCGTAGAGTGAGTCATAGTCAAGGCATTAAGGATAAAATTTCAAAAATTATCAAGGACCAAAAACTCAAGGAATTGTATACTCTGCCCCCTTAAGATCATTTGTCCCTGAATGACAAGACAAGACATTTATTAGCACGATTTGACTCCAAACACAATCACACTTACCTTTAACAAAGACAGAAAATAAAGATATTAAGGAATACACATACCTCAAGCATGATTTTTTGGAACGGGGAACAAGAATAGGTACTTGGACTTCATGTCCTCCTCGGCTTCCCAGATAGCTTCTTCAACCTTTTGGCTCCTCCAAAGAACCTTTATCGAAACCACATCTTTGGTACAAAATAGACGGACTTACTGCTATAAAATCTTAATCAGGACTTCATCATAGGATAAGGAATCCAAAATACCCACCTTATCTAAGGGAATGACCGTCGAAGAATCGCCCACGCATTTTATCAACTTCAAAACATGAAACACTGGATAAATGGAGCTCAAACTAGAAGGAAATTCTAATTCATATGCAACATTACCAACCCTTTTTAAAACCAAGTACGGACCAACATAATGGTGACTAAGCTTCCACTTCTTACTAAACCGCATCAATTCCTTCATGGGAGACACCTTCAAGAATACCCAATCACCAACACTGATATCCAACTCCCTTCGCCTCACATCCATATAGGACTTTTGGTAACTTTAGGCGGCCTCAAGTATACCTTCAATCACCTTCACCTTCTCTATGGATTGGTGAACCAAATCAGGGCCAAATAACTTATTTTCACCGACCTCAAACCACCCAATAGGAGACCTACACCTCCTATCATATAAGGCCTCAAAAAGGGCAATACCAATGCTAGAGTGATAACTGTTATTGTAGGCAAATTCTATGAGAGACAAGTGGTCAACCTAAATACCACCAAAATTAATTACACAAGCCCAAAGCATATCTTCTAAAGCCTAAATTTTTCGTTCACTTGCTCATTTATCTATGGGTTGAAAGCGGTATGAAAGGTTACCTTAGTTCCCAAACCTCTCTAGAATGACCTCCAAAAGTGAGATAAGATGAAAACTAGAGTACCATGCAACCTCATGATCTCCTCAATAAATAACTTGGCATAATCCTCAGAAGAGAAATTAGTCCTCACTGGCAAAAAGTAAGCAGACGTAGTCATCCTATCTATGATGATCAAAATCAAATTAAATTGATAGTGAGACCACAGTAGACTAGTAACAAAATCCATATTAATTATCTCTCATTTCTATACTGGCAGCTCAATCTCTTGAGTCAACCCACCATGCCTCAAGTGCTCCACCTTCACTTACTGACACACCATGCACTTGACTACAGAATTAGCTACATCACTCTTCATGTTATTCCACCAATAAATTTCCTTAAGGTCATGATACATTTTTGTCGAACCAAGATGAATAGTATAACGCGACCTATAAGCTTTGGCCAAAATTCTTCCTCGCAACCCATCCACATTGGGAAAACATAATCTACCTTCATACCTCAAAATGCCATCACCATCAATCTAAAAAATCATCAACTTCTATTTACCTACATCATTCTTAATTTGCATCAAAATAGGATCCAACAACTGCATCTCCTTCACCACTGCACCAAGAGATGATTTCGCCACCTCTTGAACAATCACACCACCATCCTCAAAATCTAAGAGATGGACTCCTAGATTAGCTAAATAACAACTAAACGGTGAATATCCTTCTTACGTATAAAAAAAATAGGAGTGCCTCACAGAGACACACTAGAGCGGATAAAACCTGTATCCAGAAGATCTTTCAACTGCTCCTTGAGTTCTTTCAACTCTATCGGAGCCATTTTGTAAGGAGGAATAGAAATAGGATAAGTATTCGAAAGAATATCAATCCCCAAATAAATTTTCCTATCGGGAGGAATACCAACAAGATCATCAAAAAACACCTTGGGAAATTAACAGACCACAGGGACAATCTACAAAGAAGGACCTTCAGATCTAGAATCTTTAACATGCACTAAGTGATAAAGGCACGCTTTAGAAACTAATATTCGGGATCTAAGATATAAAATAAACCTTCCCTTAGGTACTAGGGAGATACCTTCCCATTCAATCACCAGCTCATTAGGTAAATGGAAACTAACCCTTCGGGTCAGACAATTAAGAGAAACACAACACAAATGCAACCAATCTATCCCTAAAATCACATCAAAGTCTAACATGTCCAACCCTTTCAGGTATACCAAGGTCTCTCTACCATAGACTGACATCACACAACTCTTATAAACCCTTCTAGCCATAATGAAATAACCCACCGAGGTGGACATAGAAAAGAGGTTCGAAATACACTCAGGGTTAAAACCAAAATGGATATCCATATAAGGGGTTATATAAGAAAGGCTAGACCTGGGATCAAGTAGATAATATATATTATGAGAGAAGAGTTTAAGCATTCCAGTAAAAATATCAAGGGACGCTTTAGAATCCTGGCGGGTGGCAAGAGCATACAGATGGTTCCGACCAGTGCCGGAGCCAAAAATAAAAGTAGCACCCTTTGGTACAAGAGCTGATAAAGAAGCAACATGAATCTTATTTGCCCCAAAAGTAGCCCTAGAAGGACAATCCCTTTGCATATGACCAATCTGACCATATTTAAAATATTTGTTCCTCCCTTCTTCACAAACACCAAGGTGCACCTGACCATAGAATCTACAGGGAGGATACAATAGAGTTGACTGAGCCCCACTAGCCTAAGGCAGGGATCCTAGTGCTCTAAACCCACTATCATACTAATAATGATGGTTACCCGATGGGTTTGGATAAGGAGCACTAGTCGTATAGTAGGAACCAAAATTGCCCTACTTCTTCTTAGACGACTTTTCACCATCTCTACCACTCTGCTGATGACCACCACCCTAATCTAACTATTAAAACTTTTTATTCTACCTTTCACTCATCTCCATTTTTTTTTCCTCTTCCACTTGTTGTATTTACACTATAAGTCTAGAGATGTCTATATCCTTGTTTAATAAAGTAACCTTGCTCTCTAAGATCAACTTATGGGACAACCTAGAGGCAAGCTTCCTCATTCTAGCCCTCATACTAGACACCAACATAGGAGAATAACGTGATAATTGATGAAACTTTAAGGCATACTCTTTAACTGTCGTCCTGCCTTACTTCAAATACAAAAATTCCTCATCCCTCATCTCCAACAACTCTAAAACAAAGAAGCAATCAAGAAAAACAATAGAGATGTCATCCCACAAAGTAGACTCGGCATCATTGCCCTTAAGTTGTTCCTACTCTTCATACCATTGGTATACTACATCATTCAACTAATAGGCTGTGAATTCTACACCCTCCACATCAGTAGCATGCATCACATAGAAGATCTTTTCCATCTCATCAATAAAATTCTTAGGATTTTTATCAAATTTAAAGCCATTGAAAATAGGAGGACTCAACTGCATAAATTGGCCAACTCTAGTGGCCTTGGATGATGGAGTAACAGAAGTAACACATTCAGTCTGGAAGCCCACCAACTGGGTAAGAAAATGAATTAACTGACAAAACTCAGCATTAGACACATCAACTTGAGGTGTATAAAGAAGGATACGAGGAACCGGTGGAGCTCCATTAGGACAATAAGAAGCAGTGACTCTATACCAGGTCTGAACTCTTAGAGTGGGATGAGCTCTATCCTCAGACGGGAGAGAACAGTTCCACAAGTATCGAATCTTCTGGGAGGCATGATCTAAAAAGCAAACATACGAGAATTGGAGGAGATTCAATACCTTAAACTCTATAGATTGAAATAGAACAACAAGAAAAGAAACATTCATAAATTCCCTATAGCCTCTCCTTTATAAGTGTGGCACGATACACACCCATAAAAGAGTCTCTACTCGACACATCTTTGTTGGACACCCAATGACACCAAACTTAGGGTCTGATACTATTTTTGTCATGACCTAAACCAGGTCCTAGCCACGACGGACATCTTAAGTCCTACATGGACCAGAGACCACCCCCTGCACCGAACTAAGTAAACACAACATCCCTAATGTCGAATGAATTCTAAACATATAACAAGGTAACACAAGGTAAGATTAAGGATAAAAGATAAGTCTATGACCGATAACAGTAATCGGCCAAATAACCAACAAACATCACCCAAGTCCACAGTAATCCAGCAAAGCCTTCTAACACAAGAACTAAAGCTAGTCTTGTTCGAGACATGTCCCCAACTCTAATAGATGATAATGAAAATGATAATGTTAATGATAATGAAAACTCTTAATTTTAATCTAGGATAATGATAGATAAAATATCCAAGACTTCTGGAGAATGAAAGCTCACCACTTTACCACAACGAACCAATGAATTGAGCTGATCCACATAACTATTTTCAAAAAAAGTAAAGGTATCTTCGGTGCCTACATCGCATGGGGATACGACATTCGGAGACGGTTAGTAGGGTGAACAATAGCATGTAACTCAGGGATAAGGATAACATAATATTGTGATCAATTAAAATCATTAAAAACCAATGAATAAGATCAAATATATATACATACATATTCATATATCACATGCCGAGATAAGGAAACAAGGCTTAGCGTGCATTTTAAAATTTTAGCTTGGATTGTGTAGCTCGACCGTCATCACATAAGAAGGCAACCACGGGCTATATGAGCCCAGCTCTCCCCCAGATAGTAGGGCACCAGTGTGTATAGCCGCACGAACCTGGGGGTATATATATGCACCATGGGGGACTCATACCTCTTAACATATCAATATGACACAAACACCCAATCATGTAATATAATATGGGGGGCTCAAACCTCCTAATCATATCATAATAATAAGGAAGACTCAAACCACCCGGTTATATAGACCCCCTCATCAGCAACCGCATTTCCAGTATTAGTCCCTCGGGACCAAAACTTTCATGACTTAGCTATACAACCCTCATTAAAGACCAATTAAATCATTTATCACACCTTCTCATTCATTGAACCACATTACACATTAAGGCATAGATTGTTGGTATCATCATACCAACTACACTTGTAAGGTAATATCAATATGCCACACCAATTACTATCACTTAGGGAAATCACAATCCCTTTTAGTTTAGTTATATATTAGATTAGGGAATTACACAATCCTATAAGGTTCAATTCAAGATCATTATGCTTTATTAACCTTTCAAATTATGCAATAGTTCAAGAGTAGTTCAATAAACATAATTTTCATATTCAAAACCAATTCCATAATAGGGTTGAGGTCATAACCACTTCAGAAGTTCCAAACCATACTTATAGCATGAATAATCATATATAAGTCATGGAAAACATTGTTCAATTAATAAACATTCAAAACCCTTAACCCTTGTTTTAAAACCCAAATCAATATCTTATGAGCAAAACTTTATAACACATGCTTTTACAAAATTAGCAACTAGAGAAGAGTAACATGCCTGAAATACCAAGTTTATGGAAGGAATTCCACCCTTGAACTCTTAGATGACCTACTTTTTGGAAACATTAAGTATGGCTGCTTAAGATATTTGAGAGAGCTTACGAAGTGTTTGAGTACGTTATGAATGAGAAATAACCCCTCTTAAGTGTCTTATGAACTTGGGTTTTTAATTGGATAAAAAGGTAATTGTCCAAAGAAACCTCAATTTAAAAACTAAAATTTAGTCGTCAGTGACTATGAGTCACTACACAACTCATATAGACTAATTATGACTCACCACCATGAGTCATAGCCAAGATAGTCTACAAGACACCCACACATTGTTGACCTTATGACTCAGCTACTACGACTCATAATGGGACCCTACGACTCATAGGGATCAATTGTAGTTAACACAAAATATATTTGGGGTAAACACTGGACATTCTATGATTTGTACCTAATGACTCATAATGAGTCCTTATGGCTCTTAGTGGGATACTCGTACTCAGAGCAGAACTCAGTCACACACTTATTGTTTAGGTTATGATTTTAGTCTAACACTCATCAAGTCACCCTACGACTTGTGTCCCCAAGTCGTACTCAGGACAATAACTCAAGCACCTTTACTGGATACCTTATATCTAGGGTCATATAACTCGTCAAAGCAACCTACAACTCATAGGGTGAGTCATAGTCAAGACAATGAGGATAAAATTTTAGAAATTTTCAAGGACCGAAAACCCAGGGCATTATAAAATAGGAGTGACCACTAAAATAATACTTGAATGAAAAGAAAAGATGAACTGATCACTCTAGTTCACTAGACCAACTTCTTTCAGAGTATTTCTTATGGAGAACCACTGGTAAAATTTCTTACACAGTGTAACTAGTACTTGAAAATTAAGGAATTCCTTAGAAGCTTAAGCATTCTTCTCTAGCAAAGATTCTTTCTCAGCATCAAAAGCTCTGAGTGAGACTTAAAGAGCAATAATTTTATCGGCTCAAAGACTAAGGGATTCCTTGGCTTTTAATTAGATCCATCTCTAGAGCAACCAATTGTTCCTCACTGTGACCTATGATAATTTTGAAGGTCCAAAGGTCCTTCTCCAACTTCGAATCCTTCCTCATAAAGGTCTCCTACTTCTCAGTCCATTGATGTTTGAGGTCCTTCAGCTTATTACGAAGCTAGTCCTCCTGCCACCTACACACCTCCTTTTCTTGGATTTCCCAATCTAGGTCTATTCTAAGGTATAGCACTTTTTTCTCAACATCACAAAGCTTTACCTCCCATCCTTCTTTCTCATTAAGGTACCTTTGAAGGGTCCTAAGTTGAGTACATTACTCTACGAATGAAGATGAGATAATTAAAAAAAAGCAAGTACAAATAAGCTAATGAGGAAAGATTATGAGTAAATTAAATTTACCCTAATGTGTGCATGACTTATTCATAAGGCAGTCAGTAGAACCCTCTTATATTTTTTCCACATCCTTAGGTCCAACTGATTCCTTGAGGTAATTGGAAAGCTCTATTAAATTAGAAGAAAGATCACCCAAACCAAAACTTCAAGGGTTTTGTTTCATGTTTTGATGATGACTACATGATACTCAGAGGACCAGGTCCACTACTTGCTTTGCCAAAAGTACAGTTGTCACACTATGCAAAATTTTATCTTATAGCATAAATGATGAGCAGGTGCATAGTGTATTGAAATAGACACCTGGTCTAATCAAATTTCCAACAATATTCTCATACTGATATAAATATAAAAGGATGCAATATTGATGATCAGTTTTTATAAATCATAGATTTTTTAGTGAAGCTCCAAAAACCCTCAAGATTTGATATTTATATTGCTCATAGTGTTGTTGTTCTTGAGTTAGGTCCTAAAATTGATTTACTCCAGTGATTGTGAGTAAAGTTTTTCTTTTTGCCTTGAGTTTTATTAGGTAGAGTTACCTAACTTATGTTGGCTAGGTTAGTTAACTTTGGAGAGAGCTTTTGATAGAGTTGTAGAGTGAGGGTTGTTATAGAGTTATTGCAATCCATTGAAACTTAGAGTTAAGTTTAAATTGAATCTGTAATCATGAGTTTTTCTGATTATAGTGGAGTTTGAGTGAGCCTACAAGTACATATCGTGGTTTTTCACCCTTGAGCAAAGAAGTTTTAATGGAAAAATTTATTTTTGTTTATTTACTTTCAGTATTCTCTTTGTGTTTCATTTTTACTGTCATACATTATCTCCAAGGGACCTGGTCCTTTATTTATGGTAGACCCTTGCATTTCAACAATTGGTATCAGAGCGAGATTCAATCTAAAAGGTCAACACCTAGAGTGGATTCTTGATCATGGTTGCATACGCACTTTATATGCATGAAAGCATGCATTTTGTTCCAATTCACCATTTAAGTGACACCTAGACTTAGTCAATGATTAGAGGGGTTCAAAATATTGTGATTCATTGAGTTTATGGGTTCAAATAACAAAGGTATAAGTGGAGGCGTTCACCTTACAAATTCAGACAAATAAAGGGTCCAATTGATCATTTCGCCTATACCTTTTCATGAAAATTTCTTAGAAACTCTATCTACTAGGTCGTCCCTCTCTTAAAAAAAAACTTAGACATCATGTTGTTTTAATTGAAAACTTATATAATTGTCCCTGCCCGTTAAAACAATTTCAACGAACGAATCTTTAATTACTCTCTCTAACTCAATTTAAATAATAATAATATCTTTTTAGTCTATATTTAGAAATAAGCAACCTTTTTATTATAGCTTTGGTAAGATGATTTACAATCGTAAATATCAATTGTTATTTTATATTACTAGTTAGTATCATGTAAATTAAGATGAAATGAGTATGATACACACACACACACACATATATATATATGTATATATAGATATATACATACCCTCTTTTTTCAATTTATCATTTGATGTTGATATTCGTATTTGAACCCAACAAAATTTGAATTTCACAATGGAAAAATCCATATTAAGGGATAAAATGTTTCCTAACAAAGGATGAATTCATGTTGGGTTCAAAATGTATATGCGAATGAAAAATGGAGAGAACAAACGGACGAAAAGTGAAGTGAGTTTCACTTTAAGAAAGAAAAGTTCTCCCACATTAGTGGGAGAAAGGAACTTTCTTATCCTTATATTGAGAAACATTTCTTCATGTATATAGTAAGGAGTTGGTGCATTTTAATTAATGCGTCATGGAAACACGACACATTAGGGGCTTAAAACAAAGAATTTATGCTTGGAGTTAGGCTATTTTGAGAGATATGATGTGGTTTTCTATGTTGTTGTAGGTGAAATAGGTTAACATTGGCCTTTAAATAAAATTGGAAGAAGAAGTACTAAAAATAGAGAATACGGGCCATCACATGGCATATGAGTCATCAAGTCATCATACAACTTGTAGCCTTATCTGTAAACAAGACAGTAGCAAAAGAGAACTTGAAGAAGCTAAGAGAAGAATGACCACGACTCGTAAGGAATGATTATGAGTCATGAAGAGCAATCGTGAAGAGAGCAGAAGCCAAATCTAGAATTCAGAGGTGAAACCCTAAAAGACTACGAGTCATAAGATCTAATCATCACTCATGAGGATAAGTCTTGAAGAGACCAGGGTTCAAAGCCCTGAAAAGCTAAGGCTCAAGTGATAATAAGTGAAGGCCACAAATCGTAAGAATTGCATATGACTCATGGTAATGAATCGTAAGGACAATAAAAGCTTGGAGCCCCAAAGAGAAGTCACTGGAGTGCTTATGACTAGCACCATACGACTCGTAAGGAGACCTTACAAGTAGAGTACACAAGTCGTAACGAGTGCTGACATACTTTTTCTATTCCGTTTTTATTAGGATTTCCTTATTATTTTAAGACACTATAAACACCTTAGAGTTATTTATTTATTAGGTAATTTTACATTACTTTTGATACTTATAGTATACCTTGATCATTGAGATTTTGTTCTTGAGATTTTGGTTTTTTATTCAATTGCAAACTTTGGATTTTCTCTCTTTCATTATTGTGCAATTAATTACATGCATTCCTTATTGATTATCATGTGTTGTTGCATGAACGTGAGAGGATAATTTTCTTGACTAGGGTTATCGAAACCCTGGCTGATAAACTACATAAGAAAAGTAGGAAATTCATCTATCCAACTGTCATTACATGTATTGCACTCTTCTTCATATTAATTAAACTCAAGCTACTATAGAGGCTTGGATATTGCATGTATTCGAGATCATCCTCTTAAGGGAGTTTGAGATTGGGAAAAGAAGATTATAATAGTGTTTTGAGGCTACCAACCCTCATATAATCAACTCAAGACTCAAAATGTGAGAGTTGTACTAAGGTTAAAGACAAGGTAAAGTAAGGCAACACCCTGAGACTTACAAGGTAAAGGGTAAAATCTATCAAACATTCACAAGACGTTTGATAGTACATAGCTTGTCAACTTTGCAAGCAGCGAAGAAGGTTTAGGCAAAAAAAGTATGAGCATCTTACGTAGTTTTGAAGTCAGGGGAACACAGTCCTAGTGTTTGTCTTCTATTGCTTATAAACTCAAGCATTCAAGTTCTGCTACTTTTTACTTTTGACTTTAAATCCCCCCATTTACTTTTCTGTATTGCTCGTAGATCTTGTCAAGTTTGAGATACTGTTCAATATTTTCCTTGTGGGTTTGACCCCAACCTAGTTGGGATACTATATTTGACATCGACCACAACATACTTCTTTAGAGGTTAGATTTGGGTGACATTAAATTTTGGCATTGTTGTCGGGGAGAATGTGTGGTAAAGTTCACGGGTTTTATTTGTTGTTCTTGATTCATTATACATTGGTGTATTCCAAACAATAGGAGTCGAGGCAATCCCTTACTCCCATTAGATCCAGATCCTAAAAGAATCCTTCAAACATCAAAAAGGATGACAGAAAAAGTATGAGATATTCCACCTAAAGAGGTTCAAGATGATCCCAATGCAGTACCACCTCATGTTCTAGGTGATCCACAAAATATTGCTGATAGAAAAATGGAGGACTTTTTAGCGAAATTAGCCGAGGAGGCTCAGTTAGCTAAAGAGGCTAGGTTAGCTTAGTAGGAAGAACTAGTCAGGCCAAGATAGGTGGCTGGGCATCGAGATAGAGTTTGAAGAGGTAGATCTCCAATGATCCCTGCATATCAGCATCTACAACCATATAATTAAGACAAAGAAATAGGATATATTGAGCCTACTGAGTCAGGAGCCATCATTCCTCCTGCTTTACCGCCCTTCCCCAATGTTAAATTTTACAATACTAGTGCAATGATCCAATTGTTAAACTTGAAGGGTATGTTTTTGGGATCATCGATAGATGATGCAAACAGGCATCTTGCTAATTTTACTAGGATTTATAAGTTGTACACTATTTTTTAGGTGAACCGGGAAGCTTTGAGGTTAAGGTTATTTCTGTTTTTGCTGATTGAAGAAGCATCACTATGGTTAGGGTAACTTTTGAGAGGTTCAATCACTACTTGGAATGCGTTACAAAGACAATTTTTGAACAGGGTCTTTCCTCCTACAAGGATGCTTTAAATTTATAATTTTAAATAGCTACCTACAAAATCCATGCATGAGGCATGGTTTTGGTTCAAAAAAAACTGAGCATGGTGCCTAATAATAGAATCACAACGTCTAATATATTGGAAATCTTCTACAGATCCTTGAATTTCACTTCTAGAGCAATAATAGATACAATTTTAGGAGGTCCATTTATGCATCTTTGATGGATGTTGGGCAAGATATGCTAGATGATAGTTCAGTGACAAATTGATGCTGTCATACTAGATATGTTGAGAAAGGTACAAATACATATGCTATTAGAGTAGCTAATGATTATGGAGTTGGAAAAGATTTTGTAGCACAAGAGGTTGCCCAGCTTTGAGAAAACATTAGGCTTCTTATAAATAATTCACAATAATGAGTATCGAGAAAGTGAACGCAGTAGAGGCATATGTAACTACTTCTAAAACTTATGAGACGGAGTCTAAAAAAGAAGTGAAGTATCTTTATCGTCAGTTGGTGGATTTCTGAGCCCAAGGGAAAGAGAATCAAGGTCAAAAATATTATAATGACAGATAATGAGATAAGAGCATAGATCAAAATGGTGATTATAGATACAAGGATGACTATAAAGAGAGGAGTAATAGATATATCCCACCAGGTAGCCGGGATATCGAGTCTAGAATGGAGGTAATGTAAGCAGCAGTTTGGCCAAATGTCGGCCATATTGAATCAAAGGCAGCTTGGCTCTCTTCCTAGTAATGCGGTGAAAAACCCAAAAAATGATAGTCATTGCCATGCCATTACCACTTGGAGTGGTAAAACCACCATGGATCCGTCCGTACCCACCGTGACCAACTCAATAGATGAAAATGACCCTATTGATATTGAGAGTAGTAGCAAGAAAAACAAAGGAAAGATAAGGTTGATAAGCTTGTTTTGAAGACTATCCCAAGACCTTTCTCTATTTTTCCTCAAAGGTTGAAAAAAACAAGAAGAAGGTAAATATCAGAAGTTTTTGTATATGTTTAAGGAGCTTTCTATTAACATTCCACTAGTAGAGGTATTGGAAAAAATGCCTGGCTATGCAAAGTTCATAAAGAATTTAGTCACCAAGAAGTGGACAGTCACTTATGAGCTAGCTGATAATGTTCATCACTGCAGTGTTGTTGATACTAGATCGTTTGTAGAGAAGAAAGAGGATCCTAGTGCTTTCACCATCCCTTGCACTATTGGATCTTTTAACTTTGCTCGGGAACTATGTGATCTAGTGATGTTTTAAGTAGTTATGATTGGGAGCACCCAAACCCACATCTATGAGACTAGTGATAGCATACCGGATGGTAAAAAAACTAATTGGTATTCTATGTAATATATTGGTGAAGATGGCTTCTTTCATCTTTCCTGCTGATTTTGTGATACTGGATTATGGAGTGGATTTGCAAGTTCCAATTACTTTAGGTAGTCGGTTCCTATCTACATGAAGGACTTTGATTGATATGGAGTTAGGACATCGGATGTTCAGACTCAATAATGAGAATATGATATTCAATGTATGCCAGTCCATGCGATAATTGAATAAGTTAAATGTAGTATCTGTGATTGATGTTTCTGATGAGGAGATGGTCTCATTCCATGATCTTGATGTGGTAAATAATTGGGATGATACTTTTGTGGATTTTTTATTAAAGAAAGGCTGGGTGTTGAAGCCTTAGTAGTAGTGATTATGAACTTCGACAACGATGGTATTGATGACTGTGATAAGATGGTATGTGTACTTGATGGAAATGGTTCTTATAGTATTGCACCAAAAAAGCTTGATTTGGATCTGAAAAAAACCACTCCATCTGCTCGACCATCTATTGAGGAGCCACCATTCTTAGAGTTGAAGTCCCTTCCTTCTCATTTGCGATATGCATTTTTGGGGGTTAACAACACTTTGTCACTAATCATTGTAGCTAACTTGATGAAGACAAAAGAGAAAGCTTTATTATCAGTGCTACAAAGATTCAAGAGGGCCATTGGTTGGTCCATTGCAAATATTATGGGAATTCTACTGGGTTTTTGTACTCACAAGATCCAACTTGAACTGAATTGTGTTCCAAGTATAAAACATCAGTGTTGTCTTAATCCTCCTATGTAGGAGGTGGTGAATAAAGAAATAATTAATTGGTTAGATGCTGGTATAGTGTATCCCATTACTGATAGCAAGTGGGTCAGTCCAGTATAATGTGTTCCAAAAAAGGGCGGTATTACTGTTGTTCCTAATTATAAGAATTAGCTAGTGCCAATGAGGCCAGTCATAGGATGAAGACTATGCATGAATTACAAGAAACTGAATACATGGACCCAGAAGGACCACTTCCCCATGCCCTTTATAGACCAATGCTTGACAGACTTATGGGCAAGGATGGTATTATTTTTTGGATGGTTATATGGGTTATAAACAAATCACTATTGCACCCAAAGACCAAGAGAAGATGACCTTTACTTGTCCTTATGAGACCTTTGCATTCAGGCGTATGCCATTTGGATTATGTAATGCTCCAGCCAGGTTTCATAGATGTATGATGTTAATCTTCTCTGATATGGTGGAAGACACCATTGAAGTATTCATGGATGATTTTTAGATAGTTGGTGATTCTTTTGATGACTTCTTGGATCACTTGGCTTCTTCGTAGGTGTGAGGAATGCAACTTGGTACTTAATTGGGAAAAGTGTCATTTCATAGTTAAAGAAGGTATTATGCTTCGGCACAAGATTTTGAAAAATGGTATAGAGGTAAACAGAGCTAAAATTAAAGTGATCGATAAATTAACACCACTAATTTTTGTGAAAGGTATTCGAAGATTTTGAGGACATGTGGGTTTTTATAGGAGATTCATCAAGGATTTCTCAAAGATTTCTAATCTTCTTTGCAGACTTCTTGAGAAAGAGGTGAAGTTAGATTTTGATAAAGCATACTTGGAGGCTTTTAATTGTCTAAAAGAGAAGTTGATGACAACTCCTATCGTTATTTCCCCTAATTGGTCCTTGCCATTTAAGATCATATGTGATGTAAGTGTAGTGGACTTAGGTGATATCTTAGGCCAAAGAAGAGAAAAGATCCTTTATACCATCTACTATACCAGTAGGGCATTAAACCCAGCTCAAAAGAACTACCAGTTACTGAACAAGAGTTGTTAGCATTGATTTTTTCCTTTGAGAAATTTTGGTCTTATCTGATTGGGATGAAGGTAATAGTGCACACTGATCATGTAGAATTGAGGTACTTGATGTTGAAAAAGAATGCAAAGCCTAGATTGATTAGGTCGGTTCTTTTGCTGCAAGAGTTTGATTTGAGGTCAAGGACAGAAAAGACACTGAGAATTAAGTTGCACACCACTTGTCTAGAATTGAGAAGGAAGTGATGCAAAAAGTTAAAGATGGGATCGAAATTGATGATAATTTTCCAATTGGCTGATTCTCAGGATCTAATTCCATGGTTTGTTGACTATGCAAATTATCTAACAAGTGATCTAGTCCCAGAAAATCTATCCTTCCAGCAGAGAAAGAAATTTATGCATGAGGTAAGGAAGTTTTTTTGGGATGAACCTTACTTATTCCAAATCTGCGCAGACAGGGTTATTTATAGATGTATCCTTGACGTGGAGATGATGAGCATCCTTGAGGCTTATCATGCTTCACCAGTTAGGGTTCACCATGGAGGAACCCACACAACCCATAAGATCTTGCAATGTAGGTACTACTGGCCTACAATATATAAGGACACTCATAACTTTGCTTCAGTTTATGACCAATGCCAGCGTCAAGGTAATATCTCTAAGTGCTATGAACTTTCTATGACCCCTATTTTAGAATTAGAGTTGTTTGATGTATGGGGTGTGGACTCTATAGGACTCGTTATTAGCTTCTTTCGTATGAAGTACATTCTTGTGGCAGTAGATTATGTGTCAAAATAGGTGGAAGCGATTGCGCTCCCCAATAATAAAGGAAAAAGTGTCACCACCTTTTTGAAGAAGTATATTTTTTCTCGATTTGGCACAGCATGTGCAATCATTAGTGACAGTGGGTCACATTTCTGTAATCGCCTGTTCAAAAGTCTACTTGAGAAGAATGGAGTAAAGCATATGGTGGCAACGCCTTACTATCCACAAACTAGTGGACAAGTTGAGGTGACCAACAGAGAGATTAAGTCCATTTTGGCAAAGACGGTGAATGTCAATAGGACTGATTGGTCGAGAAAGTTAGATGATGTATTATGGGCCTATCGAATAACTTTCAAGACTCCCATAGGTGCTTCTCCATATCAGTGGGTGTACGACAAGGCATGTCACTTGCCTGATGAACTCAAACATAAAGCACTATAGGCATTGAAGAAGATAAATTTTGAGTGGCAGGATGCAACAAAGACAAGGATGAATAAGGTGAATGATTTGGATAAATTCCAACTCCGGGCTTATAAGAGTTCTGCACTTTACAAAGAGAAGATGAAGTTGTATCATGATCGCAAAGTTGAGAAAAGAATATTTGAGCAAGGTGATCAGGTATTGCTATATAACTTAAGACTTTGCGTAATTCTAAGTAAGTTGAAGTCTAGGTGGTACGGGTCATTCACTGTGGTAAGAGTGTTTCCATATGGTGCTTTAGAGTTGAAACTTGATGGTAAAGCCCTGTTCAAAGTAGATGGGCAAAGGGTAAATCACTATATAGGTAACACGGAAAAAGTTAAGATGATTTTTGAGATGGACCTTGCTGAAGTTTGAGTAACCAAGACAATTGAGTCGTGTCGCGATGTTAAATCAAGTGCTATATGGGAGGCAACCCATGAGGCTAGTTAGTAAAGTTTGAGTATCCAACTTACCACGTCGTGCCGCAATATTAAATCAAACGTTGTGTGGGAGGCAACCTATGTTTTGTACGTAGCAATCTATAGGGTAATATGTGTGTTCAGTGTGCAGGATCGAAGATTGCAGAAGTTAGCAAGAAATTATAGAAATTAGGTCATATAGACTCTTCATAAGTTGTATCCAAACATTACGACTCATGAGTAGGATTCGTAAGGACTTGGAACTTAGATCATGTTGAGGTAAATTATTACCAGACTCCTTATAACTCTCTGAACAAGTCAGAATCTCTGCTTACAACTCATCACCTTAAATCGTAATGACTCCAGACCTAGGTAAATTTCAAAGTCTTTATAAAGGGAGTATGAGAACCATAAGCATTGGCTACGAGTCGTATGCATGACTTGTAACCAAGTTTGACAGCTCAGGGGTCACGGGTCAACTTGACCTAGATATACTTTTAAACAAAAGAGAGGCACCCAACATTTCTAAACGAATCCTTCCTCTATGTTGATGATTTTTTATCTCTAAGAGCTTTAAATTCACTTCAAATTATCAACTCAAATAAGTTATTCCTCCAAAATTTGAAAATTCATCAAGAATTAGGGCCCAAAATTGTTCGAACTCAAGAAATCCAAAACCTCAACAACTCAAGTAAGTTTTATGCTTCAAAGCTTTATGTATTAAGATATATTCGAAAATGATTTGAGGTTTTAGGATTTCTTAAGTTGAATATAAATATACATGAGTAACCAAACACTATTTCTTAAAAAATTAGCTTTGTAATGTGATAATGGGAGTGAACTCAAACTTTGTACTTTAAAAGTATGTTTTTGGATGAAAGTAGGGGGTAGTGAAGTGTGTTATATCACGTGGAATTGAAAATTGGAATCAACTCAGGATAAACCCCCATGTTACAGTAGATATGAGGCTCCTAACGACAAGTAGCGACTTGTCATGAGCCTTGTAACCACTCACAACATAGAGAATTAGATGAGTGTGGGTTCTGTTATTGTTATGGCTCAACCATGTAAGTCGTAATCAATCCCTATGAATCGTATGCATAAGTCGTAATGATTAGGGGTGCTTATGCATAGTATAACATGTTTCTGGTTAGCTTATGAGTGTTGATAGTGAGTCGTAAATGAACCTTACGACTTGTAACCTAACTAGTAAACACAAACTTATCTATTGTTTATCTTATGACTCGTTCATACGAGTCGCACCCAGTGGCCACGACTCATACCCCCTAGTGTAAGCAGTCCAGTATATGTACACTGACTCTAAAGTTTCTTATTTTTCTTTTCCATCACTTAGATATAACAAATTAGTCTTGTGCAACAGGTACAAATAGCTCCAAATGATGATGAATCATCAAAGCAAGTATCAAAGAAGGGTAATAAGAAGAAACCTACCCCTTAGTCTGATTATAAGTTGATAAACAAAGACATAAATGAATAAAGTGGAGACATCATAGAATACCAAGTAAAAGAGCAGTTTAAATCAAGAGACAAGAGACCAGCTTAAGGAAAGAAAATGGTTACAGATAAAGATACACCTCCGAAGGGTCCATGAAGAAACAATCCACGCATCTCACCTTTATATTCATTGTCCTAGTCTGAAGAAGGCAGTGATAATGACAATGAGGAGAACAAATCTAGCTCAGAAAAGGATGGTAAGTATAAGGAAGAAGGTGGTGACGCTGAGGAGGTTGACTTGAGTTCTACGGATAGAAGTTATGAGAGAGATACTAAGGAGGACGTAACTCCCATTGACATACAGGACCCACCTTAAATCCCATTATCCATTAAACCTTCTCCAGTGCCCATCGTTGAAAGATGGGGGTACCGCGACATACAAGATACCTATAATAATGGGATAAACATAAACCCTTCTACGAGAAAAATAAAGAGTGGAATCTATCTTGAAGAAGGTTAACCACAATAGGAATGTCTGAGATGCCCGAGTTTGAAGACAAATTTCAGTGGATGACCTCAGAACTGGGAAAATTTAGTCCTGCATTGGTACGGAAATTCTACTCAGCCTACAAAAGAGAGTTGAAGAGATAATATCCACAGAGAAATTTATGAAAAGGTGGGGATCCAATCATATCATTGATTATTCATATAGTATGGGTAAACGTTTTCCCACGAACTACTTTGAGGTTCGTGTACGGACCAAATTTTTAGCCACTAGTGAACACATCTGAGATTAAGTACTGTATAGAGAAAATGCAAAAAGTTACAAAAAACAAAATAAGGTCGAAAGATAAGATGATGAACTTCAAGTTGATTGCAAATATCATCGCTACCAATTGGGAAGAAGCGAGTTGGGTTGTTGGTTTCCCAGGGGTGACCTCACAGCAGACTATAAAACAAGCTTTAAATTTTGAGGCAAAGGCATGATGGATGCTTGCTCAACACAGACTGTGTCCCACTACTGGGATAGTATTCTCAGTCCAGTTCGTGCAACATTAATCAAAGTAATAATGATGGGTTATGAGTTTGACGTGGGTCAACTCATATCTAGAGTGTTATGAGATCAATCAGTGAGGAGAGAAAAATTGGTTCCAGTATTCCCATGTTTGATAACTCATATATGCTTGGAAGAGGGGGTACTAGAACTTCCCGAGTTCAATCAATTTATTGAGCTGAAGAATACCACAGACTTGGGGCTGATTCGGGATGCAGCAAATCCCATGACCAGGCAGGCAAAGCAAGGTGCAACATTGCCGGCTTAAGCAATATAGAGCAGAGGACAAAGTACAGAAGTTGCTGAGTTTGCTGGAGTAGATGATATCCCAGTTGAGGGTGGACAGTCTGATCCATAACTGGACTATCTAGCACATCGATTTCACCACCTGTGACAGCACCACGTCCCCTCATCTATATCAGTACCGGCAGGATTTATGGTTATCTCACAAGCTATGTAGAATAATGTTATAAAAATATTGTCTACTTTGGAGAAAAAGGTCTGGTTGGTGGAGAAAGGTGTGCAACCCTTTATTAAAAATAAATTGAAAGAGTAAGACAAGAGAATACAGGAAAAATTAGATAGTTTTAATAAGAGAATCATACGTCAGCTGAGAAGTGGACAAACCATTGACATTGTGGAGGTGAAGGCTAAGGTAGCTGATTAATTGTATGATAGGCCAATTTTCTCAATACCTATTATAACGAAGATCGACGTTGAGGTAGAAATTAAAAAAATTTAGAGTATTTAAATTGGAGAAGAAGGTAGAGAGAGAAAGAAAGAAAAGAAAAGAAAAAGTTAAAGTATTGAAAAAGAAAATATGAAAAAGGCAAAAAATGCAAGTGTATAGAGTGAGAAGGACTAGTAGGTGAGGGTCCAAGAGATGAAAGCTGGTGCCGGTAGTTCAAAAATGGCCATGGATATTGAGATGGGAAGTGACACAACCTTGATACCTGATAAACCATTGAGCTCACCGACCACAACCGGTGCCACCATTGTGGAGATGGTCCCAATAGTTGATGGGACCAATGCTGAGAAGAGTGGGGCCCAATCTGAGGGGGGTCCCCATGATGATCCAATTTGAGAAGGAGCCTAGAGCACCCAGGTATGTCCTCGATCCTTATGTTTAATTGCTAATGCACTAAGGACAGTTCATAGGTTTTAGTTGGGGGTGAGGGTGTACCAGAGTCGTAGCGAGTTACGGTTGTCATGTTTCAAAACTCGTTGGCCATAGTCTAAAATTGACAATCAGCATGTGTGTGTATTGTATGATGCTTAATAGAGAAAATGATGTGTATAGACAATAGATAACACGTACAGAATTTGAAAATTTAAAAAAGAATGGATACCTATCTTGAAATTTTGTGTAATACTGTATGATCTGTGTGTGCATGCGATGGTTTAGAATCTCTTAATGATATTAGAATTAGAAATGAAATTAACTATGGCATATAGTTGCATGAACTGGATAGGTAGTGACTGACATTGTGACCTTGTACCATGTGAGAGCGAGGCATTAATTAGTCCCTAGTGTGCACAGAATCCATAACTTGCCTATTTACTTTTGCCTAGAAGGTAGGATAGTCGGTTAAGAGATGATCATAGGTCATTTTTTAAATTAGTCCACTCAATCCTAAATGCCAAATCAAATGATATGTGAATCCCTTGCTCCTAAAAGTTAAGCCTAATAAACCAATTTTTGTTGTTTACACCAATTTCACCTTCTCGTTTAACTACAATGAACCTATTTTGGCTCTGATCCTCCTTGAAAATTGTTCATCTCAACTCAGGCAAATCGCCTAAGTTGAAGGTGGGTATTACAGGGGTGCGTAGGGAAAGATGAGTATGAAGAAAAAAGTGTAGAAATAAAAAAATAAATAAGGGTAGGTGCAGTGAAAATAAAAAAAACAAAAGAAAAAGAAAACTGCAAGAAAAAAAAGAAAAGAAACATAAAATGAGAAAATAGAACCGCACCTAACGTAAAAATAGACATGAAAAAGAATAAAATGAAGAAATAAGGGTGAAGTTAATAAAGTGATGGTAAAAAAAGTGGGCTCCGAAGAAAGCATAGTGTCAAGGAGGTTAAGTCACTTAAAATATCCCTAATAACCGTAACCAACCCTAAGCCTATCTTACAAACCTAACAAAGTCCTTTAGTGTTCCTAACCTGACCGTCTAAAAATTTAGGTAGAGAGCATAAGGGCAAGCCTATGGTATTCTGTGTACACTGGTTAGAATTTTTTTGTGAGCTTGAGTGTCCCTAGATAGTCCCTAAAATAATAAAATGAATCAAGCTGAGTGATAAGGAATTCCCTAAATATGAGGGTGCATGAGGTACAAGGTCAAGTTACTTATCTATCCGGGTAGTGGGTATTACTTGGGCCTAGTTGTTCATTGCTAATGTAATGCCATCATCAAATTCTTGTATGTTATATTGTTGCACCAAGTCATTATACACAGTAGTATTTTAAATAACTCAATGGGAGGGGGTAAAAAGGTATTCTTGAACTGATCGATAAATCGACTGCCAAACATGTCACAGGCTCTTCAAAATTAAGCATCGTATCTTTGTGGGTGTGAATTGTGGTTTGCATGAGGACACACAAACATTCTAACTTGAAGGTGTTGATGCACCATAAAAACACGACATATTAGATGCTTAAAACAAAGAATTTATGCTTGAACTTGGGCCATTTTGAGGAATATGATGTGGTTTTGTGTGTTGTTCTAGGTGAAATAGGTTAACATTTTTCTTGGAATTAAAATGGAAGAAAAAGTGCTAAAAATGGAGAAGACTGACCATCTCACGAGTCTGGCATACTAGTTGTCAAGTCATCATATGACTTGTAGCTTTACCTGTAAGCAAGACAGTAGCAAAAGACAATATGAAGAAGCTAAGCAAAGAATGACCACGACTCGTAAAGAGTGATTACGAGTCGTGAGGAGCAGCCGTAAAGAGAGAAAAAGACAAAGCTAGAATTTAGAGGTAAAGTCCTAGAAGACTACGAGTCGTAAGATCTGATGACGACTCATGAGGATAAGTCGTGAAGAGAATAGGGTTCAAAACCCTGAAAATCTAAGGCTTAAGTGATGACGAGTGAAGACCACGAGTCCTACTCATGGTAATAAATCGTAAGGACAACATAAGCTTGGAGCCCCAAAGAGCAGTCGTTGGGTGCTTATGACTAGCACCGTACGACTCATAAGAAGACCTTACAAGTGGAGTACAAGAGTCGTAACGAGTGCCGACATACTTTTCCTATTTTATTTTTATTAGGATTTCTTTATTATTTTAAGACACTTTAAATACCTTAGGGTTATTCCTTTATTAGGTTACACACTTTTAAATTGCTTTTGATACTTTTAGTATGTTGTGATCATTGAGATTTTGTTCTTGAGATTTTGGGTTTTTAGTCAATTAAAGACTTTGGATTTTTGCTTTTTCATTATTATGCAATTAATTACATGTGTTATTTATTGATTATCATGGGTTGTTTCATGAACATGAGAAACTAATTTCCTTGACTAAGGTTGTGAGAACTCTGGCCGATTAGCTATGTAAGGGAAGTATGAGATTCATCTATCCACTGTCATTGCATGTATTGCATACTTTTTAGTATTAATTGAACTTAGGATGATAAAGAGGCCTGGGTATTGTCTATATTCGATATCATCCTCACAAGGGATTTTAAAATTGGGAAAAGGAGATTACAATAGTTATTTGAGGCTACCAACCCTCGTCTAATAAACTTGAGACTCAAAAGGTGAGAGTTGTACTGAGGTTAAAGACAAGGGACAATAAGGCAACATCTTGAGACTCACAAGGTAAATGGTGAAATCTATTAATATGTTCACAAGATGATTGATAGTACATAGTTTGTCAACTTTGCAAGCAGAGTAGGAGGTTTAGGCAGAAAGAGTACGAGAATCTTACATAGTTATGAAGACAAGGGAAACACAGTCCTAGTGTCCGTCTTCTATTATTTACAAACTCAAGAACTCAAGTTCTGTTACTTTTTACTTTTGACTCAAATCCCTCCCCCCATTTACTATTCTGCAATGTTCGTGGATATTGTCAAGTTTGAGATACTATTCAACATTTTTCCTGTGGGTTCGACCCCAACCTGGTTGTGTTATATATTTGACATCGACCGCAACATACTTCTTTGGAGGTTAGTTTTTGGCGACATCAACCATTAGGTTGCGATAACTATTGTAACATCTCACTTTATTCATTCACAATTCTTCCACTTAATACCCCTTTACTCTCATTACTTTTGTGCTTTTAATCTGATGAGTTAGTGATAAAAATGTGACCATAAGTTTTTTTGTAACTTCTACCATTATTCTAGCTCTTTGTGTATTGTAACTCATATAGTATATGTAACCTCTAAAGTATTAATCCTCCTCACTTAATATCCAATACTCTCTCATTTACTAGGTGGAAAAGAAAAATACTATACCTATATAAAGGGTGTTTTATTTCTTATGCTGAAGAGATGAGTTGTAGTATATTGTGAGAGATAAGAAAAGGATGATAACTGTGGAGAATATTATTATGTGAGTAGTGAAAGAGTGAGTTGAGACATAGAAAATATTTTAAATCTTCAACTATATTCAGTATACAAAAGAGAGTTATTGTATTAGTGAAAGAGAGAATTGAGACAAAGAAAATATTCTAAGTCTTTAACTATATTCACTATGCAAAGAGAGTAACTATATGTTGAAGGAAGGTGTTTTTGTGGATGAGTTTTGGACTCTTCAACTAATCTGGAGTTGCTTGAGTTGTACACCATTGATAGGTTGTTGTATCCTGTAGGGGACAAGTCAAGAAGATATACTGCTGGATCGGTGTAGATTATGCCGCAGTGGACTTGAATCTACTTAAAGATAGAGAGATATCTGCGCCTCAGTCAAGAAAAAGATTATTTTATTTTCTTCATTCTGTTGATTTTATTTTCAATTGTAATTTATTATAATTGGGGTATATTATACCAACATAAGGCAAGAACAAGAGATGATTCGTGCTGTCATCGTTATATTATACCAACATGAGGAAAGAACAAGAGATGTCTCGTGCCGTCATCGTCGCTCGTTCTCCTTAGACTTCGACTTTGACTTTGAAAAATGGTCAAAAAATTAATTGTTTATCGAACCATTGCTAAAATAGTGTTACTCCATAGTAAATGGAGTAACACTAAATAGAAGACAACGTTGAAATTAAAGTAAAATGACTGTCTGACCAATTTTATTGTAACTATTATAGCCGACTGACTAGTTTTGATTACAAAAAATTGAACTCAATGATTATTTTGAAACTCAATGTGTATTTTGTATAATTTTCCCATAAAAGAATACTTATCACCGGATCCTTCCATTTGATTGGATACTTGTAACAGAGTCAAATAACAATAGTTTTTCGTTTGACTCCTATAAAGAATTTTAAAATTCACTTAAATGTTTTAATTGGTTAATTTATTTTGTGTACGTAATTTCTTGGTTATGTGAATTATAATTTCAGTTAAACAAGAATTCAACTACCAAAATGCATCCAAAAATTTGAAAAAAATCATTGCAGTTATAGTCGAAATTAATGTGGGGAGAGAAAAGTAACATGTTTTTTTTCTTGGTTTAATTCATCGACATGCACTTAAAGTTGTCTCGAAAATTCACTTAGACCCCTCAACTAAGGTCTGTACCTATCAGGGCCCTAACCCACATGAATTTTGATCCATTTTGGCCTTTTTTGCCTAATCAGCAAAAAGTATAGAGTGTGTGTAATACACTCGTGTGACGTGACAAAACTAATCATTTAGAAAAGAATACGTGGCAATTTTTTTTTAATATCTAATTTTGTGCATTTTCTATTTAAATATCTATTCAATAATAATTTTTAATTAAAACCAAATAAAAAAAAGCACCCCCAACCACCCAGTCGTCATCTTCACATCCCCTTCCCCGACGTCTTCACAGTTCACACACACACACACACACACTCTATCGTCGTCCGTCATTACCCCCTCCCCCGACATCTTCACACACACAGAGTCGTCGTCCGTCATCACCCCCTTCCCCATCGTCTTCACTTCAAAAATGCAAACTTTAATTTTTGATTTAGACAGTTGGGACGATGCCCTCAAACATCCAGCAATTCAAATGCAATGAATTAATCCGGCAAATTTTTATTTTTTCGATAAATTTTTATTTTTTCCTGCAAACTAATGGTGGAAAAGAATTAAGAATAAAATCTAATTAAATCGAATACAAACATCAATTCAAAATTAAGAACAAGAAAGGAGAAAAAGTAGAAAAAATGAGAGGAGAATTAAGTTTTAAGAAAAAAAAGAATGAGGAAGAAGAGTGGAGAAGAAGATGAAGAAGGGTATCGGATGTGGGGGGATATGTTGGAGGCTTTTTTTAAAAAAAATTGTTTTATTAAAAAATTTTTGGGGCCCTCAGTGCCACTTGGCACCTTGCTATTCGTGATTTAGTAAAAAAATACTCCTTACGCGCCTCCCGTGAGTACATTGCATGCGGTGTGCCATGTAGGCAAAAAAGACTTGATTGGATCAAAATTCGGGTGGGTTAGGGGCCTGATAGGTACAGGCCTTAGTTGAGGGGTTTAAGTGAATTTTCGGAACAACTTTAAGTGTCTGTAGATGACTTAAGCCTTTTTTCTTTTTGTACATTGTTCTCAACTTTTAAAATAGTCCACATCTCTGTCCGAGTTTCTGGCCTTAAGTTTGGCCTATTATGAGTGTGTGTATTTCTCTGGTTAATGAAAAAAAGAGTATTTGGAGTCCGAAATTAAAATAGGCTATCAAATTAAAAAAAATATATCAAAATATGTCATACACATAATGTGTGATCAAAATTGGCTTAACTCACTTAAAAAGTGAGTTATATCCTTTTTTCTAAATGGTAGTTGGCTAACGGTGTTACCTTCATAAAAAAGTGTATAACTCACTTATTTAGTGAGTTATCCATTTTATTTGTACATTACTCACAAAAAAAGTAAGTTATACAATGAAAGTTATATAACTCACTAAAAACGTGAGTTATTTTTTTTTGGTTTATATACATAACTCACTAAAAAGGTGAGTTATCCTTTTTGGTTTATATACATTACTCACTAAAAAGGTGAGTTATCCTTTTTGGTTTATACATAACTCCTCGATTCAGCGTAAAAATCATATAAAATTAAAAAAATCGATTCTCCACTGGTTTTTCCATCCAACACAAGTTTTGTTGATTAGTGATCGTTGGTCCTACTTGTTCTTTTGTAGTTCAAAATCAACAAGTGAGGTATTTTTCTAATTTTTCATATTTTTTAACACTGAATTTAACTCACATAATATGTTAGTTTTATAGAACTAAGAAGGATAACTCATTTTTTTGTGAATTTTATACTTTTTCTAATGGTACTGACGTTTTGGATGAATATGTCAATTTTATACGATATATTTTGAAAGTAGATGTAACAAGTTTCTCTATGTATTTTTTTATAAAAATTCACATAAATTCTAAAAATTCACATAAATAAATACAACTCACATAAATTATAAAAATAAATACAACTCACTTAAAAAGTGAGTTATGTATAAACCAAAAGGGATAACTCACCCTTTTGGTGAATTATATATAAACCAAATAGGATAACTTGCTTTTTTAGTGAGTTATATAATTTTCATTGTATAACTTTTTTTTTTTTGTGAGTTATGTACAAATAAATGGATAACTCACTACATTAGTGAGTTATACTTTTATATGAAGATTATACCGTCAGTCAAAGTACCGTTGAAAAAAAATATAACTCACTTAAAAGCTTATTTTGATCATACATCATATACATAACATATTTTGACTTTTTTTAAAAAAAATTTGTTAGTCTATTTTAATTTCGGACTCTGTCTCGACGTAATAATATGGGGATGTGACAGTGATATTAAAAAGGATAGCTTAATAACTTTTGTGATGAAGTAAATTTTTTTTATTATTATTCTTAATCAGCTTTTGAATTTAAATTTCTTTTGTATTAAAATTATCTTTATTAGAGAATACTTTAAATTGATATTTATTTTTTTGACATAAACTTGAATTTAAACAAACTCGAATACAAAAATCTGATACGATAAGTGAAACTCAAAAGAAGAAATATTGAAAAGAATGTGACCAACTATGACTATGATAAAGTAATAAGTATTTTTTTAAAAGTTATCTTAATTAAAAAAACACTTAACTAAACTTCCTTGCATGAATCCAAACACGATATGTGAAAGCAAAAGAGAAAAGATACTACTTTCTCCGTTTCAAATTGAGATAACATATTGATTAAGAAAAATAATTAATAACATGGCTAGTTTATCATATTACCCCTATTAAATGATGTTTATATTTTAATTTGAAAAAAAAATAATTAATACAAAGGGTAAAACATTAAAAAAAATTTATCTCTTCTTAATTAATGAAAAAGGACAAGTAAAATAAAATCAAATTAAGAAACTTGAGACGGATAATTTGGAACGGTGAGAGTAATTGACAAGGATATGATGGAAAGGAAAAAAAACTTTTCATTGAGGGAGAAGAGGGTGTGTTTGGTATCAAGGAAAACATTTTTCAGAAAATGTTTTTCAATTTTCTCATGTTTGGTTGGCTTAAAGGTTTTGGAAAATATTTTTCAAATCAACTTATTTTTCTCAATTCTAAGGAAAATGATTTCTCTTCAAAAACTAATGAAAACATTTTCTAAAACTTTCTTTCAACCTCACTCTTAAGTTGAAATATTCATACAACTCTCAAAATCACTCATCCTTGCTCCAACCCTCAATTCCCCATCCATCTCCACCCCGCCCCTACCACCCCCTATTAAAAAAATATATTTAAATTTTTTTCTTACCTCATCCCCAATCCAAAACCCAAATCACTACTCCCTTCCAAAAAAAAATATTTTTTTTAGAGAAAATTCATAACTTTTTTCTTACCTCCCCTACCCGACCCCCTTACCAACATCCTCCCCCACCCCTCAAAATAAATTAATTTCTTAAAATTAATTTTTTAAAATTTTTAAAATTTTTTCCTTACCCCACCCTCACTCCCCTACCCAACCCCACCCCCTAATATTCCCTATTCAAAAAAAATATTTCAAATTTTTTTCTTAACCCACTCTTTCTTTCCTACCCCCACCCCCTACTAGCCCTCACCCCCACCTCCCTCAAAAAATAAAATTAATTAATTTTTAAAAAAATCAAAATTATTTTTTAACCTCACCTTTATTACCTATTTTGACAACTCCCACCTACCAACCCCTTCTCTAAAAAAAAATTAATGTTTTTAATTTTTTTTTAAAATAATTAAAAAAAAATTCTTATCCCACCCTTTTTAACCTATTCGTTCTCATTATTTTTATTAAATATATACAAATACTTTTAAAAAATATATACTTATCAAATTTTCATAACGAACACATGAATATAAGTAAGAAATAACTTATTTTTCTAAAGAATATTTTTCCTCCTTCACATCGAATACATCCTAAAAAAAAGTATTTTTTGAAATCAAAAATTATTTTTTTAAAATATATTTTTACGCTTTATTTAAACACTAAAATATATTTTTTAAAAAATATTTTTTCATTTACCAACCAAATACTATAAAATACTTTCTAAAAGATATTTTTCATCACCAATCAAACATGGAAAAACAAGTAAACATTTACTTATTTTTCAGAAAAATATTTCCTAGAAAAATATTTTTCATGGAAAATATTTTTTTCCTACCAAACACATGGAAGAGTAAAATCGATAAAGTATTCATTAATTTTATAAATTAAATAAATATTATTGTACAATTTCAAAATAATAAAAAAGTGGACAACTCAAGATGACGGATGGAGTAAGTTAAAAAAGCTCACAGAGAAGAATTTTTGGGTATCAGTTGCCAAACGCATTTCTAGATCTCCCGGTATGCAGAATTCCAGGCTTTTTAGTCATTGTGTTGTTTTGTTTTTCTTTCTCGAGAAAAGTCCCATCTTGTTCCTTTTTTTGATAAGCTCAAAATATTGCCTATTTTAGCATAATTGAGTAAAAGAAAGTAGCATTTGGGTATTTGAGATTTTTCCAGTTCTTGATAGAGCTGGATTGTGTAAAGACTGAAACTTTATCATTTGGGTGTTTGAGTTTTTTCCAGTTCTTGGAAAGTGCTAGTTTGTGTAAAGACTGAAGCTTTGTCATTTGGGTGTGTGAGATTTTTCAGTTCTTAAAGTGCTAGTTGTGTAAAGACTGAAACTTGAAAAGTGCTAGTTTATGTAAAGACCGTAACTTTGTCATTTGGGTGTTTGAGCAATATTTATTTGGCTTGCTCAGGATGAAGCAATATTGAAGAGGTGAATTATGTGAAGAATGGTTTTTTTCTTGTTTTAATATGTTGCTAGATAGGTTTCGTTAAAAAAGTTAATTTGTTGAGATTGTAGGAATCTGTACTGCAAAGGATGTTGTATCTGTTTTGGAATGTGGGGCTGCTACTACTATGTATATTGATGGAGAGTTCTTGTGCTACACTTTCACCTGCTGGTGTAAATTATGAAGGTTAGCTTCTTTCTTAAAATTTCTCACTTGTCCTGAATTCCTTTTTAAGTTTTATCAAATTAGGCTAAGGGTAGAAGAACAAGTTAAATTCGTCTGCATGACTCTCAAACTATGATTTAGTCCTTGCAATGGGTATGAGTATGTGTCTACTTGTTGACTTGTCATGGAGTTTAAGAAAGTAAAAGTATCGTTGAATCCTGTGGTCTTAAACTAAAGATATATACAATGTACCAAAATGACATTTAATCTTATGGTTTTAAATATGTCATGTGTATAGTAAAGAGGGAAGATACATTCTTTTTTAAAATGAACTAAGAAGGAAAGTAAAACAAACAAACTGAAATGGGTTCCTCTCGTTATATTGAATCTTTGATGTAATGATTCTGTAAAGTGAAAACAGAGGAAGTAATCCAATGGAGTGACTGTTTTTCCATATAATAATGTGCAGTTGTTGCTTTGACGGAAATTAAGAAGGCCTTACATGACCCCTATAATGTTCTGGACAATTGGGATGTGAATTCTGTAGATCCTTGCAGTTGGAGAATGGTCACTTGTTCCTTTGATGGCTATGTGTCTGCTCTGTAAGTTGTTTAGATGAAAGAGTATTTTAGTAGAAATTTAGTTGGGTACTTGGGTCGTGAAAAGGCCTGCTTTTAATCCAGTAAATTTATCGCTGAATATTCTCTCCTGCATCAGTGCACTACCTAGTCAAAGTCTATCTGGCACCTTATCGCCTGGAATTGGCAATCTTACAAACTTGCAATATGTGTAAGTTCTTGACTATATACTTCTCATAGTTGCTGCCACTTGGTTCCATTATAATGTTAGGTCATTCCTTATACGATTTTCTTAGCGTTATTAAGCAATTTTCTCGCAAACTTTACTTGATTTGTTGTAGATTGTTGCAAAACAATGCCATTTCTGGTCATATTCCTGATGTGATTGGGAAGTTACAAACGCTTCAGACAATTGATCTTTCCAACAATAAATTCGAAGGCAAAATACCAACTTCCTTTGAAGACCTGAAGAATTTGAATTATTTGTGAGATTTTCACTTATTATTATTCACATCCAAGAGACCTCTTATTACTGAGTAAAACTGACTCCAACTATATATTTCACTCTCTCAAATATTGAATACATCATGTATTCCTGCAGAAGACCTGACTTAAATCTTCTGTTTCTTCCTCATCCTTATGATTGACTTAGCTGATCATTGCTTGCAGGGATGTCTCTTATAATAATCTGAGTGGTACCCTTCCTAAAATATCAGCGCGAGCTTTCAAGTGAGTCGGCTTTTTCTATTGCCGTAGTATTCAGTTATTTTTATTTCCAAGTAGTTATTCTTAATATTATTGAAGTTAAACTATTGCTGTACCTGTAGATCTCGATACTTAGTTGAAAAAAAATCCATATGTTAAAATACAACGGCGAATGCTTTTAGTGTAACTGCTACGAATGCTTTTAGTGTAACTGCTACTTGAAAAGTATTCATTAATATTCCTCTATAGTGAATATGATTCCTCTTCATGGCTTCAGAGTGCTTGGGAATCCTTTAATTTGTGGTCAAGGTTCTGAGAATAATTGTTCAGCTGTCTATCCAGAACCACTGTCCTTTCCACCTGATAGTCTGGCAGGTATGTATAACATTTTCGTGCTCAAGTCCTTTCCTTTTCAATTGAAAATGGAAAACTGTAAAAGCATCTTATACATACTGAGGAAGTTCTGCTATTTCTGTCATTGAAAATGTGTTGCATCTATTGTTTTTGGTATCATAGATCAACCAGGTGCTGAGCGCAAGAGCCATCGCATGGTTGTTGCATTTGTTGCAAGTTTTAGTGCTGGTTTCTTGTTCATAGTAGCCATTGCTTTGGTACTTTGGTGGCGCTACAGACATAATCAGCAGATCTTCTTTGATGTCAACGGTTAGTTAATTTTCTTTCTCCCCCCTCTTCTCTGTGATAATTCCAGCTTTTATTAGTTCTGTATTTCTAACTCTTTTCCTGCGAAAGATTTTATCTTTATTTTCATGGATATATAAGTTGAGCCAAGTGAGCTTTTCATTATTTTCTGTGTGATTGGTGTTAGGTATCATGTAAAATTGTTTTAAGCTAGGATGTTACAGAGTCAACTGCTTGTGGTTTGATTCTTTATTTTAATCTCTTAATAGATTTTGTGACTACAACAACAACAACATACCCAGTATATTCCCACCAAGTGGGGTCTGGAGAGGGTAAGTGTACGCAGTCCATACCACTACCTCAGTTGTGAGATAGAGAGCCTGTTTCCGATAGACCCCGGCTTAAAATATAGCAATCTAAGATAAGATAAGATAAGGAATAGTAATAGACCAAGATACAATTGAAATTAACATATACAATAATACCAAAAGCATGATACTCCAAGTATACACCAAAACATACAACATCCTAACTCAGACTCACCTTCTTTCCTAATTCACCTCCAACACAACTTCCTACCCAGGGTCATGTCTTCGGTAAGCTGAAGTTGTTCCATGTCATGCCTAATCACCTCCCTCCAATATTTCTTCGATCTACCTCTACCTCGCAAGAAACCATCCCTAGCCAACCTCTCACACCTCCACACTGGGGCATCCGTGCTCCTCCGCATCACATGACCGAACCATCTCAACCTCGCTTCCCTCATCTTTGCTTCTACCGAAGCCACTCCCACCTTATCTCGAATAACCTCATTTCTAATCCTATCTTTTCTAGTACACCCACTCATCCACCGAAGCATTCTCATCTCCGTCACCTTCATCTTCTGGATGTGGGTCTTCTTAACAGGCCAACACTCCGCCCCATACAACAAAGCCGGTCTAACCACCACTCTGTAGAACTTTCCTTTAAGTTTGGGAGGTACCTTTTTGTCACACAAGATACCGGAAGCGAGCCTCCATTTCATCCATCCAACCCCGATCCGATGAGTGACATCCTCGTCAATCTCTCCATTCTCCTGAATCATCGACCCTAGATACTTGAAACTATCTCTCTTACTGATAGAATGAGTGTCAAGCTTAACAACCAGTGATGTTGATTTTAAATTCATTTGTCTGGTATTAGAGAGGACATGAGTTGTCAAGTAATAGGTGTTAGGGAGCAGTTCTGTGGTTTAACCATATTCGATAAACCTATTGAATGTGAAGAACCCTTTGGCGTACTCAGTATTTCTGGTCGATTTTCTTGTTAAGGACTCAGAAAAGTTGTTTGTATTTTGTTTTTATTGGGACTAGTCCTGATCCACTACGGTCTACCTTTACCTGTTAGTTCCAAACATTGATAGATTGATTTGCTAAATCACATATCAAAATAATTATACTTGCATTTTCTTGTGAAAGTTGAAGTAAATATTCTGTAGAAGGAAGACGATGATATTAGAAAATGTCATAATCTACACCTTGAACTAGATAACTTCACTACTTATGGCATCATTTATTTCTAACTTCACTCTCTCGGGCCACCATGCCTGGTGAATTACCTTGCAACTTTTATTGCGATGAAAGTTACTCTTGATAATGTTGTACGTTGGTTGTCTGGTTCATATATGTGGATCAGTTTTGGAACCTTGATTTTACTCTTTCCAATCATTTCCCATCACTTGTTACTGAGTAAACCACTATGAGTTTCTGCCTCTCACTTGTCAAACGATTTTCTCCATCTGTCTCTAGCTATTCCTCATAGCTGTATCTGAGTAATGACTTTTCAAATGCAGAGCATTGTTATCCAGAGGTATGCTTGGGTCACCTGAAAAGGTACACCTTTAAGGAACTGCGGACTGCCACTGATCATTTCAGCTCAAAACGTATTTTGGGGAAGGGAGGATTTGGGGTTGTGTATAAAGCCTGCTTAAATAATGGTACTATTGTGGCCGTCAAAAGATTAAATGACTACAATGCTGTTGGTGGTGAAAATCAATTTCAGACAGAAGTAGAGTTGATTAGCTTGGCTGTCCATCGGAATCTTCTCCGTCTTTTGGGGTTTTGTTCAACTGAAAGTGAACGCCTTCTTGTTTATCCCTATATGCCAAATGGAAGTGTAGCATCACGATTAAAAGGTCGACTCCTGCCTCCATGCGTTGTTGTTAATACATAGTAAATTAGTAATCACTACTGGCTATTAACTTCAGATAATTTATCCAACATTATTATGTATAAAGTCAAATATTTCTCATGAAGTAGTTTGTTTGTTACTACTCCCTCCATTTGCTTTATTAGACAGATAATTGATAGAATACATAGGACATCATATCAAATTTCAGAATATCGATAGTTAAACGAATTTGAATTCTTGAAGTTGTAAAAGGTGTACGGACAAATATAATTACTAGAGTAGTGCCAACTATTTTTGGACCATATCGAAATGGAAATGGTCATATAAGTGAACAGTTCCTACTTCCTAATTTGTTTCCATTTAGTTTAGATGTTTGCTGTCACCAGTCCAATTTTACTTGCTTCT
Organism: Capsicum baccatum var. pendulum; assembly: GCA_030864225.1. Classification (NCBI taxonomy): domain Eukaryota; kingdom Viridiplantae; phylum Streptophyta; class Magnoliopsida; order Solanales; family Solanaceae; genus Capsicum; species Capsicum baccatum. The sequence continues at coordinate 199,386,322 of CM061560.1, read as the reverse complement.
CTAACTACACTTGAAAATCAGTCTCTTAGAGTTCCACAATTTGTCTTGCAAAAAGTATGCACGATGGGAAAGATATTATTTCCTCAAAGAGAAGGAAGATAAAATGAAATTCTTAAAGTACCGAAAGAAGCAACTCTTGCTGGTGACAGTTAGGTTTCCCTTTTGCTTGATGTTTCTAACTTCAGTCTCTTGGGTGTGACCATGCTCTTTACTTAGTTTCTTTTGTAGGTTAACTTCTGACCGCCTCTATTACAAGGAAAAATATTAAATGGTGAAAACTCTTTGCAAATTGGATTGGAAATTGTTGTGGCGTTTTAATGGAAAGCAGTTCAACGAATAGCGCCATCAGTGAGTGTTATGAAGACCAGCTACTTCTATCATCGGCGAATTGAGGCCATAAGATTCTAGTTAACTACAGGCGTAGATGTTACGACCCACCCTCAGTCCCATGCTAGAGCCCTCCTTTGCATACTCTGTACTGCTGTAGTTATATGATAAGCCATCATCAGTTTGCTGCAGGCTGAAACAATTGTTGTATGTTTCTGCATGTTTGTAAGCTAAGGAAACACATTTTACTTTTCTGGAGCTTTATCAGCTACTTTTTAATAGTTTCCAACTCTTTGAATTTTGTATCAGTTCAAGACATATATATATTGGCTTGATTGAAAATGCATTATGGTTTCTAAATTTGCAGATAGCATATATGGTAAGCCAGTTTTAGATTGGTCAAGGCGGAAAAAGATAGCAAAAGGTACAGCGCGAGGGCTAGTTTACTTGCATGAGCAGTGTGATCCCAAAATTATCCATCGTGATGTCAAAGCAGCCAACATTTTGTTGGATGAAGAATTTGAGGCCGTAGTTGGTGATTTTGGGTTGGCAAAGCTCTTGGATCACAGAGATTCTCATGTGACAACTGCTGTTAGGGGCACCATTGGCCACATTGCTCCAGAATATTTGTCAACTGGCCAATCGTCTGAAAAAACTGACGTTTTTGGGTTTGGAATCTTGCTACTTGAGCTGATTACAGGCCAGAAAGCTATGGATTTTGGTCGAGGGGCCAACAAGAAAGGTGTTGTTATGCTTGATTGGGTGCGTCTCTCCTCTCTTTCTCTGGATGTGCTGAGTAATTTTTGAAATATTGTACAGTGAGTTGTGAGAGGAGTAAGCTATACAGAGGCATATGGAGCTATCAAACAATGTGTTCAATTGAACCAATTAGTTTCGACATGGAACATAGATATATACATACGTGAAAAAACCACTAGAAGTCGGCAAATATTAATTTCTGAACCATAATTTCGTAAGTACAATGATCATAGTGCTTAGAACATTAAAGGTTGAACCCCTCTAGTTTAAATCTTTGATCTGTCTCGAAAGATTTGAGAAAAGAGTAGTTGGACTGTTATTCTAGCTGTTTTCTTTTCAGTTATGAGGAGGTATAGGTTCAAAGTCGAACCTCAAATATAGCTAGCTAGTGGTGTACGTCTAGTTTACAAGACTTTTTCATTAGCATACTTCAATGAACTCCATCGTTTAATTACTGCTAATGATATGCAGGTGAGAAAGCTGCATCAAGAGGAGAAATTGAACCTTATAGTAGATAAAGATTTGAAAAATAACTTTGACAGAATTGAGCTAGAAGAGATGGTTAAAGTTGCTCTTCTATGTACCCATTTCAACCCTTCTCATCGCCCAAAAATGTCCGAAGCATTAAGGATGTTGGAGGGAGATGGTTTTGCTGAAAAATGGGAAGCATCACAAAAGCTTGAGACTCCAAGAAACCGAGCTTTTGAACACACTCCACAAAGATATTCCAACTACGTTGAAGAATCGTCACTAGTTGAACCCATGGAACTTTCTGGACCTCGATGACCATCCAATTTCCGTTCTTCTCAGTTTTTATCATCCTTGAGTTGCCGAAGTTGAAAGTGAGAATTATCTCATTGCTGTTGATAGATGTCGAGTGTATGTATTTATCCGCAAAAGAAAAGGGAAAAAGTCACGAGTAAGCTGAGTTCATCTATTTCCTCTTGTTCTTTAAATTTTGAAGTGATGCCACGTAATTATGATTTCATTGTTCATAGTATGTTATTAAGTTTTATTTGGGGCCAGTGCTTGTACAAGCCACGGGATGGCGTCCACTTGTTATATCAACACATTTTTACTGAAATTACGAGTGATAATTCAAAATAACCATTTGTGTGTCATAATCTCATTAGAATTTCGTAGACAATAGGAAATCCTATCCCTTCCACCACACTCCTATTTGGTTAAGCAGTACCATGAAAGAGGAGTGAATAGATTTAGGAAAAGTATTATACTTACCTTTTTGATGTAAAATTTTACGCTCACCTTTTTGATGTAAAATTTTATTCTCACCAAATATTTCTTTTTATTCCCTTAATTAAAATTTTGTGAGAGAAATATAAGTAAGAAAAATAAAAACAAGTAAAACTTGTTTTCACTTTTACAAAAATAATTTTGACTAAAAGTGAAATAATTTTTATGGCAAAAAATCATTGTCTTCGATTATTTTATTAAAGTGAAATAATTTTTTGAAAAAATAAAAATAAAGGAAGATTTTTTGAAAAAAATGAAAATAAAGGAACATTTTCTGAAAAAAATGAAAAAAATTTCATGCCAAATGCCTACTTAATTTAATGAAAATAAAGGAAGATTTTTCGAAACAAATGAAAATAAAGGAAGATTTTTCAAAAAAAATGAAAAAAATTTCATGCCAAATGGCTACTTAATTTAATGAAAATAAAGGAAGATTTTTTTTTCACTCGGTATTCGGTACCCTCGTTGGGGCCTGACTAATTCAGACTGCGCACTGTACAACTCATTTCGGGGGTGGCGCTCCCAACAGAATTTTTTCAGTGTTGGTTATTGAGTCGGTTTATAATAATTTTAGGCAATTCCAACTACACTAAGGGATCGTTAGGTGTGAGGAATAAGGAAAGATAATTTCGGAATAATTTTTTTAGTACCCCTTAATTTCTTGTTTGGTTAGAAAAGTTTGAAATAACTTATCCAGGATTAATAGTTGGTACTGGGATAAGTTATCCCTACCTTGGGATGATATAGTAATATTGGAATAACTTATACCGGAATAAAATATGTAAAATAACAAAAATATCCTCCGTAAACCCTCTTTTCCCATAATTTTTAATACCATTTCCTTCGGTGTTCGTTATTTTTTTGATAATATATTATTCTATTAAAAAAATATACTATAAATATAATTTTACTTATGAATATATTGTACGTTCAATTTGTTTGTCTAATGTTTATGTTTATTTATAATTTGATTTCTCTTATAAAAATGTTCACTCCACTACTTAAGTACATATTTTTAATTAAATAGTCTTTTGTCACTTAAAAATTCAAAATTTTACATATCAATTAAAATAAAGATAACTTTAATATTTTACAATATAAGAGTAATATGTGCTTAAATGAAGTGATAAAAATAATAAATTTCTTTTACTTTAATTAATTTAAGATGAAAGTTTTATTTTAAAAAATACACGATACAATCATGAAAATACACATATAAAAATATCTAAGCCAAATAAGATGAAAATTTTATTTTTAAGTATGAACAAAATAAAATTTGCTAGGAAAGTATAAGAAAACAATATAATAAAGTGGAGGATATTTTGTAAACAAACAACTTATTCTTAGAAATGATACAAAGCATACTATTTTAAATACGAAAAAGGTATAAATATATCCCTGAACTTTAATAAAACGTATATATATATATCCTTCATTATACTTTGAATACAAATATACCCCGCCATTAATGATTGGATACATATATACCCCTCTCACTAACAGCATGCCACGTAGTTTTTATTTATTTTATCCCCAAATATCAATCCACCCTAATTTAACACATTATCCGACCCATAGCTTGACCCGATTGACGCGTCCTATTATTGCGAACGGACGCGTCTCTCCCACTCTCTCGGTCTCTCACTCCCTCACTAACACAAAATTCCTGACTTAGTTAGATTCGTGCTTTTCCTCACGGCGTGATAGGGATTCGAGTAGAGATTTATGTATGTTTCTTCTTCATCTACGTCAATTATTTTAACTTTTTAAGTGTTTAAACATTGATTCTTTGTACATGTTTTGCTTCATTTGTGTTGAAAATTGAGTAATTTTCTTGAATTTTCAAGAATATAGGGGACCCCATTTGTGTTTTTGCTTCATTTGTCTTGAAAATTGAGCAACTTTCTTGTATTTGGTTCTGATCAGTTAAAACAGGAAGCATATCAAGAAAATGTGCATACAATGGAGGGATACTTCAGCTTGTACTATGCCTTGTACGCGTTGTCTCTTGTGGTTGCTCTCACATGTCTTGTTTATATCCAAGTCAACATGGGGTGGGCTTTAGGTTTTGGAGCTCCTGTTTTGCTAATGTTGTTTGCAACTCTTTCAATTTATTTGGGTACTCCATTCTACGTGAAGCTGAAGCCCAAATCGAGCTTAATCACTAGCCTTTTTCAAGTGATTGTAGCTGCTTATAGAAATAGATGTCTCAGATTGTCGCCAGAGAGTGCAGATATACTATACTGTTAGAAAAAAGAATCAAGCATAGTTCTTCCAAGTGATAAATTAAGGTAAATTCATTCTTACCAATCTTTACTTTTCTGTTGGTCATTCTAATTGCTGTGTATGCTTGTAATGGTAAATAGTTTGGTTATTTAGCCGGTATGCTTTTTCTTCCTGAATTAAACTATTATTTGATCCATCATTTTATAGCTGTTGCTCTTCTCTCACCTTTATAGGAAATTGTGAAGTTCATTGTTTTAACCTGCGTGAGCTGATAAATCAATGTGATACTGATTCAAGCTTTTGTTGTTTAAAGAGACCTTATGTCATGTTATTCAAAATTCATGATGCTTTTGGATGGTTTTCCCTGTCCTTATGAACTTGTTCATATTGCATTTTGACTACAATTCATCACCTTTTGGTTTCTGAATAAAGCTTGCATTGTACAAGATCCTCAGCTAGACTTGAGCCCAGATGGAGAAGCAATAGATCCTTGGCGACTTTGCACTGTCGATCAAGTAGAGGAGCTGAAAGCATTGCTCAAAGTTGTTCCAATCCGGTTAACAGGGGTTGTATTGGCCATAAATATAAGCCAGAGCTCTTTTCCAGTACTTCAAGCGAATACCATGGATCGACATATTAGTTCAAGCTTTGAAATCCCAGCTGCCTCATTTGACATCTTTGCTGTCATCTCTGGTATACTTTGGATTGTCCTCTATGACTGTTTGATTCTTCCCGTTGCATCAAAATTGACTGGGAAACCTGCTTATTTCAGCACAAAAGAGAGAATGGGGTTTGATTTAGTTTTTTCCTTCCTTTCAGTCTTAGTGGTGGCAGTCGTGGAAGGTGTCCGGAGAAGTATTGCAATCAAGAATGGGCACCATCGACGACTTAACCAAAAGAGAAGGGCAAGAGAGTTGGATGTCGAGCAATATAAACAAGGGTCATTATGACTAGTCTGGTTAACACACCCTGCTATATTGTTTTTAGTAGAGCTTATGGTCCTTGTGTGTTGCCTGTGTAAAATCTGAAACACACTGAGATTAATTGAACGCCCGGAGTGATTAATTGTGTGGTGGATCTGTGTGATAAAGTGTTGTGTGTGCCGAATGAATTCCTGTCTGAGTGAAGTGATTGGGTGTATTTTTTATGCCGGTTCCTGGATATTGACATGCAGACGTTTCTTTGAGCTTAGGCAAAATGTTATGTGGATCATATGTTGCTCTCCTGTTTATATTCCTTGATTAACTTAGATGACAAAAACCTCCATGTTTATTGAGATATCTAATATGCACAAATGAAGGTGAAATTTTTGCGAACTTTAAGTATTCTGTTAGCTTCTTTCATATGCCCTATTGTGATATTATAGATGGCAATTTAGCAGCTTACTGTCTGCATATGATTGTTTGCTGGTTAACTTGTAGCATCTTGTATGTACTCTACAATTGTGAGATGTAGTTCATACTGTATTGGCATTGTGGCTTAATTTGTGTGACGAGCAGCAGTTTTAGTTCAGGTTCTTTTTCCGCATTTTGAAGGTAAAAGTGGTATTTTTCAACCCCTATCCAGCTATAACACGGGATTAAACTCCCATAACACCAAAATAAGTTTACTTTCTCTCAAAATCACCAAGAACATTCATTAGGGCTTCAACCTAAAAATCCAAATATCTCAAGATTCAACCGTAGGTTTTCGATAATTTTTCAAGATTCGGATTTCCCATTCCTAGGGCTATGAGAAGCACCCATTAATCTCAAGAATAGCAATCCGAAGTTAAGAGTTCATCCAAAGCTTAAATTTCAAGGTATGTGGGGTTTGAACAGGAACACCCTTTTGTTCTTGTGCTCAAAACTTATTTTTGATTATAAATTACTGAATTTTTGATTATTTTCCATGAAATTCAAATTGGGGTTTATACCCATGGTTGTTAATTACAATCTTATAAGGTTCCCAATGATTTAGAAGTGTAATTGTATGACTAATTTCACATATTTATGCAAGTAATGTGATTTTCCATATTTTTCCAAGTGAGTTTAAGCATTATATTGTGATTCTTGATTTCTATATTTTGACATTATTGAAGTATTTTCAAGAAGTATATTAAGTATGATATTTTGCTATGATATTACATGAGTATGTTTACATTTTCATGCTTATTGCTGAAATTTTCAGATTTTGAGTTGATTCATCAATATTTACATTATCAAGCATGAATCTTTTGGTGTTTTAATACGAGTTTGATATATGGGTCATTAACCCCTATTTAAAGATTGTTATTTTAAGAATGAGTTATTGAGGAATTTTAAAGAATTGCAAGAAGTATAGTTATATTTTCATTATTACGAGATCTTTAAAGCTTTGATGATGAGTTTATCAAGATTTCAGAAAAGAGTTGGTTTTTGAACCCAAGTAAGAAAAGAAATCCACATTTGATTGATTTATGATAAAGGAGTAGCATATTGGCTTTCGATGCAAATTGTTGAATTGTTTATTGTGGATTTTCTTTAAAGTTTTGAGCTAAGTACGGGAGTAGTATTTAGCACCGAGCGGGAAGTGTGGTACTTTCCTAGAACTATGTGCCCCCGTAGGATGTGAGCCTGAGGCTGATATAGTGATCACTAATGAACTGAAAAGTTAAGGTTCTATCCGATGCCAAGGATAGAACAGCTCTTCCCAACGTGGGTAAGACGTTGGACTCCATGTAGCTCACATGGTTTATGTCGGTTAAGAGAAACTCCCAAAGTAGTCCCCCACTCTATCTAAGATAAAGGTATATGTTTTTCGAAAGCTATGATTCCAAGATTTCTAAGGTTCTCAAGTGTCAAAATCTTTAAGTTTTCAAAAAAGTTCTTAGTTTTCATGAGATTAAAGTATATGTTCGGAAAGATGTTTTAAGACATTATCTATACTACAAGTTTGAGAAAAAAGAAAGAATGTAGATTTAGAATGAAGTGAAATGACTCACGAGATTTATACTAAACGTTTCGTTATTCATGATTTATGAGATTTATATTTCAGATATTATTCAAGCTATGTGAGCCATTTATGTCAGCATGCATAATTTTATAAACCGTGATGATATTGAGATATTATTTTATATATGCATTGCACCCCTACATATTCAGTACATCCTCAAAGTAGTGATCCACATATACATCTATGTGCTACATTGTCTCATAATGTAGGTACAAGTTTTAGTATGCACATCAAACTCGGACGATTGCAAATTTCAGCCAGCAGATGATATGTCCTCCTACTTCGGGGATTTAAGTTAGAAGTCATTTATATATTTTCTTTCTTTATTATTCTTATATATTGATTAGTGATAGTTGGGGTTGCATCCTAGCTATCTATGGTCAGTATTAGTAGAGGCTTCATAGATAGTCAGTAGAGTCATTGTATTTATCTCTATTTCTTTCTAAAAGCAGAGTTGTAATTATGTGAATTCACTTTTGTATTGATCAGATTCAGAAAAGATGCATCTTCCACTTACTTTGTTCAGATTTATCTATCTTATTCAGTTGCTTATGAGTTATGCCAGTAGAAGGGTTAGCTTGGGGTCACTTGTGACCCTAAGCACCGTGTGACGTCTCGGGGCCCAATTTCGGGGTGTTACAAGTAGATTTTGGTATTTTTTGTTTGGATATAATAAAGAGTCTATCACTTTAGGACGGAAAATTAAATTGCAAAATTTTGAATTTTCCCCTTTAAAATTAAGACATACGTACGATAATTAGACATATTTTAGCTGCTGTTCAGGTTCAGTATATATTTTATTTCTGTCATTAATTATAAATTTTTATACCACGTTGACATTGTTATGATATGATATGAATTTTAATATTACCGTTGGGTATGATTACTATGAGTTCCCATTCGAGTCCGGCATTTGATTATTATTGTTACTATGAGTTTCGGTTCGAGTCTAGCATCTAATTATGGTTGTGCTTCCTCTGAGTTCCGGTTTGAGTTCGGCATTTGATTATGAATTCTATATATGTGGCCTATCCTTATCACCCACTATGTTCGGTTTGAATCCGGCATGTGTCCTCTTGTTATTATCCATTACTACCAGTTCGAGTCTGGTGCCTGGCCTCTCGTTACTAACCATTGGTGCTGGTTCAAGTCTGGTGCACATCTGGATGACTACTATGATTTTTTGGGATCAACTCAGTTACAAATTATTTATGTTTATTTTCATTACTTGTGTGTCACAGCGACTTATGGCGGCACAGTTGGGTTAATTGTCTTCTTCAGTGTGCCTAGCGGGCTTATGGGGGCCCAGTTAGGTTATGTTTGATTTGTCTGTTATTACTGCATTATTTATTTCTTTGTATCGCTTACATTTATTCTTTTACAACATTTGCGTAGCTTGGTAGTTGCTACCTTTCCATCCCTATTTATTGATGATGCAGATTACGCCCTCGCATTATAGTTATACCTTTTCTGTATTGAGCTCAGTCGGTCGATGATGCCTACTGAGTACCCGTTGCTTTGGTACTCATACTACGCTTCTGCATTTTTTTCTGATGCAGATCTGGGTACTAGCAGTCGATGTTGACGTAGTTCCTACCTTCCAGTACTGATTCAGAGCAGGGTGAGTTTGCTGTCGTTCAAGACGGATCCTTCTCTGTCTACTCTAGTTAGTCGTTTGCACTCGAGACTACTTGTGTATATTGTGTATATTTTAGATTTTTGTCTAGTACTCTGGGTACCTGTTTGTAGTGACTCAAGTACCAACCTTATCAGGTCTTGGGAGGAATTCATTTGTATATTTAATTTTTTTTCCTCCTCTCATTTTGATATATCATATATGCTTCCTTCTAGGTTTTCACTTATTATTATTGTGTCTATTATGCTTGTTAGCTCGTTACCTATCATTACGGACTATGACTTGAATTGCCTACTGGTGGGTTAAAGTAGGAGCCATCACGGCTTGAGAAATCGGGCCGTGATAGATAGATGCTAACACTTTCAAGTTGTAGAAAAGCCTCTAGTGTCCTACATTGGCAGCTTCAATAGGAATCCATCACCCCCATATATTTGTCCAAACCTCCTGTCTGTCACCTATAATGCATTTTTTTCATAGTCTTAATTATACTCACACTGTTGCATAATGTTAAATAGTAAAGAGCGAAGCTGTGAAGATTTAAGCATATATAGGAGAGCAATGTAGTAGAACATACTAATAAAGATGAAAGATTTTCTATAACTGATGATATAATCAACTATTAATCATAAATATAATGACAATGAAATTATAATTAAATGAAAAAACTACGTGATTCTTGTGATCTTTTCATTAGCCACGTATGCTTGTGGAAGATAAATAACTTACTAAATAATTTATCGAATGTAATATCTTTTACAATTTTTGCAGGTAGTAATCTTGTAAGGTAGTTTAAATCAACATATGATTGCAATCCGGAGTGGAGCATGCATGTACTCAAGGATTCATCTGAATCTCCTTTGGTTAATTTGTGTATGCACTTTTGAATTTCTTTAATGAAAATTTTGGCTCCTCCACAGCTTGTAATGATCTATACAAATCTAAAAATATTAAGAAGTTTAATTAACAACAAAAAATGAAAACTTGAGGATTGCATGTTTATATATCAATAAATAATTTTTATTTAAGAAAATTTATATAGTTTCTTAAAATTGTCTTTCTTTTTTCATTTTCGAAAACACAATAATCTGAAGACCTAAATTGTTAATATCATCAATAGAAAGATAATTAAGCATGAAAAATGTAAGGGATACTATAGTTAAGAATTGTAAGAAAAAGATGAACTCTCTTACACTATAACATAACCAAATCATTTAAAATGGAAGAAAAAAAAAATTAAGCATGAAAAATGCAAGAAAATAACTAAGCATAGAGTTAAAGGGGCAAGATATAATATGTTGCAACATATCATATTCAAAGCATTCTAAAAATAAGATGGAAGAAAAAAGAGAGACAAAATTTAAATTATTTTTTACAAAGAGGTTTTTTATTCATACCTTAAAGGAGTCAAAATCAAAAGCTCTTATCTATTGCTAGCATTTTAAAGTAAATCATAGCCAATATGACTCAAAACATTTTTATTTATATATAGATAATATTTATGTGAGATTTTAAGGGTCATAAAATTATTTATTAAATAATTAAAGTTATAAACATGAAAGCTTTAAAAGTTATGTATGTTACTAATACTAATTAAGAGTAGATGTTATGAAGATGAAAAGATATGAGTGATATATGTGATTTTTTATAGAAAAATAATTTTAAAAAATAAGAAAAAGGTTTAATAAAAGGAGAATTTAAATAAATAGAAAAGAAAGTTATAGAGAGGTGCCACATCACCTTATCTATAACTCTCCTTTATATTATATATAGATTGTTGGACTATGTGATTTTATTAGTTATGATAATCTATGATTTGATGCAAATTTATAAAAAGAGAAAAGTAACATCAAGCTAAATGGAAAGAACTTCGCATATTAACTGCTTCATATAGTATGTACATGCATCTAAGAAATGATCTTATGTGGTTATCAAATGCTAACATTCTTTACATTAATAAAATATTATTTGTACACTGACAATGGATGATGCCTTTACCCATGTTGATGGTAGTCTTCACAAAAATATTGATACATGCAAATATTGTGTCGCGATCATCAAATATTAATGCTCATACTATAAAATATTAAGTTGTTTTAAGGGAAAAGAAATTATTTCCATCCCATACTGTACAAGAAAAATCTAAGCCACACCTAAATTATATAAGTGGTCTATTACACACCTTAACTATATAAAAATGATATTATTACCTCCCCGCGACCCCCATTCTAAGGCGCATGTGTTACACTTATTTTAGGCGCGTCCAACCATTAAATAATAAAAGTAAACGGCTAAAAACATTAAGGGAAAAGACATCGTTTTCACCCCAAACTATAGTCGAAAAGTCGAATCCATACCTAAACTATATAAGTGACCTATTACACACCTTAACTATAAAAAAATGATACTTTTTACTGACGTGGTGCTGACGTCGCAGCACGTGTAAAACACCACACCACATGCAAGTGGTGGTAGCCTGACAGGGCGTAGATAGTTTCACCTTTTTATAGTTTAGGTGTGTAATACATCAATACTATAGTTTAGGTATGACTTCAACTTTTCGGATATAGTTTGGGATGAAAACGATGCCTTTTCCCTTGTTTTAACTAATATGACTTTACAACATACCGCAAGAATATTAACATGTAACATGTGTACACCCACATTTGAAAGGCAAATATAATGGATAAATAAAAAATATAAAAACTGCTCAAATGAATCATGTTAAGTACAACATGCACGGTTTCAGAGAAATCAAACAGATATTTTAAGAGTTCCCACTACAATCAAGTAGGCTCGTAATAATAGGTACAAATTATTATTTTTTTGAATAATTATAGTGTTCGAATCAATTTTTTTTAACAGGTATAGATTTTAGATTAGTAGACTCAGAGATGAATTATATATTTTAAATAAACAAATAATTGCAAAGGCTGAAGATCAAATATTAACAAATTTCTTCACAGATAACATGTCATTGTATCTTATCACTAACGCAAAAAAAAAATAAAAAATTATCTCATCTACGATACGTTTCATGTCATGTGGTAAAAATAAAATACGTAATTTGAATAATATCACTGCGTATAGCGGTAGCTTAAGTGCATCGAACTGCCCTTCTTTAATTTGAATATCCCATAAAATCAACCCTTTTCTAATCATCTCAATTCAGTATTCTGGTTGATAAAATTATATGCTTCAAAAGAAAATTGTATATTTTGCAGGGGTTTTTCCTGCATTTATCATAGAAACATAAGTTCATCATCTATAATTAAGTAGGTTCAACTATCAAGAGATTAATCATAGAATCTTCATAGATTGAAGTATCCTTTAGAACAAAGTATGCTAGTAAGTGGAAAAATATCTAAAATACTATTCGAATCAAAGTATCTAAAATATCATATGGAGATGTTCAATGAAGGACACAAGTCTTATTTTTAAGCAGGGGTTCGATCGAAATCCATGATTGAACCAGAATTGAGTTACGAAAAAAATAAATTTAGAAGTAAAATGGAAAATAGATTTTTATCAAGAAATTTATCAGCCACGTACGCACAAAAAATTTTAGCTGAAAAATTAATAGTGTTAGATGCTAAAACTAGTTATTATATGCTGAAAGAAGTGGAGTTTTGAGTACCACCATAATCAAAGTACCTTATATTTTCAACTCTAACAGTAGAACAAATAAAGTGAGATATTAAATTATGCAGCCGAAACAATAAATAAAGATCATTATCGACTTGGTGAATTTCAAAAGACATAGAGAAAACAGTAGAAACAATACATTACGTATCCAAGCCAAAAAAAAAAAAAGAAAAAAAAAATCAAACAAATAACAAAAGAGAAAAAGAAACTTGAAAATTAAAATTTAGAAAATGAGTCACAAATAGCTAACCTGAATCATGTAGCATCAAGGGAGATGAAAATTCATTATCATAGAAGCCAATAAAATTCGACGATCATATCATATATTCATAAATTTATGCCATTTAACGTTTTTATCATGAGCTTCCATCACTAATTCAGATCCATCTATATATGAATTTATTTTTCACCAATAACAATTCTATAATTATCCTAAAAATATGCAACCGTCATGATTCAAAAAAAAAAAAATAGACATAAAGAAACACATAGTACAAACATTAAAAAAGGAAGGCTAGTCCAATAATTTCTCATATCATTTGCTATAATAAAGAAAGAAAAGAAATATTAGCATTTAACTTAGAAAACATGACAATAAACACACAAAATGCTCTTCAACACTTGATTGATAGAAAAATTATTTCAACTCTGTATTGATAATAGGTAGATCAATATGTCAAGGTAAAATTTGTGAAAAGACACTATCTTAAAAATATAGCTTCAGATGTCATGATTAGTAGATGGTTAATATTTGTTAACATGTTACTTAGATTATCTTCTTCTCTTTTTTCTATGTAGTATTCTAGTTTGATTTGACTAAAAGCCTTAGCATCTGTGCTAACGAAACATCAATACTAGCTTAACTATTTTTGCAGTAAAAATAAGAAGAAAGAAAAAAGAGAGATAAAATTTTAAAAAAAAATTATAAAGAGGTTTTTTATTCATACCTTGGAGGAGCCAAAATCAAAAGCTCTTATCTATTGCTAGAACGTCAAAGTAAATCATAACCAATATGACTCAAAACAATTTCATTTATATAGAGATAATATTTATGTGATATTTTAAGGGTAAAATTGTTTAGTAAATAATTAAAGTTATAACCATGAAAGTTTTGAGAGTTATGAATGTTACTAATACTAATTAAGTGTAGATGTTATGAAGATGAAAAGATACGAGTGATATATGTAATTTTTTATCGAAAAATAATTTTAAAAGATGAGAAAAGGTTCAAAAAAAGAAAAAAAAATAGAAATGGTGGCCATTGAGAGGTGCCATATCATCATTGTTTCTCCTTTATATATATATATATATATATTGATTCATCTCAACCATGTCGGGGAAGAGATGATAGCCAGCGTTGTATTGATGTTGCACCAAGAAATCAAGAAGAGCATGTCCTTTCAAACAAAGCAACTTTTGTCTACCGTTGGTACACCTTTGAAAGGTCAGACGGAGAATATACAGACTCCTCGAGGCTACTTAAGTCACTTTAGTGCAAATCAGAAAGAAAATTTTAAACTAGCCACCCTGGAAAAGAAATTAGAGTAAGGTAAGAAAATTAAATAAGATTCACAAACATTTGATGATGCTAATTTAAGAGTTTCATTGCACTTATACAAATGAAAATGGTGAGAAAGCACTAGCCAAGTACACGTAACTATTAATACAAACCATAAACCAAATAGAGGCAGAGCCTGTAAGCCTCTTCTATTCTTTTATTACCAAGGGAATAGTTAAATGTAAAACAGAACCCTCTTGCTATCACTTTAAACTTCTACCTTCTACTTAGCAACCAAAGTGAGATTGGTACTCCTATCTAATTTGATGAAACAAACTAACCAATATTAGAAGATTTTCCAATGTCTTCATTTTCGAACATTGTAAAAGGAAGATCAATAACAATGTCGTTCCTAGAAGCTGCTGGTGATAAGTAACTCCCGACAAAGAGTTTGTTACCACATATAATCCACGTCAAGAAAGTTTCATTATCCATTTCACCGGAGCTGGGCACATTACCTTGACAAAAATACATGTGCAGTCTCAAAATCAATCACTTGAGAAGCTGACACTTCACTGTAAAGCATTTATTCAAAGCACTGGAATATTTGAACTTATAACTCTATCTTAATTACGAAAAAGTGGACACAACAAAGAATAACTACAACAATAAAGTTTAACTCAGTACCAAGCTTGGACAACAAGTCACATAATCTGTAAAGTTTACAAAAACTTTATTGTTTCTTGCTAAGTTGTTCGAACTCTCCAAAAATTTTATCGTACCCATATCGGATCCTTCAATAATACGCTATTTTTGAAGGATCCGACATACATCCATAGATATTTTGAATAATATGAGCAACTTAGGCTTCCTGAGTTTATTTTTATACCATAAGCAAAGTGAGTGATGAATCAAATAATCCCATTTTAGTTTAACAAGAATAAAGATCAAAACAGAAACTGTATTAGGAGGTGCGAAAAATGAGAGCAGGTTAGAAATCTCACCAATCTTGTCACATTAAGCTTTATGTCATCACGCAAAGACCGGTGAAACTTAGTAACTAGTATGTATTACAAAAAGAAAACAAAGCTGAGCTCCACATGGTCATAAGTTCTGGTAAGATGAAATTGATTTAATCGTATCATTTACAACCAAAACAACATATATTGAACATACAAATCCTTCAAATTACACCAACTATAAAAGCTGACAAGGTAACAACAACATCAATAACAATGGAGAAGGCAACAACAACATCACTAACATTAGAACATTAAACAGAATACTATTTAAATATTTCACATTTCCATTGTACTCTAAACAAGTATAATGAATTTTTTGAAGTGAAACAACTCACAATTTCACCACAAAAATAAGTATTCACCGAATTACTAATTGCATTACAACTAATATCGGACATGTTTTAAACCTAATTTATGAAATAGAAAAAGAAAAACAAAAAATTTAGAAGATGGAGCAAGCTTTGAAGAGAAGACTTAGAAATTAAATAAGAAGGCCGTGAAGTTTTCAACTGAGGGAGTAGCTGAATAAAGAAGGAGCAGAAATAAGATTTTTAAATGGCAAGAACACCTAAAATCGGACCCAAAAATAATTCTTTAGAACTTCAGATTCAAAAAACAACAAATCAAGACAAAAAAATAATTAAATGAAAGGTGCAGATGAAGAAGAAACATCAATAGATCTCAATTCGAGTCTTTATCACACTGCGAGGAATTAAAAGCACAAATCAAACATATTTTTGTTAGGGTTTTTTATGAGAGAGTGAGAGAGATGCGTCCGTTTGCAACGTTGAATAATAGGATGCGTCTTTTGAATTTTCTCTTGAAATAGGGTCAAGCTATAGGTCGGATAATGTGTTAAATTAGGGTGGATTTATATTTGGGGATAAAATAAATAAAAATTGATTAATGGCTAGGATTATGCCAAGTGGCATGTCGTTATTGAGAGGGATATATATGTAACCAATCATTAACGGCGGGGGTATATTTGTACCCAAAATATAACGGAGGGTATCTATGTACCTTTTATCAAAGTTCAGGGATATATTTATACTTTTTCCATTTTAAATATGACAAATCAAACACTCAATAAAAAATAATTTCAATATTACTTATCCCAACGTAACTTATCGCAGTATAACTTGTGTTCAAACCAAATGACCCTAAGATTCTAGTTCTTAACAAAAAAAACTATTATTTCTCACTCTCTGTATACGCCAAATTATTCACATCAATTCACATAATTTCCAACTCTTTTGCCTCTACAAAAATCATTTAATATTTTCAAGAATGGCTATTCTCTCAGAGTACAAAGAAGAAACTTCTTCTAATTCAGCTCCTAAAGAAGAAGGAAATTCCTCATCAGTCCTATAAGAAGAAGAAAAGAATAAACTAAAGCCAAACAAGTCCAATGGACTTGACATGAAAAATTATTCATGGGGACAATCACTTCAAGAAGTGACCATCAATGTACCTGTTCCATCAGGGACAAAATGAAGATCAATAGTTATTGAAATCAACAAAAGAGAAGTGAAAGATGATGAATGTTATTGGAGTTTAGAAGACCAAAAAGAAATTTTAATTCTCTTAACTAAACAAAACAAAGCTGATTGGTGGAAAAGTTTGTTCAAAGTTGGACCAGAAATTGACACACAAAAACTTGAGCCAGAACCTAGTAAATTGTCTGATTTGGACAATGAGACAAGGGCAGCAGTTGGAAAAATGATGTTTGATCAAAGACAAAAACAAATGAGACTTCCAACAAGTGAGGAGATTAAGAATCAAGATATGCTCAGCAATTCATGGAACAAAATCCTGATATGGCTAAGAATTTTTCTAATGCTTGCCAAACTCTAAAATAATGATAGGCTAAGTTCCTTTTTTATTTCTAGTAGATTTTGATTTTTTTTCCCCTTCATATTATAGTTTTGTTATCGATTTCGTGGGGATTTATTGTTTGATCAATGCGTTACTCTTGCTTTTTTTTTTAACTAGATTAACCGCACGTGCCTCGCACGTGTAATGTTGGATTATTTAAAATTACATGATTTATTTATTGCGAAGCTTTTAATAAAGTGTAAAAGTGTAAATTACTTTTCAAAGATTCTTCACACTTTAATATAATAATGTAAACATAAACATATATATTTTACCACCAAAAGTTCGAAGCGGTTGATGGATCATCTATCATGCAGTACCTCTTTTTCGTGCTGCCGGAGGCTGAGAGAGACACATCAATCTGAACCATATTTGTGGTACCGTTATTTTTTATATATTTAAAATCTTTCCTTATTTTTAAAGTCAAATCTTTACAAAATTATTGATTACAATCTTATTACGTACTTAAAACTTTTAAAAATTTGGAACTTCTTAAATTTTTCTTATTCTAACGCTTTTATATTCATTTCTGAATTTTTTAAATCTTCTTAAAATTAAATTTAGTTGATTTAGAATTTTTAAATTAATGAAAAAAGTATCAGTTTTCATTAATTCTGATGACTTTTAATAAAAAAATATTTTACCATAAATATATTTAATTAATTTTCAACTCTTAATATTAGGAAAAAATATTGAAAAAACGATTTTGTCTAAAGCAAAACCTTTTGGCATTTCACACTTTTAATATATTATAGATATAGATATTGATTAACTAGTGTAATGTTTCGAATCACATTTGAATGTTGTGCTTTTTAGACTGGTATAGGGATATTGAAAGGATTAGTTGTTGTGCAATACTTCAACAGATCCTAAAGGTCCTTTATTCCCCCCCGCCCCCCCCCCCTCTATCTACTTTGTTACTTAAGAGAGTTGTCCTTATAAACCAAGAAAATATAAGAATAATGTGGGTTGTCCTTATAATCCAAGAAATGTATAAGCATAATGTGGTTTAATTAACAAAGTTAGAAACAATGAAAGGTTTCACCAGACCATAAACTACATATATTAATTAAACCATTAATTGTATGATAGTACACACACAGAAGTGAACAAAACTAGCTACTCTAGAATACATGGAGTGTCACGACCCAAAATAAAATCATGATCAGCGCGAAGGAGGTTAGAACTCCAAAGCAAGCTTCGTCAGTATTCTACAGAAAATCGAGTAAAGTTTTCCCTATTGTTGGACATTGTCACACCCCTTTTTTACCTCAAAAAGATTATTGATTTAAAAGTTCGAAAAGAGTTTTATTTATCAAAGTAATTTTTATTTCAAAAAGGATTTTTTACAATTAAACTTAGAGTCGTAACTTGTCATAAGTCTGGTGTGCCAAGTCACCTTTAGAAATCATTTTTTAAAACGATTTTTGACTCTTTTAAACTGGTTTGCGAATAGAGATTTCAATTAAGGAATTCTGTTGACCGAGAAGAAGGTTTTAGGCACCTCTCAGTCTCGTGGTTCGACCGCGGTCACTTTGTGGAGTATACCGACTAGTGAGACACTATGAAATGCATAAACCATACAAAAGCACGTAAGCCAACAAACACACAAACAAATACGAGAGTTCAAAATAATGTCCAATTATACAGTCCCAAAATGATAAATGCAAAAATTTAATCTACTCTATTCTAAACTAATCGTAAACTAAACTCCACCCGATGTTTTGGGTCTTGATCGTGTGCCATCTTCAAGTACAACTTTCTTGGGGTATTTCCTAGATAAATACAAATATCCTCGGGGCATTCCTCGGACAAATAAGTATAAGTGATTCAAATACGGTAAAACGAAAATCATTCAACAAACATTTAATATTCACCAATCCACAATTCCTAAATTTGCTTAACCAACCTATCATTTGCCTACACATTTGACGACCTAATCATGATACTATCGTGTTCAACAACATCCATGTTTAAGCCGAATTAAGCCAACACCAATAAATCTAAATTAATCCATGTTCACTTTTATCAAGATTAATTCCTCCCTCAAATTCCTACATGGAACATAGTTATTCAAACTCACATTAACATCAAACTTCGCATCACAAGCAATTACTCCAAATAAACAACACCAAATATCAATAAAATCATCCAATCACAATCATCAAATACATATTCATAAAGTCAAGACACCAAATCAAGATGAAATAAAGAGAAATAGTTGAAGAATTGAACCTTCCAAATACTTTCGATTGATTTAAGAAGAGAATAAAGAGCCGTCCGAGAACCTCAACAAATGCCAAAATCTCAACTATGAACCAATTCCAACATAAAAATCCTTGAAATTTGATCTGAACATAAATCCACAAAAACAACAAAGCAACCCAAAATTGAAATTACAAAGCAAAAAACCCGTATGGCGATTCCCGTCTAGACGTCACCGGAATCAACTCGAATAGTCGCTTTTCGGTGATTTGGTTGCTGGAATATGTTTCTTGGTAGTATTTCACCAAAAAAATAAAGAAAACACTAAGAGAATATTGGGGATTTCGGGACTGAATGGGTTGATCCAACAGGTTAGAGTTAATTTCGGCAAAAAAATCATCAAAAAACTGAAAAACATGCTGGATTATTACTGGTTTCCATCACCCTTGCTTTCTCCATGTTTCCTTTTCCTTTCTTCTATTTCTACTGACTTCACTCGATTCTAATCCCTTTTCCTTCTCTGCCAGCTTTTCATTGTGCATTTTTTGGTCTGTGAGAATGTTGTCGTCGTGTGTGTATGCATGAATTATGTTCATCGATGGGTGTGCGTGTATCATTGACTGTGTTAAAAAAATAGAGTGTGTATGGGTAAAGTGTGAGTTCTGTGCCAGTGAATGGAGGAGTGTGTGTTTATCAGTGAGTGTGATGTGTGTGTATTTTGTGGAGAAGATATAAAATAAAAAAGAGTGTGTTCATAAAATAGTGAGTGAATAATGGTGTATTGTTGTTGTTCGGTGTATGTAGGCAATGTCTATTCTTGTTATATTTTGAATGAAAATAAAATGGAAGGAGGCCCTCTGTTACTCTGAGAAGAAAACAAAATAAAATTTTTGAATTGGTCCTTGTCTTACTGTCATTGTCGAGCTTTGTGTTTGTTATTTTATTTTTCTTGTGGAAAAATTATCACATGAATGAGGTGCGTGATAAGGTAATTGAAATAAATTATTTTTTGATGGGATAAAATTATGTGTCTATATCATGTTCTTCTTTGTTTGTGAGCACAAAGTGTTTGCAGACAAAGAAGTGGACAACAAGACAAAATTTTAACCCGGTCATTATTTAAAAGAAAGAAATAGAAGGACATAGTACATCCTAGTCTTGATTTTGGCCATCCTACCTATGCCAGGTTATGTGGGAATTAAGTCACATGTAGTTTCAAGGTTGAAAAGGAGAGGGACGATACCAAGTTGGAGAGTCGAGTGAGGTTCTATCGAGTTCCAGTCCACGAGTATGTCATTAAATCAAAAATAAAATTACAAGTTAAAAAGATAATTGAAATTACAAAAGTAATATCTATGCAGCTACTCTTGACTCTTGACTTGAGTCTTCAATGCTTTCAAAAGTGATAAATGATCTGATCTTGTTTTGGTTGAACTTGAAAATGGATTCTTTCTCCATACAAAATTTGGTGGTGGAGATGAACTCAATATTGACCATGTTCTGTAGATGGTACTTTTGAATTCAAACTTGAACTCAAAAATCTTCACCCTATTCTTAAGGCAGGCTCCTGACTTTTAATTTCTTTACCCTATTATCCAGGCGGGCTTCTGACTAGCTATTTCATCAACCTGTTCTTCAGGTGGGATCCTGACTCATAATTTCATCACTTTATTCTCCAGGAATGAGAAATGATGGACTGAGTTTGAGATCAGGCCTATCTAACGGGTGATCTCTAGATCTTCTGATACTGATAAGGATAATAATAATAATTTACTGAGTTTGAGATCAAGCTGATCTAGTGGGTGATCTCTAAATCTGTGAAACTATCTAAGTTTCTTACTGGCTGTGTGACTGTATCTGACAGTCCTAAATCTGAAGAACTATTTGAGATCTTAACTGAGACTGAATATAAAGCTAAAACTGTAACTGTGGGAGTTCTCATCTAACCGATATACCCTGAATTTGATCTGGTGGGGTCTAACCTGTAACCCCAGCTGGAAGGGTGTAATATCGTGCCATAGGTAAAGACCTCTGCTATGGTCAAGTCTCTCTAACGAGTGACCCTGAACAGGAAGTCAAGCCTAAGGCAGTATGATAGTCAAGCCTTAATATAAGGGTGGCTCCTGGTCCTACACTGGCTACGCAGTTCTGGAGTTCAGAGATTGCTGCTAACAACTCTACCTCTCTAACAGGAAGCCATCATCCCTGCACTCGCTCGATGCTAGTTACTACTCCCAATTGAAGGACTTTGAACTTATTCTTAACTGGACTTAGACATAGCTGAATCTACTATTGATTATACTAAGTAGCTAAGTTAAGCTGAGTTCACTTGATTCCGAAGACTGACGGAATACTACTGAATTCTACTTTCTGTTTGAATACCACTAAGTTTCGTAACTTACTGAGCTTTACTAAAATCTGTACTGATTACTGAATACTACTGAGGTCTGAACTGGATACTGAGCTTGATTAGATTGAATACTGATATTAATGAGTTTTCTTAACTTCTGCCACTTACTGAGATATACTGATCATAGCACGACTAAGATTATCTTGAGACTGACTCGGATCTAGACAAGCAGCTAAGTTTTCAGGTATAAATACCTCCAGGACTTGATAACATAGATAAATAAGACATGACAACTCTTGCGTAATAATCATAACAATAGACTATCATTCGCAATATAACCAATGAAGCATCATTTCAAGCACTTGGAGAATCTAAACATGTAATTGTATATGGATGCATGTTGTTGTCTCATAACTCATTCAATAAGGAATTAACATGAATAGGAATGCATGTATCATATCATAATTCACTCGCCTAGGCATTACAACAAACACTTGACATGTATTGACTTACACAAAATTGGGGATTTTCTTGTCTATATGCTATAATAACTCTATTTTCTTCACACAAGCAATTTATCAAACATGTGGAAGGCATACTTTGATTATAAAACATTCAATACACATAATTAAAATGATTACATAATTCAACATGCTTCTTGAAGGGACTTTATCATGATCATCACATAACCAACACATACTAAGGTCCATACTTGTATTTTTATGACCACAACATGAATTAAAACTTAATATTAACATGGGCTTCAACTTCAAACCACATAAATCATGAAAAACTCATAAACATAAAATCTTGAATTTAAAAAGGGATTCTTGGACTTCTTGGGTGGAAGGAACCCAAGAATCAACATCCAACATACCTTGTTATATGATTCTTGAAAAATTAACGGTGGAATTTCCTTGATTTTAAACCTTCAATAGAAACCCTTATTCTTGTTCTTGAGGAAAATTGAGAGAAAACCTTATATTTTAGGTGAAAATATGACGAATCTCATGTTTTGGAAGTTTATATAGGGGTGGGATTGACCAAATTTCCCTTTAAAATACGGAAGTGAAATGCTGAAAAACTGGGCACAAGGGCTATAGAAAGGCGGCGCCTTTTCCAGAGCCTTTTATAGGCTGGGCGGTGCCTTTCTACTGAGTGAGGGGGCCAAGGCTCTAAGCTGGGCGGCGCCCCTCTGTAACCTTTATCTACTATTTTGTCAATCTAAATATGACCTTAGGCTCGTCTAAAAATTCTGAAACTCACCCGGGATGTACTCTTGACTTGACCTATCGCAACACAATAGGAAGATCAAGAAACGGAGGTCGAGAAGGTCACAAAATAATTTGTCAAAGTTTCAAAGGCTTATGGAATGAAAAAGTTCCAACACTTAGCCAAATTTTCTAAGTGCTTTAGAAGCTCTAAGGACTCGAGAATTTTACGGGGTGTTACAGAGGGTAAGATACGACTCATGTATATGAGTCATAATATGAGTATACGAGTTATGTCAACCAATCATGAGCATTCCAGAATCAAGGACACAAATAAAAGACCAAGTGAAGAAAAGATACGACTCGTAAGCATAACAAAACCTAAGCTACTGTTCAAAGATTGAAGTGTCATAAGTATACGAGTCGAAAGTTTGAGTACGACTCATATAGAAATATCGTATACAAACCAGTGTTCAAGACTAGGAAGGATAAAAGTCCTATATGGATACGAATGGAGGATATGAGTCGTACACTCAGGTATGACTCGTAAGAAGAAGTTGTATGATGAACAGAAGGTTGAAGTCGTGGCCTGATCAAGCACTGAAACAGCTATGAGAAGGTAGGGTACGACTCGTATGATATCGATATAAGTAAAGACTGAGTCATACCGACTACCGACTTAACTTTACCTTTTCCATTTTTATTAGGATTTTAAGGTTATTTTGTGATACTATAAATATCCTGGGTTTATATATTATTAGGTTACGTTCTTTTACATTTTTTTACATATTATTACAATACTTTCATAATTGTTCTTGAGATTTTAGGGTTTATTCAATTAAAGACTTTGGATTTTAATAATCTTATTCTTGTGCAATTGATTTTATGTGTTCTTTATTGATAATCATGGTTTCTTGCATAAGCATGAGCGACTAATCTCCTCGAATAGGGTTGTAGGAACCCTGGCAGATTAGCTACATAGAGGAAGTGTGAAATTCAACTGTTCTAGGGTTTCTGCATATATCTTAATCTTCTTCATAATAATTAATCTCAAGTATCTGCAGTACCTTGAGATACCCTGTATTGACATGCATCCCTACCAAGGAGTTTGTGATTGGGAAAAGAAGTTAAGACAGTGATTTGGGTCCTTCTACCTCCACCTTCTATTCCCCATGTCCCATTTAATCACTTGATCCAACCCAGTGATAGTGAATTGAGGTCGTAACAAGGGGCAACAAGGCAACACCCTAAGACTTACCCGGTAAAAGGGTAAAATTTATCTTCTAGCTTACCCGACAGTTGATAATACCTATCTTGTAGACTTTACATACAGAACAATAACACAGTTGGATTGATCAAGAGAAATTTACGGAGTTAAGAAGCCAGGGGGAACACAAACCTAGTGTATGTCTCTTATCGATTACAACTCAAAAGCACTCAAGATTTGGTTACTACTTATAATTGATACTCCAAATACCCCCATTTACTTTCCTGTACTGCTCGTGGATTACATCAACACAAGCAACTATTCACATTTTCTCTGTGGGATCGACCCCAACCTAGTTGGATTATTATATTTGCAATCGACCGCATTATACTTCTAAGAGGAGTGTAGTTTTGGGCAACATCAGGTTGCTGAACCGAGTGGTCAAAATTTTGCCCCTGTTTCAACAAAGAAAAA
This sequence comes from Capsicum baccatum var. pendulum, assembly GCA_030864225.1. Classification (NCBI taxonomy): domain Eukaryota; kingdom Viridiplantae; phylum Streptophyta; class Magnoliopsida; order Solanales; family Solanaceae; genus Capsicum; species Capsicum baccatum. Next base: position 199,361,663 of record CM061560.1, on the reverse strand, counting down.
TTTGTTAGTTGGAAACTTAGTGGCGGCTTGCAACACATGGTATTCCAGGCACCTATTCCAGCATTCACTCCCGTCATTTTTGGTTCAGATTACTGGTATTTGCCCCTATGTTGTTGTATTATTGATCCAAACCCCGATTAAGAGAAGTGGCTTTGATTCAAGCATCATATTTCTATTTTACCATATTCCCGAGATATACCTTTTGCATTTTGATATTTCCATGAATTCAGAAACTTGTTAGTTGATAAACTTTCTTTGTGCTTTGTTTGGACTTATGATAATCTTTCTTCCATGTGTTATCCTTGACTTTGCTTTATGCAATTGAGGAGACTAGTAGTAAGTTTTGGAATCCTTTTTCACTTGTCTTGACACAGACTTGACTCAAAGATGTAAAGAAATAATGGTGATTTTCTTGTTTTGATAAATGACATAAAATAGACAAAACATGAATATGTAAAAGAAAGAAAAGATAATGTCCCTTTTTAAAAATGGTTAAAGGAAAACTTATCTGCACATGACAACCAACTCCAATGATTATGACATGCATTTTGAATTAAGCTGGCTGATCTTTCCACACAAACTTCATCATTTATTGTTGAGTTAAAGCCTCTGAAACTGATTTGCATCTTCAAATCTATTGGTGTAAGACCCCGTAAAGTCCTAGACCATTTCAACCCCATATAGCATGCCAAAAGAGGTCCCAGACTTAGAAAAAATTTCAGCCAAGTGTTGACACTTATTCTTATTTTTTGCCTTGAAATTTCAATGGTTTTATTTTCGATCTGCTCGGCCTTAGATTATCAATTTTTAAATTAATTCATGATTAGGGTTAAATATAGGTCATCTCGGGTGAGTTTTAGAATTTTTGGACATCGTTTAAGGCATGTTTGGATGACCAAAATAGCAAGTCAATGCAATCAGGATGCATCACGTTGGCTATTGCATCATCACTATCGATATGGGACATCGATAATCGCATCATTACCATTGATGTGTTGTGTCATTACCATCGATGCGGTGCGTTGGATGTCGCATCACTGGGCATATTTTGTGTATTTACAGGTTTGTGGGGGTAATTAGGTCATTTTCCCCTCACATAATTCAGCCTTAACACAAAATTTAGCCTTCTAAAAGGCAAATTCACTCATTATCTCACAAATTCTCTCAATAGCAAAGCCCTAGTTCATCAAGTCGAGGACAACCCCCAAGAATTCATGAATAATTCTCACGAATTCAAAAATCAAGGTATGTTTAGGTGTTCATCCTTGGGTTCCTTCCACCCTTGGAGTTCAAGAATCTTTCTTTAAAACTTAGATTATGATTTACATTCTTGAATAAAATTGTGTTCATGTATGTGTTGTTGGGTGGGATTTCAAGCTAAGAATGTTTTGAGTTTCTTGTGAATTAACTAGAATATATGTTGATTTTGTAACCCTCATGTTCAATTCTTGAATTGTGGTAGTTATGATAATCATATATTGCTTATTCTCATGTACAAGAATTATGTATCCTAAGTGTTTGACAAAATATATATGTGAAGGAATTGTGCATGATAACTTATGTGTGATGCTTTTAAGGTTGAGATATGGTTCTATTATCTATGAAATTGAGTCCTGGGGGTACCGAATACCCTAAATTTAGATGTTGTCTAATTTTCCAGAGTCTACAAAATGAATTTAGTTCTACCATGAGTGAGATCATTTAGGCAGTTAGTGTAGTCAAGTGTCAGTTAAGTCAAGCGTAGTGATTAGTTTAGTATCAATTCAGTTGGGAGTAGGATTCAACTTTGAGCAAACCCAAGAAAGTGGGGATTCCTACCAGCAGAGGGTTTGACCCATAGTAGCAGTCCCTGCGTTATAGAACTACGTATCCAGCATAGGATAAATCGTTTTCCTACCAGACTAAGGTTAACAAAATCATATATATCTCATGAGTCTTCCTACCAGATTAGGGTTGACCAAGCTCATGTTAGTAACCCGTGGCATGGTGCTAACACCCTTCCAACTAAGGTTACAGGTTTGATCCCAAATCAATCCATAATTGGGGTATGTTCATTAGATGATAACTCCCACAGTTACAGTTTCAGTATTCAGTATTTAGTATTTTATACAAAAATTAGTTCAGTTCTACACGATCATGACTTATAGTTGTCAGTTATTCAATTATTAGAAACTCAGTACTTCAGCTTTAGACTAATTCAGACAGATGACATATGCTTGGTATTGCATATTCAGTACTTATAGTAGTCCCAATCTTGCATATCATCTCATCCAGCTATTTCATGATATTTAGTTATTATTTTCATACACGTGAACCCATGCATATTAGACTAAGCTCTCCTAGCATACCATTGCATTCAAAGTATTGACACATACTCTTTCTTTGCACAATGATGTCTCATATCATAGGTTCAAACGCTCAGGTTCCTGATCGTACCTAGCCAGATCATTCTACCAGCAGCAACTACAGTAGTGACTCCTTATCCATTGAGGATATGACATTCCTTTAGTTATTTTATTATTTACAGTATGTTAGTTTTTTAGTTACTATCAAACAGTAGTTGGAGTTAGTTGGGGCCTGTCCTTTCAACTCATTTATTTTAAATATTAGAGGCTTTCAGACACTTTCAGTTAGCAGTTATTCTACAAATATACTCAGTATTGATTTAGTTTTATGAAACTTTTGGTATTTTCAGTATTACTTCCACATATGTTTTTATGATTATTATTTAGTGCTCACAGCATGTACCAGTCATCGGTTAGCTTGTGGTCCTTCTAGATTGTAAGCACCATGTGATGCCTACGGTGTAGTTTTAGAGCATTACAAAGTTGGTATCAGAACCTAAGGTTCTAAGGCATCCTAGGTAGTCTAAAAGATGCATCAAGTAGAGTCTTGTGCATGGGTGTGTAGCGCGCCACACCTATGGGCAAGAGGCTATGAGGCATTTTAGGAAAAGTTCCCTTCTTTTAGTGTTCATATCGTGTGAGTGAGCATGAGGTCAAGTTAAACTCTTTGTCTAATCCATCTTTCCCTTCCATTTATAGAACATTCCTCCCAGAAATACCAACAGAAGAAGAACTGGGAACCAGCCAGCACATCCGTCCATTTAGGAAGATCCTTTGAATGAGCATATTTCTTATGTATAATTCAGAGCAACTTTTACCACTCTAGCCCATTCTTTGAAAGCTTAGATTATTCGACCAGCTGCTATTCCAGCCAACCCAATGGCCAATACTGCTGCAGATAGAATTCAGGACTTTACCCGAATGAACCCTTCTTTATATTTAGGTTCTAAGTCTGAAGAAGACCCACATAAATTCTTTGACATGGTGCAGAAGGTAACAAACATTATAGGGGTAACGGCTAGTAAGAGTTCTGATTTATCTACCTATTATCTGTAAGATATAGCTCATACATGGTTTAAGCATTAGAAGGTAGATAGACACGCAGATGTAGGGCCTATACAATAGGAAGAGTTTGCTACTACCTTCTTAGATAGTTTTTTTCCTATTGGAGTTGAGAGTGGCTAAGGTGTTATAGTTCATCAACCTGAAGTAGGGAAATATGAAGGTGAAAGAGTATTCCCTCAAATTTACTCAGTTGGATAGGTATGCTCCTCATGTGGTAACTGATAGTAGGTATAAGATGAGCAAGTTCATGTCTGGGGTATCTAATAGTATGTCCAAGGAGTGTAGGACCGCAATGCTGATTAAGAAGATGGATTTATCTAGGTTAATGGTCCATGCTTAACAGATTGAGGAATAAAAGACTAAGGAGAAGGAGAGGGAGAACAATAGGGCTAGAATAGGTAGCTTCAACTTTCCTCAGCCAAAGTGAGAAGGTGGTAACCGTCCTCAGTTCCACCTAAAATATTCCATCCTAACTCTGTCTTCGACTAGTGCACCGATACAAAAATTCAAGAATAATAATAAGGATAGGGCGCCAGGCTCTAAATCTCAGGGTAGTGTGAACTGTGCTTGAACAAATTCCCTTTGCCAGAAATATGGAAGAAACCATCAGGGTGTCTATAAGGCTGGCGCGATGTGTGTTTTGGGTGTGGTAATCCAGGACATAGGATCATAGAATGTCCTTAGGTGGGCTCGCAGAGTTAGCATAATCGTCCCTCTATTCAGTTCGGCTGCCCGTATCAGCAGGGTGTCGCTTCTAGTGTTACTAGTGGGTAGTGTCCAAATAAGCTCTATGAACATCAGTCCCGATAGGATCAGGAGAGTTCTCCTAATATAGTTACTGGTATGTTGCAAGTCTTTCACTTATATGTTTATGCATTGTTAGATCCTGGAGCTTCTCTATCTTTTGTAACCCTTTACATAGCCGTCGGCTTTGGAGCCAGTCCCGAAATCCCAACAGAGCCTTTCTCAGTCTCTACCCTAGTAGGTAAGTCTATCATAGCTCGATAGGTATACACGAACTATCCGGTTATGGTATCTTAGAAAGTTACTTCAGTAAACCTGATAGAGCTAGAGATGATGGATTTTGATGTCATTCTAGGCATGGATTGGCTCCATTCATGCTATGCTTCAGTGGAATATAGAAATAGAGTTGTCTATTTTTAGTTCCCAAATGAACCAGTCTTTCAATGGAGAGGTAGTACCACAACACTTAAGGGTTAACTTATTTCATACCTTAAAGCGAGAAAAATGACACCAAGGAGTGTATTTATCATCTCGTGTGAGTTAAAGACTCTAGTTCCAAAACTCCTTGTCTTGAGTCAGTTCCAGTCGCAAGTGAATTTCCTAATGTGTTTCCCAAAGATCTCCTCGATGTTCCTCCCAAAAGGGAAATTGACTTAAGAAAAGACCTTTTTCCCGATACTCATCCCATCTCTATTCTGCCACACAAAATGGCTCCATCTGAATATAAATAGTTGAAAGATCAATTGGAAGACCTCCTAGACAAAGGGTTCATCAGACCCAACATGTCTCCTTGGGGTACACCAGTTCTATTCATGCATAAGAAAGATGATTCTCTCAGAATGTGTATCGTCTATCGTCAGTTGAACAAGTCACCAACAAGAATAAATACCCACTTTCTAGAATCGATGACTTATTCGACCAACTTCAGGGTGCCAGTTACTTTTCTAAGATAGACCTCAGATCCATCTATTATCAGCTCAGAGTAAGGGAATATGACATTCCAAATATAGTTTTTAGAACCCGGTATGGTCACTTTGAGTTCCTAATCATGTCCTTTGGTCTCACCAATGACCCAACAACCTTTATGGACTTAATGAACCTAGTGTTCAAGTAATACTATGACATGTTTGTTATAGTCTTCATTGACAATATTCTTGTCTACTCCCGTAATAAGAAAGACCATGCAAACCATCTCAGAATAGTATTACAAACTCTCAGAGTCCATCAATTGTTCGATAAATTCAATAAGTACAAATTTTGGCTAAGATCAGTAGATTTCCTTCGCTACATTATTTTTGGTGATGGCATTAAAGTTTATCCTTAAAAGACTAAAGTAGTAAGAAAATGGCTCAGACCCATCTCTTCATCAGATATCAAGAGTTTCTTAGGTTTGGCTAACTATTACCAGCTGTTTGTTGAAGGTTTTTTATTTATTGTGTCTCCTATCTCTATATTGACTCAAAAGAATGTTAAGTTTTACTAGTCAAATTCTTGTGAGAAGAGTTTTCTAGAGTTGAAGACTCGACTCACGACAACCCCAGTTTTGACTTTACTCGATAGTTTAGATGAATTTTTTATATATTGTGATACTTCCAGAGTTGGCTTGGGGTGCGTTTTGATACAGAGGGATAATGTTATGGCCTATGCCTCTATAGAGATTAAGCTCTATGAAAAAAATTATCTCACCTATGATCTTGAGTTAGCAACTATTGTTTTTTCCTTAAAGATTTAAAGGCACTATTTGTATAGGGTACATATTGATGTATTCACATATCACAAAAGCCTACAGTATGTGTTTTCATAGAAAGACTTGAACTTGCATCAGAGAAGGTGGTTAGAGTTTTTGAAAGGCAATGACATGAGTGTTCTGTATCATCTGGGTAAGGCCAATTAGTGGAAAATTCCCTCAATAGGTTGTCCATGGGTAGTGTTACTCACATTAAGGATGGTAAGAAGAAGTTAGTTCAGGAAGTTCATCAGTTTGCCAGACTAGGTGTCTATTTAGTTGATTCAGCTGAGGGTACTATTTGGGTGCAGACTAGTTTGGAGACTGTTTTAGTTTCTGAGGTAAAACAAAAGTAGGATAGGGATCTTAATTTAGTAAAGCTGAAACAGTCAGTCATAGACCAAAAGGTAGAGGTTTTATCCCAAGAGAGAGATAATGTGTTGCGTTGCCAGTGTAAGCTATGTGTGCCATGTGTAGATAGTGTGAGACAATGGATTTCTTGATGAAGTACATAGTGAACATTTCTCTATTCATCTAGGGGCCATTGTATCACGACTTTTGGGAAATCTATTGGTGGAGTGGGATGAAGAGGGACATTATTGAGTTTGTGGCGAAGTGCTCTAGTTGTCAGCAGGTGAATATTGAGCACCAAAATCCTAATGGTTCTATGCAGGAGTTTATTATTCCCACATGGAAGTGGGAAGAAGTGAATATGGACTTCGTGATGGGTTTGACTCGTACTCGTCGCCAGCATAATTTGATTTGGGTTATCATAGGTAGGATGACCAAGTTTGCCTATTTCTTTCCAGTTCATACTTTCTATTCAGGCGAGGACTATGCTAGGCTCTATATCAGAGAGTTGGTTTAGTTGTACGGTGTCCCATTGTCCATCATTTCAGATAGAGGTACGCAGTTCACCCCTTATTTTTGGAAAGCCTTCCAAAAAGGTCTTGGTACCCACATCCATCTCAATATAGTCTTTCATCCTTAGACAGATGGTCAAGCAGAAAGGACCATTCAGACTCTAGAGGATATATTGAGAGCGTGTGTCATTGACTTTAAGGTTAGTTGGGATGACCACTTACCTTTGATTTAGTTCGTGTATAATAACAATTATCATTCCAGCATTCAGATGATTTTGTTTGAGGCTCTTTATGAGAGGAGATGTAGATCTCCCATTAGTTGGTTTGAAGTAGGTGAGGTCGTGGTAGTGGGACGATTTGGTGTTTGATGCTTTATAGAAAGTATAGTTGGTCAGGGAGAGGCTTAAAACAGCCTAAAGCTGACATAAATCGTATGCAGATGTGAGAAGGAAAGATCTTGAATTTGAGATTGGCGACTTATAGTATATGAAAATCTCTCGTATGAAGGAAGTAAAGAGGTTTGGTAAGAAGGGGAAGCTTAGTCCCCAATATGTTGGTCCTTATAGGTTTATAAGTCATTTTGGAAAAGTAGCCTATGAACTTGAATTGCCTGCAGACCTAGTATCAATGTACCTAGTGTTTTATGTCTCCTTTCTAAAGAAGTGCATAGGTGACCCAATAGTTGTAGTCCCCGTAGAGAGCATAGATATCCAGAATAGTCTCTCTTATGAAGAGGTTCCAGTAGAAATCCTTGATCTTTAGACTCACAGACTAAGGAACAAAGAAATTCCCCTGGTCAAATTTCCTTGGCGGAACTAGTCCGTTGTGGGAGCTACTAGGGAAGCAGAAGTAGACATGCAAACCAAGTACCCTCATCTCTTATCTACAGACTCAGAATCAGCCTAAGGTAACAGTATTCCTTAGATTTACTCTGTTCTATGCTTAGTTTCAGTTGTATATCATTCTCATATCATTCATGAATTCGTGGATCAGTTCAGTCATGTGTCATGCCTCAAGATTCAATCATGTTTTAGCTATGCATGTCAGTATAAACTCAGTACCTCATTGCCTCTCAGCTTAATCAGTCTCATTCAAGCATGAATGTTTCCAAGGGGGAGATATTGTAAGACCTCATAAAGTCCTAGCCTATTTCAGCCCCATATAGCATGCCAAAAGAGTTCCCAGATTTAGAAAATTTTTTGGCTAAGTGTTGACACTTTGTCTTATTTTTGGCCTCGATATTTCAATGGTTTTATTTTCGATCTTCCCGACCTTAGATTGTCAATTTTTAAATTGACTCATGATCAGGGTTATCTATAGGTGATCTCGGGTGAGTTTTGAAATTTTTGAACATCATTTAAGGCACGTTTGGATGACTAAAATAGAAAGTCAACGCAATCAGTATGCGTCTTGTTAGCTATCATATCATCACTATCGATGTGGCACATTGGTAATCGCGTCGTTACCATTGATGTGGTGCATTGCTTGTCGTGTTACTGGGCATGTTTTGTGTATTAAGTTGCTGGTTTGTGGGGGGTAATTAGGTCATTTTCACTTCACATAATTCAGCCTTAACACGAAATTTAGCCTCCCCAAAGGCAAATTTACTCATTATCTCACAAATGCTCTCAATAGCAAAGCCCTAGTTCATCAAGTCAAGATCAACCCCGAAGAATTCACCAATAATTCTCACGAATTCAACAATCAAGGATGTTTAGGTGTTCATCCTTGGGTTCCTTCCACCCTTGGAGTTCAAGAATCTTTCTTTAAAACTTAGATTATGATTAAAATTCTTGAATAGAATTGTGTTCATGTATATGTTGTTGTGTGGTATTTCAAGCCAAGAATGTTTTGAGTTTCATGTGAATTAACTAGAATATATGTTGGTTTATATAACCCTCATGTTCAATTCTTCAATTGTGGTAGTTATGATAATCATATATTGCTCATTCTCATGTACAAGAATTTTATATCCTAAGTGTTTGACAAAATGTATATGTGAAGGAATTGTGCATGATAACTTATGTGTGATGCTTTTAAGGTTAAGATATGGTTCCATTATCTATGCAATTGAGTCCTGGGTGTATCAAATACCCTAAATTTAGATGTTGTCTAGTTTTCCAGAGTCTATAGAATAAATTTAGTTATACTATGAGTGAGATCATTTAGGCAGTTAGTGTAGTCAAGTGTCAGTTAAGTCAAGCCTAGTACAGTCTAGTGATTAGTTCAATGTCAATTCAGTTGGGAGTAGGATTCAGCACCGAGCAAACCCAGGGATGGAGGCATTCCTACCATTAGAGGGTTTGACCCTTAGCAGCAGTCCCTGTGTTACAGAACTACGTAGCTAGCGTAGGGTAAATCATCTTTCTGCCAGACTAGGGTTGACATAATCATATACATCTCATGAGTCTTCCTGCCAGATTAGGGTTGACCAAGCTCATATTAGTAACCCGTGGCACGGTGCTAAAACCCTTCCAACTGGGGTTATAGGTTGGACCCTAAGTCAGTCCATAATCAGGGTATGTCAGTTAGATGATAACTTCCACAGTTACAGTTTTAGTATTTAGTATTCAGTAATTAGTATCCAGTATTCGATATTCAGTACAGAACTAGGTTTAGTTCTACATGATCATGACTTACAGTTATCAGTTATTCAGTTATCAGAAACTCAGTACTTCAGCTTCAGCCTAATTTAGACTGATGACATATGCTTGGTATTGCATATTCTGTACTTCCAGTAGTCCTAGTCTAGAATATCCTCTCATCCAGTTATTTCATGATATTTAGTTATTATTTTCATGCATGTGAACCCATGCATATCAACCTAACCTCACCAAGCATACCAGTACATTCAAAGTACTGACACATACTCTTTATTTACACTATTATGTCTCATATCATAGGTTCGGACGCTCGAGTTCCTTATCATACCTAGCCAGATAATTCTATCAGCCGCACCTATAGTAGTGAGTACTCATCCATCAAGGATGTGATATTCATTTAGTTAATTTTTTATTTACTGTATTTCAGTTTTTCAGTTACTATCAGACAGTAGTTGGAGTTAGTTGGGGCCTGTCCCTTCAACTCATTTATTTGAAATGTTAGAGTCTTTCAGAAATCTTCAGTTACCAGTTATTCTACAGATATACTCAGTATTGATTCAATTTTATAAAACTTATGGTATTTTCAGTTTTACTTCCGTATATGTTTTCATTATTATTATTCAGTGCTCATAGCAGGTACCATTCATGGGTTAGCTTGTGGTCCTTCGAGATTGTAAGCACCGTGTTTCCCCCAGGATGTAGTCTTGGGGCATTACAATTGGACTCATATACCTTATGTTATTATTGACGTCTTAAAGTATTTTCGCCAATAAGCCTCTTCCTTTTATTTCTCAACTCACCATCTCCTTACGGTGCCCGTAAGGGTTTTCACTAATTAGACTCTCATTTTTATTTCTATCAACTCACTATCGCCTTACTATGCCCGTGAGGGTTTTCACCGATAGGACTCTCATTTTTATTTCTCTCAGCTTACCATTTCCTTTCGGTTCCCCTAAGGGTTTTCACTAATAAAACTCTCTCATTTTGTTTCTCATATTTCCCCATGATGATGCAGAAAATATAGTGCCAAAACATTGTCATATATCCATCTCATGTTCAGCCTTAACATTTTTGAAGATTGATCTGAAGGTCTTTCTTTGGTTGTAACTTGTCTTTTGGATAGGGTTAGAAAGAAAGGATGACATGAGGCTCAAATGACACATGAAGTGTGGTGGGACTTACAACTTTTGGAATCAACTCGACAATCAAAACTGACTCTTGCCTCAGTGCCTTTGACTGAGTAATTCAAAATTATTTATTTGGTTGGACCAAACCTAGAGTAGGGCTGCCTACGTATCTCACCCTTGAGAGAGGAGAATTAGGTCACAGTAGTTCGGGCAACTTGTTCTTTGTTTTGGGTTGATTTATTTTGTTTTGTTTTTTCATACTCTTTTGATTTTTCTTTTCTTGACACTTTTATCTTTTCTGGCGCTATTTTTTGATTCCAAAAGAGGGATATGAAAGAAAAACCAGACCAAAGCTCAAAAGGGTAAACAAAGGATGTCACAATATTGGGATAGCGATATAAAATGCCTTCATCAAATCAACATTTTAAAAAATGCTAATACTAAACATGCAATAGAAATAATGGAGGATAAATATCATACATAATATCTTTTAACTACCTCAGCATTGAAAGCCATTTCTTTTATTTTGCCTTTTACATCTGACAAATATAAAGCTCTATTGGGTAACACTTTCTTCACAATGAAAGGTCCTTTCCAATTTGGGGAGAACTTTCCTTTCGCTTCAATCTGATGAGGAAGGACGTGCTTCAATACTATTTTCCCAACTTTCAAATGCCTGGGACGTACTTTCCTGTTATATGCTCGGGCCATTCTCTTTTGATACAATTGGCATGACACACTATTGTCAGTTTTTTTATTAATCAAACTCAACTTCTCCAATCAGGATTTGACCCACTGATCATCATCAACCTCTGCTTCTACAATGACTCGAAGAAATTGAATTTTAACTTTACGGGTATGACCACTTCTGTCCCATATACTAATAAATATAGAGTTGCTGCTTTTGAAGTGTGAACAGTAGTACAATAACCTAGCAATGCAAAAGGCAACTTCTTATGGCATTGTCTAGACCCTTGTACTATCTTTTGCAGTATCTTCTTGATATTCTTATTGGCGACTTCTGTGATGCCATTTTCCTTTGGATGATATGGAGTGGAATTTTGATGTGCAATCTTAAACTATTGACACACCTCTTATATCAAATAACTATTGAGGTTGGTAGTATTAGCAGTAATGATCACCTTTGGAATGCCAAATCTACAAATGATGTTTGCATGACCAAAATCTACCACTTCCTTCTTTGTTACTTACTTGAGAGTTGCCGTTTGTACCTACTTTGTAAAATAATCAATGGCTAACAAAATGAATCTATGTCAGTTTGATGCTTTTAGTTCTACTAGTCCAATCACGTCCATCTCCCCAAGCTACAAAAGACCATAGAACAGACATTATATGTAACTCAGCAGGAGGAGAATGTATCAGATCACCATGTACCTGACATTAATGACATTTTCGAACAAAATGAATAGAATCCCTGTCTATAGTAAGCCAATAATAACCTACTTAAAGTATTTTCTTTGACAAGACATAACCGTTCATATGCGACCCACATACTTCAGAATGTATTTTAACCATGATTGTTGAAGCTTTTCTAGCATCTTCTCACCTAAAGAGTCCTAGATCAAGAGTTTTCTTATACAAGATTCCTCCACTGAAGAAAAATCCACTAGCCAAATACCTAATAGTCCTTTTCGGATATTGGTGGCATATGTTGGATATTCTCCCTACTGAATGTATTACTTGATATCAAAGAAGAAGGTTCGACATCGAGCTCTTCTTCAACTGTATGACAATAAGCATGTTGATCGCGACTCTGTATATATACTAGATCGATGTAATCCCTATAAGGATATTAATTCATCAAAGACAAAGTGGATAAAGCATCAACAATCTCATTGCAAATTCTAAACTTTATTGACATAAATCATTAACATAGATCTTGCAAGCATTGTCGATACGGTGTGAGCTTTAGATCTCGTGTCTCCAATTTTCCTTAAATTTGGTAGACCAACAAGTCTGATTCCCCCAAAACTAATCATTCCTGAACTACCATATCCATAGAAAGCCTCAATCCTAAAATACAAACTTCATATTCTACTATGTTGTTGGTACAATAAAATTAAAATTGTGCTATTATCAAAAAATGTTGCCCAATTTAGAGATAAGAAATGCACCTATTCCGACTCCTTTCATGTTCACGGCTCCATCAAAGAATAGCTTCCAACATGAATCAACATCTATAGTGACTTCATCAATACACAATACTTCTTCATTAGGAAATTATGTCTTCAATGGCTCATACACTTCATCAATAGGGTTCTCATCAAGATGATCTACCAAAGATTGGGATTTTATGGAGGTTCGAGCCACATACGATGTCGAACTTAGGGAGCAATATTTGCCATTTTGCAAGTCAACCTGTTGGCATAAGATTTTGAAATATATACTTCAACGGATCCATATCGGTGATGAGATAAGTAGTGTAAGATGGAAGATAATGCTTTAAATTCTATGCCACCTAAGTTAGGGTACAATACGTCCTTTTAAGAAGAGTGTACTTGGCTTCATACATTGTGAACTTCTTGCTAAGATAATAAATGACTTGCTCCTTTTTTACCATGACATCATGTTAACCCAACACACAACTGAAGGACTTCTCCATAACTGATAAGTACAAAACCAAAGGCCTACCTGGCTCAAGTGGTACCAATACAGGTGGATTTGACAGATATCTTTTAATTTTGTCTAACGCCTCCTGACATTCCTCAGTCCATTCAACAGTGAAATGTTTTTTCAACAACTTAAAAATAGGCTCACAAGTGATTGTGAGTTGGGAAATAAATCTAATGATGTACTTTAGCCTACCAAGAAAACTCATTACCTCTATTCTATTCTTAGGTTGTGGCAAATCCTGAATAGCCTTGATCTTTGAATGATTGAGTTCAATACCCCGATGTTTGACTACCCCAAAAATTTCCTAGATGGAACTCCAAATACACATTTTGTTGGATTGAGTTTGAGATTATAAATGTGAAGCCTTTCAAAAAACTTAGATCTTTAACATGGTCATCTTGATTTCTTGACTTAATAATCACATCGTCTACATAAACTTCAATTTCCTTATGCATAATTGTCTAACATAATATGAATGTTGGATAGTGGAAAATCATCCTTCAGGCTTTCCTATTCAAGTCATGATAATCGACACACACTCAAATCTTGACGTCTTTGTTGGGACAAAAACAACAGTTAGACAACCAGTTAGGATAATGAGAAACTCTAATGACTTTGACTTTAATCTGTTACATGATTTCCTCTTTAATTTTCATGCTTACATTGGTTTTGAATTTTCTCAACTTCTGTTTGACTAGGAGGTATCACAGGGTCGATCGACAACTTATGGACCACCAACTCGGTGCTTAAACCTAGCATATCATCATAAGACCATGGAAAAACTTATTTATACTCTATTAATGCTTGGATCATTCCTTCTTTTAATTGTGGTGAAACGTGTACACTTATTTTAGTTTCCCTAATATCTCCCTAATCTCCAAGATTAATTGGCTCAGTTTCATCCAAATTATGATTTGACTTATCTTTAAACTCTTGCAACTCTTTGCTTATTTCTTCCAATGCCTTTTCTTCATCATATTCCACCTCTTGCTTCATTATATCTTGATTAGATTGAATTTTAATACTAGGCTTAAAATTTCGCTTGCATGTTATATCCACTAGAATTAGCATAAAAAGAACTTTATAAAGAAAAAGACAAATAAAATATACTAGACACAAAAGTAGAAGGGACATTGCATTTCATTAAAAGGAAAGATAGAAGGGTTTAGACATAAATGACAACAGAAAATAAACAAGATAAATCCCAAATTACAACCCTAAAATAACTCGAATAAATAGAAAGAAGAATAAAAAAACCTAGCAAAACTCCCTCCTAATGGGGAAAAGAGTGACTTCCTAATTGCTGAGCTGGAAATCAGGACCTATGAACTGCACATCTACCTTATTGGTACCTTCTCCCACCTCAACCATATCATCTTAAACAAATAAGTTTTGGAAATCAACAGCTAACTTAGCTTCCATCTCCCCTATGGAATTGATGACCCTACTTTTGACAAAAGACTCATTAAGTAGTGGTACTGGCGAGGAAGTGAACATGTTTCCTTCTTTCATTTCTTGTACTTTTTCCAAACTTCAACTATAGGTTTGAATTCTAAACCAAAAGTACAAGGCTTTCACTTGGGCATATGGGATAAACTATACCGTGCAAAGACACCCCTTAACCTTTTTTTTTGGCTCGAAGCCATATTTCAATATCTCATTACCATCATGACAGAAGTAGGAGATAATTGTGGCCCTGACATAACATGTTCTTCACAGATATGATCCACAAACACTGTATTAAAATATTGATAAACTAATGTTGCCTCTACATTATTTGCCTAGACAAAAGGCATGGACGAGTTTTTATAGATGGATAAATCCCCTTCACAAGAACGATTACCTCTTGTTTGTCGCGTTCAAACTTGATCATCTGATGCAACGTAGATGCGACTTCTCCAACCTTATGAACCCATGGTCATCCCAATAACAAATTGTTAGAGGCATCGATATTCAACACTTGAAACTCTATGGAAAATTCGGCAGGCCCTATAGTTAACATTAGCTCTATTTCACCAATGGAATCTATTTTTGCTCCGTCAAAAGCTCTGACACATACATTATTGGATCAAATCCCTTAGTACTGATGTTCAACTTTTGCAAAGTAGACAGATGAAAAATATTAGTACCAGAACCTCCATCAATCATGATACGACTGACATAGAAATATTCACACTTTATAGTAATGTGAAGGCCCCAATTATGCCTCATACCTTGTACCGGCAATTCATCATCAGAAAAGCTAATCTTATATACCTAATAAATCTTTCCAACAATTTTCTCCAACTGATTCACAGTAATTTCTCTAGGGACATAAGCTTCATTCAACATCTTCAGTATAGCAATACGATGTTCATCAGAATGCAACATCAAAGAAAAAATAGATATTTGAGCTAGCATTTTCCTCAACTGATCTATAATTGGTGTTTTGAGAGATGACTGGCCATTCATCATTGGTTTAGACTTTCTTAAGCCTTTTGGAATAAAACACCTCCCCGAACGAGTCAAACCTCCTAATTTATTTACTTCATCCATAATTTCCTTACCTTGATAAGTTATCACATTTGTCTTATAATTTTAAGAGACGCTTTTGGTGTCGACCAACGAGAGTTGTGTCACTGGCTTAACGATATAGGCACCTCAAGTACCCCTTTCACAATTATAATAGGTTTGTTTGGGTCTCCTAATACTGTTAACTTTTGTTTACCTTGACTCAGACCAATAGTTTCTCCCACTCCCTTTACAGTCAGCACGAGATTTTTCTTATTTGCTTGATTTTTCTCATCTACTGTCTCCATTGCAAAGACATTACTTTCATAGAATCTAAACATTTACTCATTTTTCCTCATTAGTTGGGATATAACGATTGACTTGTGAGACACCATGGACTCTTTACCTTCGTATATCAACTCCAACATATTCGTTCAACATGGATCGGCAATGGATTTTAATAGATGTTTGGAACCTCCGAGGCTTGTACCAAAATTTGATTACTATCTATCAGATCTTGAATTGTTTTCTTCAAATACCAATATTGTTTTGTATCTTGCCCTAGTATATCAGAACAATATACACATCTCAGAGAATAATCAAGATTCCTTGAAGGTGGATTTGGAAGTTTTCCTTTAATTGGGCTGAACACCTTCATTTCTCTCATTCTTTAAAATAAACTAATGTTCAACTCTCCGATTGGTGTGAAATAAGGTCTGGAATTATTCTTAACTTCCCTTTTTTTATAATTAGGTCTAGGTTGAAAACTAGATTTGGCAGGTTTTTGGTAGTTTTGTGGAGCTAGATATCAATTTTGAGGAGCTGGTGCATGCCATTATAGGAAAGAAGGGGTTTGAATGTATGGTTATGTGCTATATATTAGGTACGAAGGTGGTGGAATAGAGTATAATAAATTTGGTAGAGGGTAGTAATGATGGGAGGGGGGGATATGTGGAGCTTGGGCTTGAGATTAAGGGTAATAGTGAGGTGATCTTTTCGGGTATGCATGTGGTCCAGCTACAATAGAAGCTACATCTTCTTTCTTCTTCTTTCCACTAAAAGTTGCTAGACCACCCTGAATAACTTGGGTAGTAGCCTTCAATATAGTAAAGCTTACGATTTGTTCACTTTTGAACCCTCTTCTATCATTTCTCCTATTTTGATGACTTTAATAAATGGTTTACCCATTGCTGGAAGCAAGTGTTGAAAATAGGTTTCATCTTGTGTCTGAATGAAGACTTCTACTAATTTACTCTCTTTCATTAGTAGTTTTACCCTAGCGGCCTGTTCATGCCACCTTGTCACATACTCCCTGAAGCTTTAGTACTCTTCTTCTTCATATTAATGAGGAATTTCTCATCAGGAATAAACTCCACATTGTATTAAAATTGTTGCACAAATTCATTAGCTAGGTCATCCTGACTATTTTACTTGTCGATGGCTTGATCAGAAAACTATTTCAAAGCTAGACTAGAAAGACTGTCACCAAAATAAGCCATGAGTAACTCTTCTTTTCCTCCCGCACCCTGTAGATTATTACAATAATATCTCAAATGTGCCACAGGATTGCCGTGTCCATCAAACTTCTCAAACTTTGGCATCTTAAAACCAAGAGGAAGGTTAACACCTAGAAACATGCATAGATCTTTATTGGAAACACTCTTATAACCACCGAGTCCCTGTAGGTTTCTCATGTCCTATTCCAAACTTTTCAATTTCCGTGCTATGCCTTTCTGTTCTTTGTTGCAACAGGCTTCTCTACATAAAAAAGGAAATGCAGGACGCTGATTGTAATAATATAAATCATTCATCTTCAAGGTAGGATCCGAAGTATAATGCTAATTCTTTAATATTTTAAACACTGGTTCACTGGCAAATCGAGAGAGCATGATTGTCGGACGCCCAATATAAGTAGGAGATTCAGATGGTGGTGGAGCCAAAAATGCAGGTTCTATAGGTGGTGATGGATGAGCAGTAGGACTTGTTGGGGAATTTCCAAGGGCACAGTTGAAGTTCTAGGATAGTACTAACGCGGGTGAATCTTGGTTTGTGCTGGGGTGTATCAGTGGGAGCTGAAAATTGCACCCGAGAAAGCGACGAGCAATTGGAAATATTTCTAAGATCACCAGGGAATAGAGGAGGAGGTGTAATACCCCGTATTATCCTTATTTCATTTTAGCTCCAAGTGCATACATAAGAAGCTTAGAACTTGAAAATTTCACTAGGTGATGGAGACATAGTCATATATCTGACTCCTTAACTTTGCGGATTTTTAAGTTGACCTTTCGGACACTGAGACAATGGTTTTTGAGTTGATTCATGTTCAGGGGTGTAAGTACAATATATTGGGGAATTTTTAGAATTTGTGGATGAGGTTTGAACCATGTTCGGATTGTATTTCTAGTTGCTCACCGTGGTCGCATTGCATCACGGTAAAGTGTAAAATCATAATCGTCCTTTTTCAAGTGAAGCACCACGATGTCTCCGCATCGCACCAAGGTGAAAAATCATACTCTTCAATTTCCAGTGATGCAACACGATAATCTCTCATCGCGCCAAGCCCCTAAATCGCACTCGTCTTTCGAATGGCAAATTCTAGTACCTTAACATGATTCCACTGTATTGCAGTGAAGGTGTATTTTCCATGTTCTTGATCCATAATTTGAATTGCATGTGTCATAACCTTTATACTACTGTATAAAGTTCTTATTTGGTGAATAATGTTCCTAGAAATCACTTGAGCCACGTCGAGCTAAGAGCCTTAGATTCGCCCAAAGTTTGGTGTTTGATTCTACAAGGGTCTACTTTGAATGTGTATAACTTTTTATATATAGAGAGTTTTCTATCTAAATATGCACAGAATTGTAGATAATTGAATCATCTTTCCAATGATAGCAATTTTGCCTTAATACGATACTTGAGTGAAAAGTTATAGCATTTTTTGTGTGAGGCAGTAAGCTACTGCAATGGTACCGCATCACGGTAAGGTGCAGAATCACGATCCGGTCATGAATTTAAATGTCTTAGGGGAATTTAAGTCTTTTACCCTCAAACCAAGTCTTATATGCATGAGTTAAGACGTTATTTAGGGTATTATTTGCCCACTCTCCTTAACTTTTCTCTCCAAGAAACCATAATCTAAGACGAAGTACATCAAATTCAATTCTCCTCTTCAAGAACCATCAACAATCAAGTTTCCCAATTCAAGAAAACTTTCAAGATTTTGTTTCTTATTCAATATTTAAAGTTGTAAGGTATGTGGGAGTTCATTCACGGGTCCTCTTTCACCCATGGAGCCCAAAAACTCTTTTCTTTTAATTAAAGGATAAATTTTCAATTATTATGGTAATTTGTATGTTCAAGAAAGATTAAATTTCATGTTTTCATGGTATTTTTAATTCAATTCATCCGATGTATGATTTCATGCAAGATTTTGAATTCCTCATGCTATGAATTTAAGTTTTCCATACTTTATTCAAGTAAATTCCATGATAGATCCTAAATTCATGATGTTTAGCAATATTCTCATGTTTTAAATTCATCCTTTTCACATGTTTGATGAAATTCCCATATCATGTTCAATCAATTTCAAGATGAATCCCCAAGTTTTGAATTTTTCCATGAAATTCTATTATTCCCTCATGTTTAAGACATTCTAACATTCAAGCTATGATTTTTACATGTTTTGATGAAACACCCATGTCCTATTTCAAGCGAATTTCATGTAAATTCTCCCATCCATGATTTTAGTTATGTAATCATGCTATTCTCCCATGTTTAAAATATTCCCATGTCCAAGTTCATGATCTCCATGTGTTTGAGCCCCATGTTAAAGTATTAATCTCCATGTGTTTGATGAAATGCCTAAGTGATGGGTTTCTTTGAATAATGCTTTCTTATTATGGTTTCGAAGCCTTAGTATGTCATTGTTGTTAATGCTATCGAGTCTTGGGGGTTATGAATACCCAAAATTTAGTTGTTTGCCTGGTTTTTAGTAGGGGTGTGCATTGGTCAGTTCGGTTTTACATATTATCTATTCGGTTTATTGCTTTTTGGTTTTTAAATCTCCTAAACCAATAAGATATTTTTATTGGTTTTCGGTTTATTGGTTTTAAGTCCTTAACGGTTCAATTTTTGATTTAACCGATAAGAAAATACTCATAAAATAGAAATAGTAGTAACTAATACGAAAAAACCGAATCTTAATTGCAACCAAAAATCCTATATGATGTGTTTTAATTTACAAGAATCTTTAAGTTTGATCTAAATGTTGTTAGGAGAAATTAAGAGTTTGTATAATTGAAATAATAGGTTTGTTAATTTGTAGAAATTAAAGAGAAATTAAGAAAAACATATAATAAGGAATATATATATATATATATATATATATATATATATATATATATATATATATATATATATATATATATATATATATATATATATTATTGGGTTATCGGTTTACCCAATAACCCAATAAGAAAAAATCAAACCGAACCAATAACCCAATAAATTTATTTTATAAATCCATTAAAAAACCATTAACCCAATAACCCAATAATAATAAACCAATAACATTTTTATCGGTTAAGTTTATCAATCGGTTCAGTTTTTGCACACCCCTAGTTTTCAGTATCTACAGAATGATTTCAGTTATACCATAGAAATATCATTCAGTCAGTAATATGGTCAGTTGTGAGTCCAATTAAGTTAGCACAGTTTGGTTTCAGTTCCAGTATCAATTTACACATTTATAATTACCTCAGAATTTGTTTGCACTATTATTTCAGAATACCATGACCTGAGCTTATCAGTTATTAGTTATCAGTGCATGCACTAGTTAGTAATCTGTGTCAGTTCAATTAGGAGTAGGATTTAGCACTAAGTGAATGCAGGGATGGTGGCCTCCCTAACAATTAGGCAGAGTCATTAGTAGCAGTCCCTGTATTCCGAAACTACATAGCTAGCATAGGATACGAGGAGTCACCCATCATTTTAGACTTGATTATCTCTTAGGGGTCACCCTTCAGTTTACTCTTGACACCCTGGTCTTTTGGGACATCAGTACAGTAGATTCACACAGCCAGCGTTAGTACTCGTGGCACGGTACTGACAGCCTTCCAATTGGGGTTACTGGTTGGATCCCGATTAGCTTAGATTAGGGCATATCGGTTAGATGATAACTCCCACAGTCTCAGTTACAGTACCCAGTAAAGTTGCAGATCAGTTTTGCTAGATCATTATATTCAGTTATCAGTATTTCAATATTTCAGTTTACAGACTATTTCAGAATTATGTTATACGCTTGGTCTGACATTCTTAGATATTACAATTTTTACACATTCACGCTCATTTATCTCATGTTGTTTTGATAGTCCTTACCTTATAAGCATAGTACTCCATAGTTTCAGCCTAGTTATTTAGAC
Organism: Capsicum baccatum var. pendulum; assembly: GCA_030864225.1. Lineage (NCBI taxonomy): Eukaryota > Viridiplantae > Streptophyta > Magnoliopsida > Solanales > Solanaceae > Capsicum > Capsicum baccatum. Next base: position 199,340,640 of record CM061560.1, on the reverse strand, counting down.
TAAGTATAGTTTAGCTTTACATGACCAGTATTCAGCTATCAGTCATTCAGTTAATCAGATAAGCTTAGCACATTTTAAGTTTGGTTTTGTGCGTTTATGAATTCGTGCTTCGTATGATTGTATATTCAGATCCTCAAGTTATGTCAGCCTCCATCACGTAGTTTCAGACTCAACATTCATATAGTACCTATATTTTACTGTATCCTAGCTTCAGTTCCACTTATATCATAAAGTAAAGTCTTACAGAAACTAATTGAAGAGATTCACTAGCTTATCAGATTATATTTTTACTCTTGTTTTAATATATTTCATCTTTCAGTTTATTCCAGCCCATTGGTGAGTCTGCTTACACTTAGCATGCATGTTATAAGATTACGTATGAAATCAGTTTTACTTATTGCATTCACCCCTGCATACTCAGTATATTCCAGAAGTACTGATCCATATATACGTCTGTGTGGCTGCATTGTTTCATAATGTAGGTACCATTTGTAGCCTGCACATCATGATCAGACAATTGCAATTTCCAGCCAGCAGGTGATGAGTCTCTTATTTTGGAAACTCCAGATAGTTTTAGTTCATGTACAGTTCATTTATTTTTCATATGTATTGATTTGTGGTAGTTGGAGGCATGTTCCAACTATCTATAGTCAGTATAGTAGAGGCTTCATAGATGTCAGTTAGATCAGCCATGTAATTTTAATTCTCTCCTCAGTTTCTATCATATTGTAAAGTGTATCAGTAATATAATTTCTCTCATATTTTTTCATGATTATGTTTATGGATATCATAACTTGTTATTTAATGTATTATAATATAGTTTCTTAATAGTATGCCAGTTCATGGGTTAGCTTGGGATCACTTGTGGTTCCAAGAACAGTGTAGCGTCCAGGGTGTACTCTTGGGGAATTACAGGAGGCGTGCCACTAGCCGATGATTAGTGCATATATGTCAGCTTTTATCTGAGTCTCAGTAGCTCATCATTGTATTCTGAACCCCCTTCTTAAGAATCCTGATTTAGGTCAATGAGCTAATTTTTGATCTCTTTGTTAGCCATAACAAACTTTTCTTTCGATCTGGTGAAATAAGGATGACTCGCCAAAGTGCTAAAAACTAATCACTTTCTATTTGAAATAACATCCTCACCAAAGAAAAAAACCGTTAGGATTAGGTCACACAACAAACATGGCAATCACATTGTATGTCCTAGATTCATTCGTAATTCTACCTGCCTTTGAGGGTAATGAGGCCATTCTAACATCATTCTGATCTATTTTTTTCCACCTACTTCTTTTTACACCCCACTTGCATTTCGCTTTTTTTGGCCTTACACTCTCGTTTCTCTTTTCTTTTTTATCAATCTCTTTTCTTCTCTCACTCTTTGCTTCAATTCTTCTCTCGCTATTTTTCTTTTTTCTATCATTCTTTCTGGATTTTGCTTTCTCAAAAAGAAAATAAAATAAGCAAAACAATATAATTAATCGAACCCAAAAGTAGGTTGCCTACGTATCATGTTGTACATGAATCAGATCTTGCGTAGGTCAAGAGCAAGCATAAACACCACAAAATAGAAGAGTTTTTTTTTTTAAACTTAAGAACTGCAAACAATCTAAAGGAAAGACAGCATATAACTAGATTTTTCATAAAAGATATAATAAAAAAGACTCCAAGACTAAGACAACACTAATTACTAATCACACAAGAACTACACAACACTCTAGAACAACATAACAACATACGTACCACCAATAATGAAAAATCCAATAGTAAAACAAACTTGAGACCAACTTACAAACACACAACAACACAATGATAGGAAAACAAAAGACTCCAAAAAAGCAAAAGATAGAAAATGCCCCATCAAACTACTATACCCCGTGATAATCCTAGATGGGATGGACCTATCTGTGAAGTTCTCTCTCTCACACTCAAACTTTGTAATATATACTATAATGATACTTTGATATTTGGGAGGAAGCTTCTAGCGCGTATCCCTACCTCTTGGACAGGATACCTAAAAAGATTATTTTGGTACCCTTCCACAGTCGTGATGAAACTTATTAGCTGAACTCTCAATAACTCCACTTTAGTACCCATATTTTCATCCTTATTGTCATAAACTATGCCTACTTCCTGTATCTGCCCTCTAAGCTGGACTGGTAATGGCCTACTGATACCTTGAGGTATGGATTGTATCTAGATCCTATACCTTTGGGTGTACCCTAGATTATCTAAACCTTTTATAAGAGTATCCATACCCAGCCGCATTGCATTATGCCAGAATTGCTCATATTTGCTCTCATCCAAGGCTTGATCCTTGAAGTAGTCAACATCCTTTTGAAGATCCATTATTGGTGGAACATCTTGTACTCTACCCAACTGGCGCATTACCCTAAAGGGAGTGTACAGTCTAGTGCAGTTGAGCCCTATCAAGACTAGAAGGAGCTGCATGCAATATCTAACCAAGATCATCTTCGGATAGATCCATAAATAGGTCCATAGGATACTGTCATCAGTTCTTGATTCAATAAATTCAATCCAAGCATTGACTCCCACAACCAGTGAGAATTTGTCAAAGTGCATCCTCTGTTCCACAGCTTCCACTTGACTGGGGAAATAACGGTTAACCACATCCAATTTAATCAAAGAAGAAGTGTGCAAATGCTCCATCATCCATATTTGCAATACCAGGTTACTTCCCTCGAAAAATCATATCCCCCTTTTTACTTCAGTCAAAGCCTTATATATTTCTGCTAAGATCATAGGTATGATAGTGAACTTGTCCCCTTTCTTCTCATTAAATAAAGTCATCACTATAGATTGCAAACGAGTATTAACACGCCTTTCTTGTAGTGGAAACACTAAAATGCCTAACAAAGCAAGGGTGAAAACTTCAAGATGATGTTTCTCCCAATTTTTCTTAGTTGTATAAAATTCATCCAAAAGCAATCAAACCCGTCTGGGGGCAAAAATCGAGTATACAGGTAATCAAAGGAGATCAAAGATTGGTTAAGTCATCATAGGTGGTTATTAACCTTCAATCCATAGTCATAGGGAAATCGCATAGGAGAATGAACCCACACTCGAATCATCTCTTTATTAATGTAAGAAAATTCAAATAAACTAGATATTTCTGCCAGAGTATGCATCATTTCACAACTTCCAAACCTAACCACCAAACAATTAGGATCCCAAAAAGTTAAAATAGCCTCAATCAGATCTGGGTGGGGCATGATATCTAGGAGGAAAGTAAAAGTTCCTAACTTCTTATTTAACTCATGTTGTTCAGAGTAGTTAAACATGTCCCACCACTTGATTAACTTTTTAGGCACCTTAGAATTCATCAGGACTCTAAACCTTGGAGACAGATCTATCCTATAACAACATACAATACTCACGACTTAGAATTTAGTAAAAGGGGAAGAATTCCTAACCCTCAGGATTTCAACGCGGAGAAGTGCCACTTGACACAAGGGACAGACTGATTCATAGCTCTAAAGAATTATACTGTTAAGTGAAATCAGCCTATTTGGCTAACACTTGACTAAGAAATAAATGATCCTATACTAGGACTAAGACAATGACCAAAATAAGAATATTACTGAACCCACCGAGGGTTGCCTACTTATCCCACCTCGAAGGGCGAGAATCAGATATGCGTAGTTCGTCCAGACCGGACAATTAAACAATAACTAATAGACTGAACCACGACTTGAGGGACATGACCAAAACAGATAATGAAAAATAATTGATAAGATCTTTTTGATTTTTTCAATTTGAAATTTCAAGGAACCAACAACTATGAAAGGAAAATATTTTTGTACTTTCATAGAAATTGTCCTGAAATAAAGCACCAATAGAAATAAAATTCTTTTTTTGAATTTTTTTGACATAGAAAGACACAAAGACACTAAAAGAAAAATCTGTTTGAATTTTTCTTATTGTGGAAAATAAAAGCCGCAAAGAACTCCTAAAAACTACGAAACTCTTTTCTTTAACTCACTTTTTTTAATTTTTATTTTTCTTTTCCTTTTTTTTTTTTCAAACTTTTCCTAGCCTGAATACTCTCTTTTCCTTAATTCTAGCACATGCTTATCCAGATTAGTCCATCAAATAACCATGCTACCCTCAAAGATGCAACGAACGCTAGGATGCTTAGAGGTGAGTCTCCTACAAAGGACCAACCAAGTCCCGCTACGTCTCAATATGATGCACATAAGAATGACCTAAAGGCTGATATACGCTGGGGTTCAACTTACACGACTGTTTGGGAGAGCGTATGGTTGATAGTGGCTGCGATTGTTTTCCACCTACTCCATACCAACTGACGGCTTCCTCTCCTTAAATAAGGGTGATTCAACTAAAGGTTGTGTACACAATGTGTACTACGATACTTGTTGTGAAATAAATGACTTGGATTATACAAATGATGATAGATATAAAATGGTAACACATAAGAAGAAACTACAAACACGTAGCACATAAGCACGCAACAACGATAAAATAATAACACATAAATGTCTATACACCCATAGTGCCAAACCATGCTGATACAACTCAAAAAATGATCCTCGAATTCTAAAAATCCCCAGCAGAGTCGCCAGAGCTGTCATGCCCTTTTTTTTTTCCAAAAAAAGATTATCAATTTTAAAGTTCAAAAGGTTTTTATTTATCAAAGTGACTAAAAATGAAATTTTTCTTTCAAAAAGGATTTTTTACAATTAAACTTAGAGTCGCCACTTGGCATAAATCTGGTGTGCCAAGTCACCTTTAGAAATTCTTTTTTGGAATGATTTTTGACTATTTAAAATTGATTTGCGAACATAGATTTCGGTTAAGGAATTTTGTTGATCGAGGGGAAGGTGCTAGGCACCTCTCGATCCCGTAGTTCGACCACGGCCGCTTTGTGGAGTATACCGTCTAGTGAAACACTATGAAATGCATAAACCACACAAAAGCACATAAGCTAAAAAACACACAAACAAACACAAGAGTTCAAAATAATATCCAATTATACAGTCCCAAAATAAAAAATGTAAAAATATAAATCTACTCTATTCTAAACTAATCCGAACTGAACTCCACTTGATGTTTTAGGTTTTGATCATGCACCATCTTCAAGTACAACTCTCTTGGGGCATTCTCCAGATAAATACAAATATTCTCGGGGCATTCCTCGGCCAAATGAGTACAAGTGGTTCAAATATGGTATAACAAAAATCATTCAACAAACATTCAATATTCACCAATCCACGATTCCTAAATTTGCCTAACCAACCTATCGTTTGCCTACCTATTTGACGGCCTAATCATGATATTATCATGTTCAACAACATCTATGTTTAAGCCAAATTAAGCCAACAACAATAAATCAAAATTAATCCATGTTCATTTTTATCATGATCAATTCCTCCCACAAATTTCTTTTAACATGAATTTCCTACATGGAACATACAAACCCACTTTAACATCAAACTTCGCACCACAAGCTATTACTCCAAATAAATAGCACCAAATATCAACAAAATCATCCAATCACAATCATCAAACACATAGTCATAAAGTAAATAGACCAAATCAAGATGAAATAAAGAGGAAGAGTTGAAGAATTGGACCTTTCGAATGCTTTCAATTGATTTAAGAAGAGAATAAAGAGTCGTCTGAGAACCTCAATGAATGCCAAAATCTCAACTACGAACCAACTCCAATGCTGAAATCCTTAAAATCCGATCTGAACAAAAATCCATAAAAATAACAGAATAACCCAAAATTAAAATTATGAATTGGAAAACTCGTATGGAGATTCCCGGCTAGACGTCATCGGAATTAACTTGAACAACTACTTTTCGGTGATTTGGTTGCTAGAATATGTTTCCCGTCGGTATTTCACAAGAAAAATCAAGAAAAAACAAAGAGTATGTTGGGGATTTTGGGACTGGGTGGGTCGATCCAATGGGTTAGAGTTGATTCAGCGAAAATTCACCAGAAAATTAAAAACTGGCCGGATTCTCATTGGTTTCCATCACCCTATTCTCTTTCTCCCTATTTCCTTGACCTTTCTCCTATTTCTACTGACTTTACCTGATTCTGCTTTCTTTTTCTTCTCTACCAACTTTTCACTATGCGTGTGTGCATTTTTTGGTTTGTGAGAGTATTGTCATCGTGTGTTTGTGCGTGAATCTGTGTGTATTCGTCGATGAGGGTGTATGTATCATTATCTATGTTAAAAAATAAAGTATGAATGGGTGAGGTTTTAGTTCTGTGTCAGTGAATGAAGGAGTATGTGTGTTTATCAGTGAGTGTGATGTGCGTATTCAGTGGAGAAAATGTAAAATAGAGGAGAGTGAGTTCATGGAATAGTGAGTGAATAATGGTTTATTATTATTGTTCGGTGTATGTAGGTAGTGTCTGTTCTTATTGTATTTTGAATAAAAATGAAATGAGGCTCTGTTACTGTGAGAAGAAAACAAAATAAACTTTCTGAATTGGTCCTTGTTTTGCTATCATTGTCCAGCTATGTTTTTTTTATTTTGTTTTGTCTTATGAAAAAATTATCAAGTGAATGGGGTGCATGATAAGGTAATTAACATGAATTGATTTTTTAAGGGGCAAAATTACGTGTCTATAGACATATCAAGAAAATTTCATGTCTCTAATCAATAGCACAACAACCCAGCATCACACCCAACGCACCAATAACACCAATACAATTCATCAAAATCTTCAGCACCTATTCCTCCACAAAATAACAATATTAAATCAATATCCAAACTATGGAAAGAAGTTAATAACTTCACAAGTCAAAAATAATGAAAGAATACTCAACTCTAAAGAAGTGACTATGGAGTAAATCTAAGAATTTTCAAGAAAAGATCATGACAAAAAAATAAAATATTGCCCATGCGAACAAGTGCGGGATCACCGAGAATATGTCAGGTAGAATCCTTTAGCTAATGAAATTCTCACCAATGTCACCTGCGTTCTTTGTAAAAATAATAGCAAAGAGTGGGATTATAGCTCAGTGAATAATAACACTTAACTACAATCGTTTTAATGGGGACATGTCATAAAACATCATGAAACAAATGCTCTTTCAAACAACAGTAACGATAAACATTATCATTTATTTCATGTAAGCATGATGAACCAATAGTTCAGTAATAAACTCAATAAGTATTGTATCATATTAAATAATACATAAGTTGGGAGTTTTTCAAGAATGAATCAAGTAATCAGTGACTTTCTTCTTCAAGAAAAGTCAATAACGGTGGACTCCTCATAAAGAAGTCAAATAATCGTATCAGTAGGTCCCTACTCAAGAGAGATTAGTAATAGTATGCTAGTTCTACCTTCCCACTAGCAAGTGTTATAACAGTTATCTGTAAATACAAGGTGCATCAGGTCTTACGAACCCATTGTTAGCTACAGAAGTCCTTTTACCCTTTTTATTTTGTTAATTTGGGCAGATGGGCCTTTGACCACCTTTCTTTTGTTTCCCTTTTCATTTTTGAAAAAATTACCTAAATATACAAGATTAGATTATTTTATTTCAAGTTATAGCAACTCTTTTTAGTTTTCAAGTTATAACAACTTTTATTAAAAAAAGACCAAAAGAATGTATTTTTTTTAAAAAAACATATCAAAATCATTACAAAAATGAAAGAAATAGATTTAATATAACTAAACAAAAATATTCCTTCCTTAAATATAGTTAACATTTAATAATTGATACCAATCATATTCCCCAAAATCTCTTAAACTATTTTTTTCTTCTTTTTTAAACACGTCAGTTTTCTGTTCCATCTTCATACACGTTCATTTTTTTCTACAAGATTATATTATTTTCAGTAAAAAGATTTCATAAGTTATTGTTTTGTTATACAATATTTGAGAATTTTTATTGAAAGAAAATGTTCTTCAATCTACCAAAAAAATCAGAAAACAAGACATACAAATATGAATTGTGATAATTTGCATTCAATTATGATACATCATAGAGAAAGATGAGATTCCTTAGGTATGTTAAATTATTTAGCAATTTAAATTTTTTTATTTAATTATATTTAAAGAATTTAATATTTTTAATTAAAAAAATTCATGGATAATTTTTTTTTTTTTTTTATATTTTGCTTCAATTATGTGATGTTAAAATGTTGAAATTTCTATAATATGAAGATGAATGTCTGTTGAAACAGTAACTTTAGATTCAATTGTGTATGTTTATGAGTTGCATGATATGATCAAAATTTATATAATATTTGTTGTTGTAACAGTAGACCAAGAGACTTTGGTGTAGACAATATTTTTTTTATTCAACTAATTGTGTTATTTTATTTGTTCTATTCGAAATTCACATCGTTTTGTTGAACATAATTGAAATCATTTTTTTAACATACCTGTGCAAATTTTGTTGTTTTAATCAAGAGAACATAGTTCAAATTCTTTTTATATCTTAACACAATTTAGACAATTTTAGTTTATTGATTTGAGTATAAACAGTTAACATAGGTTTTTTTTTTTTAAAATTGATCTGTATGCTTTGTGAGTATTTAAATTTGTTGAAATTTTCATATTTCATATATTTATATCTTCATAGTGATTAGTCAACAATTTTGTATTGTGTTTACAGGAGTAAAGGTATAACTGGATCAAAGAAGAATGTTGCAGATTTCTTCTAACTTTTCATTGGCACCTCTTTGAAGGATATGACTATGGATGTAATAATGTAGTGCCGAATTTATTATTGATGAAAGAAGTTTACATTCAACTAAAGAAACCCGGGAGGTAGAAGATCTACCAAGCTAGATATTAAACATAATGTGATTAGCTGCTTCTATTTTTGTATATACACATTGATTATATTGTATCGTATGAAAAAGGTATATAACTTAGTGTTGTATGAGAAAAGTATATAAATTAATGTCTCATATGATTTGATTAGTTGATTCTTATTTCATGACAAAAGTTTATAAAATGGTATATAAATTGATGTCTCATATGATGTGATTTTTTTTTTTTTTTTTGTATTATATGAAAAAATATAGGACTATGAAAAAGTTATATAAACTAATGTCTCATATGATGAGATTAGTTGTTTCGTATTATACAAAAAGAGTATATGATGTGTGTGTGTATATATATATATAAATTATATTTCATATGATATGATTAATTATTTTGTAATGTATGAAGAAAGTATATGAATTGGTATAAAATGTAGCAGTGTATGAATTCAATATGCAATATGCTATTTTAAGTATTAGGTAAAATATTTTCTTTTTTTCAATTATTGAATCTGTATTGAGGAACCAACATATTGAAACATAACAATACATTGCCACGATAATTTATTTGTCATATCTAATAACTCATAAAACTTAAGTCCACATGCAATTTCTATATATATATATATATATATCTGTACACTCGTTTTATGATTCTTTTGATACAAATTCGGACAAAAAAAATCACAAATAAACATCACCCCACCCACAAAATCTAATTGATATTCAATTGAATGTATATATTCTTGTGGAAGATGAGAGTTGGAGTAGAACAAGGAGAGAATAAACATGAACCAACGCGATATATAGAACCACAAAAACACTAAAAATTAGTGAAGAGCTACTACGCAACTAGTTGATCTTTATCGAGTCATACGCTCAATTATGTATTTATGCCTAATTTTAAGTAATACTATTCTCCAACAGTCCAACTCCACCTAACCCATATTTAGTTATTTGGACGTTGCATATTCGTAAATTTGAAAATAAATAGAAAGATCTCTACGGAATAGTTACGCATAAAAAGATAAAAATTGATTACGCATAATCATGATTTCTTTAGCTTATTATCTATTAAAGTAAGACTTGAAGCTTGACTAGGCTCACGTAAATATACACTTGTCGTTCTTAGTAAGTAATAACGAATATTTGGAATTCTTAACTTTGTTATATACCTCTCACATGTATAGATTGGAAATATTAATTAATATCCCAAAAGGTTGTTTGGATGGTTGTTACATATTGTTTTACAATATTACATGTTGTATTATTTTGTGTTGAATTATTTTAATTAATAAACATATGGTAAAGAAGAGAACAAGAAAAAAATTTATGGTAAAGAAGAAAGACTCTTCTCAGTTAAGTAACACTAGCAAACGTGTAATTATAGAACTAATAACTTAATTATTAAAGTTAATAAAAAGTCAATAATAATGTATCATTGTAAAAAAATATATTTACCATATTTGACTCCTTGAATTATGAATAGATTTTGTAACTTAATTAATACAATATAAAAGATAATTATTGATATCAATAATAAAACTTTCCATAATTATCAAAAGATTTAATGAAGAGTGATAACTATTAAAGTTTATAAATAAGGATAAAATATGAATATTAAATATGAAAATAATATTTTCTAATATTTTAAAAACATAATTTTTTCTAAAAGTTTCTATAACTTGCAATAATTTCTTTAGTCTTATAATTATTGAAAAGTGTTACTATAACTTGTAATAAACAATCTAATTAGTTTATTTAGGATAATTTTCACTTTATTTTTTTTGATTAAATGGCTTTAGCCCATGTTCTCATCTCTTAATATTTTTTTTTCTTTTGAAACTATTAATACTCATTAATTAATGGTATGAGGTATTACATGGAGATGCCAAAATATACCTAAAACACTAAACAATCAATTGTTTCTTGTTGAAATAATCTGAATCTAATTTGAGTTAGTTCTTCTTTACTGTTCATTGATTTTTTTTACTATTGATGAGCTGAGCACTATAGGAGTTTTAAGTGTGAGGTTGTTAAGTTGGTTAGAATCTTCTAGATATTTCTAGACACATGTATAAGTACATAAATATATAGCAAGCTAAGCATTGTATCAGAACTTCAATTCATTCTCTTCAATATTGTTCTTCCCTTTCTTCTTCAATGGAGCTTCTTTCCCAATGTTCTCTCTGTTCTTATCAGTCGAAATATTTATTTGCATTGCCAACTCAAACACTTGATTTTGAAAGAAACAACAGGCCATTCCCAGCTATAGCAACATCCATGGCAAACATATACTAACTAAGGCTTCACTCGGGGCATGTTGTTAATTAATGGGAAAGTCGAAGCTAACAGCTACCTCAGAACGCATGAAGATCGATTTCAGATGCTAGTAAAAATAATCTCCCAGTTAAACATTCTCAACGAAAATTGTGATTTTGCAGTCAAATCACGAAAGCAACTTCCGTTTAAGGAAAATCAGGTCCAATTCCTAACTAAAATTGGAACCAGAGGAGTTGTCTCTCTTCTAATATGTATATAAACATTATGATTGAATTTATGAAAATTGAGCCACCACTTCTTTATTCTGGATATATACATAATAATAGTAATAAAAAAATATAAAAACTCTCAAATTCCTTCTTCAGTCACTCCTCAAACAGTCATCAAATTATACGTTCTTCTTTTCTTTTCTTTCTCTTTGCTATGAATATAATGCGTTTAAATTTTTTAATTCAGCAGCGCTATTATATTGGATCAAAATATTGAATTTTTTTTTATAATTTCTTTATCAGTCAATTTTTGAAAACTTCTCATTATTCTGGCACCACCCCAATGTTGTTCTTTTAATTTTGGGTGCAACTCGATAATAGTTGTTGATTTTATACTCGATGTTAATAATGACACTTGAGAACTGTTCTAACAAATAATCTAGGGTTTAGTTTCATGCATGTTCATTATATTTTACCCTCTATAGTCTATAACAGTAAGATTACAAAACTAGACCGAGACAAGAATGAGAACGCAAATTATTATTCAAATTGCTTGCACATTAATTAAAGACAATACAATGGAAGAAAGAAAAGAGAATTAATCTAATTAGTCGTCCACCCAATTGATTAAGCTAAAATTAGACAGGGAATTTATAGTATAAGTATGATCCCTATAAAATATGTGTGTGATCATGGGTAATCTATGTATACCGATTAAAAAAAGTAAATGGTAAATCTTCTCAATTGTTAGTGTGAATATCCCTTATATATTTTTTAGTTATTATCACCGTAGAGTTATAAAAATAGTCAGATTAAAGTAAACAACTTAAACTAACAACAGGTTGAAGAATGTATTCTAACTTTTTTTTTTTTTTCCAAATAATCAGAACTCAAAATTGCAATGACAGACAAACTTGATAGACTTACCGACCTTCCTACTAACGTCATACACCAAATTCAGGAGCACTTTCTATAGAGAAAACCGCAAGAATGAGTGTTTTGTCCAGACCGTGGAGATATGTTTGGGTTTCAATCCTCACGCTTGGATTTTCTTCTCAATTTTGCATGAGCAAGCCATCAGACATATTAGTAGACATCATTAATACAATTCTATTGCGGCACCATGAAGCCATTAAGACATTCCTCATACCTTCTTCTCAACACTCGATGTGAATGGATGCTTATGTTATTAAGAAATGGTGTAATGAATCTCACCCTATGGAATCTAAAAAGTGTTCCTTATAAATTGCCTTCCAATGTGTACGATGTAGAACTAGAAAGTTTGGTGCTGTACTTCAACTGCATAATTTACAAGCTGCCTTGTAGCTTTAGGAGCTTTCATAAGCTCAAACGGCTTATACTATTTCAGGTCGCTTAGAATTAGGAGGTGAAATAACTCCTTTGTTGATGTCAAACCTTGAGATCCTATATTTTTAGAATATCAAGTGGTCTTGATCACTTGAAAATGTATAACCCAAAACTTGTGATATTAAATTGCTATACCAGTGACAGTGACACCATTAAGTTGGATCAATTTATGAAATGCCAGAAGCTGACAATGGTTTCACTTGAATCATGAAAAAATCAAGATAAATCGATGAACTTGACCAATCTTCTCAGTTGTTGGCTTGAACTTGTTTTTCTTTCTTTGGAGAATTACTAACTTAAAGTAAGGTGTTTGATATATTTGCAATACATGGCCAAGAATGATCGATGCATATATTTGTAATCTTTAATGTGACTTTTCTGGTTGATTGTTGTCTAGTCTTTTATTTCTGGTACCGAAGCAGGAGGATTCTCACAAGCCTTGAAACATTGAGGTTTTATGAATTCAATTTTGATGATGAAGATAAAATATTTTCTCTTCTAAGAATGCTTAAAAGTACTCCAATTTGAAGTCTTTTCTATTTTTAGGAAGCTATTGAGGTGTTAAACTCATTTTTTGAGTAAAAAAAGTTGCAAATGTTACCTATTTTACTTCTATATATATACTACCTTCAGTTAGGCTCGAAGAAGAAAGGTGACATGGAAGCCGATATAATCATTTTGAGGGACTAGTATGCAGGACATGAGGATTTGTTAGGAATTTGCTTCTGACCTGCAGTAAATTTGTTTTTTACCATTTTTGTTTTAAATAAGACTTAGTCAACTAGTTGTTAGGCATCTATTCCTATTATTAGGAGTCAATTCGTAATTTAGGGAATATGCTAGTCGTGTGTTTTACTACTTTGTTATTATTCTAGGTCTTATAAATGTAGCTTTGTTTTCATTCTAGGTTTTATAAATATAAATGCAGAAATCAAAAAAAGTTTTCTTCTGTTGATATACTTCTTACTTCTCTACTTTCATCTCTTTGTTGAAGCGTCTGGAAGCTCAAATTGAAAAGTTAACCTTTCAACTTCATTATCTTCACACAATTTCAGCTTTTTCGATTCCATGGTGCCTTCTAATGATGAAACAACTTTGAAGGTGGTAACAATCTCTTCAACCTCAACTTATTTTCTAAAAAATCAGACCTTTACCTCATCAAGTTTGTGTATCTTTCACATGGGTGTTTAAAATCTCATGAACACCATGAAATCTGTCACTTTGAATGCTGCTTCAACTCAATTAGGGCAGATCAGTTGATGGTTGAGCCGGGGGTATCAAGATTTATATCACCTTTAGTTGTGACAATGGATATTGACACCTTGTTCACTCCCCTATCCATCTTCATATCGCCTATTCATTATGGTAATCGCCTCATTGTAACATTCATTTGATTCTCCCTACTACTACTTTATATGCTACTCCTATTGTGGTGGTAACTCCTTTATTATCATTTGAAGTGTGGTCTCATTTGTGAGCTGAGATCATTGTAAAATAGCATATAGTAGGTACAATAACACCTTAATTTTCTATTCACATGTATACTCTCAATGACCTGATAAACCCCTATCCTCCTCACATTCCCGCAGGTTGAGCTAAAAAATGAGCTAATACCGTTGCAGAAAATGCAAGGATAATAGATGTTTACCATTCTAATTTTCTACTTTCCCACGCTCACTGGTTAGCAACAGACGTTGCATTTTATCCCTTGACATCTTTTCCTTATTGTTTCCTTTATTTGTAGATACTGTGCTGCACTTGTGGTCTGAGAAGTCCCCGTAATCCTTATATTCTAACTAATTGAGCTCAAAATTGACCTAATACCACTGTTTAAAATGCAAGGACAATAGGTACATATCCCAACCACATTATTCTTTGAAGTGACCTCTGTTATGATTCCTGTTATGTCAATTTCAGCCCATATTTGTGAAAAAAATCTATTTAATTCATATTTATTGAATTGGATCACTCATATTTTAAATGGGTAAATATGGACTTCAACTCATTTTAAAAGCTCATACAAATATGGACAAAATGGATAAAATATGGGTATCCATTTAAACACAAAGATCACCCACCTATGTTTAAAATTTCAGTTTTTTTTATTTTCTAATTTCTTTTTTTATTTTATTTTTTGTTTTTCTTTCTTTTTTCCTTTAATTTTCTTTTTTGCTTTTTCATTTTTTACTCGTTTCTTATAATTTCTTTTTTTTTTCTTTCTCATTTTTTCATCTATTTTTTTTGTATTTTTTTCGTTTTCTCCTTTCTCATTCTTATTTCATCATTTAAATTTGCTTGAGACCAAATGGATTAATTAATTTAAGCTTCTAATTATTTCATTTAGCCTATACAATTTATAGCATCTCTTATCAATTAAATATAATCCATAGTCTCACTCCTTTATTATTATTATTTTTTTCTATCTTTTATTTCTCTTTTTTTTTCTTTTCCAATTTTTTTTCTTTTTTTTTTCTTTTTCCTTTAATTTACTATTTTTTCTTTCCTTTTTCCTTTAATTTACTTTTCTTTTTTCATTTTTTTCACTTATTTTTCACTCATTTCTTACACTTTTTTCTTTCTTCTATTTCATCAATTTTTTTACTTTTTAATTTTATTTTTTTTCTTCGCATTCTTTTTTTTTTTTATTTCTGTTTTCCCCCTTTTCATTCTTGGTTCGTCGTTTTTGTCATTTTCTTTCTTTTTTATATTTTTTCCTTATTTTTTTTATTGCATTTTATATTTTATAATTTTTTTTACTTTAAATTTATTTGTATCATACTATATATTTCAAATAATTTTATTATTTGTATTTGAATAGCTTAGTTATCAATATGTACAATTTATCATTTGTATTTCTATACAAACAGGTGTATGAATTAATTGTATATTCTCGAGACGAAAATATATAAATATACAATGTATCATTTAATGCAAATGTGTCATTAGTATTTGTATATCAATTTGCGACTCCTAAAGATATTTGGTTTGATGAATGTAATCCCAAGATCTTTCAGGATACTATATTTATATCTGTCCATTAGGTGGAGTCCACTTGAGTGTATTTACACAAATTATAAATGTTGGACGAATATAAAAGAACATGCGCTTAAGGTATTTTTGTTATCACAAAAAAAAACTAAAAATAGAAAAAAAATTAAAAAAAAAAGAAGAAGAAAGAGAGGTAAAAGTTAGAGATAGAAGAGAGAAAAAAAGCGTAAAGAAAGAATTGAAGAAAAAATAAAAAAAAATCAAAAATAAAAAATAATAAAAAAGGAGAAAAGGAAAAAAAAAAGATGGTAAATACAAATATACTGAGTAGTTATGATATTTCAGTCATCATCCATAATTTGTACTCGACTTAACCATGTTTTTCGAAAATAAAAAAATATAAAACATAAAATACGACGAAAAAAATAATGAGAAAGAAGTAAAAAAAAAATAGAAAAAAAGGAGACTAAAAAGGAAAAGAAAAAAAGAAAAAAGAAAGAGAAGCAATGGGTAGAGATAGAAGAAAGAGAAAAAAAGAAATGAAAAAAATAAAAAAATAAAACTAGAGGCTACATATAGAAGAGAGAGAAAAAAAATAAAAAAAAAACAGAGAAAAAGTTAAGTTGATATGATATAGAAGTTTTATGTTTTTGACTTTAGGAGTTAAAGTGAGTTGGACCATTTTTACCCAATCTATATTTGATCAAATCCATATTTACCCATATTTATGTGGGCGGATTACAATCCAAATCATTTTTTCTCGATCCATATTTAACCCGTCCAAATCCAATCCAATCCGCCCGTTTGCCATCCCTAGTCTGCATTAAACTTATCTCATTTTCCCATGTGATGCATTCTTGGCCCTACTTTTGCTCCTCTTTGTTGCTTGTTCAGATTATCAATGATGTCCATGTATGTTGTTATTAGGATTTTGAATTTTCCTTAATCTCAAGTTTGGTTTCTGTACTCTGTCCATGTTAAGTATGCCTTTAGCTTCCTGTAGTATGTTGTGCATAGATAATAAGTAATTCTTTTCATTTCTACAAAAGAGAAAACATGATTAGTGAAAAAATCCGCTAACTTGTTAACTTCCCTTAGAATATGCACCACCATAACATGTATATTCTTCGTATGCATCTTTATTCTCCTGATTTTAGTGGCAATACTCCATGGTACCTCTCAAATCCCATCTATTACTTTCTTGATAGTAAGTGAGTCAGTCTCTAAAGTCAAAGAGAATAAGTTATGAGTGATGTAGTACTCTAGATCAACTCTTAATGCTTCAACCTCCTATTTCTGCATAATCAAGTCTGCCCAATCCATCTCTGTCACAAAAAGCTCCTGACGTTTGAGTTGCACTTGTAAGATCCCACACCAGAAGACTTTCACATAACCACTTTGCACCCTACTAATGGGGTATAGTATTCGAGAAATTTGACCATCAATGGACATTCACATAGTAAGTTGTCAACCAAGGGTAGTTATGCCTGGCTAACAGAAAAATATTTCTATTTATTTCCAGTTCCATACCCATATATGACATCTATCTACCATGAATAGTTGTATTTCTTCTCTTTCAAACCCGCGAATAAACATGGGGAAGACTTTGTATAATAGGTTCAGTTTTGGACTGCTGTCTGAATTCCACGACTTGTACACTATGTCCTTCAGTTGAAAGAATGATCCATCTACTCAAACTGCAACTGCAAATTTTCTCTAGATTTGATTAGCAATAGGACATATAATAAAAAAATGTTCAATATTTTTTTGCTCATTATTTCTACAATATTTACAAATCATCTCATTACATACTTTGATCTTGGCAAGAACTAACCAATAGGGATCATTTGCTTTCACAGTCTCTACAAAAAAGAAAGAGACTTTAAAAGGCATCTTTTTTACCCATATTTTTTAAAATTCATATTGTACCTCTTTTCTTTGTCTCATCACTTCCCAGGTAGATTTAACCTAAATTACCCAAGGCATTGAGCATCCACCATGTCCTGCCCTATTTTGCTACATCTTCTTCTAGTACCAACTTTTTTTCATATATTCATATACCACTTATGAAAATAATGACTCCAACAAGTTAGTATCCCATCCACCTTGTGTTAACCACTGACTTACATCCTCAACTCGATATACATCATTCTTTGTTATAGGCAAATGATAATGTAAAGCTCCCAGTGGTGTCCAATATCATACCAGATATTGGCATGGCCACACTTAGGCTCCCACTGAATTTCTTGATTAATAAAATTTATTTCCTCCAATATATATTTCTAAATTTGAGAACCTCCCATCTATTCCACCACTTAAGGCCCAAATCTCTTATAATATTTGTTCCATATAGATTTTTGGTTCTAAAGACCCACTATAACTTGGAAAATAAAGATTTAGAAATATCAAAAAGGGATCTATAGACTAATCCCCCTTCTTCTTTTGGAACACAATTATCTAACTAGGAAACCTAATGTTTTCTTTTGCCCGTTTCATTGAAGTTACATCGAAATCTAGCAATGATTCTATGAAGATCATGTAAGACATTAGAGGGGTTATAACTGACAAAAGTTAGATAGGAATGCTACTCATAACATTATTTATCAATATAGCTTTACCTCCAAATGAAAAAATTCTCCCTTTTCAAGCCTTCAATTATTATGCACTTTCTTAATCAATTCAGAAAAGTGCACCCTTCTCTTTTTTGCATGACCAATTATGAACCCTAAATAAATTAGGTGAAATTTACCTCTTGAAAAATCAATAAAACTTTCAACCTCCTAAATTATAATATGTGCAGCTTTATGGTACACACAGTAAGCACTCTTGTCCTTGTTGATTTTCTATATAAAGTGTAGCTCGTAATCTTTCAAAGTTTTCATAACCAATTGCAACGACCTCTTATCACATAAAACAAATAGGATTGTATCATCTATATATGCCAAGTGGTAATCTGGTCACTCTATCTTGGCCTCCCAAAATCTTTGAACTCTTGATTATCAAACAAAGAATTTAAGGGTCATGCAAACTCATCTGTAGATAAATAAATAAAGCAAGTGATAAAGGATCCCCATGCTTTATCCTCCCCCCAATAGAGTGAAAAAATCCAAAAGATTGACCATTTATCAATATAGAACCAATTGTTGCCTAATATTTTCTAAATCTTGTCTCCCAGTTCTTGTCAAATCTAATTCTTCCTAATACTTTGATCAAAAAGACCCAATTTACCATATTATATGCTTTAGCCATATCCAGCTTAATTACTACATTTGTTGGCCTTCCTCTCTTTCTAATATCTATAACTATTTCTTGAGCTAAAATAACATTATCAGTGATGATTCCTCCACAAAATTAGTTTGATTTGTTAAAATAAGCATGGGAAGACAGTCTTCAAACCTAGCATGTAAATTCTAAAAATGATCTCATTGATGAAATTACTTAGGCTAATTGGTTTCATGCTTGAAAAAGACTGAACAATGTCTATTTTAGGTAAAATGACCAAATTAGTATGGGTAATTGATTTGGGAAGAGTAGAACCTGAGAAAAAAATAATAACCACTTTCATAATATCATCACCATTAATGTTCCAACAAATTTTCTAAACTATCCAGTAAAACCATCAGTCCTACTGGTATTGTCTTAATTTAGCTTAAACACCATTGCTCTTACCTCTTCTTCTATAGTCATATCATTTAATCTATAGTTCATATCTTCTGTATAATACTTTGCATTTTCTTAGCATAATCTAAGTTTCAATACATGAGTAGTCATATATAAAATTTTTGAAACACTTATTATTTATCAGTTTAGAGCCTGTCATTGCATAGAAAATTGGATTAGTTTTCCAACGATATAAAATTTGATCAAATTTGATAACCGGGTAAGAAGTTATGGCGATTTTAAGTTTCAGTCATTAAACATCATCATTTTAACCCTTAGTGCATCACAGAGCTAGTCTAAATGATTATTGGCAATTTTCAGTGAAGGTGCATGATCTTGACGCATAGCGCCAAAGGACGAATTGGCATTTGACAGTTTTCATTGTCTCTCCATGATTCCACTGTGTCGCGGTGAGCTTACAGGTCACAAACAAGGTGGAAATGTGATTATGCCATGTCGTACCACCATGAATTTTACCAATTTTTCCTTTTCCAATGGCTTGGCATGATAGTGACGCATCGCGCCAAGGGTGAAAATCAAGAATTTTTCTAGTTTTGCAATTTTAAAATACAGGAGTCGTTTGGTCTTTTTTCATGGACCCAAATCCACCTAAACATGGGATTTAACTCTAAAAGAACATTATTTGCTCACTTTTGCATTATTCTCTCAAATTAAAATCAACTCTCTTTAAAAACAAAAACCCTAACTCTCAAATTCAGGGTCAAATCTCAAGAGCTCTCCATCAATCCTCCTAAATTCATTATACTAGGTATGTTAGATATTTATCCATAGATTCCTTTTATCCATGGAGTCCAAGTATTCTATTTAAATTATAAAATTTTGATCTTTGCAAGTTGATTGATTTTAAATTGTGATTTCACCCATGAATCTCCATGTACTATTGGTTTTATACCACTATTCATTGAAATTATTGTTGTTATTCAATCCTCCATGTTTTAATATTATTATTTATTGAATTAAACCATGATTTAATACTATTATGTCGAATTCATGCTATTTCTATAAGTTCCATGACATTCCTATGATTGTTTTAAACCATGAACTACAAGTGTTTGATAAAATGCCTACAAGAGTGATTGATTTAATAAAAGCCTTCATGCTTTGTCCCCCAAGCTTTAATGTCATTTTACCATTATTGTTTTGGAGTCCTGGGGGTATTGAATCCTCCAAAACCATAGTTTTTTATGTAGTCTAGTCTCAGTACATTATAGAATAGTCTTCAGAACATACTATGAGCATTATCAGAATAGTCAAATATCATTCCGTTAAACTCAGAATAGTCTAGTATTTCAGTGTCTTTCAGTTGGGAGTAGGATTTAGCACCGAGCTTGTGTAGGGATGGAGGCTTCCCCATCAGATAGGCAGAGTCATTAGTAGCAGTTCCTATACTTCAAAACTACATAGCCAGCATATGATAAGTGACCCATCAAATTAGGCTTGACTATCCCGCAGGGGTGCACGTTGATGTGTTCACTGACCATAAGAGCCTGCAGTATGTGTTCTCTAAGAAAGATTTAAATTTGCATCATAAAAGGTGGTCAGATTTATTAAAAGACTATAACATGAGTATTTTGTATCATCCTGGCAAGGCCAATGTAGTGGCTGATGATCTCAGTAGAATGTCTATGGGTATTGTTGGTCATGTTAAGGATGGTAAGAAGAAGTTAGCTCATCAGTTTCCTGAATAGGTATCCACTTACTCAATTCAGCAGAAGGTAGTGTATGGGTGCAGAGTAGATCAGAATCATCTCTAGTTTCTGAGGTGAAGGAACAACAGGATAGAGATCCCAATCTAGTTATGTTGAAAGAATCAGTCAGAGATCAGAAAGTGGAGGTTTTCTCCCAAGGACAAGATGTTGTGCTGCTTTGTCTGGGTCGGCTATGTGTGCCTGGTATAGATGACTTGAGGCAACAAATTCTTACAGAAGCGAATGGTGCGCATTACTCTATTCATACAGGGGCAACTAAGATGTACTATGATTTATGGGAGATATATTGGTGGAGTGGGATAAAGAGAGATATTTTAGAGTTTCAGTATTCCTACTTGAAAATGGGAGAAAGTTAACATGGACTTTGAGACGGGTTCGCCTCGTACTCTTTATTAGCATGATTCTATTTGGATTATCATAGACAGGATGACCAAATCATCTCATTTCTTGGCAGTCCATACCTCTTATTCAGCCGAGGACTATCCCAAACTCTATCTCAAAGAGTTGGTTAGGTTGCACGATGTTCCTTTATCTATCATCTTAGATAGAGGTACCCAGTTTATCTCTTAATTCTGGAAAGCATTCCAAAAAGGTCTTGGTACCCAAGTCCATCTTAGTAAAACTTTTCACCCTCAGAAAGATGGTCAAGCAAAATGGACCATTTAGACTCTAGAAGATATGCTGAGAGCATTCTTAGTTGATTTTAAAGGTAGTTGGGATAACCACTTGCCTTTGATTGAATTCACATATAAAAACAATAATCATCCAGTATCTGTATGGCTCTATTTGAGGCTCTCTATGGTAGGAGATGTAGATCTCCAATTGGTTGGTTTGAAGTAGGTGAGGCCATAGTAGTAGGGCCTGACTTGATGTTTGATGCATTAGAGAAGGTTCAGTTGATCAGAGAAAGACTTAGGGCTACCCATAGACGACAGAAATCATATGCTGATGTAAGGAGAAAGGATCTTGAGTTTGAGGTTAGTGATATTGTGTACTTGAAAATCTCTCCCAGAAAGAGAGTGAAGAGATTTGGCAAGAAAGGAAAACTCAATCCCTGATATGTCGGTCCCTTCAAAATTCTCAGTCCTTTCGGAAAGGTAGCTTATGAGCTTGAGTTGCCTTCAGATCTAGCTTCAGTACACCCAGTGTTTTATGTCTCATTGTTGAAAAAGTGTATTGGTGATCCAGTTGTAGTTGTTCCCTTCGAAAGTGTAGATATTCAGAATAGTCTTTCCTTTGAGGAAGTTCCAGTCAAAATTCTTTATCATCAAGTTCGTATACTAAGGAAAAAAGAAGTTCCATTGGTCAAAGATCTTTGGCGGAATCTGTTCGTTGAGGGAGTCACTTGGGAAGCAGAGGCAGATATGCGGACCAAGTACCCTCATCTTTTCTCCGCGAATCCAAATTCAGTATAAGGTACTAATTTTCTTAAGAATTCTCTCTATCATGCTTAGTTTCAGTTGCACATCATGTTCATGTCAATCATGCATTCATGAGATAGTTCAGTCTTGTATTCCATATATCAGATATACATGTTCAGTGTGTAAGCTTAGTCCATCAGTTTTCCCTCAACTGAACTAGTCTCATTCGAGGACGAATGATCTCAAGGGGGAGATATTGTAATACCCCACATTTCTTTAGCGTAATCTAAGTCCCAATACATGATTGTTCATATATAAAATTTTCGAAACACTCATTATTTGTTAGTTTAGAGCCTGCCATTGTGTAGGAAATTGAATTAGCTTTCAAACGATATAAAATTTGCCCAAATTCGATAACCGGGTAAGAAGTTATGACAATTTTAAGTTTTAGTCATTAAACACCATCATTTTAACCCTTAGCGCATCGTAGATCCAGTCTAAATGATGTTTTGAAATTTCTAGTGAAGGTGCGTGATCTTAGTGCGTCGTACCAAAGGCCAAATTGGCATTTGGCAGTTTCTAGTGTCTTTCCGCGATGCCACTGCATTGCAGTGTGATTCCAGGTCACAAACAAGGGGACAACGCGATTATGCCGCGTAGCGTCAGCATGCATTTTACCAATTATCCCTTTTTCAGTGGCTTGACGCGATAGTGACGTGACACGCCAAGGGTAAAAATTGGGATTTTTTCTAGTTTTGCGATTTTAAATTACAGGGGACGTTTGGTCTTTTACCTTGGCCCTAAATCCGCCTAAACATGGGATTTAACCCTAAGAGAGCATTATTTGCTTACTTTTGCATGATTCTCTCAAATTAAAAACTTTCTCTCTTTAATAAAAAGAACCCTAACTCTCAAATTCAGGGCCAAATCTCAAGAACTCTCCATCAATCCTCCTAAATTCATTGTCCCAGGTATGTTAGATGTTCATCGATGGATTCATTTCATCCATGGAGTCCAAGTATCCTATTTAAATTATAAAATTTTGATTTTTGCATGTTGATTGATTTTAAATTGAGATTTCACCCATAAATCTCCATGTACTATTAATTTTATACCATGATTCAATGAAATTATTATTGTTATTCAATCCTTCATGTTTTAATATTATTATTTATTGAATTAAACCATGATTTAATACTATTATGTTGAATTCATGCTATTTCCATAAGTTCCATGACATTCCTATGATTTTCTTAAACCATGAACTATAAGTGTTAGATAAAATGCCAACAAGAGTGATTGATTTAATAAAAGCCTTCATGCTTTGTCCCCCAAGATTTAGTGTCATTTTACCATTGTTGTTTTTGAGTCCTAAGGGTATTGAATACCCAAAAATCATAATTTTTTTATGTAGTCTAGTCTCAATACATTATAGAATAGTCTTCAGAACATATTATGAGCATTATCAGAATAGTCAAATATTAGTCAGTTAAACTCAGAACAGTCTAGTATTTCAGTGTCTTTCAATTGGAAGTAGGATTTAGCATCGTGCGAGTGCAGGTATGGAGGCTTCCTTGTTAGATAGGAAGAGTCTTTAGTAGCAGTCCTTATATTCTAGAACTACATAGCTAGCGTAGGATATGAGAATTCACCTATCAGATTAGGCTTGACTATCTCGCAGGGGTCACCCATTAGTTCAAGCTTGACACCCTTAAGTCCTTTGAACATTATATCAGTTTAGTGGATCCATACAACCATCGTTACTACCCATGGAATGGTATTAATACCTTTCCAACTGGGGTTACAGGTTGAACGCCAATTAGCTTAAATTGGAGAATATCGGTTAGATGATACGTCACACTGTCTCAGATACAATCTCAGTTACAGTGACAGTTCAGTTATTCAATCTTAGAGTTGTTTGACCAAAGTTTATGGATTTTAGTTATTTCAGTATTTTAGCTTGCAGATTTTACTCAGTTCATTTTAGTATCTACAGATTTTCACATATCTTTAGTATTTACATATTTTCATACATACTCAGTATTTACAGATTTCCACATATTCCCAATACCTACAGATTTCATGCTCTTTATTTAGTACTCCATGATTTACATGCATATTCAGTTAATTATTAGTTTTGTTCATGAAACCATCATATCAACCTACTTTGTTTAGCATACCAGTACATTCAAAGTACTGATCACATACCTTTTCTTTTGTGCAATGATGTATTATATCATAGGTTCTGAAGCTCAGTTCCCAACTCGCGATTAAACTTATTAGATCCTCAGCAGTAGAAGTTGTGAGCCCTTATACTTCGAGGACAAACTTACTTTATTTCATGTCTCAGTTTAGTAGTTAGTTGGAGTTAGTAAGGGTCTGTCCCATCAACTTATAGTTATTCAATTTTAAAGGCTTATCAGACATTAGAGTCAGTTATTCAGTATTCAGACATTATAGTTAGTTATCCAATTTATTAGTATTTTATCAAATTTAGTCAGTTATTTCTATAGACTCATATTTCAGTTTTGAATTCAGTTATTAAAACCTTATTGCATGTCAGTATTCTTCCACATTTATGATCATGTTATCCAATGCTCATAGTAGGTACTAGCTCATGGGTTAGCTTATGGTCCCTCAGGACTGTAAGCATTGTGTGACGCTCAGGGTGTGTTCTCAGGGTGTTACATTCTGTGACTAGGGTTGGCATCTAATTAATTGAAGCCATCTCCATAAAAGTACTTGTCCTTGTGAATTACTTCCAATTAAAAATTATATCCTCTGCTACCACTTGTTCATTGCCTTCTGCCCATTGTCCATTTTCTTTGACAATTTTACAAATGGACAACCTCTTTCTTCTCTTATTTACCATACTATGAAAGAATCTAGTATTCCTGTCCCCTTTCGAAAACCACTGTATATCATATTTTTGTCTTCAATATTCCTCTTCAAAGTTCAAATATTTTTTTTAGTTCTGCTTGGCTCTCAGAAGAATAGTTCTATTACTAGTAGTTGGATTTTCTTCAAATAATTTTTTTCAACATGACAATCTTCTCCTTTTGTATCAGCTTCTTGAAAATGTCCCCAAATCTCTTCCTACTTCAAGCACCAAGGGATACCTTAGCATTCTTCATCTTTTTGATTGATTCTAATAAATAACTCTTTAGAATCCTATGACACCTAACTATTTCTGATCGCTTCCTTAAAATCAGTCTGCTTGATCCAAAAATTTAGAAATTTGAAAGGCTTTCTGAAATAATTAGACTGTCCTCAACAAGTCACCAAAAAGGAGCATGATCAAACCTTGTCCTTGCAAAGTGATCCATCTCTACATATTCAGCTAAACCCAAAAAAACTTAGTTTATCAGCAATCTATTTAGCATTCCAAATATAAATTTACTATTTGCTCTACCATTTCACTAAGTAAATGGGCAACCCTTGAATTTTATATCTTGTAAATTGTAGGAATTTATACTAAATTGAAGTCTTCATATTTTCTAGGATAAATAAAAATTCGACCTATATTTCCCTCATCTGACAAAATAACCCTAAAGTCACTTCCAAAAAACCAGGGTAGATTAGTATTTTGAAAGATACTATAGATGTTCTCCTATAGACTAAGCCTCTCAGTAGCATCACATTTGGCATACATAATGGTTGTGACCATTGACTGTCCAGTTTCCTGAAATGTCAGGTTCAATGTTAATTACTGATCAGTGTCAGAAAGAACTCCCACTTGTATATGTTACTAAATAAATACCCTTGTTTTCCCATTTAGAATATAATTAAGGTAATGCATGCCTATATTTATTTATATTTATATATTTCCCTTGTTTCCTGAAAGGTACCATCAAATTATGATTGCAAATTGTGATATTTATGTAGTATTTATATGTTGTGGAATGAATCTTGAGTTCTCATAGACCTTACTTTCCAAAATAATGCTTTTAACTTTATTTGACACTGATTTTCCCTGCCCTCCTAGGATTAACCCTAGTAGGTTTAGCGTCTGCTTTACACCATAACTTGTTCCCCTTTATTTTTTATCTAGGAGATAGGCATGATTTTCTTAGGACTTCTTGCTCCACCTGATGACCACTTCCTTTCTCTATATCCTTTACCTTATTTTCTTTCAACTTATCTTATCCTCTATGTAAAGAATCTTTATTTCACCAGTGCATGAAGTGTACTAACAACATTCATACTTATGTAGGTATCTATAACGCTTCGAGTCTGTACACCAAACGCTACAAGGTGCTCATAATCTCGAGGGACCACAAACTAACCTATGACTAGTACTTGCTATAATAACTGAATAATAATACTATATTAAGCATAAATTAGGAGGAAACTTGACATAAAGTTTAAAACCGTAAATAAATACTGAGTACTGAAAATTCAATACTGATACATCTGTCTGAAATACACTAGTCTGGAAAGCCTCTACTATTTGAACAAGGATTTGATGGGACAAGTCCCCAACTAACTCCGACTACTAAAATAAACTAAGTACTGAAATACAGGAATAATAAGTTTGTCCTCGAACAAAGAGGACTCACCACTAGTCTTCTGCTGATGGATCAGGATGCTAAGTATGATCTAGAGCCCATGTATCTGAACCTATGATATAAGACATTATAGCGCAAAAGAAAGGTATGTGTCATTAATTTGAATGTACAGGCATGCTAGGTGAGGTAGGATGAGATGCATGGGTTCATATACTTGAACAATATTGACTGAATAACATGAGTTTAACTGAACGAGAGTACATGCATGAATACATAAACTGTAACTTAGGTCGTGATAACACTAGATACAAAGTTTTGAATTACCGATGTACTGATATCTGAGTTTAATGATAATATATTACTGTTAACTGAGCGACTGTATCTGATAGTACTAATTCTATGGAACTATTTTGAGTATTGTACTAAACTGAGTGACTGTGTCTGACAGTCCTGATTTCTATAAAACTGAATTGAGTTCTATTCTGAAGACTGAAATTGAGATTGTAGGAGGTAATCATCTAACTGACATGCCACTTTCTGAATAGATTAGGCTCCAACCTGTAACCCCAGTTTGAAGGGTATCAGTATCGTGCCATGGGTAAAGATAACTGTGAGTTAACCTTCTCTAACAGGAAACTATTTTGTCAACCCTCGCTAGTAGGAAAACTCGTATGAGATATATCAACCCTAGTCTGGCAGGAAGATATATTAACGTACGCTGGCTACGTAGTTCTGTAACACAGAGATTGCTATTAAGGGTCAAACCCTCTACTGCAGGAATTCCCCCATCCCTGGGTTTGCTCGGTGCCAAATTCTACTCCCAACTGAATAGAGACTGAACTGATTCCTAGTTCATACTAGGCTTGACTGAGTTGTTACTGATTATACTATCTAACTGAACAGAACTGAGTTCACTGAGTTCTGCTGACTGATGAAACACTACTAAATTCTGTTAACTGACTGAATTTATTTAGGTCTGAACTTGATACTAAATTAGAATGGACTTATAATGATTCTACTGAGTTTTTCCTGAGTTTTGTAACTAATTGAGAGTACTACTAATCATGACATGACTGAGATTATTTTGTGACCTACACTAGCTCTAGGTAAGTAGCTAAATTGTCGGGTATTAAATACCCCTAGAAATAAATAGCATAAAAAGTAAATCACTGCATGACTTTAGTAGCATCATGGTACTAACTTGCAATTAATACATTTACTTAGACATATTTGGTCAAACACTTGTTATACATGAGCTTGTGCATGATTGATGTCACACAATAACTTGTTATGCATGGACTAGTCTAATCACATAAGCATTTTGACAAACACTTGGGGACCATGGGTATTTCACATATAAATAAACATGTAGTAATATCATGGATTCTACATTCAACTTGCAATTCAAGAGTTTGACATGTAGGTCACAAAATTCAATTCACAATTAAACTAGTTTGCAAGAACTTTGAACAAATGATGGAATTAGATCACCATTAATATCATAATTATTAATACATTCAAGATCCAACATGAAATCCATGAAATCACTCAACTTGTATTTAGAAAGAGTTTCTTTCACTCCAAGGGTGGAAGGAAACCCTTGGATGAACACTTTACATACCTTGGTCGCTAAATTCTTGAAGAATAATGGTGAACTCTTAAGCCTTGAGTTTGAAATTTGATCTCCTACAGTTTTTGTTCTTGAGTAAATTTTGAATAGGGAATGAATTTTACCTTAAAAGGGGCTTAATTTCATGTTTTGGGGGCTGACATAAGGTGGGAAACAATCCAATTACCCCTGAGGTCGCTGCTATTTAATAACTGAAAACTAATTTAGTGGCACGCAAACCAATGCACTACATTATTGGCATCAATGTGATGACCAACGTGCCGCGTCGAGTCCGCATCGGTTCACTAGAATTAGCACTGGAGCTGGGGAAAAATACTCATCGACACGATGGGTGATGTGGCACGTTAAGATCGCGTCAATCCACTAGTTTGAGCTTTCAAATATTTTTCAAACTAAGTCCAAAACTTCTCTAAGAACACCTACTGACATTGCTGATCATGAATTAACCTAAACATTGATATTTAAAGGTCATAAGGGTCTTGAAATAGAGTCTCCAACCTACGAAGGCTAAAATAACACTAACTATGAACACTTGGATGAAATTTTCTAAGTTTGGGACCCCTTAACAAGCTTTAAAGGTCTGAGTTAAGCTTAGGATTTTGCAGGGTCTTACAATATCTCCCTCTTGGGAGCATTCGTCCTTGAATGAGACTGACTAACTAGGAATACTGAACCACTGAACTTGTTTACTGGACATGCATGATTTCAACATGACTTCATGTCTAACATTACTGATATGCTGAAATTTCATACTAAACATGCATATCTGATGCATGAGTAAATGGCTGGGATTGCTGATAAGTTGAGTCTCTTATACTGAACATGCATATCTGATGCATGAATATCTGACTAAACGGACTCATGAATGTATGAATGGATATGCAATGGTAACTGATGCCAAGTTTATAAAGAAAATCTGAGCATAAAACTGAGTAGGTTCAAGGAAAAACAGTTACCTTAGGCTGAGTCTAAATTTGCGGAGAAGAGGTGAGGATACTTGGTCCGCATATTTGCTTCTCTTTCCCAAGTAGCTCTCTCAACGGATTGGTTCTGCCAAAGAAATTTGACTAGAGAGACCTCTTTGTTCATCAGTTTACAAATCTGGAAATCAAGGATTTCACCTGGAATCTCCTCATATGAGAGGTTGTTCTGAACGGACTATAACTATTGGGTCACCTATGCATTTCTTTAGATAGGAGACATAGAACACTGGATGGACTAAAGCTAAGCCTGAAAGCAACTCAAGCTTGTAAGCTACCTTTCTAAAATGGCTCAGAATTCGGTAAGAACCGACCTATCAGGGATTGAGCTTTCCTTCCTTGCCAAACCTCTTCACTCCTTTCATAGAAGAGATCTTCAAATACACATAATCCCCAATCTTGAACTCGAGATCCTTTCTCGACACATATGCATATGATTTCTGTTGGCTCTGAGCTATCTTAATCCTTTTCCTAATCAATTGAACTTTTTCTAAGGTATCTACTACCAAGTCAGGCCCTGCCACTATGGCTTCCCCCACTTCAAATGAACCAATGGGAGATCTATATATTCCCCCATAGAGTGCCTCAAATAGAGCCATATGAATGTTGGAATGATAGTTTTTGTTATATCCGAACTCAATCAAAGGCAAGTGGTCATCCCGACTACCTTTAAAGTCTATCGCACACGCTCGCAGTATATCCTCTGAAGTATGAATGGTCTTTTCTTCTTGACCATCTATCTGAGGGTGAAAAGCTGTACTAAGGTGGACTTGGGTATCAAGACATTTTTATAATGCCTTCCATAAATAAGAGGTGAATTGCGTACCTCTATCTGAAATTATAGATAATGGAACTCCATTCAATCTGACCAACTCTCAGACATAGAGCTTGGCAGAGTTGTCAGTTGAATAAGAGGTATGGACTGGAGGAAATGAGCTGATTTGATCATCCTGTCTGCAATGACCCAAACTGGGTCATGCTGACGACGAGTACGAGGCTAACCCATCACAAAATCCATGTTCACCTCTTTCCACTTCCAAGTGGGAATACTAACTCTTGTATAGGACCACTAGGTTTTTGGTGCTCAATTTTAACCTGTTGACATGTTAAGAACTTAGCCACAAACTCTGTAATATCTCTCTTTACCCCACTCCACCAATAAATTTCCCACAAATCACGGTACATCTTTGTATCCCCTAGATGAATAAAGCAACGTACACCATGCACTTCTGCAAGAATCCGCTATCTTAGGTCATCTATACCTAGCACACATAGTCGACCTTAACAACACAGAACACCATCTCCCACTTGGGAGAAAAACCTCTATCTTTTGATCTCTAACTGATTCTTTCAACTTAACTAGGCTCGAATACCTATCCTGCCTTTCCTTTACCTCAGAAACCAGAGATGATTCTAAACTACTCTATACCCATACATTACCTTCTGCTGAATCGACTAAGCGGATACCTAGTTGGGCAAGATAGTTAAATTCTTGAGCTAAATTCTTCCTACCATCATCCACGTAAGCAATACTACCCATAGACATCCTACTAAGGGCATCAACCACTACCTTGGCTTTACCCGAATGATATAGGACGCTTATGTTATAGTCCTTCAACAACTCCAACCATCTTTTCTGACAGAGGTTTAGGTCTTTCTAATAGAACACATATTGTAGGCTCTTATGGTCAGTGAACACATCAATGTGCACACCATACAAGTAGTGCCTCCAAATCTTTAAGGAAAAAACTACTGTTGCTAACTCAAGATCATAAGTTGGATAGTTTTTTTCATGGGGCTTAAGCTATCTAGAGGTGTAGGCTATGAACTTACCTCTCTACATCCAAACAAACCCCAACCTAACTCTAGAAGCATCACAATACATAACAAAGCCATCTGAACCATCTGGTAGAGTTAACACTGGAGCTGAGATGATTTGAGTCTTCAACTTCTGAAAACTCTTCTCGCAAAAATCTGACCACTAAAATTTAACCTTCTTCTGAGTTAATCTGGACATAGGGGATGCAATAGAAAAAAATCCCTCAACAAACCATTAGTAAAAGCAAGCTAAGACCAAGAAACTCTTAATATCTGATGGAGATAGGTCTGGGCTAGTTTTTCACTACTTCAGTCTTTTGGGGATCAACTCTAATGCCCTGACCAGAAATGATATGGCCAAGAAAAGCTACTGACCTTAGCCAAAATTCGCCTTTACTAAATTTGGCGAATAACTGATGGTTTTTGAGGGTCTGTAATACTATTCTGAGATGGTCTGCATGATCATGCTCACTGCGGGAGTAAACAAGGATATAATCTAAGAAGACTATGATGAACATGTCCAAGTACTTCTTGAACACACGGCTCATCAAGTCCATGAAAGTTGCTGGGGCATTGGTAAGACCTAAGGACATGACTAAAAATTTAAAGTGACCATACTGAGTTCTAAAAGTTATCTTTGGAATGTCACATTCTCCGACTCTGAGCTGACTATAGCCTGATCTGAGGTCTATCTTAGAAAAGTAACTAACACCCTGAAGTTGGTCAAACAAGTCATCGATTCTAGGAAGTGGATACTTGTTATTGACCGTGACTTTATTTAGCTTGCGATAGTCAATACATATTCTAAGAGAACTATCTTTCTTATGCATGAATAAAACTAGTGCGTCCTATGAGGACACACTAGGTATGATGAATCACTTATCTAGGAGATCCTTCAACTGCTCCTTTAATTCTTTGAGTTCTGCTTGATCCATTCTATATGGAAGAATAGATATGGGCTGAGTATTTGGAAGAAGGTCTATTTCGAAGTCGATTTCCCTTTTGGGAGGAACTCTGGGAAGATCTTCGGGAAACACGTCTGGGAATTCATATGCTACTAATACTAACTCAAGAGTAGGGGTTTCTAATTTAGAGTCTTGGACTCAAACGAAATGGTAAACACATCCCTTAGATATCATTTTTCTTGCCCTAAGGTACGAAATAAGCTAACCCTTAAGTGCTAAAGTACTACCTTTCCACTCCAGGATAGGGTCATTCAAAAACTGAAATTGGACAATTCTATTTCTGTAGTCGACTAAGGCATAGCATGAATAAAGCCAATCCATGCTAAGAATGACATCAAAATTGGTCATCTCTAATTCGACTAAGTCTGCTGAAGTGGCTTTTTGAAATACCATAACCAGATAGTTCCTGTATACCCGCTAGGCTATGATAGATTTACCTACTAGGGTAGAGACTTAGAAAGGCTCTACTAGGATTTCAGGACTGACTCTAAAGTCAACAGCTATGTAAAGAGTAACAAAGGATAAAGAAGCTCCTGGATCTAGCAAGGCATAAATATGCAAATGATAAACTTGTAATGTACCTGTGACCATATCAGGAGAACTTTCCTGATCTTGTCGGGACTGAAGTACATAGAGTCTATTTGGGCTTTGCCCACTGGTGGCACTGGAAGCATTACCCTGCTGATTCGGGTGATCGGACTGAGCTGAGGGATAGTTATGCTGACTCTACGAACCCACCTGAGGACACTGTCTGACTTTGTGGCCTAGCTTTCTATTTTCAAAACATACATCACTACTATCTTTATAGGTACCCTGACGGTTTCTGCCATACTTCTGGCAGAGAGAATTTGTTCGAGTACTGCTAACACTACCCTGATGTTTAAGGCCTGATGCCCTATCTCTATTGCCATCTTTGAATTTTGGCACGGGAGCACTGGATGAGGACGAAGCTGGAATTAATGATTTTAGACAGAACTGAGAAAGATTCCCACCCTCTGACTTAGGCTGAGAGAAGTTGAAACTACCTGTTCTCGTTTTCTTAACGTCCCTATCTTTCTCCCTATTCTTTGCCTTCTCTATCTGTTTAGCATGGACCATGAGTCTAGATATGTCCATCTTCTTAATCAATATTGTTGTCCTACACTCCTTGACCACACAATTAGACACGCCAGACACAAACTTACTCATCTTAGATTTGCTATCTGCTACCACATGAGAAGCGTATCTGGATAATTATGTAAACTTGAGAGAATACTCTTGTACCTTTATGTTGCCCTGCTTCAAATTTATAAATTCCAAAACCTTCACTTCCCTCAAACCTAGTGGGAAAAACCTATCCAGAAAAGCAACAACAAATTTCTCCCATTCTATAGGCCCTATATTTGTGAGCCTCTCTGCTTTCCAATGTTTGAACCATAAGTGAGCCACATCCTGCAACTGATATGCAGCTAACTTGGCACTCTCACTAGCTGTCACCCCCATAATATCTATAACCTTCTGCACCTGATCAAGAAATTCCTGTAGGTTCTCACCTGACTTTAACCCGTAAAAGGTGGAGGGTATATTTGGGTGAAGTCACAAATCTTGGTTGTAGCAGTATTGGCCACTGGGTTGGCCAGAACGAAAGCTAAATGTTCATTCTGGGCTACCATAGAATTAGCTAGGGTGGTGAAAGCTGCTCTGAATTTAGCGTGGAAGACATGTTCGTCCAGGGGATCTGCCTAAACAGGTTGAGGTGCTGATTGATTTCTAGTTCTCCTTTCGTTAGTCTTTTTGGGAGGCATGTTCTATAAATAAAAAGGAAATAATGGATTAGACTGAGAGTTTAACTTGAGCTCATTCTCACTCGCACGATATGAATACTAAAAGAAGGGAAGCTTTTCCTAAAATATCTAATAGCCTCCTGTCCATAATTGTGGAGCACTACACACCCATGCAGAAGACTCTACTAGACACGAATTTCAGACTTTCTAGGACTCTATTGAACCTTATGCTCTAAAACCAAGTTTGTAATGCCCCGATTCTGTACCCCAGATGCTACATGGTGCTCATAATCTCGAGGGACCACAAGCTAACCCATGACTAGTACCTACAACAATAATTGAATAATAATATTATATGATGCAAAAATTAGGTGGAAACTTCCCATAAGGTTTAAAACTATAAATAAATACTGAGTATTGAAAACTGAATACTGATACATCTATCTGAAATACTCTAATCTAGAAAGCCTCTACTGTCTGAACAATGAGTTGATGGGATAAGTCCCCAACTAACTCCGACTACTGAAATAAATTGAGTACTGAAATACTGGAGTAATAAATAAATCCTTGAACAATAAGGACTTACCACTAGTCTGCTATTGATGGATTGAGCTGCTAAGTATGATTAAGAGCCTGTGCGTTTGAACCTATGATATAAGACATCATAGTGCAAAAGAAAGGTATGCGTTAGTACTTTGAATGTACTTGTATGCTAGGTGAGATAGGCTGAGATGCATGGGTTCATATACATGAAAAATACTGACTGAATAACATGAGTTTAATTAAACGAGAGTACATGCATGAATACATAAACTGTAACTGAGGTCGTGATAACAAATGGTACAAAGTTCTGAATTACTCATTTATTAATATCTGAGTTTACTGATACTGTACTACTGGTAACTGAGCAATTATATCTGACAGTCCTAATTCTGTAGAACTATTCTGATTTCCATACTGAACTGAGTGACTATGTCTGATAGTCCTAATTTTTGTAGAACTGAACTAAGTTATATTGTAAAGACTGAAACTGAGACTACGAGAGGTAATCATCTAATTGACATGCCTCTTTCTAAATAGATTGGGGTCCAACCTGTAACCCCATCTGGAAGGGTATCAGTACTGTGCCATGGGTAAAGATAACTATGAGTTAACCCTCTCTGATAGAAAGCTCTTTTGTCAACCTTCGCTAGCAGGAAAACTCATATGAGATGTATCAACCCTAGTCTAGTAGGAACATATCTCAACCTATGCTGGCTACGTTGTTCTTTAATGCAGGTATTGCTACTAAAGGTCAAACCCTCTGCTGGCAGGAATGCCCCCATCCCTGGGTTCGCTCAGTGCTGAATCCTACTTCCAACTGAATAGAGACTGAACTGATTCCTAGTTCATACTAGGCTTTACTGAGCTATTACGGATTATACTGTCTAACTAAACTAAATTGAGTTCACTGAGTTCTATTGACTGACAGAACACTACTGAATTTTGTTAACTAACTGAATTTATTGCGGTCTGAACTTGATACTAAACTGGACTGAACTGATACTGAGTCTACTAAGTTTTTCCTGAGTCTTGTAACTAACTGAGAGTACTAATAATCGTGACATGACTTACATTATTCTGTAACTGACATTGACTCTAGGTAAGTAGCTAAATTATCGGGTATTAAATACCTCCAGGACTCGATAGCATGAAAAGTAAATCACTGCATGACTTTAGTAGCATCATGGTACTAGCTTGCTAATAATACATTTACTTAGACATATTCGGTCAAACACTTGTTATACATGAGCTTGTGCATGATTGATATCACACAATAACATGTTATGCTTGGACTAGTCTAATCACACAAGCATTTTGACAAACACTTGGGGAGCATTTGTATTTCACATATAAATAAACATGTAGTAATATCATGGATTCGAGATTAAACTTGAAATTCAAGAGTTTGACATGTAGTTCACAAAATTCAATTCACAATTAAACTAGTTTGCATGAACTTGGGACAAATCATGGAATTAGATCACCATTAACATCATAATCATTAATACATTCAAAATCCAACATGAAATCCATGAAATCAATTAACTTGTATTTAGAAAGAGTTTCTTGAACTCCAAGGGTGGAAGGAAACCCTTGGATGAACACTTCACATACCTTGGTTTCTAAATTCTTGAGGAATGATGGTGAAATCTTAAGCCTTGAGTTTGAAATTTGATCTCTTTGGGTTTTTGGTTTTGAGTAAATTTGGAATAGTGAATGAATTTTGCCTCTAAAGAGATTAATTTTGTGTTTTGGGGGCTGACATAAGGTGGAAAAAGACCCAATTACCCCTAAGGACACGACTTTTTAATGACTAAAAACTGATTTAGCAATGCGCAGAATGACGCGCCGCATCATTGGCATCGATGCGATGACCAACACAACGTATCGAGTCTGTGTTGGTTCACTCGAATTAGCAGTGGGATCTTAGGAAAAATACTCATTGACACGATGGGTGACGCGGAGCATTGAGATTGCATTGATCCAATGGTTTGAGATTTTGAATGTGTTTCAAATGAAGTTTGAAAAATCCAAAACTTGTCCGAAAACACCTACTGACACTACTAATCATGAATTAACCTAAAAATTGATATTTAAAGGTCATGAAATAGAGTCACCAACCTACGAAGGCTAAAATAACACTAAGTATGAATACTTAGCTAAAATTTTCTAAGTATGGGACCCCTTAACAAGCTTTAAAGGTCCAAGTTAAGCTTAGGATTTTGTAGGGTCTTACAATATCAAAAGCTTAAGGCTTCTTCACTGGTTGGATGCATTTATCTCCCCTTCAGTTTTACTACTTTTTCCTATTAAAGAAGGGTAAGTCCTCTTTACTTGCATCTTTACATTAGCGGCATCCCCTTTATAGACCCGTGAGAAATTAATTTGTAATGGCTGCTGATAAGTAGCTTTTGATAACTCAATAAGAAGCTCTTTATCTCTTAGTTCTTCATCATTCCGATTCACCCCCATGCTATCATTGTGCTACTTGATTCTATTATACTTTTTGGTTGATTAGCTGCAACAACCTTTCACTCATATCTACTTGATTGACCACCCTCATTAATTGCATGTCTCTTTCTTGAACCAAATGGTCTGCTCTATAGATCTTGATATTCCTGCATAAATTTCACTCTTTAATATCTCTGCTGTTACAACTTTCTGATTATGTATCTTTCTTTTTATGATATGATTATTATTATTATTATCTATTTTTATGGGTTGTATATTTGTGTTATGATTATTGTTTTATTGTGTCCTATAATGCCTGGACTTCACTCCCTCCTTTTTTTGCATCATCATCTGCTAAACTTCAAAAGAGTTGCCAATGTTGACCCCCTATTTTTTAGGAGAAAAAGCTTTGTTACTAAGGTAACTTGATGGATTCCTCTCTACCATGAATCTTCTGCTGATAGGATTCCATCTCTTCACCTCCCCTTTCTATCTTTCACTTGTTCTAGTTTTGTCGTTTGTCTTAGGACTCTCTTTGTTCACTCACCTTTCTCAATCTTTTCTTGTTTAATTGGTCTTCTAAGTTTAGGATAAAGATTCCTACATTCCTCCTTATTATGACCCTGATGTTTACACTCCTTTCATTATATAGAAAAGAAATATATTAGATTTTGATTCTCTCCACTAGAGATTATTTGTCTGTGCCACCACTAACCTCTAACTCTACTAGTCTGAATCTCCTTTGATAAATTAACCTAAACTTTCACACGTTCACAACTAGGCCTTATCTTAATAATTCTATCCATTTCTAATTAAACTAGACTACCCACATCAACCGTAAATGAGAATAAGGATTCTTTAACAAAGAAGGTAGGGAATAATTTAAAAATTAAATTGAAGCCACATGTGTGGTTTCTTTGTCAACTTCAAATTTTATATCATATATCAGCGGTCTTATTTGATTGGCAATTCCATCTCTTTTCATAATAGAATAAACTTTCTTAGAAAGTATGTTCACATAATCCTTAATAAGCTTACATCTGATGAGGACATGCTAGTTTCTCAACATCCTAATTTTACTATCTCTCTTGATATTATATTGCTTTGGAATTTGAATTCAGAGTTCTTCAATCTCAGTCTATCCATATGAAAATTTTCCAATTATTGCATACTAAATATTTTTATATCATATTCAACTATTGGACCTCCTCTTCAGACCAAGTTACTCAAGGAATTCCATTGTTATAAGAGAGACTTTTAATAAGAATTGCACTTTTCTACATTGTGTCTTCATTACCTTGCAAATTGATAGTAATAGATTTTATAAGATCTGTATATTTTAGCATCTCTATTCGATCATCATTTATATTAGCTGTATTAATACCATCTTCGCTAGTCAAATCATTAGACATCGTCACTGTTATGGGCTCACCTTTCTTGAATCATTTAGTGGTTGTTTTGGTAGGGTTTTTAGAGTGGTATAGGATAGGGACTGGTGATGTAATGGAGACCTGACCAGTTACCAAAGGTGGCTGGTAATTGGCTGATATGGACATCAATACTACTAGAATTTAAATTTTCAAGGTTTGTTCATGAGGGAAAAGAGAGAGAATAGAGCATTATCGTTATGTTCAAAAATTCTCTTGCCTAAGGAGATCTAGTTTTAGTCTATGGAGGATTACAGTAAGATCTTCACTGGTGTTACAAAGGCTATGGAAGGCAATTTAGGAGGATTTTCTATAAGAGTTTAAAGTATTGAAAAGGTAGACTAGAAGGAGAGAAATTTGAGTGTGATCTTCATGAGAATTATAGATAATGTTGTTTAGGAAATTGCTGAAGAGAAATTTGTAGCAACAACATGGAAGAAGTTGGAAGATTTCTATTCTAGGAAATCGCTGACAAATCGCCTTTACCTAGAAAAGAGGTTGTACAATCTTTGTATGAATAAAGGTACACTAGTTAAAACTCACCTTCGTTAGTTTAGTTCAATTATAATGGACTTAAAGAATATAGATATCAACATTGATTGTGAGGATTAGGCCTTGATCGTGTTATGTTCTTTGCCACCATCTTATGATACCTTTTGATGATATGTTGTTGCATGGGAACGACAATATCATACTAGATAATGTTAATAATGCGCTAAAATCTAAAGAGTTGAAGAAAAAAATTTTAGGTAGCAGAGCCGAGGGTGAAAATCTTTTGAGTAGGGGAAGAACACAACATAAAGACTTCAATAGGGAAAAGTCTATCATCAAATCAAAGTCTAGAGTAAGAAAGCAAAACTGTTATAAGTGCACGAAACAAGGTCACCATTGAAGAGATTTTCCTAAGCTAAAGAAGAAAAAAGAAAAACAGAATGTTGGTTACTTGGAAAATATTTTTTACGCTAGTAATGATTCTGATGACAATGACTATGTAGGGGAAGTTTGTGCTGTGACTTCTGATAATAGGCACAATTCCTAGGTTCTTGATTCTATTGCAAATTTCTATATGTGTCCACACAAGAATTGGTTTGCAACTTACAAGAAAACTAGAATGAAAACCATCATTTCTATGCGTAGATGATCCAAAAGCCATAAATCCTATGCAAATTTTTCATGTTAATCAAGTATGTAGTGTGGTATCCATTTAAACATAAATTGAGATCATAAAGGTCCCTTAACTCAAGATCAAGTTGAAAGCTTTCCTATCGTTCGAGTTTTAGTGAGCATCAAAACTTTAGTCAAGTTCAATCAATCATAGATCCTTGGATATATAGAACTGGGTGGCCTACTATATATTAAATGAAATATCTTCAAATTATCTTTCCATCGATACCAAATTTTCCTAAAACGGACACTCGAAGAGGAAGTTAGACCATTTTTAGTGTCAGCATTCCCGATTGACTGGCCACCGCATCGCGATGAGCCTTAAATTGACAATTGTCAATTTCAGTAACTCACCGCGATTTCTAGTGTGTCGCGGTGAAGCTTTGTATGGCATTTCAGTCCTGGATTTTAAATTCCAAGGTTAAATTAGACATTTACCATGGCCCCAAACCTATCTAAACACGGGATTTAATCCCCACTACACCTAAATACATACACTTTCACCAAAATTCATCAAGAACTCACCTAGGGTTTCAATTCAAAACTCGAATATCTCAAGATTCAACCGTGGGTTTTCAAAAGCGATTGAAGATTTTGAATCCCCAATCCGTAAGCTTCAAGAATTACCTATTATCTTCCAGAATTAAGGTACGCGGGGTGTTTATAAAAATCTCATGGGCATAGAAATCATGATTTTAAGAAAGAACTTTTCAAATTTATGAATACATTCATATTTTAGAAATCTTGACGGTATTATTTTGGTCTTTTGAACTTCTCCAAATTGATTTGATATTATATATACGTATGCATATGTTTTATGATTTATGAATGAATTGAGAGCATGACGCACATGAACCTCTCTTGGTATGATTTTTCCAATTTTCTTATGATATGGATTGTTTTGAATGTATCTTGAAAAGCATGATATGAAATATCTTAATTAATACTACAAATTGATTTATGGTTTTGAATTCGAAAGAGAGAGTTGTGCATATTGATAGATGTTGAAAATATTCATATAATAAAAGAGTGCATGATTTTTCCAAAAGCACATGACCACCATATGTTTGAACAATCTCAACATAGTTTTAACTTGTGTTCTCAGAACATGAAATTTTTTATATTGTTTGCATGTTTGGATGGTCTGAACTGTGTTTTAATGAAAGAATTATGCATGATGCAATATGGCTCAGAAATAGGACTTGCAAGTCTTGGTGTGATGACACCAATTTGGATTATGCCATGATAATTCAGAACAGATTTAATGCAAGTTTGAAATCAGACCTTTCAGATGTTGAAACTAGAAACATGCATGATTTAGAATAGGATAAAATTGGGCATAAAGAGAGTTTAGGTGGTTCCCCGAAGAAGACGTGAGTATTAAACAACTCATCGCCTAAAACCGTGATTTACCTAACTCAAAAGTAATATATAGATCAGAACTTACATTGACAGGTAGGTTACATGTTTTTCAAAAATGCATTCATGGGTTTTGAAAACCACTTGATGTGTAATGTTTTGCCAAGTTGCTCTCAACTATTTTATTTATATAAAAGACTTATTTTGGAATACTTTGCGTACCATTATATCTGTATTGACCCCCTTCCCTTTCCTCTCTCCAGGTTCTGAGGCTCAATTTAAGGGTTCAAAAATGCAATAGATTTGTCAGCCAGAGTTGCAGTGTTTAGTTGGTGATCCTTCTCTATTTCAGAAGGCCCTTCTTTCAGATTATGTCTCTTATTATTGTTTTGGTCTACTGGGGGCCTTGTTTCAGTTTTAAGACAATTGTCAAATTTTCATGTAGTAGAGATTTCGCAGACTGAGTCAGATGTTATTTAGATATAGCTGCACTACAATTTCCTTACTTATGTTAAAATTAGAATTTGACCATATTTCCGTAGCTGATTATGTTTCTGCATCTTCTTTATTTATATGAATGTTGTGCATGATTGCCAGATAGAAAAGGGAGTTCTGGGCCTTCATGGTTTGGGATGTCCGTCACAGCCAGGCCCTAGTTTGGGTCGTGACAGATACGGGGTGAGGCCAGTTCCTTACCGCTTTGGTATTCTGAGGATCTACTCTAATTCCATCACCGGAAACAACATGGCCAAGGAATGCTACTGATCTTAGGCAAAATTTGCACTTACTGAACTTGGCAAATAACTGATGAATCCTGAGAATCTGAAGAACAATCTTGAGATTGTCTGAATGATCATGCTCGGTGCAAGAATATACAAGAATAATATCTATAAAGACTATGACGAATATGTCTAAGTACTGCTTGAACACATGATTTATCAAGTCCACGAAAGCTACAGAGGCATTGGTAAGACCAAAGGATATGACTAGAAATTCAAAGTGACCATAACGAGTATAGAAAGCTGTCTTCAGGATGTCACGTTCTCTAACTCTGAGCTGATGATAGCCTGATCTAAGGTATATCTTGGAGAAATAACTAGCACCCTAAAGTTGGTCAAACAAGTCATCTATTCTAGGAAGCGGATACCTATTCTTGACCGTGACTTTGTTGAGCTAACGATAATCAATACACATCTTGAGAGAACCATCTTTCTTACGCACGAATAAGACTGGTGCACCCTATGAGGACATACTGGGCTTGATAAATCCCTTATCTAAGAGATCCTTTAACTGATCTTTCAGTTCCTTGATTTCCACATGTTCCATTCTATATGGAATAATAGAGATAGGCTGAGTATCTGGAAGAAGGTCTATACCGAAGTCTATTTTCCTCTAGGGAGGAATGCTTGGAAGATCTTTGGGAAAGACTTCTGAATATTCATTAACAACTGGAACTGATTCAAGGCTAGGAGATTCGACATTGGAATCTTTAACATGCACGAGATGATACATACACCCCTTAGAGATCATTCTCCTTGCTCGAAGGTAGGAAATAAGATGACCTCTAAAAGATGAAGTACTACCCTTCCACTCTAGGATGGGCTCATTCGGGAACTAAAATTTAACTATCCGGGTTTTGCAATCGACTGTGGTATAACAGGAATGAAGCTAATCCATGCTGAGAATGATATGAAAATCAGTCATCTCTAATTTGACTAAATTTGTTGATGTGGATTTCTGAAATATCATAACTAGTCAGTTCCTATATACCCACCGGGCAATGATAGTTTTACCCACTGAGCTAGAGACTGAAAATGGCTCTGCTAAATTTTTTAGACTGATTTTGAAATCGCCTATTATGTACGGAGAAACCAAAGACAAGGATGCACCTAGATCTAGCAAAGCATAAATATGAACATAGAAAATCTGTAACATACCAGTAACGACATCAGGAGAATTTTCCTGATCTTGTCGAGTCTAAAGAGCATATAGTTTATTTGTGCGTTGCCCACTAGTAGCACTGGAAGTGTCACCCTGTTGGTTCGGACGACCGGATTGAGCTGTGGAACGATTTTGCTGACCTTGATAACTGGACCGAGACAATCTCTGACTCTGTGGCCTGGCTTGCCACAACTGAAATAAACATACTACCGGCTCCACAAACACTCTGGTGGTTCTTACCACAAGTTTGACATAGGGATTAGTTTGGGCATTGCTAACACTGACCTGAGATTTAGATCCGGGTGCTCTATCTCTGAACTTAGGAGCTGGAGCACTGGCTGAAGACTGAACTGGAGATGATGACTTGGTATAAAATTAGGAATGATTTATTCCCTCTAATTTGGGCTGAGCAAAACTGAAATTGCCTGATCTTGCTCTCTTATTCTGCCTCTCCCTAGCCCTAGCCGTTTCCTCCTCTATTTGCTGAGCATGGGTCACTAGCCTGGCTAAAGTCATATCACTATTCAGCATCGCAGATCTACAGTAATTTACCATGCTATCATTCACTCCTGACACAAACTTGCTCATCTTAGCCCTGTTGTCTACAACCACATGAGGGGCATATCTGGCTAACTGAGTAAATCTGAGAGAATACTCCCTAACCATCATATTTCCCTGCCTGATATTGATAAACTCAAGAACTTTGGCCTCCCTCAGCTCTTGGAGAAAGAATCTGTCTAAGAAAGCCATAAGAAATTTCTCCCACTCTATAGGACCTACATCCTCTAACCTCTCAGACTTCTACTATTTGTACCAAGTATGTGCAACATCTTGTAACTGGTATGCTGCTAACTCAATGCTCTGAACAAAAGTAACTCCCATGATGTCAATGACCTTCTGGACTTGGTCAATGAACTCCTGAGGGTCTTCATCAAACTTAGACCCGAATAAAAATAGAGGGTTCATTCGGGTGAAGTCCCAAATTCTAGCTTCTGTGGAATTGGCCACTGGATTGGCTGGAATAACTGGTGGTCATTCATTTTGGGCAGCCACGGACTAAGCAAGTGTGGTGAATGCAACTTTAAACTCCACATGAGAAACATGCTTGCCCAAAGGGTCTTCGGGCTAAGAAACTGGATGGTTTCTTCTCTTTGGAGGTATATTCTGAAATAAGAGAAGAACGAATTAGACTGAGAGTTTAACTTAAGATTATGCTCACTAGCAAGACATGAATACTGAAAAAAGGGAAACTATTCCTAAAACATCACATATCCTCCTGTACATAAATGTGGCGCGCAACACACCCATGCATAAGACTCTACTAGATGTGGCTTTCAGACTTCCTAGGACTCTATTGAACCTTAGGCTTTGATACCAAAGTTTGTAACACCCTGATTTTTCTAAACCGGAATGCTACACGGTGCTTATGACCCTGAAGGACCGCAAGTTTACCCATAACTGATATCTGTACCTGTAAACTATATA
The DNA here is from genome assembly GCA_030864225.1 of Capsicum baccatum var. pendulum. Classification (NCBI taxonomy): domain Eukaryota; kingdom Viridiplantae; phylum Streptophyta; class Magnoliopsida; order Solanales; family Solanaceae; genus Capsicum; species Capsicum baccatum. Next base: position 199,296,224 of record CM061560.1, on the reverse strand, counting down.
ATATATATGTAATAATGCAGAAAACATGAACATATAGGCCATAAGGTTTAACTGAATAAAGGATCTATCAAAACATAACACCCGTTTGGGTGAAAAATACCCAAAACAACTGAAGTCTAAAATAAATCTGAACTAAATTTGAAATGTATCTGAACTGTATCTTAAAGCCTCAAAGTACTGACTGAATAAGGAGTTGAAGGAAGATGTCTCCAACTAACTTCGTAAAATGAAAACTAACTGAATAATAAATGAATCGAATCATATCGTCCTCGAATGAAGAGGATTTACTACAGCTATGTATAATGGAATACGAATGCTACTGATGGTCTGGAACTTGTGTCTTTGAATCTATGGTGTAACATAAAAAGAAAGCACCATAGCACAAATACGTTAGTACAGCTAGAGTACTGAGCATACGAGTAAGGTAGGCTAAATGAAAAGGGTTTACATGCATGAGCAATGCTAACTTATTGACTAATATGAACATGAGAGTTCAAACATACATACATAATTACTGGAAACATAATTACCTAATAGTGGATCTGTACGCTAATACATGATTTACTGATTTCTGACATGACTAAAACTATGGTTCTATCAACATGGGTGACTGTGTCTGACAGTCCTGGGTCTGATGGAAAAATTCGAGTTCCGTACTATAACTGAATTTGACTGTATCTTGCAGTCCTGGTATACTGATATCTAAAGAACTATCTGAGTTCTTTTACTGAGACTGAGAATGAAACTATGGGAGGTAGTTATTTAATCGACATGCCCCAATAATGTATATAGCTAAGTTGGAGTCCAATCTCTGCCCCGACTGGAAGGGTGTCAATACCGCGCCACTGGTAAAGACAGTTAGGGTGACCCTCATCTACTCAAATGAGAACGGTAGGAACCCTAAACAGACAGGTTAAGCCACCTCATCAACCCTAGTCTGACAGGTTAAGATTTCTCAACCTACGCTGGCTACGTAGTTCTAGAACACAACGATGACTGCTAAGAATCAGACCCTAAACTGGCAGGTGAGTTCCCATCATTGGGTTCACTTGGTGCTAACTTCTACTCTCATCTTAAGAGACTGAAAATGATTTAATTGACTGTACATTGACTGAGTAACTAACTTTCGTTAGCTGATGAAATAGCACTACTATCAGAGATTTTGCTGAGATCATGAGGTGTCAGAGGTTTCCTGAGTCATATGATTTACTGAGTTCTATAGATCATGGCTTGACTGAGATTATTGAGATAACGTGACTTAGATCTAGGCACACAACTATATTTTTTGGGTACGAATACCTTCAGGACTCGATGGAAGAAAACTGACACACATGACATGACTTAATCACAAGATTGGAGTTCACAATTCATAATATCATAAGTAGGGGATAATATACCACATGTAGTTTTCAACATCTTGTGCATGGTAGGGAGTGTATTGGATAAATATCATGTACATATTGTATCACTTCATTATCATAAATGCTTCATACCACAACAATAACAACAAAACAATGGCATGAAATTAATATTGAATTATATAATTAACATAAACTTGTCATGTGGATAATATGGGACCATGTAAACATGAAATTTCTAGTATTCTAAGCATTTTATCAAACACCTTGCATGCATTCTTTAAGGCATAGGTGTGTTCATTAATTTCACCATATTAAACTACCCAAATTCATGGGTTCTAACTACATGATCATAACCTTCATGAAAATTCATCAAATTAATACTCTATAGCATAAGCAACAACCACCAACATGAATATAATCATATCAGTACATAACATTTATGATTTGGTATTTAAAGATTGATTCTTGAACTCCACAGATGAAAGGAATTCGTGGATGAACACTACTCATACCTGACTCAGGGTTCTTAACGTTTTTGAACTTGAAGGTCTTGAAATCTTTTGATTATTGAAGAGGATTGGTCTTTTTTCTTGGAGATTAAATTCAGAGAGAAACCCTAGTTTTTGTTTGTGGAATAACAATAAGCAAAATGGATGAATTCGGACTCATCTGGGTATATAGACGAGTGGTAAGTGACCAAAATATCCCTATTAAAATAACCTAGAAATAAAAAAAATGTGGCATGTGATGTTCCATTAGACACTTGATGGTCCATCACTTAGCCCGTCAGACGTAGACCAGAAATGGGGTTCCCTGGATAAGAGTTGATGGCCTGGATGACGGTCCGTCACAACTTTGATGGTCCGTCAACTCATCCGTTAGTTCTTATCCAGTACGTGGCTCAACTACCTTGGCTGTGATAGTCAAAGTGGTGGTCCGTCTCTTATGTTGCGGTCAGTCAACTTGGCCGTTTTATCTGAGCATTTTTGATAGTTCCAAGTAAAACGTCCATAATTTCCTCGTCTGATGTAGGATTTGGACAAAATTGGTATCGTTGGAAAGCTAACTCAATTTTCCACGTGATAAAAAGTGAAAATCTCAAAAATACCATGTGTACAAAGATAGGTTTGCATTTCAAAGTAAGTCCTAGTATCCTTGAGATGATTTCTAGCTAGGAAAAGGCACGGGTATTACAGTATCTGACAGTCCTAAAATTGTAGAACTAAATTGAGTTCTATTACTGAGGATGGATCCGAAACTAAGACTGTGGGAAGTAGTCATTTAACTGACATGCCCCTAATAAGCTATTATAGCTGAGTTGGGGTCCAATCTGTAACCCCAATTAAAAGGGTGTCAATACTACGCCACTGGTAAGGACAAGCTATGAGTGATCCTCATCTGGCAGTGTTCCCCCAAAAAAATGATAGGACCCTTATCTAACAGTGTTAATCCACCTCATCAGCCCTCAAATGACAGTGTTGATGTCTCAACCTATGCTGGCTACATAGTTCTGGAATGCAAGGATTGTTTCTAAGAATCACACCCTCATCTGGCTGTGTGTGTTCCCCATCCTTGGGTTTACTTGGTGCTGAATCCTACTCCCATCTGAATAGACACTAAACATGATTAACTGAACTAAACTGGAATGAGTTCATTGAGTTTCTTTGACTGAAGAAATTCTACTGAGATCTGATGACTGACTGAGAGTACTGAGATTACTGGACTGATACTGAATTTACTAGATTTTCCTGAGTCACATGACAGACTGAGTTCTACTGATCATGGCTTGACTGTGAGGATCATGGGAAACTGACACTGGCTCTAGGCACACAACTAAATTTTTAGGTACAAGTACCCTCAAGACTCGATAGCATAAAACTGATAAGACTAATACTTCTTACACACATGACCAATATCAACAATTCATCATACAATAAATTAGGGATTTCATCAAGCACATGGTTATCATAATTTTTTACATAGTACTATTGCATATATTCAATTTCATAATTTCATACTCTAACATCATGAGCATTCTAACAACCATCTATAATCCACATCAATAGTATGAGAGTCATTTGAATATAAGGGTAAATCATGTATTTATCGTTTGGGTAACAATTAAGCTATACTGCATAATTTCTATTCTCTTAGGTATTTTATCAAACACCTTACATACACCACTTAGGGCATAGGAAAAATCATCAAATTAAAACACCATAACCAACAAAGTTCATAGTTTTCAACTTACATGCTAACATAGTTTCATAAAACAAATAAAGATTCCAACTTGGGAAATCATACAACAACAACCACATGAATATAATCAACCCATAACATGAATATCAAAATTCATAGTTTAAAACTTGATTCTTGGGCTTCATGGATGAAAGAAATCCATGAATGAACACTATGCATACCTTAGTTCTTGATTATACGAAGATTGACAGAGAGATTCTTGAATTTGAGTATTGAATTTAAATCCTCAATTAAAAACCCTTACTTTTTCTAGAGAGAAACTTGAGAGAGACATTATATTTTGGTTGAATTATGGCTAAATCCCGTGTTTTAGACTTATATAGGGTGGAAAATTGACTTTTTTCCCCTTAAAAATATGGACATTTAATGACTGAAAATGGGCATCGACGCGATGCATCAATGGCATCGGCGTGATAGTCGATGCATCACACTATTATCGCATCGAGTCTCAGTACTTTGACCCTGGCAACCTACAACAATTATCAACCAACGCGATTGGCGACACGGCGCACCAAAATTGCATTGGTCCACTATTTTGGGCTTCTAAACATGGTTTGAAAAATCTAAAACTTGAATGGAACCACCTATGGACCTCTATGACCATGAATTAACAAAAATACAGACCATTAAAGGACGTTAAGGTGGTAAAATAAGATTGCCAACTTTCGAAGGCCAATAATAGACTAAGCCTGGGAACTTAGTTAGAACCTTCTAAGTATGCCCTCCCCCCCTTAACAAGCATAAATTGACTGAATTAAGCTTAGGATTTTGCAATGTGTTACAATTTGAGGGATGGAAAACTTAAGGTGAGGATAAAAAAGTGTATATTTCTAGGATATACAACTAAGGTAAAATATTATAGGCTAGGGTACACAGAATAGAAGATTTCAGGGTTAATTATTAGTAAGGATATGATATTTAATGAATCTGTCTTATTGGATAGTCAAAGAGAGGAGGCAATAGCAGTAACAGATCGTGGTGTCAGTGACTGTATAGAGCTAGAAATTGAATCTCTACTAGCTTAGCCAGTTAAGTATAGAAGGTGCAAAATATTAATCAAGATGATAATGTCAATAAACCTATGCAACAACAACTATATAGAAATTCAATAGGCAAAGAGAAGAGAGTGATCAAAGGTCTACAAATATAGTTAATGAAAATCTTTTTGGATATGCAAATTTTATGAAATTTGCTTTGTTTCTTGTAGAAACCATTAATGTTCTTGAGCTCAATAGCTGTAAAGAAGATATTTCTATCTCAAAATCATATTAGTGTGTTGGTTCTATGGGTGAAAAGATTAAGTCTCTTCAAAAGAAACAACCATGAAAGCTTGTTACATTGCTAAAAGGACAAAATATAGTAGGGTAAAGATTGGAAAAAAGTAATTTGGGGCTCGAAGCACTAAGATATTAAGCAAGGTTGGTGTCCAAAGAATTTAGACAAAGGAGGGTATAGGTTATAATAAAGTGTTCTCTCCAGTGGTAAAGCATAGCTCTATCAGGGCCTTATTAGCTTTGGTGGATCTTTATAATTTAGAGATAGAATAGTTAGATAAGAAAACTGCATTCTTTCATGGTGATTTAGAAGAATAGATTTATATGAGTCAACTTGAGGGATTTTTCATTACGGGTAAGATAAATAATGTTTGATTGCTTAAGAAATATTTATATGGTTTGAAATGGTCGCGTAGGCAGTGGTATAAAAGATTTGATACATTCATGATCCAAAATATCTTTTCTCAAAGAGCATATGATAGTAGTGTGTATTACAAGAAGCTTGAAGATGGTTCCTTTGTGTATTTGAGGGGAATTAATTCTTTAAGGACACTCCTTGAAAATCGAAGGACTTGGCTATGCTTCTACTTTATCTTGTTTCTTTTAAATAACATACTTCTTTGATAGTTCTTGTTGAACTTATGTTGAAGGTGTTAACACTTCATAGGTGTTCTTGAAACAATCTTGAACTTGTGTTGAAGTGTTTGTGCAAACATACAGATTGTGTACCCGAAACAACAATAAACACTCTCATATTTAGTTTAACCAAACCTAATGCCAATTTAAGATTTGGTGTTTTGCAAAAAAAAGTACCAGTGGGATAAGGTTTGAACATTTAAATTCAGAGAACCATTAAGTGCAGACAAATGAGGTCTGCTGTCACTCCTAACAGTAACTCAAAAACACCTATATATATATATATATCTATTGAGCCTTTACTCTTTCCTCGTAATCAAGAACGTAGTCATTTATTTATTTGTTTGTTTTCGTTTGTCATCCTAGAATTTTCATCAAGAAAAACGATGGCTAAACTATCACAACTCACCTTAAAAAAGTTCCAAGCTATCTTTTGCATTTTGCTCCTTAATGAAGTGCGCCTAGTGTCTAAGCCATCACGAATGGATCATCCTAGTGTGACTACTGTGGTGGTGCCAATTGCCTATATCTCATTGCCAAGTAAGTGATTAACAATTACTATCTCTACTGCCAAAGTGCATATAGCTGCCCTCTAAAACACAAACTACTGCTACCTTAAGTGCCACTATTAAAAGACTGGAAGAGTATTCACTGAAATTATAGGCAATTCTGATTCAAACAGTTTTGCTTTCTCCAAGCCAAATAATCAAGTCTTTCAAATCAATGTTGACTGAAAAATATTAACAACTTCGTCAATGAGAACAATAATATATTTTTTATGACTAAATTAGCAACAAACCAACACCAGTCCTGCAAAATAGTGTCAACAACAACGTAGTCAATGATTAAAACAACCAACCATTATAATAGCTTAGCAGTTTCTTGCTGGTTTATCCCTTTAGCAACTCTTGTTTAGCTCAATTACTATTTCTGACAATGAAATAACTTAGAGAATATTTTTGGATGGACTCAAAAGTATGGGAATGCTAAAGGATATTCCACTTTGAGACTCTTTCTCATGTTTGTTAACATACAACTTATGGAATAGAAACAATACTCACTTCACTATTTACATCACCCTTTAAATTGTTCCAACACTGTCATAGTCGACCTTAGGGTGGTACGAGGTGGATATGCCACTTTATGATATATATATATATATATATATATATATATATATATATATATATATATATATATATATATATATATATATATATATATATATTGGTTTGTAAGTGGAAATATGAATAAAAAATGGAAGGAATTAATGGAGGGAAAAGTAAATTGTGTTTTCACTTTAAGTAAGTAAAGTTCTTCCACATTGGTAGGAGAAAGGAACTTTTTTATGCTTATATATATATATATATATATATATATATATATATATATATATATATTGAGAAATGTTCCTTAATGTGGATAGTGATGCAATAATAAGACAAGCCTCACGCCATCGTCCTCGCCCGGCTTCAGATTTAGCAAAATGTTTGAGAGATTATTTTTGGACAAAATTTATTTAAAACTTGAGAATTAGTAAAGTTTTTAATCCAAAAATTTGATAGAAACTATTTTTGTCCGTTTCCAGATGCATGTCACAACATACCTTGAAGGGACATGACCCTTCAAGGCACTGTTTGGTAATGGATACGTGACCTACGCCAGCACTTGGCTACCTGCGGATGCAGACACCAACACAGGTGTTTTGCAAAAGTTTCTAGTTTTGGTAAATTAATGACCTTTCTTCATTTTAAATAAAAAATTGAAGATTTGAGTTAATTAAAAATCCAAAGGAGGTTCACGATCGAGGGGAAAGATGTCCAAGTAATGGTGATTTTGGAATGTACCAGTTGTGTTCAAAACCATGTTAATAAGGTTTCAATAGGTATTTCTAGATACAGTACTCAAAAGAACCGACATAATACACCTAATTGATTAGAATTGAAAAAATTCTATCCCTATTCATGTGGGCCACCTATGCACACAGGTGGGGTTCGCATGTCAGTGACGATTTGAAACAATACATCTTTTCAAGAACCAATTCTTCCTATCTGAAGCTCCACCTTTAGACTATAAATACCTGAATGTTTTCTTAGGTAAAGACAAAATTTTGAAGTGAAAAATATCTTCTTCCTAAAAATCAAGTGTGATCTTCAAATCGTTGAGTGAGTTCGTAGTTCGGCAAATTTGAGGTATCACTATTTGTTGAAGTGAATTATTCCATAACCTCAGGTACTTGAGGGGAATAATTTCCTTAAGGAAGTGAATCAACGGGCTTGATTCTATCATCTCAATATTCATCTCTTTCTTATGGTTTTACTATTTTCTAAAAAGTACCTGAAACTTCATTTCGATAGTTCATAAATTATTTGAACTTGTGTTTGAAGTTGTTTGAACTTCTTTGTTTCTCTTGAAGTTGTTCTTGAACTTAGTTTTGAAGTTCTTGTTGTTAATAAAGGTTTCCATCAATCTTAAAGAATTTACTATTATCTGTATTTTGGGTTTTTGAAGATTAAAGTCTTTTTGCTTTCTACTCTGTTTGAACTTAATAGTGATTTGAAAACTTAAAAACTTCATCACGAGTTAAAGTTCATTCGATTGATGATTTTAAGAATATAAAAACTTCATCGTTAAATTAGAAAAAAGTTATTTGAAAACAACAATATATACTGTAGCTTCAAGAACGTAATTGAGTGGTTAATGTGTCAATGATAAAACAATCCATATCATTACTACTAAACTAACCCAAAATGATTTGTCCAATTTGGAATTTAATTGTGATATCACAAAGTAGATGGTTATGGAACGCCGAGATAAATAGAAAATGGAAAAGACAAGATCAAATGTTTATCCCTGAAAACCATCTTATACCAATATATAATAGGCAGAAGGAAAAGCGATTATAAGGAAATGTAGTTTAGATGCTACATATAAAAGAAAAAGATTCACTATAATAGTATAACAACAAGGAATTAAAAGAAGAAACTCCAAATCATCAATAATTTATTTTTAATATCTGCCCGTCTGCCTTAAAAATACTAACTATTTACACCAGCTCTTTTTGTATTGTACAACTTGAGATATTGTAGATGCAAATGCAGCCCTTCAACGTGAATTGCACTGAGTGCCTCAATGACAGTATAAAAAATGGAAATATTTCCTATTCACATTGTTTTATCAATGTTGTTTTAGGTAAACAATCAGTATGTTTGGAAAACCCACTTCAACACAAGTTCAAGATTATATCAAGAACACTTATGAAGTTTTTCAACACATTCAACACAAGTATAATATGGACTATCAAAGAAGTGTGTTATTTTTAAGAAATAAGATTAAAAATAATAAGAACCAATTCCTCCGAATTCACGGAGTATCCTTATGGAATTAAATCCCCTTAAGTAACCGAGGTTGTGAAATTTTTCTTCCCAGGATAAAATGGTTCACAATTCGACACTAGCGGTACCTAAAACTATCATATTCATTGAACACACTCACCAACAACTTGATTAAAATGAGTTTTTAAGAGTAGAAGAGTGTTTATTTTTCTGAAATTTTTGCTCCAAACTTGTGCAAAAAGTGGAGGTTTTTATAGCCATAAAGTGACCCTTCAGAAAGGAAGAAATGGTTCATCGAAAAGGTGTGATATTTTAGAATAGTCATGTTTATCCATTCTAAACATTGTGTCTTTTATGAACAGTCACATCAGACCGAACAATCACCCCTTTTCCGAAACAGTATGTTATTTCAGCATTTCAGTATTTCTACACTACATGCATGTACTCATTTGGATTTTTCAGATCACTTGTTTTTTCCAAATAAATTTGGTTTAAAAAATTAATCTCATCGATTGATTATTTGGAAAACCTGAATTCGAATTTGAATTCGAGCCGAGCAAGCGACGACGACGGCGGTGAGAGCACCTTTGCCTCACTATCTATGTGGAGTTGTGTTTCTTAATAAGAACACATGAACTTTTATTTCTACCACCAATGTGGAAGAAATAATAGAATTTCCTTATTATGAACACACTTTCCTTTTAGGTGTGATTTCACTTTTCCTCCACCAATTCCCTCTATTTTCCATTCACACATTCAACTGGAGCCCAACAATCCCCCAGATTAATAGGAAATGGCTATTCTTTATGAAACTTTACGAACAAGTATGTGATCAATAGGCAAAGACTAATTGCATTTGGATAAGAGGGTTTTTCTTTGAACATTCTGTAGTGAACATGCATCGAATGCACTCGATCAATTGGTAGATTTGATATCTTTGAACCGTCGATCTTTAGTACATATAGACAACACATATTACACAACCAACCTTTTACAATTTATGGTTCTCACGATTTTATTCATTTTACCCATGAACACGTCCGAGTTTTATGAGAGCGTAGAGAATAGGCCTTTACTAATATTTTCCTAGAAGTGGCTTCCACTTCACCCTTACATAGGTAATTTATAAACATTTAATCCTATAGATTAAACTATTTGGTCAAATCTACCAAGATAATCATTGAAAGACTTCACACCATTAGTCTTATCGTTCTTTACTATGAGAATGGGTTGGGTCTATACCATGAGAATGGGTTGGGTATATTGACAATGTTGAACCTATCAGACATAACTTTGTTTGATTTTCTTGAACCATGCTCTTGTGATCTCTAGTCTGCTAGGTAGAGCTACCGCAATGCTGACTTGTCCTAGGCCGTTAACCCATTCCCTTTGATGTTCTCTCAACTCCCTACCTAGATAGGCCTTTTGTAAGTGGATCTGACATATTATTCTTTGAATTTACATAGTAAATAATGATAATTCCACTAGACAGAAGTTTTCTAACGATATTATGTCTCTATATTATGTGATGAGATTTACCACTGTACATCATGCTCCTTGCCCCACCTATTACCGCTTGACTATCACAGTGCTTACTACTGGTACCTGTGGTTTTTGCCAATAATAAATATGTTCCGAGAAATTCTGGAGCCATTTTGCTTCTTCATCGGCTTCATCTAATCTGGTAAACTCAGATTCAATTGTTGAGCAAGCAATACATATCTATTTGGATAATTTCTAAGAAACTACTTCTCCACCTATAGTAAATACATATCCACTCATGGATTTTTCTTCATTTAATTTGGTGATCCAATTTGCATCACTATATCCTTCAATTATAGCAGGATATTTATTATAATACCAAACATAGTCTTGAGTGTATTTAAGATACCCCAAAACTTTTTTTATTGCAATCCAATGGGTTTTTTAGGATTATTAATGTACAAGCTCAACTTACTAATAGAAAATGATATGTCTGGCCGTGTACAATTCATGATATACATTAAACATACCAACACTCTTGCGTAGTCCAACTGTGAGTCACTTTCATCTTGATTCTTTTGAAGTGCTAACCTCACGACCAATAGAATATTGGAAATATCAAATTCCAAATACTTGAATTTGTCAAGTACCTTTTCAATGTAATAAGAATATGACAACATCAACCCTTATGGAGTTTTATGGATTCTTATTCCTAGGATCACGTCTGTAACTTCAAGGTCTTTCATATCAAAATTTCTCTCAAGAATTCATTTCATAGCATTTATGTTAGAAATGACTCTACTGATGATCAACATATCATCCACATACAAACAAATAATGACCTTGTGATTTGGAGTGACTTTAATGTAAACACATTTGTCACATTTGTTTATCTTAAACCTATTTCCCAACATAGTTTGGTCAAATTTTGCATGCCACTGTTTAGGTGCTTATTTTAGTCCATAGAGTGCCTTACAAAGTCTGCCCACCTTCTTTTCTTTATCAGGAATCACAAAACCCTTGAGCTGTTCCATGTAAATTTCTTCCTCCAATTCTCTATTTAAGAATGCTGTTTTCATATCCATTTGATGGATTTCAAGACCATATATCTCCGCTAAGGCAAATAACATTTTAATTGATGTTATCCTTGTTATAGGAGAATATATATCAAAGTAATCAAGGCCTTCTTTCCAGTTTAATCCTTTTACTTCAAGTCTTTCCTTGTATTTGTCTATAGTACCATCCACCTTTATTTTCCTTTTGAAGATCCATTTAGAACCTAAAGGTTTATTTCCTAGAGGACAATCAACCAACTCCCACGTATGGATGCCCAAGATTGATTCAATCTCACTATTGACTACCTCTTTTCAAAAGGATGAGTTTGAAGATGACTTCCCTTCTTTAAATATTTGAGGCTCATTTTCTAAGAGAAATGTTACAAAATTTGATCCAAACGAAATTGATGTTCTTTACGTTTACAATGCCTTGGATTACCATCATTATGTACATACTCACTTGATTCACCTCGAGGTCAGTTTGAATCTCCACTAGACTGTTCATGTCTAATTTTATACATATAAATGTGATCAAAGAACTCAACATTATCTGATTCAATTCCTGACATCATTATCAAGCAAACTTTTCCCGTCCCTTCAACTTTTGCAGCTGCGGAGTTTTTCGTATAGATCTTCTCTTTGCCTTGAGCCAGAGCGAATGAAGCAGACAATTCTTTATTTGCATAAATATGGTGGGTGGCACCATGTCACAACCCGAGGCTATCCCCTAATTGCGACAATGGTGCTTATGGTCACAAGTGACCACAAGCTAACCCATGAGCTGGTACCTACTGTGAACATTGAATATAATAGCACTTCTATAACGTATGCAAAAGATAAACTAATAAAATACTATAAAACTAGATATGGAAATACAAAACAAAACATGTCCGAAATAACTGATAGCAACTAATAATATTAAAATCACTGACTGACTGTTTACCTAAGTATCTAAAAGCCTCTAAACTGATTATAGAATTGATGGGACAGACCCCAACTAAGTCCAACTGATTGAACATATAAAAATACTAAAGTAACTGAAGTAACCAAATCATGTCCTTGATGTTTGAGGACTCACCATTATTGCTGCTGAGTACGTTGAGCTATCTAAGAGCGGTCGGGAAACTGAACGTCCAAACCTATGTTATAAGACAACATAGTGCTAAGAAAATTACGCAATCACAACTTTTAATATACTGGTACGTGAGATAAGAACTGACTGAAATGCATGAGATAACTTCGCATAAAATGCATGAACATGTAAAAATCTGAGAATCCAAGACCAAGTACACATGTGTTACAAAGAATATCTGTAATCTGAAAGACTAAAATATATATTGCTGAATAATTGAAAATATGTACACTTGGTCAAGCAAACCTGAGCTGAGATACACTGATTATTGACTAAAATTTTGGGAGGTATCATGTTACCGACATGCCCCAATCTGAGCTAATCGGGGTCCAATCTGTAACCCTGTTGGAAAGGTGTCAGTATTGTGCCATGTGTACTAACACTAACTATGTGGATCCACTAAATTGGTGTCCGAAAGGACTAGGGTGTTAAGCCTAAACTGACGGGTGACCCCTGAGAGGAAGTCAAGCCTAAACTAATAGGTGTCCCCTCATATACTACATTGGTTATGTAGTTCTGGAATACAGAGACTGCTACTAACGACTCTGGCTAACTGATGAAGAAGCCATCATCCCTACATTCACTTGGTGCTAAATAATACACCCATCTGAATTGACACTAGTACTGAACTAACTAAGTACTGAATATTATTTCTAATAACTAATAGTGCTCACCATCATCATAAATATCTGATAAAATAACAAGACTACTGATTCACAAAATTATTACTTAAAAATCTAAAATCATGTAAAACACACTGGTATTGGGTGTTCATAACCCGCCAACACTTAATGACCATAAATTACGACAATAATCTTTTAAAACAATAATATGGAATTATGGTTCAAACTCAAAAGCATAGACATTTCATCAAACATATGAAAATCATTAACTTGAACATTGGAATGTCTTAAACATGAGGAAATGATATGATTATATGGCTAAATTCATAAATTAGGGTTTTGACATGAAATTCACTTGAACATGACATGGGAATTGCAACACTTAAACATGATATGACTCATTCCACTTAAAAACACTTGAAAACATAACTTGTAATTGAATTAACAAGATATTCATGGATTTATTTCATCTTGAACATGTATAAACTCATAATTTAAACCAAAAGAGGGTTATTGGGCTCCATAGGTGAAAGGGACCCATGGATGAACATATTACATACCTCACTAGATGAAATCTTAAAGATTCCTTAAACTTGAATCTTCAATTCCTTGATTTCTTGGATTGGAGTTTGGAATTGTTCTTGGGGAAAGGGAGGGTTTCTTGAGAGCAATTTGTGAATAAAAAGGAAAATAATGCCCCTTGAAAGCCCCAATTTTGTGTTATGGATGAATTAGGTAAAGGTAAATGACCCAAATACCTTCAAACTGCCAAGAAAAAAAGTTGAACATAATAGGGAGGGGGCGATGCGGGCTCTGGAGTAGTGGGTTGGAGAGGGTGGCGCCTGCCTCACCCTGGTGGATTGGAGGGGGGCAACGCCTGCTTTACCCCAATAGACTGGAGTGGGCGTCACCTTCTTATCACGATGGGGATACTATTTTGGTTTTCAAAACATTCCTCTATGCTCGTTCAAAAATTTTGAAACTCACCCGAGATATATTTTGAACAACCCAAATCATGAATCAACTCAAAAATTAAAGTCCCGAGGTTGGGAAGGTTAAAAAATAAAATCATCAAAGTTTAGGGGTCTTGTAAATGACTAAGTCATCACGAATTAGTGAAAATTCCAATGGTTGGACCCTCTTAACATGCAACTATGAGATGGATCGAGCTAAGATTAATACAGGGTATTACAATATCTCCCTTTTGGGAATATTTATCCTCAAATGAGACTGGTTAGATTGAGAGTACTGCACTAAGGTAAATGGGATCACATACTGAACATGCATGCTTGGAACATGATTACACAATTGAGTCTGAAATATGATACATGAATTGAACTTATGTCATAAATGCATGTTATGACATAGGAATGGTTACATAACTAAAACTGAGTACGGAAAAGATTCAATTTAAGGAAGAATCATAACCTCAAGATGAATCTGAGTTTGCAGAGAATAGATGACGGTACTTTGTTCACATATCTATTTCTGCTTACCAAGTAGATCCCTTAATAGACTAGTTCCACCAAAGGACCTTAACCAAGGGAACTTTTTTATTCCTTAGCCTATGAATGTGACGATCAAGGATCTGAACTGGGACTTTTTCGTAGGAAAGGCTATCCTTAACACCCATATATTATTAAGGAACAACTACAATTGAATCACCCATACACTTCTTTAACAAAGATACATGAAACACGGGATGTGCCGATGCCAAATCTGCAGGCAACTTTAGCTCATAAGCTACTTTCCCAAAATGACTCAAGATACTATATGGACCAACATAGCAGGGACTGAGCTTCCCCTTATTGCGAAATATCTTCTCTCCTTTCATAGGAAATATTTTTAAATAGACCAAATCACAAACCTCAAGATCTCTTCTCCTCACATCTACATAAGATTTCTGATGGATTTGGGCTGTCTTTAGCCTCTTCTAAATTTACTGAACCTTCTCCATCGCCTGAAAAACTAAATTTGGCCCTATCACTACAGCCTCACCTACTTTAAACCAACCAATAGAAAATCTACATCTCCTTTCATAGAGAGCCTTAAATGGAGCCATCTAAAAACTGGAGTGATAATTGTTGTTGTAGGCAAAGTCAATCAAAGGTAAGTCGTCATACCAAATAAAATCAATAACCTATGCTCTCAAATTTTCCTCTAAGTTCTAAATGGTCCTCTTTGTCTGAACATCTATTTGAGGATGAAAAGCTCTACTTAGATGAACTTGGGCACCAAGACCTTTTTGAAAAGCATTCCAAATGTGAGAGGTAAACTGAGTACCTCTATCTAAAACCATTGACTACAAAAACCCATGCAATTTAAATAACTCTTTGAGATATATTCTAGCATAATCCTCAACTAAATACGATGTATGAACTGGCAAGAAATGTGCTTACTTGGTCATTCTATCCATAATAACCCATATCTAATCATGCTGACAACGCGTATGAGGAAACCCTATCATAAAATCCATGTTCACCACTTCCCACTTCTAAGTGGGGATCCTAAACTCCTTCAATGCACCACTAGGCCTTTGATGCTCAACCTTGACTTGTTGACAATTTGGGTACTTAGCCACAAACTCTGCAATATCCTTCTCGATACCACTCCACCACTAGAATTCCCAAAAATCACGGTATATCTTAGAGGCTCCTGGATGGATAGAGTATAGCACACCATGCTCTTCTGCAAGTATTCACTATCTCAAATCATCAACACATGAAATACATAACCTGCCCTGACAATGAAACACACTATCTCCCCCTTGGGAGATAACCTCTACTTTCAAATCTCTAACTCCCTCCTTCAATTTAATCAAAATAAGATCCCTATCTTGTTTTTCTTTCACTTCAGCAACTAATGAAGATTTCAAAGCATTCTAAAACCATATACTACCTTTAGATGAATCAACCAATTGAATACCTAATCTAGCAAGCTAATGAACCTCTTGAACTAACTTCTTATTATCCTTCTCAATATGAGCAACACTACCCATACAACTTACTCATATCATAATCTTTTAACAATTCAAGAAATATTCTCTTACAAAAATTTAGATCTTTCTGTGTGAACACGTACTCTAAACTCTTACGGTCAGTGAACACATCGGCATGAACCCCATAAAGAAAGTGCCTCTAAATTTTTATGGAGAAAACAACTGCTGCCAACTCAAGATCATGGGCAGGATAATTCTTCTCATAGGGTTTAAGCTGTCTAGAGGCGTAGGCTATGGTCTTACCTCTCCGCATCAATACACAATCAATACCAACTCTTGAAGCGTCACAATAAACTACAAACCCATCCGTGTCATCTGGGAAAGTCAAGATTGAAGCGAAAGTGAGTCGAGTCTTCAACTTTTGAAAACTTTTTTCGCAAAAATCTGCCACTAAAATTTGACTTTCTTTTGAGTCAGTAGATACATGGGGATACAATAGAAGAAAACCCTTTAACAAACCACCTGTAATAGCCAGCCAAACCTAAGAAACTCTGAATATCTGATGGAGAGATGGGTCTAGGCTAATTTCTCACTGATTCAGTCTTTTAAGGGTTAACTCTAATGCCATCACTGAAATAATATGGCCAAGGAAAGCTACTGATCATAGCCAAAATTCACACTTACTAAACTTGTCAAACAACTAATGAGCTCTAAGGGTTTATAACATAATCTCAGATGGACTGCATTATCATTCTCACTATGGGAATAGACAAGGATATTATCAATGAAGACTATGACAAACATGTCCAAGTAATATTTGAACACCTTATTTATTAAGTCCATGAAAGTTGCAGGGGCATTCGTTAGTCCAAAAGACATATCTAGGAATTCGAAGTGACCATATTATGTTCTGAAAGTTATCTTTGGAATGTCACATTCTCTGATACTAAGCTGATGATAGCCAGATCTGAGGTCTATCTTATAAAAATAACTGGCACCCTGAAGTTGGTCGAATAAGTCATTAATTTTGGGAAGTGGATACTTATTCTTGATGGTGAATTTGTTCAACTGACAGTAATCGATGAACATTCTGAGAGATCCATATTTATTATGCACAAACAAGACTCAAACACCCAATAGAGAAACACTAGGCCTAATGAAATACTTATCTAAGAGGTCTTTTAACTGTTCTTTCAACTACTTAAGCTCAATTAGAACCATTATTAAGGTAGAATAGAGGTAGGATAGGTATCTAGAAGGAGATCTATTTCAAAGTCAATTTCCATTACGGGAGGAACTCCAGGAAGATCTTCAGGGAAAATATCTAGAAATTACCTTATTACTAAAATTGACTAGATTCTCGAGGTCGCAGGGCTAGAGTATTTGACTTGGACAAGATGGTAATCACACCCTTTAGATATCATCTTTCTTACTTTAAGATAAGAAACAATCTGGCCCCTAAGCACTGAAGTACTACCCTTCCATTCAATGACTGGTTCATTGGGAATCTGTAACTGAACGACTCTATTATATAGTCAACTGAGGCATATCATGAGTGGATCCAATCCATGTTGATAATGACATAAAAATCAGTCATCTCTATCTCCATAAGATCAACTGAAGTGACTTTTTGAGATACTATGTCCAAAAAATTTATGTATACACGTCTGGCTATGATAGATTTACCCACAGTGGTAGAAACTAAGAAAGTTTCTGCTAAAGATTTGAGACTGACTAATACATAAGTAGTCATAAAATAAAGTGAAGCTATAGGGTCTAATAAAACATACACATGAAGGTGAAAGACTTGCAACGTACTCGTAACCACATAAGGAGAACTCTATTGATCATGCCGAGTCTGTTGAGAATACAACCTATTATGGCATTGCTCACTAGTGGCACTGGAAGTAGCACCTTTTTGAGTTGGGAGGCCTACTGGAGCTACTGAAGAAGCAGTATAGCCCTGCTGGTGATCATTTTTGCCCCTCTGTGCAACCACCATATGCTCCCGGATCCTATGGCCTGGCTTGCCACTTCAAAAACACACATTACTACCAGCCTTACACATACCTCGATGATTCCTACCATACTAACCATAAAGTGGATTAGTAAGACTACTATTCATACTACTCTGCGACTTAGAGCCTGGTGCTCTATCCTGACTGTCTTTCCTTAACTTAGGCATTGACGCTCTAGATAAAGATCGAGCTGGGGCTGAAAATTTTTGAAAAAACTAAGAAAGGTTACAACTTTTAACCTTGGTTGAGAAAATTTAAAACTACCTATTTTGGTTTGCTTATTCTCTCTCTATCTTTCTCCTTAAGCTTCTCCTTTTCAATCTGTTGAGCATGAACCATGAGTCTAGATAGGTCCATTTCCTTAATCACCATCGAAGTTTGACACTTCTTAACCACAATATCAGCTACACCAAACACAAACTTACTAATTCTAGATCTATTATCAGCCACCATCGAAGAAACATACCTCACCAACTGAGTGAACTTAAGCGAGTTCTCGTTCACGTATATATTACCCTACTTCTAATTGATGAACTCCTGCACCTTATCTTTCCTCGACTCTAAGGGAAAGAACCCGTCTAAAAAAGTTATGGCAAATACCTTCCATTCTATAGGCCCTACCTCAATCCTCGATCCTTCTTCCACTACTTAAACCAGGTGTGAGCTACATCTTACAACTGATACATAGCCAACTGTACACTATCACTTAATGTGACACCCATAACATTAGTCACCCTCTGCACTATATCCAGAAACTCCTGCAGATCCTCCTTAGACTTGGATCCCAAAAATAAAGGAGTATTTATTCGAGTGAAATCCTGAATCCTAAGTATAGCCATATATGCCACTAGATTAGTTGGGGTAACAACTTGTTGGTTGTTCTAAGCAGCTACTGAATGGGCTAAGGTAGTGAAAGTAGCCTTGAATTCGGCATGGGATACATGATCACTTAGGAGATCTTCCTGAACAAGTGGTGTGGGCTAACCCCATTTTACTTTTTGTTGTTTCTTTTGGGAGGCATGTTCTGTAAACAGAATAAAAAATGTGTTATAAAGAAGATTTAAAATAAAGCTCATACTCTTTCACATGACATGAGCACCAAAAGAACAGAAACTTTTCTAAAACAGTTCATAGCCGTTTGTCCATAAGTGTGGTGCACTTCAAATCCATGCATAAGATTCTACTCAACCTGACTTTCAAACTCCCTAGAACACTTTAAAACCTTAAGCTATGATACCAAGTTTTGTCATGACCCAAGGCTACCCCCTAGTTGCGATTATAGTGCTTACAGTCACAAGTGACCACAAGCTAACCCATGAGCTAGTGCCTGCTCTGAGTACTGAATATACTAGAACTTATATAATATATGTGTAAGATAAGATATTAAATCCTATAAAACTAGATACTAGAATACATATTAAAACATATTTGAAATATCTGATAACAACTGATAATACTGAAATGACTGACTAACTATTTAGCTAAGGGTTTGAAAGCCTCTAAACTGACTGTGGAATTGATGGGATAAACCCCCAACTAACTACAACTGTCTGAACATATAAAAATACTATAGTAACTAAATTAAGAAAATTATGTCTTCGATGGATGAGGCCTCACTACTATTGCTTCTGAGTACATTGAGCTATCTAAGAGCAATTAGGAAACTAAATGTTAGGACCTATGTTATAAAAAAAGTATGCAATCAGTGCTTTGAATGTACTAGTACGTGAGATAAGGACTAAGTTAAATGAATAAGATAGTTGAGCATAAAATTCATGAACATGTAAAAATTTGAGAATGTAAGACTAAGTATAAATATGTTACTGAGATAATCTATAATCTAAAAGATTAAAATCTGTATAACTGAATAATTAAAAATCTGTACACTTGGTCAAGCTAACCTGAAATAAGATACACTGAATACTGACTAAAACTATGGGAGGTATCATGTAACCCACATACCCCAACCTAAGTTAATCAGAGTCCAACCTGTATCCCAGTTGGAAGGGTGTCAGTACCGTGCCATAGGTACTAACACTGGTTGTGCGGATCCACTAAATTGGTGTCCTGAAGGACAAGGGTGTCAAGCCTAAACTGATGGGTGACCCATGAGAGAAAGTCCAACCTAAAATAATGGGTGACCCGTCAAATCCTATGCTGGTTACATAGTTTTGGAATACAGGGACTATTACTAACGACTCTACCTAACTGACATGTAAGACACCATCTGTGCATTTGTTTAGTGCTAAATCCTACTCCCAATTTAACTGACACTGGTATTAAACTGAACTAAGTTCAACGAAACATTATTTATGATAATTGATAGTGCTCATCATGATTATAAATATTTGAGTAAATAACAAGACTCCAGGTTTTACTAAATTATAACTTGAAAATCTAAAATGCATGGTGTCCAGTGTTCGTAGCCCGCCAGTACCGAATGATCATAAATTACGACAATAAGCTTTAAAATGATATTTTGGAATCATGGTTCAAACTCAGAAGCATAGACATTTCATCAAACACGTGAAAATTATTAACTTTAACATGGGAAAGTCTTAAACATGAGGAAACAATGTGATTACATGGCTAAATTCATAAATTAGGGGTTTGACATGAAATTCACTTAAACATGACATGGGAATTGCAACACTCAAACATGATATGACTCATTCCACTTGAAAACATAACTTGTAATTGAATTAACAAGAGACTTATGGATATTTTATCTTAAACCTGTATAAACTCATAATTTAAATCAAAAGAGAGTTTTTGGGCTCCATAGGTGAAAGGGACCCATGGATAAACATCCCATATACCTCACTAGATAAAATCTTGAAGATTCCTTGAGGATTTCTTGAAATTGAAGATTGAATTCCTTGATTTCTTGGATTAGAGTTTGGAATTCTTTTTGGGGAAAGAGAGGGTTTCTTGAGAGCAATTTGTGAATAAAAGGGCAAATAATGCCCCTTGGAAGCCCCAATTTCGTATTATGGAAGAATTAGGTAAAGGGAAATGACCTAAATACCTTTGAAGTGCAAAGAAAAATAGCTGGATAGAATAGAGAGGAGGCGATGCGGGCTATAGAGTAGTGGACTGGAGGGGGCGGTACCTACCTTATCATGATGGACTGGAGGGGGCGGCACCCACTTTACCCCGATGGACTAGAGTGGGTAGTGCCATCTTATCCAGGTGGGGCTACTTGTTTGGTTTTCCAAATATTCCCCTATGCTTGTCCAAAAATTCTAAAACTCATTTTTAGTTTAACGATGAATATTTTATGACTTCCAATTATTAACCGAATGAGCATTAACTTGTGATGAATTTTTTATTTCTTCAAATCACTTGTTAAGTTCAAATAGAGTAGAAAGCATAAAGCCTTAATATCTTGAGACCAAATACTACAAATTATGAAAATTAATTCCTTAAGATTGTTGTTTTGGGTACACAATTTGTATGTTTGCAAAACCCACTTCAACACAAGTTCAAGATTATATCAAGAATACTTATGAAGTTTTTCAACACCTTCAACACAAGTTCAATATGAACTATCAAAGAAGTGTGTTATTTTTAAGAAGTAAGATGGAATAGAATAAGAAGCAAGTCCTCTGAATTCATGGAGTGTCCTTCAAGAATTAATTCCCCTCAAGTACCCGAGGTTGTGAAATTTTTCCTCCCAGGATAAAATGATTCATAATTTGACACTAGCGGTACCCTAAACTATCGAATTCGTCGAACACACTCAGCAAAGGATTGATCACAATGAGTTTTTGAGAGTAGAAGAGTGTTTATAATTCTGAAATTTTTGTTTCAAACCTGTGGAAAAGGTGCAAGTTTTTATAGCCATAAAGTACCCCGTCGGAAAGAAAGCAATGGTTCATCAAAAAAGTGTATCATTTTAGAATAGTCATGTCTGTACATTTGAAACATTGTGTTTTTTTTTTGAATAGTCACACCTAACCGAACGGTCACCCCTTTTCCAAAATAGTATATCATTTTTTCAAAGGGTTGCGTCTCTTCTGAGGCAGCATTTCAGCATTGTTGCACTGCATGTATGCAAGTTCATGGAGAAAAATAATTTGGATTTCTTGGATAACTTGTTTTTTTCAAGTACAAAATAAATTTTGTCTAGAAAATTAATATTATCAATAGATCATTTAATAAATCCAAATTCAAAGATGAGTCGAGCGAGCGATGCTGACGGGTGTGCGAGGCACCTCTTGGTTCTTGACTCACTATCCATGTAGAATTGTGTTTCTTAATATGAACACATTAAAGTTTCTTTCTCTCACCAATGTGGGAGAATTAGTTGACTTTTCTTATTGTGAGCTCACTCTCCTTATAGGTGTGATTTCACATTCTCTCCACTAATTCTCTCCATTTTCCATTCACCCATTCAACTTGAACCAAACAATCTAAAATAAAGAAATATATAACAAGATCCCATACTTGCACAACAAAACTAGTATTGGGAAACACTACATCTATCTTCTCCAATACTGTGATAAAGGATAGGAAATGGTTCAAGGAGAAAGCTATTACTACAAGTGAGTAGGAGAAGAATGGACTATGTGTACTTTCTTGTGCCAATTCATTGGATGCATTCATTTCCACTACACTTCTACAACTTATTTTACTAGGAAAATATGTACCAATAACTTTAAATTGGATATGATTTAAGTGTTGTTAAAGTAATTGTCAAACATAGCTTACAAAGTGTTAGTCAAACATCAAGAACCGAAATGAAATTTTGGGATAAGGAAGCAAAAGCTTATATATATTATTCAGTTGAAGATAAATAATATAGGAATTGCTACATGGTGACTATTACAACTGATAGATAGGTTGATGATAAAGAGCGAGAAAGTGCATTCGACCATCTCAATAGAGCACTCACTTGGAATGTTTGGGCAGTTCACATATTATTTCTAATTTGGGAGATGCCAGAGGGAAAACCATTAATTCCTCTGAATCTTCAAGTATTATCTTTCATGAACACTTTCATCTACCAAAAGGATGGTCTTTAGGAATAAAGGTGCATAACAATATAGATCTTACAAAGACCAATTTTGATTTTAAACCATGGAAGGCTTTTATTGTCAATTTTTAAAGCTTATTGAATCCTTGTGTTTTAGAGACTAGTCCTTCAAAATGGTTTTCATAAAATTCCATGCCATCATTAATTTTTGAGCTCATCTGAATGAATTTCATAGCTCCTTTGTAATCCCTGCATTACATGAAGCATACACTACTGGAAAAAGAATGCCCTCATTCTAGTTCTGATGTTTAATCTTGATTGTGAAATAATGAATAGTGTCTTCCACTATAGTAATTTGTAATCTTTGTCTTTCAAAAAGCCAAATCTTCCTAAAATAGTTTGTCATAGTAGTTTGATATCCTAAAATTCTTCCATAATTATCTATGTTTGATTAATCTTCAAAAGGTTCCATCAAACAAATTAACCAAGTTTGATTTGTCTATTCGGTTAGTCAATCTCTCAGAAGCTTGTGGAGTATTTACTGAACTAATATTTTAACTAGTATCTTTTTTATCATAACTTAAAATTTCTCCAAGAAATCCTCTTTGGCAATGCTTTTACATGAGTTTCATACTTTATTTCTATATTTCCTATCTTTGGATTTTTATTAAAACCTTTGACTTTTGTTAATCAACTTAGGTGACAAATTGACATTCATATAAATCTAATTCACGTTGTTAAGCATATTCTCTTTATTGTGACCTATTCTCCTATCCTCTTATTCATTTGGAGTTGTCAATATAAGATTGTGGAGATGGAAATGATTCTCTTTCTTTATTTTCTACTATCTCTATTGTGCTTTTGGTCTCATGTTCCAAGTTCTATAGACATAGGTTTCACTCCTAAACCTTCTGGATCTTTTCTTTTTAATCATCCATGACTCTCTCTTATTATTTATCGATAGTGAACTATTTTCCTTTCTGCTAAAATAGACACTAATTCCTGCTAATCAGTACTATTAATCTCCTTATTATTAGTTGCAATATCAGTTGTTTTGTCAATGATTTCTACAATGTTATCAACCCTACTATGTTTCTATGACTAAATTGACCTATTATGTGTAGGCCATTTTTGATGAAAATAGGGGGCAACTTTTACCTCTTTTCTTATGAGTTCCTCTACATCACTAACATGCTTTGGTTTAGGTGGTTGTTCCACTTACGCACTCTTTTTTTTTTGAACTTCCCAACTCCACAGGCACCACTAAAGATTCATCAACCATCTCCTAATCCATTTTAACTGCATTAGTATGAGAGGATACCCCCAATCCTGGGCTAGATAACATCTTACCACTCCTAGTCGTAATAGCCATACATGATCCATCAGTCCTTGAATTCTGAATTGTATCACTTGGTAGAGTCCAATTCTATCTTTGGTTGAATACTGTGGATAATTGGCTTATCTGCTACTCCAGTTGTTTAATAATAGTTGAGTGCGAATGTACTAGTTGACTCATGGAAGATATGTCACTCTTCATAGTAGTTACCCCATAATTGGTCGCCTCAACTCCCTTTAATAGTTTCTTTGTTATGTCCTCTATGGACATTTTGCCTAAACTGGAGGCAGCATTATCACGGCTTCCAGGAGGTACATACTGTCCACTCCTATAACTTTTATTATTCCAATCTCCTTGATGGTTCTAACCTTGGTTTCCTTGATGGTCCTAATCACGCTCCTCTTTTCTCCTACGCTGCTCTACTGATGTTACACTAGACCCAGTATTGCTTGCTACCACAGAATCTCTGGTATGCTAAGCTCTACTTGTCTTATTCATTCTTTCTAATATGTCCACATCCTCAGTAAAAACGAGTTCCATAAAATCTCCTCCTGCAGCATTATCTATTATTGGCTTTCAAAGTGAGCTCAAAGCTTTGTAGAATATTTCCATCACGTATTCATCAGTCATCTTATGGTTTGGGCATTGAGTCAACTTCTTTTTAAAACTCACCCAAGTCTCATGCGAAGCTTCATTAGCCAATTGCCTAAAGTTACTAATCTCATCTCTCAAGTGTAACATTCTGGAGGGCGGAAATAACCTTTTTAGGAAAGCTCCTTTCAATTGCATCCAATTTGTTATATAATGAAGAGTCAACTCATTCAACCATATGGTTGCCTCTCCAGATAGAGACAGTAGGAATAATCTCAAGCGAATAGCATTTTGTCCCACTCCAGGATTATTAAATGACTTATAAATATTGATGAAATTTACCAAATGTAGATTTGGATCATCACCAGGTAATCCACCAAAGAGTCCATTCAAATTTAGTAGCTGGATGATAGTACTGGTGATGTTGAATTTCACCCCAGGAGCTAGTGGTGGTAGAATGATTTCCCCTGTATTTCTAGCTCCATCTAAATTGTCCTCATCATTGTCACTATAAAATTGCATAGTTTGGAGGTCTAGTCTTTCTTTGAATGGACGATTTTGATTTACAGGTGCAAGTACTCCCATTGTAAG
Source organism: Capsicum baccatum var. pendulum (assembly GCA_030864225.1). NCBI lineage: Eukaryota > Viridiplantae > Streptophyta > Magnoliopsida > Solanales > Solanaceae > Capsicum > Capsicum baccatum. The sequence goes on along the minus strand of CM061560.1, from coordinate 199,270,615 downwards.
CCTCCTATTAGCTGGGTCAATTAAATCATCTATCCCGGGTCCTCTTTATCCGAATTTGGTACCCTACTGGGATTATCTATATTCTGTTGATTTAACTGATCCCTGCCAAGGCGGCTAGTCTTTCTGCTTCTTGTGGGTCTGCTATTCTACCGATCAACTTAGATTTTAGATGTACTGGTAATAATGGTTCACCTGAACTCCATGTACTTGGCATACACACTAACTACCCTGTAGAGAACAAAACCAACAAATAAAAGTAAAACTAGGAAGCTTACTATAAGTCAATTATCACAGGTATACTTAATTTGAAACCGTATTCTCCGGCAACGGTGCCAAAATTTGATATGCCCAAATTACACCTCTCTTATGAGAGAGTAAGCGATTGTTGTCAAATATATAACCCAACTAGATTGGGTTCGAATACCGCAGGGAATAAGGCTTCACTCAAGTCTATTTGTTATTAAAATGATTGATAGTTAATGGTTTTCTTTAATTGGGTGTTTTATCAATCAAATGATAATTAAAGTTTCGTCTTGCTTCAAAACTCAAAGCTAAAATTTCAATGGTTTAAATCAATGATAGAGAGAAACTAGGGCTGTGATCACAATCATTATTAACCCCTCATTGAATGATAGTTGTAGTACTGGATTCTCATGACTTGTGGAAAACACCAAATTATCTGTTTCGACAGTCTATCTAAGTGTTTCTCAACCTACCTAGATGTTGAACTCCCTAATTCTCTGGAACTTAGGAAAATATTCTATTCATACTGATTTTATCTCGAGTTGATCAATCTTGTTACAATATTAATCATTAGATGAGAACTTAACCTTCCCAATTCTTCATTGATAATTTGCTACCTTCAGTTCATTTCTCAGTCGAACAAATAAACATAAGGCGGGATCTATTGTTTGCAACCAATAGATAACTATCATTATAAAGGAATTATCAAGATGTCCCCACAATCACTCAAACCCTAACAAACTATTAAATCCATGGAGGAATAATCATAGATCCCAAAACCCCAGTTGTGGGTTTTAGTTGCACATGATATATAAAGAGATATCAATAATTGTATTCATCATTCAAAGCAATTAAACTTACAAAAAATGAAGTCTGAGGTTGGTTTTCTTTCAAATTTAAGAAAAAGTTCCCACAACCCAATCACAGAGTTGAAAATTGAATTCTAAGTTAAGAGGCCAAAAAAGAAGAGAACTAGCCTTTCGAATGAGTTCTAGCTACTGAATGAAACCCTACAAGCCACTATTTATATCCGTAATTTAAGAAAAATTCAAAATTAAAAAATCAGCCTTTTCTCCTTTAGTTGACAACATGTCTGATAGCTTATCACAAAGCTGATAGCTTATCAGAGAATATCGTCAGACCTTCTTAAGTGTGATGCCAAATATAATGGCTTATCAGGAATTTGACGACTAATCAGAAAATGTCATCAGAACTACTTTATTTTTCTTGTGTTTTTCTTCAGTGTATCGACATGTCTGACAGCTTATCATAGATCTGATAACTTATCAGACATGTAGTCAAACATGTCTCCATTTTCTTGTTCTCTGCCTCAACGTGACTATACGTCTGACGACTTATCAGAGATTTGATAGCTTATCAGGCCATGTCGTCAGGTGAAGTTTTCAACTCTGATGTAGCTTTCATATATTTCCATGCATCCTAACTTTCCTACAAAATCACATGAAATATGATAAAAACAACAGTAGCTACTTAAAAACTTACAATTATTTCAAGTTAAAAGTCTTAAATGTGCTAATAGAAGGCTAGCACATCACTCATGTTTCTCTACATTTTCTGTAAGATGTTTTTCAACATCTATCTATGTGACCCCCTCATGATTGACAGCAAGGCTAGGCTATTTCCCATATGTATCTACTTTTGCTAACTTTCTATTTTCTTAAGGTATCTCCTATACTTTTTCTAAACTTTATACTATCTCACCTGCTTTTGTTGACATACCTTTTACTACCTCATTGATTTTTCCAAATGAGGTTTCTAACCAGGGTTTGCAATATTAACTCTATGTTGTTTTAGGATCATTGTTCTCTTGAAAAGTCTCTATGTTTTCTGGCGTATCAAATGAATTTGTAATTTGAACTTCTGAAACCTAGTTGAGGGTTTTAACTTGACGTGTCATACCTCCATTTGGGGTAAAAACTCACATGCCCTTTCGAATATTCCATTTTTGTTTTGTATAATAAGTCTGATGTCTCTCCCCCCTTTGAAAGAAACCTTTTCAACCGTGTCTTCTATGTTTGAGACTTCTTCTTGGATCTGGTTGGGAGGTCCTAATCATGAGCATTCTTTCTATTCCTGGATTTTCTCTAGATTATCAACCTCTTTTTTTGACTTCTCTATTTTTATGTTGCTCAAAATACTCAGAATCTTTATAGCCTTGAAGTTTTCAAGTTTTACAATATTTTGGCATGTAGTCATATCAAACTTTTATCCATGTTGAGGTTATTTCCCCTATACTTTGCTCTAGATTCCAAAGTTGGTAAATTTGGAAAATTTCTTCAATAGTATTTCTACTTTGACTTTGGCATTGATGAAGTCCACACGCATTTAAATAAAGAAAAAAACTAGGATTTGAAAATCAAGTGGCAAAAATAAGTTTTAGCCAAGTGTTATTTTGGTTCGTAAAATAAAGATTTGGTACAAAAGTTGTAGCCACGTTCTATTTTGTCTCATTAAATAAGGACTTGGTATAAAAGTTATAGCTAAGTCCTATTTTGGTTCAGGAAATTAAGATTTGAGAAAAATGAAAATTATCTAGTATCCAACTTTTCCTATAAATGTGACACATCATTTCCTCATTTGAAATACATACCAAAAAAAATATAACCAATAAGTAGTTGTGGATAGCATCTCGTAGAGAGTGTTAGAAAATAATGTTTTAGAAAAAATAGAGTGTGTGAGTGGTATTATAGTGAGGTGAGAAAATGAAAAGAGGGTTATTTCATTTGAGTGTGTAGTGGTTCATGGAGTATTTACTTGGACCTACAAAGCGTACATTCCTCATTATAGTGGATTATTTTGCTCCTCCCATGCCCGTGGGTCTTTTTTCTTATTCAAAAGGGTTTTCATGTTAAAATTCTTTGTATCCTTGTTAATCCTTTTTTTATTACTGTGTCACATTGGTACATTGTTATTCAGTTGTTATTACCACAAATATTATTTCCATCCCGGAGTTTATCCCCAATAACTGATATCAGAGCAAAGGTTCTGCTCATTCATGAAAATAATTTTTGCGGTTGGTAGTACTATACTTGGTAAAAATAAAATTTATAAATTATGAGGTAGAAAAATTCAATGGTGATAGTGGTTTCTCAACATGATAGAGAAGGATGAAGGATTTACCCATCCTATAAGGATTACACAAGTCACTAAACGACAAATCCAAAAAGCTTGAATTTATAAAAATAGAGGATTAAGAAGAAATAGATGAAAAGGCTGTTAGTGTAATCAAGTTGCGCTTAATAGATGGTGTGATCAATAACATCATCGATGAATATAGTGCATCCGATATTTTGACAAGGTTAGAGATACAATACATGACCAAAACATTGACAAAATAAGTTGTACCTAAAGAAGCAATTGTATGCCCTACATATTGGTGAAGGTACAACGTTTTTGTCATATTAAGTGTGTTGAATGGACTAGTCACACAGTTGGTTAACCTTGGGGTAAAGATCAAGGAGGAAGATAAAGTCATCATGCTCTTGAACTAGTTGCCATTTTTTTATGATACTTTGGTAACACCATTTTGCATGTTAACGACTCAATTGAGCTGAAGAATGTCACATCAACTCTTCTACTCAATGAGAAGATGAGAAAAAATCCAGAAAATCATGGTCAAAATCTTATCTGAAAAAGTAGAGATAGGAGTCGCCAATGGAGTTCAAGTAACTATAGTAGATCCAGAGGTCGTGTAAAGTCCAAGGTCAGATCAAAATCAAGAGATAGAAATTGCTAGAATTGCGATCAACCGAGTCACTTCAAAAGAGATTATCCAAATCTATAAAGGGGTAAAGGTAAAAGTAGTGTCTAGAATAATGATGACAACACAACTGCCACCGTGCAAAATAATGATAATTTAATTCTCTTCATAAATGAAGAAGATAAGTACATGTATTTGGAAGGTACAAAGTCAAAATAGGTGGTTGATATAGCAACATCTTACCATGTTACAATACTGTAAGGAATCTTTTCTGCAAATATGTAGCAAAAAATTTCAGCACTATGAAAATGGGTAACACAAGTTACTCAAATATTGTGGGGATTAGAGAACAAGACTAATGTTGGGTGCACATTGGTTATGAAAAATGAGCACTATGTACTTGTTTTGCTGTTGAACTTGAGCTTGAGAATTGCTTTGGACAGAGATAGGTACAAAAACTATTTTGTAAATAAAAATGGAGACTCACCAAGCAAGCATTGGTGATTGCAAAAGAAGTTTCTAGTGGCACATTGTACATGACAAATACAAAAATATGCTGAGGTAAATTAATTGCAACTAGAGAAAAGATTTCAATTGATTTGTGGCATAGAAGAATGGGTTATATGAGTGAGAAAGGATTGAAGATTCTTACTAAGAAATCACTCATCTCTTTTGCCAAAAGGTACAATGACAAAATCATGTGACTACTGCTTGTTTGGCTAGAAACATAGAGTCTCATTTTAGATAAGAACTGAAAGAAAATTGAATATATTTAATATGGTATATTCGAATTTTTTCAGTCCAAGGGAGGTAGAATTAATGGGTGGTAACAAATGTTTTGTTACTTTTACTAATGATGCTTTACAGAAATTATGGGTTTATATCTTGAAAACCAAAGATCAAGTGTTTTAACTATTTCAGAAGTTTCATCTTTTGGTGAAAAAAGAGATGGTTCTAATGCTAAAGTGTCTCTATGCTGACAATGGGGGTGAGTACACTTCAAGAGACCTCAAAGAGTATTGTTCAAGTCATGGGTCAGACATGAGAAGACAGTTCCTAGAACTCCACAACACAATGGTATAGCTAAGTGGATAAATCACACAATTATTGAGAAGGTGATAAGTATTCATTGAATGTCTAAGCTTCCTAAGTCATTCAAGGATAAAACAGTTTAGACAGCCTTTTATATGATCAATTGTAGTTCATCAGTTCTATTGGAGTTTGACATTCCAGAGAGACTTTTGACCAATAAAGAGATGTCCTACTCACATATGAAGATGTTCAGTTGTAGACATTTTTTATATTTACCAAAGGATAAGAGAACAAAATTGGATGATAAATTAGTTGCCTTCATATTCATAGATTATAAAGCTGAAGTGTTCGGGTACAGATTATAGTATCTTATAAAGAAGAAGATCATCAAAAGTAGAAATGTAGTCTTTCGATAAATAAAGTTAGAATTGTTGATGATATGTCAGCAAAGGTCAAAAACTAGAATTGCGTATTCCCTAACCTATTCTACTTCTAACTATCCTAGAAGTCCAAGAAGTATAACCGATGAGGTTGACAAGTAGGGGAAGAAACCTAATATGATTTTTGAGAAAGAAGAGCAACTTGGTGCTCATACCAAGAAAGTGGAGTAGATTAATTAGTATGAAGAATAATCTGAATCTTTGAAGAGATCTGAGAGGGAAAGGGTAGAGTCATCTAAGTACCTTTCCTCAGAGTGTCCTCATCAATGATGAAGGACAACCAAAAAGTCTTAAGGAGGTGTTTTCCCATTTAGAGAAGATCCAGTAGATGAAAGCCATGCAAGAAAAGATAGAATCTTTCCTAAAAAATATAACATACAAGTTGGTTGAACTTTTAAAGGATAAAAGACCGCTTAAGTGCAAGTGAGTATTTAAACTCAAGAAAGATAGAAATTCCCAACTAGTTAGATATAAAGATTGATTGGTGGTAAAAGGTTTCACACACAAGAAAGGTATTAATTTTGACAAAAATACCTCACCTATTGTCAAAATAACTTCTATTCAAATCATTTTTAGCTTAGCAACTAGCTTCAATGTCGAAGTGAAGTAGTTAGACGTGAAAATTGCATTTCTTCATGGAGATTTTAAAGAGGAGATCTATATGGAGTAGCCAGAAGGATTTAAAGTATCTGAAAAGAGCACATGGTGCGTAAACTGAATAAGAGTATCTATGGGTTGAAGCAAGAACCAAGGCAGTGGTACAAGAATTTTTACTCATTCATGCAAAGTCAAGCTTACACAAAGACCTATTCTGATCTACGTGTATACTTCAAAAGATTTTCTGACAAAAAACTTTATTATACTGTTGTTGTATGTGGATGACATGTTTATTGTAGGACATGACAAGAAGCTGATTGTCAAGCTTAAGGGAGATTTTTCCAAGTCATTTTATATGAAAGACTTGTGCCTGTCATACAAAATTTTAGAGATGAAAATTATTTGAGAGAGAGCATGCAAAAAGTTTTGGCTATCTCAAGGTAATTGCATTGAACATGTACATTAATGCTTTGACATGAAGAGTAATAAATCCATTAGAACAACTCTTGTTGGTCATTTGAAAATAAGCAAGCATATGTGTCTTACAGCTAAGTAGGAGAAAGTTAGCATGACCAAAGTTCCTTAATCTTCAACGATTTGTTGTTTGATGTATGGAATGGTATGTACCAAACCAAATAGTGCTCATGTAGTTGGTGTTGTTAGCAGCGTCCCTAAAATCTTAAAATAAAACACTAGGACATATTCAAGTAGATACTTTGGTACTTGAGAGGTACCATTGGAGACTATTTGTGTTTTAGAGGATCTAAGCCAATCTTGAAGGGCTATACCAATGTTGATATGGCAGGTGACCTTGATAATCAATAATACACTAGTGGATATTTTTTCAGTGGGAGGTGTATTGTAGCTGTAGAGGTTATAGAAGTGTGTTGCACTATCTATAACTAAAGCAGAGTATATTGCAACTACTAAAGTTGTCAAGGAGATGGTATGATTAAACAGTTCCTTCAAGAGCTCAGCTTGCATCAAGAGGAGTGTGGTGTCCATTGTGATAGTCAAAGTGCAATGGACTTGATAAAAACACCATGTATCATGAAAATACAAAGAATATTAATGTGAGATATCACTGCATTTGAGAAAAGATAGAGGATGGATCTATGCAGCTCAAGAAGTCCTTACAAGTGAGAATCCCTCAGGTATACTTACCAATGTGGTACCAAGAGAAAATTTCAAGTTATTCAAGGAACTTGTCAATATACAGTCAAACTAGAAGCCCACTGAATCGGCCTGCTAACCATTGATTTTTGTGAGACCCTGTCAACTTATAACAAATTTATTTTTGGTCCTCCCATATGCGTACCACTAATGTTTGACTTGAAATATGATTAAAAATGTTATAAGGGTTGATAAAGCTCAAACTACACCTCTCTAATGAGAATATAAGTGATCGTTGTCAATATAAAACCCAACTTGGTTGGGGTCGAATCCCATAGGGAATATGGTGTGAACTTAAGTCATTTGTGATTTAATCAATTGGTAGTTGGAGGTTTTCCTGAAATGGGAGTTTTAAGTTTAGAATGTAATTGTTGGTCGCTTTAACTTAAGTGTTCGTAATCAAGAGTTTATGTAAAACCAGAATTATGTTCACTAGGGGTTTTGGTACTTGACAGATACTAATAGTAGTTCACGATTCTCATAGTAGATAGGACAACAAGTTATATTTATCGAAGTTATGCCTAAATGTCTCTCGATCTACTAAATCATTTAATTACTTAATCCTCTCGGGCTTAGGAAATTTATATTCATGACCAGATTTTACCTCAGGTTAATCAACTTTGTTACATCGTAAATTATTAAATAGAAATTTTTGTTGCTTCTAAGTCCCTGTTAATAATTCACTTCCCACTATATTTGATTTCTTTCTCAAAAAAATCAAAGTAGGTGTTATCTATTGTTTGCAACCAATACACAATAATTAAAACCTTATAATTATCAAGAAGTCCTGCTACCATATGAATCTTGAACACTTAAAATCTTATCAATACTTAACCCTATATCCCATAATTTAGGTTAAAGAAATTTAGCCACGGATGATGTAATAATAAAAAAAAACTAGACGAATTCATGCTTTAAGAGATAAAATTACCACAAGATGAATAATGACTAGTGAATTGCAAATTAGTTCACAATAGAAATCTCAAAGTAATGACTAAAATCTCTTTAAAGTAATTGCTTTTTCAAGCCAAGAAATTCGAGAGAGAAAATACCAAAATACGTGTCTCTAAACTCAAGGTTTGGAACTCTGAAGAAAACCCTAAACAAGGCATTGAATAGTTCACCCTAATTATGAAAATAAAATAATAAAATTTCAGAAATTCCTCGGATTAGGTGACGCCATTTTTGATAGCCTATCAGGAGGCTGACGACTTATCACAAATGTCATCAATATTTTTTATGCTTTTGGTACTTGCTGCCTAACGCTAACGTCAATGGTGATGCCCTATCAGCTCCTTGATGACCTATCATAAATGTCATGAAGGATTTTCCTCATCTATCATGTTTTTCCTTAGGCTGATGGCAATCTTGATGACTTATTAGTTCTTTGACGTCCTATAACAAAATATCGTCACAGCTTTCAACTTAGTCCAATTCTATGCCTACTGCTGACGATGAAGCTAATATCTTATCACAGGGCTGATGACTCATCACAAATGTCGTCAGCCATACTTCGCCTTTATTTACTTCTGATTTCAGCTCATTTGCTTCCATTCTTGTTGGTTCTCTAGTATCTTAGCTTCAACTGCAAAATCAAACATATAGCAATCAAAAACAACAAAAGTTTCTTAAGACTTCGCAATTATTCTTAGTTAAAAGCCTCAAATGTGTTAGCATTAGCTCACACATCAACACCCTCAACTTAAAATAATTGTTTGTCCTTAAGAGCACAACTAAGAGAATATAAAGAACATTTGGAAGTCAATCATCCATATCATCTCAAAACACTTTCACCATCTCCAAAGTCTGTCAATTTATGTACAATGAAGAACACCAATGCAACACATAGGAATCAAGATATGGCATCAATTCAACTGTAACAACCATGCATAGACCAGTATTACACTACCCGAACAAGTTAGTAACTAGCAATGTAACTAGTGTACCCTCACAACAAAGAAATCCCCATCATCTCATATCATGAATTATATATGTAACCATGGGGACAATCTAAACACTCACTATCAAAACTAAGTTCCAGTTAGTGTATGCCAAGTACCATAGTCTTGCCCTTATTTTCATTACCCAGATCTTCAGATAGGTCAGCTAGGATCACTATAGGACTTCTCTTAGGCTTGTAATGTAGGCTAGGAGCTGGTATGATACTCAATGGTATTTAAAGTGACTAAGCCTCCTTGAGACTACACTAGCTTTTTGGGGTTTCACTCATTAGCCTTTTCCTCTCTTTTCTTTTCTTGATCACACTTATTTAGGCTGGGTGCAGTCTTTTCTCAATTAATTATTCTTTTTCACAATTTTTTTCTTATACTTTTCCTCTGGACCCAGTTTTTTATTCTTTTCTTTATGCTATCTTTCTTCATACTCATTCTATTTCACACACCCTTATGATAGCCACCCTTAAATTAGGCCATTTGCCTAAGTCAAACTGCACAGTGTCCAAGGAGTACCGGGGAAAAAATAGGTTCATTATGATCTAAATGAGAAGGTGATAGGTGTCATACAAAGAAATAGGCTAATTAGGCTCAAAATAGGGATCAAGGAATATGATACTCATAGGGAAGGTCATTTAGGCTAAAGTGAGCTAATATTAAAACGTTCTATGATCCTTTCCTAACCCCTATCCTTCAACCTAGGTAAGACTAACTGGGCAAGTTCTGGCTTTAGCATATAGAGGGAACTGAGTAACATCTCACACACACACTTGGCGCATAGGTATATCGCACTCGACTACTTATTCAGTTTATGCAGCTGTTTAGCAATGATTATTATGTTACTAGAAATAATGCCATACAAAGATGCCCGATGGTCACACTTAGATCCAAATCACTAAATTTAAAGTAGTAGACCACTTGAAGAGGTGTACAAAAATCACAAATACAATTTAACTGCCTCAAGTACAAGTATTTCTCCTAGTTGACTACAAAATTTTACAACAACTAATTTACCCTACACCCTCAACTTAAAATCAAAGAAAATCTAAACTAAGGGTTAGAGTATTCCTGGAATAGATCAACCTCAAGGGTCATAGGTTCTTGACCCTTCTGTCGTATGTCCATCAGGAGCCTCTCTCTATTTTGGTGCAGCTGGTCTATCAGTCTCTAAAGGCCTACTAGTTGAGGCATCTGCGGCTCTCACTCGGATGGCTGCCTCCCATCTTTCATTGTCCAATAAGGACTCAATTCTTTCCTTTTTTATCTCCTCCTTTTTAGACCTCTTTCATTCCCTCTTTTCTGCTTTTCTTTCTTTATCACTGTCAGGCCTTTCTCTCTTTTCTTTTCCTTTCTTCTCACCTTTCTTCTTCTTTTTATTCACTGGCTTCTCCGTGATATCAAGCATCGGGATTTCTCTCTCAGACTCCTCAGCTACTGGATCTACTGACACCATAAAGTGGTGCTATTATAGCTTTCCAACCTCTGCCTTTAATTTTTATAGGTCTAATCTAAATAATTCCATCTCTGAAGCTGACCTCTCTCTCGACTGTGCATTGAAACAGTTCTCTAATTCATCAATCCGGCCGGACAGAACCTTATAAGGATCAAGTACAACCTTAACTCTTTTGTAAATTATAGCTGTGAATTGCTTGGTGAACAGTTTAAGATGATCCTCGCACCACTTGGACTGCTTTGCTACTCTCCTAAAATACATAGGGTTGAAGGTAAATTCTATTGTAGGCACTGCAGCTGGAGAAATTGTCTCAGTTTTGGGAATTGATGATTTTGCCATTGTTTCGAATGTTGGAGGTACAACTTTAGAATCAGGCACCTCTGCATTAGGTGCTGAACTAGTAACTGTAACAGTGGATCAGTTGGAGTCTCTACGCCCCTGTCAAGCATTAGCCTTGCCTGGTTTTCCTCATTTTTAATTAGATTGTGGGTCTTCTTGGCAAAGAGTTCTTCTTCTAACCCTACAATCTTTGGCATATTTTCTGCCCTACACAACCTTATAATTAAACAAGGGAAGGGATATGCTGTATCAGACCTCGACACCCAAATTTTTATCTCTTCAGCGATAATCTCTCCACAATTTAATTTGAGGTTAGACACAAAACTTGAGACTAATATTGCTCTGTCATCCTCGAGTATATTATCACCATCTGTGGGCATCAACCACGTAAGTACAGTACCCTACCAAAATCTTGCCTCTGAAGTTAGGGAGGCCTTGAAGATCATTTTACTCAGATTTGTTAGCCATTTCGATTCTTTATTTGCTATGAGTGTGTCTAACCAATTACTCTAATTTTCCTGATGCTTCAAACGAGCATAGAAAGTAGGTGAAGTGGCCTGAGGAGTGAAGTTTGGGCCATGAAGGAACCTGTTAATTGTTGCTTCAGAAACATCCACCATTACGCCCCGCACCAGGAGTTTATCTAATAAAGGTTGGTCAGCTATTTTCTCTCCTTCTCTACACATGTTTTCCAAGTGAGATTGGTAGTTTGCATAGAACTCCCTAACTAGTGTAGGGCAAAATGAATTTTGCTCCTCATATAGTCCATCCCAAATCATAGCCATGAAATTTTTTCTCTACCTACGGGTACCTGCTCAACCCTATAGTGATGATTCTATTCTCCTCAAAGATTGGACTCTTGACAGCTCTTCTGTTGGTTCGGTGAAGCCTATCAAAGAAGATTTTCTGAGATTTAGGAATGTACCATCTAGTGCCATCTCAGACTTTTGGATTCTCACATTTGACCGTAGTTCCCTAAATTGGAGAGTCTTCATCATCTTGTGGCTCAGCAGAAGGGGACTTAGTTGATGGTCCCTCAGACTCATGCCCCTTGGAATCAGGATGATCAAAATTATTCTCTTCAGATTCAGCATGTTCAGACTCTCATTGCTTAGAGATTGTCTGCTCAAAAGCTGTATGCTTGGATGTTGTTGGCTCAGTGTCACTTTCTTCACTCTCGTCCACCTCAACTGGAAGGGGCGGTGGAGTCTTTTTAGTGATTTTTTCTTTTTTTTCTTCCTGAGCAGAGGCTCTTACTCTTCATAATTAGAGTCTTTATTGAAGATTCTCCGAGGTACACTTCCCTTGGTCACTTTCATTGTTGATTTTGAGTTCTTTCCTTTGGGTTTCATTTCAAGACCTGCACAAGAGAAAAACCATTAGTTGACCCTCAAGAGTATAAACACAAACAAATTGATCATTGAAATTCCACACCCTTTGAAAGGGTTTAGTAATACTTCAGGTCCTAGGTGTGATGATATTTCTGATAAGCTGTCATAGATATGATAGCTTATCACGAATGTCGTTAGCCCTAAACAAAACCAACAAAATTCTTATCAACTTCTGATGACATTTATAACAAGCCGTCATAGTTATGATGGCTTATCACGAATGTCGTCAGCTGTAAACAGAACCCCAACTTGATTTTAACTCAATTTTTTTGGTCCTATTTTTTTTTAAAATCCACACGATTTTTATTTTTGAGCTGAACTTTTAAACGTTAAGCTTGCACAGCAAACCCTAGTTCCAATTTTTAGCCATTTTTGCAAGCTGAACTTGGTTCAAGCTTTATGGGAACTTGGGTTTTCATCAATTTATCCCTTACCACTTGAAAATAAAGGCTAGTTTTTGAGCATACCTAATGGGAGCCTTCAATGTGGTTACACGGGCAAGAGGAAATAAAGAGCGGTTCTTGATTTTGATTGCAACCCCACACATACAACGAAACTTTCTTTTGTTTTAGTTGGAGAGACTTTGAAAAAGGAAGAAAATAAACCAAAGATGGAAAGAGAATAAATTAAAGGAAATAAAAAATAAGCGGGAAGGTGGAAAGGCCAAGCTGTGGGCTGGGTCGAGTCTTTTTTAATTTGGCCCACAGTTTCAGCTAATGTTGGGCTTTTTGTGATGACATTTCTGATTAGCCATCCCAATTTTGATAGCTTATCACAAATATCGTCAGCCTTAATAGAAATTTCCTTAGAGCTGCTGTTTCTGACAACAAAGATGATGGCTTATCACAATTGTGATAGCCCATCAAAAATGCCGTCAGGAGCACTTGGCTGGATATATTGATTCCATCTTCTTTGAACTAGAACCTAACTACAAAAATAAATTATTTGTTTGAATATAAACATTTTGGGTTGCTTCCCCTTTACCATCTTCATACAATATGTCCACGATTAAGAAAACACTTAACTCTTTTGCCGGTGTCATAGATGAGTGTATTTTTAAACTTGCTTCCTTGTCATTTAACCTGAACTTTATCTCATTCAGTTCCATATCCACTATGACGCTCCCAGTTACAAGGAATGGTCTACCCAAAATTATGGGCACTTCAAAGTCCACCTCATAGTCCAGGACAATAAAATCAGCAGGAAGAATAAAGTCATCCACCTTTACTAATACATCATATAATATACCCACTGGCCGCTTTACATACCTATTTACTATCACCAATGACATGTTTGTTTGGGTAGGATCCCCTAAACCCAGTTTCTTGTACACATCGAGTGGTATTAGGTTTATACTGGCTCCCAAATCGCATAGTGCTTTTGGAAAATTCAGGGACCCAATAGTACACGGGATGTTAAACTCTCCCAGATCTGCCTTTTTCTGCACTATAGACTTTGTAGAGATAGAGCCACAATGAAAGAGATTGTCCTCCGGATCATGGCTAACCTACCATTTTTTAATCATAGGGTCTTTCATGAACTTCGCGGATCCTGGAATTTGCTCAAGTGCCTTAACCAAAGGCACATTTATTGTTAATTGTTTGAGCATTGCTATAAATTTACTGAATTTTGCATCATCAACCTTTTTCTTCAACCGCCAAGGAAAGGGATGTGGTGGTCTTGGAATATTTTTAAGTACTACCTCCTTCTCCTTCTCTTTGTTTTTTTCTGGAGCATCATCAGAATTATCCAGCTGCTCAGACTCCACTGGAGCACTTTCTTCCAGTTCATCATCAACTACCTCATCACTTACAGGTTTACCCATAGAAAGGCCAGGTAATATCTTACCACTTATAGTGGTAATAGCCATGCATGAGCCACCATTTTGCAGATTTTGGACTGTATCACTTGGTAACATTCTGCTCTTCGTCTGGTTGAATGCTGTATAGATTTGGCTCATCTGCTGCTCCAACTATTTGATTGCGGTAGAGTGTAAGTGTACCAACTGACTGATGGATATCAGATCGGTCTTCATGGTGGTCACACCAGAGTTGGTAGCTTCCAATCCCATCAACAACTTAGCCATAATGTCCTCCATGGACATTTTTCAGAACTTGTTGAAGCAGCCTCACGATTTCCAGGAGGAACATATAGATCGATCCTCTCATTGTTATTCCTCCAATTTCATTGCTCCCAATATATATAACCAGGCTTATCATAGTAATTTTGACCTTGATTCCCTTAACTATTGCCTCTGAAACCCCTCTGATTATTAACATAGTTATTCTATTCATCTGCATCAGCCTCAGTTCTATCCTTAGATCCCACAGCTTTCACCTTTTCAATTTTAGCTGATAGCAGGTGCTTGGTTAGTAATTCCATCTGTGTTTTAAGGTGAGCCATGTCTTGGTCAACTCCTCTTTTGTTTTGCGTTGTTTCATAGTTATACCTATAGAAGCAGTAGGGCGGGCCACCACAGAGTCTCTGGTATGCCATGCCTGACTCTGTTTGGTCATTTGGTCTAGTATCACTGAAGCCTCTGGGAATGTAAGATCAACAAACAAACCAACAACAACATTATCTACAATTGGATTTGTAACAGAGTTAAGAGCCTTGTACAAAGTCTCCATCAAATATTTGGCCATCATGTTGTGGTTCAGACACTGTGTCAGCTTTTTCTTGAATCTTTCCCAGGTTTCATGCAAAGCTTCCCAGGTTTCATGCAAACCTTTCTAGGAAAGCTCCTTTCAACTACCTCTAGTTAGTTATAGAATCAAGTGTTAGCTCATTTAGCCACAATCTGGCCTCCCTAGACAGAGACAATAGAAACAATCTCAACCGAGTAGCATTCTGTCCCACTCTTGAGTTATCAAAATATTTACAGATGGTGACAAAATTCACCGGATGCAAGTTCGGGTCATCCCAAGGAAGGCCACAAAATAACCCCTTCAGATTTAAGAGTTGAATCATAGTACTCATAATGTTGAATTTTTCCCGAGGTGACAATGGTGGAGGAATAATTGTACCCATTGCACCTTCTCCATCCATTCCATCACCATCATCATTGAGATCATACTAGACCGTTTGGTACTCTTGCCTTTCTCAGAATGGACGATTCCAGTACATTACGTCGTACTGGTGCATCTATTTGCTCTGCATGCCTTGGGTTTCAAGTATTCAACAACTCCTCGTCTCCAAAATCTTCGTCCTCAAAATTTGGATATCGTGCTTGTTGCCCAACATTTTGCACATTCACCTGTTCTATAGCTAAGCCTGCCAATCTATCAGCCTCTTACTATTCTGCCATTCTTCCAATTCGTTGTGGTTCTGGATTAGGTGGTAATAATGGTTCTCCAAAACTTTTGGTTCTTAGCATGCACTATAAAGATACTGCAAATAAACAAAAATAACAAATAAATGTAAAATTAGGAAACTTGACTAACAGTTAATTAGCACACACAAACTTTAGTTTTCAACCGTATTCCCCGGCAATGGCGCCATTTTTGATAACTCTCAAACTACACCTCTCTAATAAGAATATAAGCGATAGTTGTAAATATAAAACTCAATTTGGTTAGGGTTGAATCTCACAGGGAATATTGTGTGAACTTAAGTCGTTTGCGATTTAATCAACTGGTAGTTGGAGGTTTCCTGAAATGGGGATTTTAAGTTTAGCAAGTAATTGTTGGTCACTTTAACTTAAGTCTTCGTAATCAAGAGTTTATGGAAAACTAGAATTATGTTCACTAGGCGTTTTGGTACTTGACAAATGCTAATATTAGTTCAAGATTCTCACAGTAGATAGGACAACAAGTTATCTTTATCGAAGTTATACCTAAATGTCTCTCGACCTACTTAAGCATTTAATTACCTAATCCTTATGTTCATGACTAGATTTTACCTCAGGTTAATCAACCTTGTTACATCGTCAATTAATAAATGGAAGTTTTTGTTTCTTCCAATTCCTTGTTAATAATTAACTTTCCACTATATTTGATTTCTTTCTCAAGAAAATCAAAGCAAGTGTTATCTATTGTTTGCAACCAATAGACAATAATAAAAACCTCAGAATTATCAAGAAGTACTACTACCTTTGGAATCTTAAATACTTAGCATCTTATCAAGACTTAACCCTAGATTCCATAATTCAGGTTAAAGGAATTTAGCCATGCATGATGTAATTATTGAAACTTCTAGATGAATTAATGCTTTGAAAGAGAAACTTACCACAAGATGAATAATAACTAGTGAATCGCAGATTAGATCACAATAGAAATCCCAAAATAATGACTAAAATCTCTTTAAAGTACTTGTTTTTTCAAGCCAAGAAATTCGAGTGAGAAAATATCAAAATACGTTTCTCTAAACTCAAGGTTCGGAACTCTGAAGAAAACTCTAAAAAAGGATTTAAATAGTTCACCCTAATTATGGAAATAAAATAATAAAATTCAGAAATTCCTCGGATTAGGTGACACCATTTGTGATAGCCTATCAGGAGGCTGACAACTTATCACAAATGTTGTCAGCTTCCTTTATGATTTTGGTACTCGCTTGTTAACGTTGACGACAATGGTGAAGCCCTATCATCTCCTTGACAATCTATCACAAATGTTGTCAAGGCTTTTTCTCAGCTCATATGTTCTGCTTTTGGCTGATGGCAATCTTGATGAATTATTAGCTCCTTGAAGTCCTATCACAAAATGTCATCACAGCTTTCAACTTAGGACAATTCTCTATCTACTGCTAATGATGAAGCTGATAGCTTATGACAGGGCTGACGACTTATCACAAATGTCGTCAGCCATACTTCGCTTTTATTTACTTCAGATTTAGCTCATTTTCTTCCATTCTTGTTGTTTCTCTAGCATCTTAGCTTCTAATGCAAAATCAAACATAATTAAATAAAAAACTACAAAATTTGCTTAAGACTTTGCAATTATTCTTAGTTAAAAGCCTCAAATGTGTTAGCATTAGCTCACACATCAAGGGTATTTTGGGAAAGTTTCAAAAATTTTAGAAGGGGTTTAGGGTTATTTTGGAATCGTGAGGCAGTAAGCCTCCGTAATAGTAGTGTGCCACGCCACTTAGCCTTTGCGGTAAAGACGTGGCATAGAGGCTAAACTCTACGATAGAAGCATGCTACACTGCTATGTTAAATTTACCTAGTTTTTAGTTTTTTTCACTTAGGGTGAGGGTTTTTTGGTCCTTTAATCCCTTGTATGACTTTTAAACACCCAATTGGCCTTTTTATTCAGTTAAATAAGATCAAACACATTATTTTTCTCTTTAACTCTAAAGTAGAGAAATTTCAAGGGTTTTATAGAGAATTCATCATCTGGGCTCCAAACTTTATTTTTGTTCAAATTTCTTTATATTTCAGGCATGTTTCTCTTTCCTTAACTTGAAATTTACACTGTGTCATTAAATTATTGAATATTCATGTGATTTGAATTGATGGATTTGAAATTGGATAGAGGGATTTTGGTTGTTTTCACTTGAATTATTTGTTTAATGTTTTAAATAGATTATTTATGTTTTTATTAATGGTTTTGGGACTGAATTGGTGCATTATTTTGGAATGGAGGACATAGGTTTCCCCTAATTTATGGAATTTTGGCTTCGTAATGGCATTAACCTCAATCCACATTGTAAACTTTATTTTTAATCTGGATATTTGCATAATTTTACTTGTCTTTTGAAAACATTGCATTATGTTATAGGATAAATTGATAAAAATAAATTTAGATAGCGTTGATGATCATGGAATAGATTTTTAATGAAACTTGAGAGTCAAATGGTTAAATGGTTATGGTTTGGCGTAATTGAATTACCTCACAAGCATATTGGTAAGACGATACCAAGTTGGTAAATGCCTTAATGAAAGACTCCTGGGTTACTAGTTGGTTTATATGCAACTATTTTAATTTGTGCTTAGATAGAATTTTGTAGCTCATCGTGAAGGTGTAGGTCCCAGGGTTATCAACACTAGAAACCATGTTTACCGGTGTTTAGGGTCCATGTGACCATGTGCTTGGTGCACACTTTATATTTTGGGAGGGCTATAACCTTGGTGTCTTTTGTCTTTCCTTGATTTTCCTCATTTCGTGCGGCTAACATGCATTGGGGCCCTTCCAGTATGAGAGCCGGAACCATATATCCCGTGGGTGCCTTTAGGACGGAGAGAGCTGCATAGTTCAATTTAATACTTTAAACTCTCATGTTCATGACCCTTATCCTTATCCCGGCATCATATAAATATATATGAATGTGGTGCATATGGTTTATGAATGGATTTTGGTAATTGCATTATTTTAACAATATCCCATGAGTTACATGCCAGTACTCGCCTCACTGATTGTCTTTAGATGCTGCATCATTTTATGATGTAGGTTTGGAGGACTTTTTTTTTGCTCCTATGAACGTTATGTGGTTGAGTACTTCTGTTGATAAGTTGTCAAGTACTGAGCCACCATTCTTTGGAAGACTTGATCATTTTATTGGTTTCTTCATTTTCTTAGTTCTTTTAGATTATATTTGTCATAGTCGATGGCATGTACGGACTTAGTTGTTATTCTAGTTTTATAGGCTTTTGTGGACAAGAGTGGGTTGGTTTCTTATTAATTATCTATACTTACAATTATTTTGGTTGGCTTCCATTGTTTACTTTTATGGTTTTCTTAAGGTAAGGCTAATAGGGGTGGTCTCCGACATTTGGTGGTCTTGAGATAACCATCATGGCCAGACCCTAGTTTGGGTCGTGACACCTTTAAAGTAAAGACGCACTAAAATTCTCAACATTTTGAGATTCTTGGATAACATCTTAGTCTGACTCGCTTGGGTAACCCCCTAAAACTTTTTCACAAATCTAGTACATCATTGGACCCTTTCGCTACTAGAGTTATATGAACATACAATACAGAAAGGTCATAATTCAAACCCTTTACATAAAGACGAATCCTCTCTTCCTCAGAAGTCAATAGTTGTGTAGCATAGAGAGACACGGTATGGAACTGGGCCTCATAGCCCACAATTGACATGTCACCCTAGTCCAATGCTAGAAACTCCTTCTTTTATGATTTAAGAGGGACCATGGCACATATTTTCGTAAGAACAAAGTTTTGAACTTCTCTTCAAATCAATGGAGGCAAAATTAGTGACCGATATTCAACATATTCTCTGCACCATTGCTTAGCATCCTTCTCCAATAGAAAACTTACAAACTTTACTCTATGTTTCTTCATAATCCCCATATTATGTAACCTCTCATAGAAATCAATGATGAACCCAAGGCATCTACAAACTCGGTAGCTTAAAATGTTGGAGATTTTATCTTCACAAATTTTGTTAGTAGTTCATGTTCTACACCAGCCATCACCGAACCCAACACCGGATGAGGAAAAACAATGATCCTTGAAGAGTCATCCATTCTAGGAGTCATGGTGTCAGTAGGATGAATAATTGCATCCTAATAAGTCAGTACCGTGGGTATAGATCCAGTCCCAGCCAACCTACTTAGAAAAGCTAACACCTGCTAAACAATATCAGTGGACATAGGGGTTATCCTGTAACCTTAGCTTGAGATGCTACCTCGGGCTTCACACCCTTTTCCTTTACTGCTTCTATCTCCTCTAAATGATCTAGAGGTGGGAGAGGTAATGCTGACCTATAAAGATTTTTACCAGATACTGCTTGACCACCGCCCCAAGAGAGGGTAGCTCATTCTCTCTTTATTTAACAACCCAAAAATAGGGGTCATGATGGCACTTACGTGGCAAACCTTGACAAGTAATCCTATCACACAAATTGATACAAAAGGTAAAAAGACAGAAATAACCCTAAGTCAAGGATTCTAGAAAGAAGCCAAAGAATATAATATAATATGAAAGAGGAAACCATAACCAAAGATATTAAACCAACTCCCAAAACCCTGTGTCAATAGTGTAATAAATACTAATACAATCCATGAGTCAAATACATTAGAATATCTAATTGGAATAATATCTATCTCTGAATATTAGTAAAGACATAAACTAATACAGAAAGATAGAAGTTGACCTAAGACAAATGAAAGTCCAACCTCTCCCATGAAAAACTGTGAAGGCACCCAAAATCAAGCCACGTGAGATGCTCCCGCACCAAAATCTGTACCAAAAAGGCACAATGGATGTGAGCACAGTACACTTGTACTTTTGTAGGTATCGTAGGCTAGCCGAGAAAAGTAGAAAATAAAAGATACAAAATACACACTAAGGGTGTTGCTCCCTACGCACATGCAAGTGTGCGTGAACGTACAAGTAGTATAAAGACTTAGACAGTCAGATATCATTCCCACGAGGACTAATAAACAACAAATTTAGTCAAATTTTAGTTTGAGACAAATTGGTATTATGTGCTTGAGAGTATCTTGATGATTGTAAATTTATGAATAAAAATATAAATTATTAAACAAGAAATAACTACTGGTGACTAGAGCAAAGCAAGAAACGGTTGTAATCAATAATGATAATGATTCCAGGATTGAGGTATTTTAAACAATCATACAAGTCTTTATTCTTATCACAGTCTAATTGGTTATCGGGTTGTTGATTCGCTAGGTTTATGCAACATCTTTGTCTCCCGACCTCAAATCTTCTGTCTATTGAATATTTTATCTATAACTCCCACAGAGATATAACAATTCTTCTAAATCATAAAGTTATCTTCTTGAAGTTGAACTAAGCAAGGCTTCTAGGTATATCCCTATCCTTGATGCTAATTTAAATCCCTTATTTTATAAAAAGATAAGAACCTTGCTCCCTAATTTCTTCGATCTATCCTACGATTCTCCTCCCAGATGCACATAGATATATAGATTTATTCGAATGGTGTTCACTCATTCAAATAGTAAGTGCAAGAAATTCAGAACAACCTAGATGATAATCCAAAAAGAAACTATGAATGAGAATTTAAACAAACCGGGAAAGTTCTAGTCATTCCCATACATGCAGAATATGAAAAATTACTCACACACTCGGTGCATGCTAAGAATCAAGTCCGATCCTTAAGGTCTTTGATTTTTTCACTTTATCAAATTCAATATTAAGTCAATCAAATCAACTACACCTATTGAGATTTCACCTAAAAAACAAACAAACAATTTCCAACACGTATATTCCTCCAAGGTTGCAATTGGGGTCTTACTACTTTCTCAGTTTCTAAAGATGCACTCTCCTTAAGACAGTCCTCATCCATACATCATAGAGGAAAGCACTAACTAAGATGATTTCATAACAAAATTTTCCAAAAATCGCACACCAAATTACTGTAATTTGAAATTGCACCACAAAGGGTAAAAATAAAATACTAACACCAACATAAACAAATAAAAATAATTCTTGCCAAAAAAGGGCAATACTTGTCAACTTACAAATTTATCAAAACATCCAAAAATACAAAACGAATAAAAATTATTTGTTCATCTAACCAAGCCAACACAACATAGTAAAATAGAAGAGACAAAGAAGAAGATGAAGATCGAACACCCCACACTTAAGTCGACCACTGTCCTAGTGCTAGCAAAAAGGGCATGGCAGCGTAATAATCCCTGCTTAGTCAAATGTTACCATGGTAAGCACATCATCAACTTCAACATCATTGTCATCACCAACATCATCACCGGAGTCATCATTATTATCAAACTGTTCTTCTTTGTCGTACTCATCATCAGAACATGCCATATGACTCTCCTTATCTGTCGGGATATTATTATCCACCAGCTCATCGAACTCATCACCTATCCGTAACATGGTCTTTGCATGACACCCTTACGGATGATCCAACTCTACATCATAGATAATCTGTTGGGTGACTGCTCACCTAGACGCCCTTAATAGCAACTTGGTAAACCCATACATCTGGATCATAATCTTATCATTCAAAGCATGACACTCGAGCATAGTAAAATTTTTCCCATGAGAAACTGGCCCTTTTACGCGAGAAATGTCATGTGGCCTGTCATCGACAGGCGGTAAATAATTAGCATCTTCTTCTGGTACCCCCTATTGCCTCAAATATCTAATCAGCAATCCGAGAAGATAATTGAACCTATATTTAAATCCACATCCTTACACATAAAGGCAAAAATTAGGCGAATTCTATCGCGGATCATTTCCATCATATGTGTCCCATGAATCAAGCAGGAGTAAATAATTCTGGCCCATAAATGGGCCTCTCTATTTATATGAGCAAAAGAAAGTGAACTATGCATAACTACCTCCTTATGGAAAATCCACCTCACCATTGATCGAGTACCACAAAAGAGGTAACGTATTTACTGATAAGGGGGTGTGTCTATTATCCTCTTCAGAACCTCAGAATCTACATAGGGTGCAGGTACAACTAACATCACATTAACTGTGTCCACTATGAAAGTGATTATCCGACCACGCACTTCAACTTCCAAATCTTTGGGTTCTAGTTGGTGTAAAATTCCCTGACCAAACTAAAATTACATTACCCTGGCTACTCGAAAAGAAACCACATATGTTGAGCCTTAATATTTCTAACCATTGAAGGATACTCCTTCATCAAAGTCCTCCAGTTGATGAAATAGTCAGCGAAGTATTTGAATTCCTTGTGTTGCGAGTACCACTTTCTACCAGCTTTAGCAACAACTTTTATTCCTATTCTGCGATGCTACCTAGGAACTTATGGAGCTACTGGTACTCTATGTGCTCATCTACTTCTCTTTTGTGCAGACCTCGATGTCTCTGCTATGCTCTTTACCTTGATAGACATATTACCTGATCTGCACAACAACCCATAAGAATATAAAACAAGCACCTTCGACACTAGCTACCACTAAGTGTGAATGTCACCCCACACTTAGTTGCTAGTATAAGGTGCTGCAAAAATTACATGTACTCGGGTACTCAGACTTCCCCTTTTATTTCAGAAGTCCATGGTCAGTTATCCAACATTACTCATTCAACATCTATTAATTTCAAGAAAGTGACAAAGAAAATTATTTCATTATGACATCTTATAGTTCATCTATACAGAAACTACCTTAACTCAAAGTGCAGGGCATCATGTCAATTAAAGTAAACTCATAAGAGCCCATATTTAGTCACCAACGTACGTCACCTATTCAAATGCTCCATACTACTTAAGTGCAACCCCATACTTAATCTATATCATGTAGTAAATCTAGAAATCCTAATTTGTTGACAGTAAAGACATAGTTCATCAAAACACATCATTAGAAAGTTAAGTTACATCTCGACCCTAGGAGTTACCATATCAATTAAGTCATTATTTAAATTTCAGAATACCAATGCTTCCCAAATGAACAATGCATCAAACCAACAACAACAACATATCACCATCACCTCCTAACATTCCCACGCAATTTTAACAACTACTATTAAGAGTAAATTCAATTTAGGGAAGCAAAATCCCTTGGGATTGAAATTTCAAATCAACTAAGTGTAATGCCTCAATTTTCTAAAATCAGAATGCCACAAAATGTTCATGATCCCAAAGGACCACAAGTTAACCCTCTACTGATATCTGTACCTAAGACTGCATAATATAATATAAAAAATATGAAAAATTGGCAAAAATTTGCCATAAAGTTCAAAACATCTAAAATACTCAATCTAAGAACGGAATACTAATACATCCATCTAAAAATCCTCTAACTGTCTGATCTATGGAATTGATGGGACATGTCCCCAACTAACTCCCCACTGAAAAAATTGAACCTAATATAAAATTGAAATAGGAGTCATCCTCGAATAAAGAGGACTCACTACTACGTTTACTACTACTGATTGAGTCGGGACTGCTATGGGTGCTCTGGATCTCACGTTTCTGAACCTATGGTATAAGAGACCATAGCGCAAGAGAAAAGTATGCGTCAGTACTTTGAATATATTGGTATACTAGATAAGGTAAGGCTGATTCAAGGGCTTATGCATGAACATTACTTAACTGAATAACATGAGAATACCAAATAAGGATGTATGCATGAATGCACAAACTATAAACTGAGATCGTAGTAATACTAATGCTAAATTCTGAAATACGGGTTTCTGAATACTGACTTACTGATGACTGAGTCTAGTAGTACTGATATCTGAGTTCACTAACTTGGGGATACTAAGTAACTGAGTCTACTGATATTGATGTCTAAGATTACTAATACTGATACTGAGTTACCATATCTGAGATCAAGCCTATATAATGGGTGACCCCTGAGTTTACTGCTGATAGTGTTTGATACTTGGTTAACTGAATATGATATCAAGTCTAAACAATGGGCGATCTCTGAATCTACTGATGATAATATCTGATGCTTGATTAACTAAATATGAGATCAAGACTAAATAACGGGTGTTCTTTAAGAATTTGAGATCAAGCCTATATAACGGGTGACCTCTGAGAGTTAGTCAAGCCTAGTATAATGGGTGACTCCTCAACTGAGTTCTATTATTGAGACTAAAGCTAAAATCAAAACCATGGGAGGCAGTCATCTGACCGACATGCACCTTTTATCTAGTTGGGGTCCAACCTGTAACCCTAGTTAGAAGGGTGCCAATACCGTTCCATAGGTAAAGACACTTCTATCTGAACCTAGGATGCCAAGCCTAATATAACGGGTGACACCTGGTTGGATCCAAGCCTATTATAATTGGTAAATTCGCGGAGGTAGTCAAATCTAATATGATGGGTGACTCATTATCTTGTGCTGACCATGCAGTTCTGGAGT
Organism: Capsicum baccatum var. pendulum; assembly: GCA_030864225.1. Taxonomy (NCBI): domain Eukaryota; kingdom Viridiplantae; phylum Streptophyta; class Magnoliopsida; order Solanales; family Solanaceae; genus Capsicum; species Capsicum baccatum. Next base: position 199,245,523 of record CM061560.1, on the reverse strand, counting down.
GCAGCAATTATTATTAATGACTCTGCCTAAATTAATGGTGAAACCGTGATCCTTGCCCCCGCTCGGTACTGAATCCTACTCCTAGCTGAATAGACACTGAACTGATTCTTAGATCGTACTAGACTTAGCTGAATCTGTTACTGATTATCTTACTTGACTGGTCTAACTAAGTTCACTTAGTTTCGTTGACTGACGAAATACTACTAAGGTTTGAACTGAATACTGAACTTGATTAGACTGAATACTAAGATTGCTGAGTTTTCTTAATTTCTGTCACTAACTGAGATATACTGATCATAACACGAATGAGAGTATCTTGAGACTGACTTGGCTCTAGACAAGCAGCTAAGTTTTCAGGTATTAAATACCCCCAGGACTCGATAGTATAAATAAATAAGACATGACAATAGACTATCATTCGCTACATAACCAATGAATCATCATTTTGAACACTAGGGAATCTTAAACATGTAATTGTAAAGGGAAGCACGCTATTGTCTCATAACACATCCAACAAGGAATTCACATGAATAGGAATACATGCAACATATCAAAATTCGTTCATTTAGGCCTTTTAACAAATATTTAGCATGAACTAGTTGACATATGCTTGGGAATAACATACTTCATGTTGCAATGACACTATTTTCTTCACATAAGAAATTTATTAAACACGTGGGAGGCACCCTTTGTCCATACAACATTCAATACACTAAATTAACATAATTACACAATTCAACATGTTTCTTGAAGGGACTTTATCATGAACATCACATAACCAACACATACTATGGTCAATACTTGCATCTTTATGATCACAACATGAACTAAAACTTAATATTAACATGGGCTTCAACTTCAAACCACATAAGTCATGAAAAACTCATAAAAATAAAATCTTGAATTTAAAAATGGATTCTTAGACTTTATGGGTGGAAGGAACCCAAGAATCAACATCCAACATACCTTGCTATATGATTCTTGAAAGATTCACGAAGGAATTTCCTTGATTTTGAACCTTCAATAGAAACCCTTATTCTTGTTCTTGAGGAAAATTGAGAGAAAACCTTATATTTTAGGTGAAAATATGTTTAATCTCATGTTAAGGAAGCTTATATAGGGGTGGGATTGACCAAATTCCCCTTCGAAACATGAAAATAAAATGCTGAAAAACTAGGCATAAGGGCTATGGAAAGGTGGCGCCTTTCCTAGAGCCTTTTGTACGCAGGGCGGTGCCTTGCTACTGAGGGAGGGAGCCAAGGCTCTAAGCTGCATGACGCCTCTCTGTAGCCTTTAGCTACTATTTTTCAAACCCAAGCATGACCTTAGGCTCATCTAAAAATTCCAAAACTCACCCGGGATGAACTCTTGACTTGCCCCATCGCAACACAACAAGAAAATTAAGAATTATAGGTCGGGAAGGTCACGAAATAATTCGTCAAAGTTTCAAAGGCTTATGGAATGGAAAAGTTGCAACACTTAGCCAAATTTTATAAGTGTTAATCCTTTCTTGGTATGATTTAGAAGCTCTAAGGACTCAGGAATTTTACCAGGTGTTACACTAAATTTCAAATCACGCAAGTCATAGCAATATTTAAGAACATTTGATTCTCAAAATTTAAAATCAAAGTATCGTGAGAACTTACCTTGTCTTGGTTTAGAAAAGAGGTTGTAGTTGAAACCTTGTGAAATTTTAGACAAGACTTGACTAAGGAGTGATTTACGGTTTTTAGGGGAAAGGGGGCGGCGTGCAGCTAGGGTTAAGTGAGGGGAGTGAAAATGGTTAAGTGTGGTATTTATAGATATGACCCAGAACAGAAGAAAGATGCGACGCACCACTGATCGTGTTGATTCAATAGAAATGGCCTTGAAAAAATTTTGTAAGTATGAAATTTATGTCCATCAATGCGACGCGCTGGAATCGTATTGCTCCCCTAGAATTTGCATCCAAAAATTTTTCTAAGGCCAAATTTCTCAGATTTTTTAGTATTTTTTCTTACCCCTTACCTTTTCACAACTTAACAACAATTTAAATACTCAATGGCTGATGTTCAACATCTTCTTTATCTCCCCCTTATTTCTCATTCCTGCATATCAATCAAAAGCAACAAAATTATGTCAAGAAAAGTGGGTTGCCTCCCACAAAGCACCTTATTTTTGGTCGTGGCACGACTCATTTTTTCTATATTTTTCTTTTTGTTCTTCATCTACTAAAAATTAAAACTACCTATTACATTACATTTGTGGGTTACCTCCCACATAGCGCATTATTTTACGTTATGGCAAGACTCAGCTCATCATCACTCATTAGCAAAACTGATAGATTCCTTGTGCTGATCCGGATGATCCGCCCAATAGTGCTTTACATGCTATCCATTCACAAAGAACTTCTTCGTCTTCTCTCTATTCCATAACTCCACAGCTCCATAAGGTGTCATATGCACCACCTCAAAAGGTCTAGACTATTTCAACCATAATTTTCTCGGAAACAACTTAAGCCGTGAGGTAAACAAAACTACAAGTTGTCCGAGTTCAAATACTCTATCTTGAATTTGCTTGTCATTCCATCTTTTGGTATTCTCCTTGTATAGCTTGGCATTTTCGTAGGCATGGAGCCTAAACTCATCAAGCTCATTTAGTTAGATTAACCTTTTCTCCCCCGCGGCCTTTATCTCAAAATTTAGCTTTTTTATAACCCAATATGCCTGGTGTTCCAAATCCACAGGAAGATGACACTCTTTACCATACACCAAATTACATGGAGATGTCCCAATGGGCATTTCGTAAGTTTTCGGTAAGCCCAAAGTGCATTATCTAGCTTCTCCGCCCAATCTTTCCTCTACCCATTTACCTTCTTCTGAAGTATCTACTTAATCTCCTAATTGGACACCTCAACCTGTCCACTAGTTTGGGGATGATATGTAGTGGCAACCTTGTGCCTAACACCATATTTAGCAAGAAAATTTTTGAACCAAGTTTAAATGAAGTGCGTACCTCCGTTACTAATTATTCCTCTTGGTATACCAAATCTTGAAAATATGTTCTTCATAATAAATGTCAGCATCACTCTTGCATCATTAGTCAGACTCATCATAGCTTCCACTCATTTAGAGACATAGTCAACCGCTACAAGAATGTACAGATTACCTTTTGAAGATTGGAATGGGCCTATGAAATCGATCCCCCAACCATCAAAGGCTTCAACTTCTAAAATATTATTGAGGGGCATCTCATGACGCCTAGTTATGGTACCCAACCTTTGACATCGATCATAATTCTTTACAAAAGCAACTGCATATCTAAACAAAGTAGGACAGAAAAAACCTGATTGCAACACTTTTGTCGTAGTCCTATCACCCCCGTGATGTCCACCATATGGAGATGAATGGTAATCTTGTATCACCTTTGAAAATTCAGCCTCTGGGATACACCTACGAATGACTCCATCTGGACCATGCTTAAAAAGGTATGGTTCATCCCAAATATAGGCACTAGAATCATGGAGTAATTTCTTCCTTTGTTATATGGTGGCCTCATAAGGGTACACCTCACAAGCTATCAAGTTCATAATATATGCATACGATGGGAACTCACCTGCATAAACAGACAACAACTTCTCATCAGGAAAATTTTCCTTAATACTTAGAGAGTAATTAACTATATGGTCTCGATTCTCCAGCTGTGACAAGTGGTCAGCAACTTAATTTTCAGCCCCTTTCCTGTCTCGCACATCAAGATAGAATTCCTTTAGTAATAGAATCAACCTAATCAGTCATGTGTTCACATCCTTTTTGTTCACAAGATACTTAATGGCAGTATGGTCAGTATGAACAATTACCTTAGTACCAACTAGGTAAGATCTAAATGTATCCAATGCATACACCACTGCCAACATCACTTTCTCTATAACTGTGTAGTTAACTTGAGCATCATTCAACACTTTTCTAGCATAGTAGATGGAGTGAAATACCTTATCTCTTCTCTAACCCAAAACTTCTCCCACAACAATATCACTAGCATCACACATCAGCTCAAAAGGTAACTCCCAATCTGGTGCGATCAGAATAGGTGCTTCAGTCAACTTCGGCTTAAGATTTTGAAAACCTTCATGGAAATCTACCACAAACTCGAACATGGCTTCTTTATCTAACAATTTTCACATGGGGCTTGCAATCTTTGAGAAATCTTGAATGAATAGTCTATAGAACCATTCATATCCCAGAAAGATCTGCACTCCTTTACTCTGACTGGATAAGGCAACATTTCAATCACTTTAACCTTTGCCTTATACACTTTGATTCCTTTGCATGACACTTTATGGTCTAGAATAATTCCATCCCTAACCATAAAGTGGCACTTTTCCCAATTCAACACCAAGTTCATCTCTTTGCATCGAGCTAGGACTTTTCCAAGATTCTGCAAGCACTTATCAAAAGATTTACCATACATAGAGAAATTGTCCATAAATACACCCACAAACTCTTCCACCATGACTGCGAATATCGCCATCATACATCTCTTAAATATAGTAGGTGCATTGTATAAGACGAAGGGCATGCATCTGAACGCGTATGTACCATATAGATATATGAAAGTGGTCTTCTCTTGGTCTTCTGGTGCTATAATTATCTAATTGTATCGGGAGTACCCATCCGAAAAAAAAATCTTTCCCCACCAATCTATCCAGCATTTAGTCAATAGAGGGAATTGGATAGTGATCTTTACGAGTTGCTTCATTCAATTTTCAATAATCAATACAGATCCTCCAATCGTTTATCGTAAGTGTGGGAATCAACTAATTATCATCATTGGTCACTACAGTTATTCCTATCTTCTTTGGTACACAATGCACCAGACTCACCTATTTGCTATCAGAAATTGGGTAGACAATACCACTATATAACCACTTGATCACTTCTTTTCTAATCACCTCCTTCATCACAAGATTCAGCCTTCATTGCTGCTGTATTCTAGGTCTATAAACCTCTTCTATGTAGATGTTGTGCATGCAAAATGATGGATTAATTCCTACAATGTCAGATATTTTCCAGCCAATCGCCTTCTTTCTCCTCTTTAGCACTGAGACAACTTTCTTTACCTGTATATCTGATAATCTTGCAGACAAAATAATAGGCAAGGTATCTTGATCACAAATAAAAACATATTTTAAATGAGGAGAAAGAACCTTAAGCTCCAATTTAGGAGCTTCTTCGACTAACGGCTTGGGTGATGGACCAATTGGCATACTCAAAGGCTCGAATGACTCTTTTTTGTCTCAACCACTGCTAATTTCATAACCTGGACACTTTACAATGCTTTCACGACTCCATACAAATCATGACCCATCAAAGCTCACTCTAATGGATCATCAGACAACAAAAATAACCAATCCAAAGCAAGATCAATAACCGATATAAAAGACAACTCCTCATATATGGATGATAGTTTCAATGCTTTGTACATATCAAAAACTTCCACTTTATCATATGCTTGCATTGTTATTTTTTCATCTTCTACATCAATGAGTGACTATCCTCTTGCTAAGAAGGGTCATCCCAAAATAAATAGAACAACAAGATTTGCCCTAAAGTCAAAAATTATAAAATCCACTAGGACGATTAAAGATTCCACTTGCACCAACACATCTTTAATAATACCATATGGCCTAGCAATGGACGTATCTGCCAGCTGTAACACAATAGTCATGGGTTTGGGACTCCCAAGACCTATCTTTTGGTACCATGATGTGGGCATGAGATTTATGCTAGCACCCAAGTCACATAATCCAAATGCACAAATAGTTTGTCCAATGGTAATATGCAAGGTGATACTACCTGGATCCTTCAACTTCGTGGGTAGTTTATTTTGAGTTTTGGATGTGCATTCTTGAGTATGTGAAATTGTAGCATATTTGATCAATCGGTTCTTATTGGCAACAATATCCTTCAAGTATTTCATATATTTTAACACTACTCTGAAGAATGTCAATAAGAGGAAGGCTTACTTGAACCTTCTTTAGAAGATCTAGGAACTTCTTATAACTTTCTTTCTTTTGATGCTTCTTTGCCCTTTGAGGAAAGGCTAAGGGGATAGTCTTTTTTCTGCATAAATTTCATCTCTTGCCTCTTTTTCCTTGACTTTTTTCTCTGCGTTGTCTTTTCAACTGTCATCAGTGACTATGGGATTATCTTGCTCCTGTATCGTCTCCTTAGTTTGCAACGCATTCCATTTTGTAATAATATTTACCTGCTTTGGATTGGCCTCTGTATCACTAGGTAATGCTCCTTGTGGCCTTGTATTCTGTGATCCTGCAATATAATCCAACTGCAACTCTAGATTTCTTGTAAGCAATTGTTGACTCTTTAACTCAGCTGCAAACTATGTTTGTTGAGTCTTTATGTCAGCTGCAAACTGAACTTATGGAGCCATAAACTTCTTAATTAATTTCTCCATATTGCTAGTCTGAGCGGTCGCCTGATTATTCTGAGCTGGCTATGGATTTGGTTGCACTAGTCCTTTGTTCTGATTTGCATTCTGTGCCTAATTTCCACCCCATGAGAAATTGGGGTGGTTTTTCCAATTAGGATTATACGTGTAGCCAAAATATTGTTGACCCTGACTATTTGCATTCTCCACATAGTTGACTGAATTTGGATAGATAGAACATGCATCTGCTGTGTGCTTACCACTTCTACAAACTTCACACCATGAATATACCTATTGAACTGCATTTTCTACGGCTACTGGTTATGTCACACATAACTTTAGGTTGTTCAGTTGAGTAGTCATATGGTTTTGCATTACTTGAATCTATGCCTATAATACAGTGAACTGATCTACCTCCAATACCCCTGCAAGCTTCTCGGGAGCACTCTTTGAGTCTGTATGCCTATCAAGATTCCCTTATGAGATTCGATTTAATAGTGTATTCAATTCTTTATATGTTTTCTCCAAAGCTTGGCCTCCTACTACTCAATCTAAGAGAATCTTTGTATTCGACTCAAGGCCTTCTATAAATGTGTGCACCAAGACATCATTTGATTGATGGTGATGAGGATAATTTTTGAGCATGCCTTTAAATCTCTCCAACGCTTGGTACAGATTTTCTCCATCTGTTTATCTAAAACTTAATATCTCACTCCTTAATCATGCAGCTTTTTAGGATGTAAAGAATCGAATAAGGAAAGTCTAAGCATAACATTCCCAAGAAGTGATAGAGTGTGGTGGTTCAGCATGCAACCACCTCTTTTCTTCCCTATTTAGATAAAAAGGGAAGAGTGGCAATCTAACATAATCAACATTCACATCTTTAGGAATATATGTACCACTTATTTCCAAGAAGGTATGTATGTGTGATGTGCTTGCATTTTGTTAACACATTTAAGACTTTTAACTCGAAATAATTGTAAGTTCTTAAGTAACTATCATTCTTTTTGATGATATTTCTTTGATATTGCAGTGAAAGGAAAGATGCAAGAGAGCCTAAGACAATAAGGACAAAAAGAGGTAAATATGGAACAAATAGCCAAAAAATTGTAGAAGAACAATTGACGACTTTTGTGATAAGTTGTCAACTTGGTAATAAGTTATCAGGTCAATTATCAGCTGGAGGTAGTATGATAAAGTTGGAGTAGAAGTGGGACGACATCCCCTGACATATCATCATAAAGTTGATAAGCTATCAAGAGCGTCGTCAGCCTAAAGTAAACAATGGACTTCAGCTAGAATCCATGACGACATTGGTGATAAATCATCAAAGTTCTAATAAGCCGTAAGGTTTCATCGTCAGACTAAATCATAGAATGTAAGAGTTGAAGAGGATCTAACGACATTCCTAATAAGGTGTTAGAACCCTGATAAGGCATCACACATGATCTCGTCTATTCCGAGAAAAAGATGTAACCTGTGATTTTGTTTCCATAATTAGCCTAAGTATTTAAGGACAAGTCTAGGTTTTCCTTAAGAGCTTGAGTCATCTAAGGGTCGAATTTCAGAAATTTTAATTCCAAATTCCCTTTAAGTTACAGCTATAAATAGAAGCTTTTAGGGTTTCATTAAAGGAGAGGAGAAATCTTAGACATCTTAAACTTAGCAAACTTTAGTATTTATCTCTCTAGTTTTGGATACATTGTCACCATTAACTTGTGAGAGATTACTATTGCTTTTTATAGAGTTATTTAGTGATTGAATCGAAGAAACAATTATTGCTTTTCATTGCTCTGTAAGTTTATCTTTCAAATTATGAATTCAATTATGTGTTTTGTTCATTACATCATGAGTTGCTAAATTCCATTAACCTGAGTTATGGGGTCTAGGGTTAGGTCTTGATGAGGTGCTAAGTATTTAAAATTCAAAAGATGGTAGGATTTCTTGATAATTTTGAAGTTTTAATTAACATCTGTTGGTAGCAAATAGTAGACACACATTCTTTGATTTACTTGAGAAAGAAATCAAATATAGCAGGAAGTGAATTATCAATAGGGACTCGGAAATACTTTGTTTAATAATCAGCGTTGTAACAAGGTTGGTTTACCTAAGGTAAAATCTGGGTAGTAAATAGAAATTCCCCGCGTCTGAGAGGATTAGGGAATCCAACTCTTAAGCAGGTCGAGAGACATTTAATCATAACATCGATAAAGATAGCTTGTTATCCTATCCACCGTGACAATATTGAACCGCTTTTAACATCTGATATTTACCAGAAGCCCTAGTGAACATAATTCTTGTTATTTCAGAAACTCTTGATAAAAAACACTGAAACAAAATTGACCAACAATTATTTGTTGATCCTCAAAAACCACCATTTTATCTTTTCGTATCATTTATTTGAATTTAACTTGTAGCTTTTAGTTTTAAACTAGTTTAATCGCCACTCACATTGTTCCCCGTAGATTCGACCCCGACTCCAAAGTTGGGTAAATATATTAACAATGACCGCCTTGCACTAAATTGAAGTGTAAGTTGAGCGTTATCAAAAATGGTGCTGTTTTCGGGGAACAATTTGGCATATTGAGTTGGTTTGAAATTTTAGCCTACTTGCTTGAATTCAAACTTGTAAATATTTGTTTTTAGTTTTCTTTTATTTCTTGTGTTAGGTAGATTTTTATTTTAGTTTACTTATTACTATGGTATCGTGGAATGAACATGATCTTGGTGGTTGGAAATCTTATCTTGATGATCCATGTCCGTATTGTGATGGACCTTACTTTTTGCAAGATTATAGATATACTCCTTGGAGGGAGATGTGTGCACCATCTCCATCCTACCGTGAGTATGATTGTTCGTTATGTGGTGGTCAAGATAGACATTGGAGTGATTTCTCTAATGCCCCCTCCCCCGATATGCTAATCCAAATTATAGTTCTTCTTATGATTTTGATAGGTCTTAAGGTCAAGAATAGGAAAAACGAAGGACTAGAAAGAGTGGCATTAAAGCTATGCTTCAACTAATGTTGGAGTGTGTGGAAACAATGAATGATATCATACGTGATATACATTAAGACATAAGGGCAAATAAAGAGGAAAGAAGAATGATAGAGGATATGGATAAATAGGTCAAGCATTCAAAGCACTTTTCCATATTATGTTTAGGTGATGTCTTGTCTATGGAATCATTTAACATAATGGACGAGGTATGTTTCTAACTCTCTTGTTTTGGTTTGATGCATTGGAGACATTTCCTGATTTTAAGTTGAGGATGGGGCTACTTGTGGGTGTTAATGTCCTCCATGGGTTTTTGTTGTCGTGCCTCTTTTCCTCGGAGTCTTGTTCCTAGTAGAGCCGGTATGTTTAGGCGTATTGTATTTTATTTTATGATGTATTCTGGTTAACAAGGAGAAATACAAGTAATGAGGTAGTTAATGTGTTTTGTGGATTTTGAGCACCTCTCCTAGTGTATATTTGTAATACTATGTGAATTGCATTCATTTGTGATCACAGTGCATCTTTTGGTTGCATTAGTTTTGGCAGCTTGATAATCAGTGCTAAATAATTGCACGAACTGGATAAGTAATGATAAGCAATATATTTGTGTGCTATGTGTGTGTGAGGTCTTACTCAGTTCCCTTAGTATGTGAATCCAGAACATGCCCGGTTAGTCTTGCCTTGGTTGTAGGATAAGGGTTAGGAAATAATCATAGGCCAATTTTGATTGTAACCTGCTTTCATCCTAAATGACCTGATGAATGTGAATAATATCCCTTGATTCTTGATTTAAGCCTATATGCTTGTTTCTTTCTGTGAAACCTCTCACCTTCCCGTTTACATCATAATGAAACTTTTTTGGCCCTGGTCCTCCTTGGACACTGTTCATCTTGACTTAGGAAAATAGCCAAAGTTGAGGGTGGCTATCATAGGGGTGCATAATGCAAAATGAGTATGAAGACAAGTAGGATAAGAGAAAAAATAAAAAGCCAGGTGTGGTGCAAAAAGAATAAGAAAAGAAAAAGTTGTTTAAAAGATCAGAAAGAGATAATTTGGTTTTTGAAAAGATAGCGCCCACCTTGAGCATGTGTGATCATTTAAAAAGAGAAAGAGAATAAGGTTAAGAAGTGAAACCTCAAGAGGTCAGCGTAGTGTCAAGGAGGCCTAGTCATTTTAAATACCCTTAAATATCATACCATCCCCTAGTCTATATTACAAGCCAAGAAAAAGAACTATAGTGATCCTATCTGACCTGTCTGAAAACCTTGGTACTGACTATAAGGGCAAGCCTATGGAATTTGACGTACATTGAGTGGAACTTCATTCTGAGAGTGAGTCTCGTAATTATTCCTATGTGTATATATGTGATTTCTGATATGAGAGAAAAAGAGATTTTATTGCTATGAGGGTACACAGGTTATGTTGCTAGTTTCTAACTTGTTCAGATAGTGTGATCTTGGTACATGTATGGTTGGTATTGCTGAATTTATGCCATATCTTGATTTCTGTGTGTTGCATTATTGTTTTTCAATAGTATACACAGTTGAGTTTGAATTAATTGACCTGGGAGAAGGTGAATTTATGGTTAGATGATACAGAAAATTGACTGCCGAATGTACTTTGTATTCTCTTAGTTATATTTTTGGTTCTTGAGGACCAACAATTGTTCTAAGTTGAGGGTGTTGATGTGCTAGCATTTTGTTAGAACATTTAATACTTTTAACTTAGAATAATTGTAAGTTCTTAAGTAACTATCATTATTTTTGACGATATTTCTTTGATATTGCAGTGAAAGGTAAGATGCAAGAGAACCTAAGATAATAAGGACAAAAAGAGCTGAATATGAAACAAATAGCCAAGAAATTGCAGAAGAGCAGTTGATGACTTTTGTGATAAGTCATCAACTTGGTGATAAGTTATCAGGTCCCATATCATCTAGAGGCAATGTGATGAATTTAGAGCAGAAGTGTGACGGCATCCCCTGATATGTCGTCACAAAGTTGATAAGCTATCAAGAGCGTCGTCAGCCTAAAGTAGAGAATGGACTTTAGATGGAATCCGTGACGACATTGGTGATAAATCATCAAAGTTTTGATAAGCCATCAAGTTTTGTCGTCAGCCTAAAGTATAAAATGTCAAAATTAAAGAGGATCTGACGACATTCCTAATAAGTTGTAAGAACCCTAATTAGGCTTCACGCATGTTGTCATCTATTCCGAGAAAAAGTTGTAACCTGTGATTTTATTTCCATAATTAGCCTAAGTATTTAAGGACAAGTCCAGGTTTTCCTTAAGTGTTTGAGTCATCTAAGGGATGAATTTCGGAAATTTTAATTTTGAATTTCCTTTAAGTTATATCTATAAATCACAAGTTCTAGGGTTTCATTAAAGGAGAGGAGAAATCTAGACATCTTGAACTTCACAAACTTTAGTATTTCTCGCTCTAGTTTTGGATACACTATCACCATTAACTTGTGAGAGATTAGTATTGCTTTTTGCGGAGTTATCTAGTGATTGAATCGAAGAAAGAATTATTTTTTCATTGCTTTGTAAGTTTATCTTTCAAATCATGATTTCAAATATTTGTTTCGTTTGTTACATCATGAGTGGATAAACTCCATTAACCCGAGTTATGGTATCTAGGGTTAGGTCTTGATGAGGTACGAAGTATTTAAGATTCAAAAGGTGGTAGGATTTCATGATAATTCTGAAGTTTTAATTAACGTCTGTTGGTTGCAGACAGTAGACACACTTGCTTTGATTTTCTTGAGAAATAAATCAAATATAGTTGGAAGTGAATTATCAACAGGGACTCGGAAATACTTCATTTAATAATCAGCGGTGTAACATGATTGGTTAACCTGAGGTAAAATTTGGGCAATAAATAGAAATTCCCTAAGTCTAAGAGGATTAGGAAATTAAACGCTTAAGTAGGTCGAGAGACATTTATGAATAACATCGATAAAGAGAGCTTGTTATCCTACCCACCACGAGAATCTTGGACCACTTTTAACATCTGTCATTTACTAAAAGCCCTAGTGACATTAATTCTGGTTGTTTCATAAAATCTTGATTACAAACACTACAACAAAAGTGACCTACAATTATTTGCTGATCATCAAAAACCCCTATTTTATCTTTTTGTATCATTTGTTTGAATTTAACTTATAGCTTTAGTTTCGAACTAGTTTAATCGCCACTCATATTGTTCCCTGTGGATTCGACCCCGACTCCAAAGTTGGTTAATTTATTAACGATGACCGTCTTGCGCTAAATTGAAGTGTAAGTTTTGGCGTTATCAAAAATAGTGTCGTTGTCGGGGAACAATTGGCGTATTGAGTTGGTTTTGAATTTTAGCCTACTTTCTTGAATTCAAACCTGTAAATATTTGTTTTTAGTTTTCTTTTATTTCTTGTGTTAGGTAGATTTTTATTTTATTTTACTTATTACTATGGCATCGTGGAATGAACATGAGCTTGGTGGTTGGAAATCTTATCTTGATGATCCATGTTCGTCTTGTGATGGACCTCACTTTTGACAAGATTGTAGATATGCTCCCTGGAGAGAGATGTGTACACTATTTCTATCCTACCGAGAGTATGATTGTTCGTTATATGGTGGTCAAGATGGACATTGGAGTGATTGCCAAATGCCGCCTCCCCCCGGTATACTAACACAAATTCTAGTTCTTCATATGATTTTGATAGGTCTTATGAACAAGAACAGAAAGAACAAAGCACCGAAAAGAGTGGCATTGAAGCTATGCTTCAACTAATGTTGGAGTGTGTGGACACAATACATGATATCATACATGATATACATCAAGACATAAGGGCAAATAATAAGGAAAGAAGAATGATAGAGTATATGGATATTGAGGTCAAGCATTCGAAGCACTTTTCCACATTTTGTTTAGATGATATCTTGTCTTTAGAATCATTTAACATAATGGACGAGTGTGAAGATGAGGAGCAAGAATCCGATGTTGATAATGAGCTTGATTTTGGGCAACTCTCGGTGATTTCCCAACCAATCAAACCATTTATGAATGAAGATGCCAAAGACGAGGAAATGGTACTGAAGTTAAAAGAAGAAATCAAGCACAATCCCTGTGAAGAATCTAATCCATTTTGGGGTAAAAATACTAATAGGGATGCTACTCCAAAATTAATAGTTAGTCCTCATTCAAACCACTTTTCACCATTATGCTTGGTGGATGTGATGAAAGTCGAATTACCCAAGCAAATGATGAATTTTGAAAATGAGGAGGAAGATTCTTACATTTTGGAGTTTGTCCTTCCAAAAGGGTATCCTACAACCCCAATCTTGAAGGCCAAGAAGATTAAAGATCGATGTCCATTTAGTGGTTGTTTAATATTCTCACCGTTGCCAAATAATCCCATACAAAAGTTTGATGCGAAATTGGGCAAGCAGTTCAAGTCTTCAAAGTGGCGTGATAGAACATTCTTCATCATGCCCTCACATTTTCCCAACACACCCTGAAGATGTATTGATCAAAAGTTGGGTCGACGTTTCAAATCCTCTAAGTGGAGACATTAATAATTATCAACAAGGTATCTTGATGAAGCCTGAGTAGTCAAGATAACTAAGTCGTGCCACGGCACTTAATTAGGCGCTTCTTGGGAGGCAACCCAAGTTATTTTGTTATTTGTATTCGTATTTTATGATTGACATTAGATCTTCACACCCGTGGTTCCACAAGTATGTTTCTAACTCTCTTGTTTTAGTTTGATGCATTGGGGACATTGCTTGATTTTAAGTCGAGGATGGGGCTACTTCTGGGTATTGATGTCCTCCGTAGGTTTTTGTTGCTGTGCCTCTTTTCCCCGGAGTCTTGTTCCTAGTTGATCCGTCATGTTTAGGCTTATTTTGCTTTGTTTTATGTTGTGTTGTGATTAACTAGGAGAAATACAACTAATGAGGTAGTTAATATGTTTTGTGATTTTTGAGCACCTCTCCAAGTGTCTATTTGTAATATTGTGTGAATTGCATTCATTTGGGGCCACAGTGCATCTTTTGGTGGAATTAGTTCTAGCAACTTTATAATCAGTGCTAAATAATTGCACAAACCAAATAAGTAATAATGTGTGATATTTTTGTGTGTCATGTGTGTGTGAGGTCTTACTCAGTTCCCTTTGGGTGTGAATCCAGAACTTGTCCGATTAGTATTGCCTTGGTTGTAGGATAGGGGTTAGGAAAGGATCATAGGCCATTTTTTATTGTAACCCACTTTCAGCCTAAATAATCTTCCCAATTTGAATAATATCCCTTGATCCGTGATTTGAGCCTATATGCCTGTTTCTTTCTGTGAAACCTCTCACTTCCCGTTTACATCATAATGAACCTGTTTTGGCCCTGGTCCTTCTTGGACACTATGCACCTTGACTTAGGCAAATAGCATAAGTTGAGGGTGGCTATCATAGGGGTGTGTGATGCTAAATGTGTATGAAGAGAGGTAGAATAAGAGAAAAGAATAAAAAGCCGGGTGTGGTGCAAAAAGAATAAGAAAAGAAAAAGTTGTTTAAAAGATGAGAAAAAAAAAATTTGGTTGTTGAATAGATAGCACCCACCTTGAGCATATGTGATCAATAAAAGAGAGGAAAAGAAAAAGGTTATGAAGTGAAACCCCAAGAAGTTAGCGTACTGTCAAGGAGGCATAGCCACTTTAAATACCCTTGATTATCATACCAGCCCCTAGCCTACATTACAAGCCGAGAAAAAGATCTATAGTGATCCTAGCTAACCTATCTGAAAACCTTGGTACTTACTATAAGGGCAAGCCTATGGAATTTTATGTACATTGAGTGGAACTTCATTCTGAGAGTGAGTCTCGTGATTATCCCTATGTGTATATATGTAATTTCTTATATGATAGCAAAAGGGATTTCTTTGCTTTAAGGTTACACAGGTTATGTTGCTAGTTGCTAACTTGTTCGGATAGTGAGATCTTGGTACATGCATGGTTGCTATTGCTGAATTTATGTCATATCTTGATTTCTGTGTGTTACATTGTTGTTTTTCAATAGTACACACAGTTGATTTTGAATTGATTGACCTGGGAGAAGGTGAAGTTATATTGAGATGATATAGAAAATTGACTGCCAAATGTACTTTGTATTATCTTAGGTATATTTTGGTTGCTTGAGGACAAGAAATTATTTTAAGATGGGGGTGTTGATGTGCTAGCATTTTATTAGCACATTTAAAACTTTTAACTTGGAATAATTGTGAGTTCTTAAGAAACTATCGTTGTTTTTGTAGATGTTTCTTTGATATTGCAATGAAACACAAGATGAAAGAGAACCTAACACAGTAAGGACAAGAAGAGGTGAATATGGAACAAATAGCCAAGAAATTGCAGAAGAGCAGTTGACGACTTTTGTGATCAGTCATCAACTTGGTGATCAGTTATTAGGTCCATCGTCAGCTGGAGGCAGTGTGATGAAGTTGGAGAAGAAGTGTGACGACATCCCCTGATATGTCATCACAAAGTTGATAAGCTATCAAGAGCGTCGTCATCCTAAATAGAGAATGGACTTCAGCTGGAATCCGTGATGACATTGGTCATAAATCATCAAAGTTCTGATAAGCTATCAAGTTTCATCATCAGCCTAAAGAAGAGAATGTCAAAATTGAAGTGGATCTGATGACATTCCTGAAAAGGCATCAGAACCCTGATAAGGCATCACGCATGTTGTCGTCTATTTCGACAAAAAGCTGTAACCTATGATTTTGTTTCCATATTCGCCTAAGTATTTAAGGACAAGTCTAGGTTTTCCTTAACTGTTTGAGTCATCTAAGGGAAGAATTTCAGAAGTTTTAATTTCAAATTTCCTTTAAGTTACAGCAATAAATAACAGATTTTAGGGTTTCACTAAAGGAGAGGAGAAATCTTAGACATCTTAAACTTCACAAACTTTAGTATTTCTCTCTCTAGTTTTGGATACACTATCACCATTAACTTGTGAGAGATTACTATTGCTTTTTGTGGAGTTATTTAGTGATTGAATCAAAGAAATAATTATTTCTTTTCATTGCTCTGTAAGTTTATCTTTCAAATTATGAATTCAATTATGTGTTTCGTTCGTTACATCATGAGTGGCTAAACTCCATTAACCTAAGTTATGCGATCTAGGGTTAGGTCTTGATGAGGTGCTAAGTATTCAAGATTCAAAAGATGGTAGGATTTCTTAATAATTCTAAAGTTTTCATTAACGTCTGTTGGTTGCAAACAGTAGACACACCTGCTTTGATTTGCTTGAGAAATAAATCAAATATAGTAGGAAGTGAATTATCAACAGGGACTCGGAAATACTTTATTTAATAATTAGCGCTATAACAAGTTTGGTTAACCTGAGGCAAAATTTGGGCCGTAAATAGAAATTTCCTAAGTCCAGAAGAATTAGGGAATTAAACGCTTAAGTAGGTTGAAAGACATTTAAGCATAACATCGATAAAGATAGCTTGTAATCCTACCCACCGTGAGAATCTTGAACCACTTTTAGCATCTGTCATTTACTGAAAGCCCTAGTGAACATAATTCTGGTTATTTCATAAACTCTTGATTACAAACACTGAAACTAAAGTGACCAACAGTTATTTGCTGATCATAAAAAAACCCCATTTTATCTTTTCGTATCATTTGTTTGAATTTAACTTGTAGCTTTAGTTTCAAACTAGTTTAATCGCCACTCGCATTGTTCAATGTGCTCCAACGGATCCTCGTGTGAAAGTCTATGAAATTACCCCCCAGAATTCACCAATTACACCATATTTTGATTTAATTACCATTGATCTCCTGGATTAGGCTTCCGAATGCTGTTAGTTCCATTGTTCGTAAGTGGGATTTCTACCTCATGAATAGGTCTTGTGGCTGGTTGAACATGAATGGCTGGAATAACCGGAACTGGAACATTTCCAACATTTGGATCAAGAATATTAGGATCTCGTATTTCATCCATCTGACCCTGTTGACTGAAACATTGAGCTCTTAGTCTTTGATGAAAAATCAATTCCGATTCTGTAAAAGGCTCTATCAACTCTTTATCTCTAGCTAGTCCAGTATTTAGCTAAACCTGCAAAAATTCAGCCGCTAAGATCAAGTTGTTAACACTTAAACTTATTATCAAAAACCAAAAATTAAGAAATTCACATATTATACTAGTCCCTGGCAACGATGCCAAAAACTTGTTGCGTCCCTACACACACACAAGTGTATGTGATCGTACAAGTAGTATAAAGACTTAGACATTTAAATATCATTCCCACGAGGACTAATAAACTAGAAATTTAGTCAACTTTTAGTTTGAGATAAATTCGTATTAAGTGCTTAAGAGTATCTTGATGATTGTGAATTTATGAATAAAAATTTAAATTATTAAACAAGAAATAACTAGTGGTGACTAGAGAAAAGCAAGCAACGGTTGTAATCAATAATGATAATGATTCCAGGATTTAGGCATATTGAACAATCATACAATGCTCTATTCTTATCACAGTCTAATTAGGTATCGGGTTGTTGATTCGCAAGGTTTATTCCACGATCTTGGTCTCCCGACCTCAAATCTTCTATCTATTAAATATTGTAGTTACAACTCCCACAGAGATACAACAATTCTTCTAAATTCATAAAGTTATCTTCTTGCAGTGGAACCAAACATGGCTTCTAGGTATATCCCTATCCTTGATGCTAATTCAAATCCCTTAATTTATAAAAGGATAAGAACCTTTCTCCTTAATTTCTTCATTCTATCCTACGATTCTCCTCCCAGATGCACATAGAAATATAGATTTATTCTAATGGTGGCCACTCATCAAAATAGTGACTGCAAGAAATTAAGAACAACCCAGATGATAATCCAAAAAGAAACTATGAATGAGAATATAAATGAGTAATCATGTTCTTGGCCTCAACCCCAGAATAAGGGTGTTTAACCACTCATGTTTGAATTCAACATCCAAAATAAGTAATTAATCATACCCAAAATAATTCATGAAGTAAAGAAGTTCAAAAGAAAAATTAAGAACCCAAAAAGAAAGAATTTTGTACCTTTTCGCCGCTATTATGTTGGCAAAAAAAACTCTGTAATTGTGCTCACGTGTTCCTTTTATACTAGGGCAAATTTCACCAGATCTGTACTCTTGACACGACGCATCACAAATCGCATTGTATCACCGAACGCATCATGTCCTTATCTCGTTGTTCAATTGGAATTCCACTTCCAAAATTAGGCTTAGTCCATTTTGTCACCACACAACGCGATGCGCTGACATTGCATCGTGTCATTGGAAGTTGCTCCTCAATATTCAGCTAAGTGTCAAACACTGAGGCATCGACGCATTGCGTTGATATCGTGTCGATGCACTGGAATTTTTGCTAACTCAGAAAAATTACGCATTGACACAATATATTGACATTGCATAGATGCACTTAAAATTATTCTTCCATTTTTTTCTAAGGCACATAATGTTATCAGTTGATGCGATGCGTTGAGCTCGCATCGTGTTACTGGTATTCTTCTCCATTTTCTTTCCTTCACCTCATCAATCCTTAGTACCTTTCTTTCTTATTTCCTCTCGTGCATCTCCATATGTTTTTGCCTTTGATTTGAATAGCCTTTTGCCTTATCATGATATGCATCCCATTTTCTTCCAAATTCATGGGAAATCAACCCTGTTTTTCTAATCACATCGGTTAGCTACGAAACACAATTTAACAAGCAATTCAACATGTTTAACATACTTTTTATTCTGAAAACAAGTCCAAATATGGGTAAATAGCGGTGTTTGGACATATAAATATGCCCAAGATCAAATGGCAGTCAGCTGCAATAAAAAAACGTCCTGCACTGGTAGCCCACACCATTTGCACTAATAATTCTATAATATTCACATATAATATAGAGAAACACCAGAAAGGAATACAAGTATACATTTATACCACATATAAGTAGAGCATAGAAGGACAACATAGATAAGAACATCAAGTACAATAAACAGAAGATATAACAAAGGTATAAGGAAAAAGTCAAGACAAAAATACAATCATATCACAAGCACAATAAAGTAAATACAATGAAAATAATAATGAGGATGATGATGATGTAATGCACGAGGTCGTTGCACAACCTTCGAGACCATCACACAACTTTTGTATACAAATACAGAGCTAAATATTCACAATGCCGGACCCATGAGGGGGTTTGTCAACCCATATATAATCTATAGATCCATATCTCCTCCCATGCAAATCCCTCCGGGAGGATTTTATAAGATGTTACATTTTTTTTGATAAAAATTTGTTGCCAATGTTTCTTATTATTTCCATGGTGGTACCATTGTTTCATTAATAAGTATGAGGATGCAATCTCACAACCAACCATAATGAGTATTTCCGCAACCAACCAATATACCATCACGTGAGCCAAATATCTACTCATTATTTCCAACTATTTTTGAAATCAAACATGATTCAAATGCCAATAGAGTATGAATCCATCACAATACATAATTGGTACCACAATATGCTTTTCATCAAACAATTATTCTCATTTACTCAATCTATCAACATCACATATGACCCCACACGGTCATACATAGCACATAATATCCAAATCCACCAATTATATCACATGTAGGTCCCCATACAGGCCAAAGACAATAATATAACCATTTTCATGATTAGTTCCTACACCCTTAACATGCATTTTTTATCAACACTAACTACCCAGCCCAGTCTGAAAGAAATTAAGCTATAACTTACCTTGAAGGCCGAAAACCAGTACACAACACTTTGATCCCGAAGCCCTACTCTTTATAGATGGACCTAAAATCAGCTAAAACATGAAAATATTGAATCAACATATTAAAAGAAAGCCAATGATATCTATATTTCCTATTTTCAAGTTGGGGTCATAACGGATCCTTGAAATGGATTTTTATAAAGAAGGGCAAAATCATAACATTATTTTAAAAATATGTTCCCTAAAACTTTAGGAGTCTACAGCTGAATAACCAAGAGAAATCAAGTAAAAAATAAGGTCTAAATCAAAGAAACACAATTTTTAAACTTACGGGGTAAAATCTTCGAAATCCATTTAAAAATCAAGAATTAAAGTTGTTCTGAAGATAAAATTGAGGGAAAATTGATAATTATAGGATTAGAAACTCATTCAAGTGAAAAAGAGTGAAATTGGGATTGAAATTGAAGAAATATCATTTTTAGGCCTTACGGGCCAAAATCCCCAAATTCTATACTTTAATCCATGATTAAATAAAGAATTTAATGTTGAAGATAGAAGAAATTAGTTGAAATAATTGTAATGGAGCTTACCCAAGCTTAGAAATGGAGAAAGTTGCTCAAAACCACAAAACCATAAGCCCCAAGTCTCAAAAATGGTGAAAAATAGCGAAAATAAGAATTTATAGACAGAGGCATCACGGTCGCAGACCATGAGTCATAATACAATACCTCAATTGTCAGGAGTATCACGATTGTGGGCTAGGGTTACCATCGCGACACTTATCCTACACAATCTATCGCAATCGCAACAATAGCTCTGGGATTGCAGGTGTACCAGCTGAGTGGTGCACCAGCTCCCTTAGTTCTATTAGAGTCTCTATGGCCCCCTGGGATCCGTTCAAAATCTTGTGAACGCAAAACAAAATATGCTACCCTAGAAAATCAATGTTACGGACTCAATGTCGATATCATAATTTTGTGAAAACATCATTTTCATAAAGTTGACCCCCAAAACCCAAAATCACATCTTTCGAATTCAAGAGTCAAAATGTGAGTTAAAATCCAAAAAAACATACAAACTATGTTATTACCCAAAAATCGACGTTTCGAATCTGCTGGCACAATTTATTTTGATATCCGTTACTCAGATAAAAAATGTCGTAAAATACTCAAATCAAACAAAACCCATATTGCACATATTTTATCAAAATTTAGGTTGTTATATTATCTACCGCTAAAAATCTAATTCATCCTCGAACTAAAGACAAAAGATATACATGAATCAGCGAAGAGCTGGGGATAAGACTATGCTTATCAGATTCAAACTCCCAAGTAGCCTCGTATACAGGTCGATGCCTTCACTGGACCTTACTAATAGGAATAACTCTAGAGCACATTTGTCTAACATACCTAGCCAATATGGAGAGCGACTCCCTAACAAAAGACAACCTCTTATCTAACTAAAATGACTCTCAATAAATGGCATGAGACTCATCCGAAATGTAACCATAAAGCATTAAAATATGAAAATTGGATGAAAAGATGATAAAATTGGGGGCAAAGCTAACTCATAAGACACATCACCAACCGTCCAAAGAATATCAGATGGGCTAATATACTTGGGGCTAAGCTTACCCCTCTTCCCAAACCTCATCATACCCTACATAGTTGAAACTCAAAGGAAAACACGATCACCAACACAAAATCTCAAGGCCTCAAGTCAATGTTGGCATTGCACTTCTTCCTATTCTAAGCCACTCGAAGACTATCCTGAATGATCCAAAATCTATCTAAAGACTCATAAAGCAAATCCGTACCTCAAGGTCAACCTTAGAAACCTCAAACCAACTAACTGGAGAGCGAAAATGCATACTATATAAAGACTTAAGAGGATCCATATCGATGATGAAATGGTAGCTATTTTTATACGCAAACTGTGCCAAGGCTAAATGCTGGATAGTCTGCTTTAATTGACCGTCAGTTCGGGGGTGAAATGATATTCTAAGGTCAACCTGAGTACCCAACTCATCCTGAAAAGTCATCCAAAAATGAGAAGTGACCACAGAACCTTGATCTGAAATGATAGTCACAGGCACACCATGTAGTTGCATAATCTCTCAGATGTAGATATGAGACAACCTTCTAGCACTGAAAGAGACCTGAACTAGAAGGAAATAAGTCAACTTAGTTAATTGATCCACAATGACCAAAACACTATTAGATCCATAAGAGTGTAAGGTAATCTGTCCATAAAATTCATAACGATTTATTCCCATTTCTACTCAAAAATAGGTAATCTCTGAAGCAATCCACTAGGTCTCAAATGCTTGGCCTCGACTGTCAGCAACAAGGAAAAAGGATACAAAATCCAATATATAATTCCTCTTACCATTCCACCAGTAATGTTATCTCAATTTATGATACATTTTAGTCACTCTAGGATGGATGGAATACCTATAATAATGGGCATTCTCCGAAATCAATCTAATCCACACACCCACTCTCGACACACAAACTCGTCCCCCAATCCTCTAAAAGCCCATAGAATCAAGTGAGGCTTCCTTAGCCTCACCACTTAACACTTTCTCCTGAATCAACCTCAATCCTACATCATCAAACTGATGAGCTCGAATTTGCTCCTTCAAAAAAGATCTAACCTCCACATATGCCAAAACATGCCCAGGTGTCAAAATATCAAACCTAATTATCTAGTTAGCCAAAGACTAATCCTATAAGGCCAATGTCCTTTCCTAGGTAAAAAGATGCGCTAAGATACTCATCCTAGTCGACTTCCAGCTCAAGGCATCTAAAACTATATTAGCTTTTCCTGAATGATAATGAATTCTCAAGTCATAATCCTTAAGCAACTCAAGCAAACAATTCTACCTTATATTAAGATCTCACTGGGTGAAGAAGTACTAAAGGCTATGATGGTCCAAGAAAATCTCACAATGGACTCTATACAAGAAGTACCTCCATAATTTCAAAGAAAAAATAACTGCATAAAACTCTAAATCTTGGGTAGGGTAATTCTTCTCATGAGATTTTAACTGCGAAGAAGCATATGCAATCATCTTACCCTTTTGTATAATGACAATACCTAACCTAACACCTGAAGCATCATAAAAGAAGTTAAATCTCACGCCCTTCTTGGAAAAAGTCAAGATAGGAGCTGAAGTCAACAAATCCTTAAGCTTTTGAAAGCTCGCCTCACAAGCATCAAACCCCTGAAAGGAAATTTTCTTCTGAGTCAACTTGGTCAACAGAGCTGTGATATGTGAAAAACCCTCAACAAAACATTGATAATAACCTTCTAAGCCAACAAAACTATAAATATTTGTGGGCAAAGTAGGTCTATCCCAATCATGAACCAATGCAATCGTCGTTGTATCAACCATAATACACTCCTTAGTCACAATATGAACCAAGTAAAAAATAGACTCCAACCAAAATAGATACTTGAAAAAACTGGCATACAACTTCTCATCCCTCAATCTTTGAAGCAAAACCACAAATGCTCCTCATGATCAGCCTCACTCTTGGAATAAATCAAGATATCATCTATAAATACAATAACAAAGTAGTCGAGATATGATTGAAACACCTGGTTCATAAACACTATGAATGCAGATGGGCATTGGTCAACCCAAATGGCATAAATAAGAACTTATAATAAGTATATTGAGTCTAAAAATCCATCTTTGTAATATCCATGAGGGGTTTGTCAACCCATATATAATCCATATATCCTTATCTCCTCCCTGGCATATCCCTCCGGGTGGATTTTATAAGACGTTACATTTTCTTTCATAAGAATATGTTTCCAATATTTCTCAGTATTTCCATGTTGGTACCATTATTTCATAAATGAGTATGAGGATGCAATCTTCACAACCAGCCATAATGAGTATTTCCACAACCATCAAATGTACCATCACGTGGGTGAAATATTCACTCATTATTTCCAACCATTCATAAAATCCAACATCATTCATATGCCAATAGAGTATGAATATATCATAATACACAATTGGTACTACTATATGCTTTTCATCAAACAAAAGACAATCATTCTCATGCACATAGGCTATCAACATCACACAGGATCCCACACAGTCACACATAGCATATAACATACCAACTCCACCAATTACATAAAATATAGGCCCCCATGTTGGCATAACACAATAATATAGCTATTTTTATGATTAGTTCCCACTCCCTTAATATGTATTATGTATCAATGCCAACTACCTAGCTCATTCTGAAAGAAGTTAAGCCCTACTCTTCATGAACTGACCCAAAATTAACTAAGACATCAAAATATAGATCTATGTATCAAAAGAACGCCAACTATACCCATATTGCTTATTTTTAAGTCGGAGTCAAAATAGACCCTTGAAATGAATTTTCAAAAAAGAAGGGTAAAATTGTAACTTTTTTCAAAAATATATTGCACATATTTTTAAGAGTCTACATCTTAAAGCCCAAGCGAAAATGAGTTAAAAATGATGTCTAAATAAAAGAAAATTTATTTATAAACTTTACTGGATAAAATCTTTGAAATCTAATTAAAAATCAAGAATCAAAATTATTTTGAAGATGAAATTGAGAGAAAAATGATAATTATAGGATTAAAAACTCATTCATGTGAAAAGAGAGTGAAATTGGGGTTTAAATTGGAGGAATACCATTTTTAGGCCTTGCAGACCAAAATCTCCAAATTCCATACTTTAATCCATGTTTAAAACTAGAATTTAATGTTATAGAAAGAAAAAATTAGTTGAAATATGTTTAATGGAGCTTACGCAAGCTTAGAAATGGAGAAAGTTGCTCAAAACCACGAAACCCTAATCTTCAATTCTAAAAAATGGTGAAAACTAATGAATACAAGTATTTATATATAAATGCATCGCAATCGCAGATCATGGGTCGCGATTGTAGCACCTCGACTATCAATGGAATTGCAATCATGGGAGGCAATAGCTCCATAATCGCGGGTGTGATTGTGACACTTACCCTACTCACCCTATCATGATAGCAACAATAGCTCCACAATCGCGGGTGCACCAGTTGGGGACTCGGTACAATTTGAGTCTTTGTGGGCCCATCGAGATTTAACCAAAATCTCATGAACGCAAAAAAAATATGCTACCCTATCAAATTCAATGCTCCGAACTCTGGTGATATCAGAATTTGAAAAAAAACATCACTTTCACAAAGTTGACCCCTAAAACCTAAAATCACAACTTTCTAAACCAAGGGACAAAATAAGATTTAAAAGCCATACAACCACAACAGCTATGTTACCACTCTAAAATCAACGTTCCAAATTTAGAAATGTAGTCTATTTTGCCATTCATTACGTAGATCAAAAGATGTCAACTGAAATTAACTATACGACTCTCAAAGATACCAAAACCACAAAATCACATAAATCATACTAAAATGCATCGGGAATCACGCCAATCATCTCCACACCACAGATACACCAAAACATAACCATGAAGAGGGGTAAAATAGTCAAATCATACAAAAACTTATATTTCACATATTTTATTAAAATTTAGGTCATTATATCATCCATCACTAAAAATGTAGTGCATGAAAATAATGTAGAATAAGGGAATGAGGACATACTTAGGACGCACTAGGAGGCCGTTCCATGCTTGCCCCACTTAGAGGGTATCTCGACTACCGGAGGCAGTGGTGGAGGTATTGCACTACTAGATAATGCAACCATAGCTAGCTCAGCACTCCTCTCCTTATCAACATATGCAGTCTCTTGTGAATCATGAGTAGCCCTTTTCAGGGTCTGTAATAATACCAACATCTCTTCAATGTCTATCAGTAGGATCCACAGGAACTTATGGTCCCTCAGACTGGACCAAAATCATTATCAAAGGCATATGAGTCCTCTGTTTAAGGATTGGGTTTTCCGGATCCTTGATCATACTAGTCTAGGCCATGCCCATCACCTCTACTCTTGTATCAACACCTGGAACCTCCAGTACACAGGCCTCATCCCATAGCATCTGGATAAGACAAAGAAAGGGTAGTGTAGCCATATCACTAAAATCTCTCTCATGAAGCTAGTGTCTGATAATGGCTTCAAAATCAATATCATAACCTGCCATCATGATCGCTATTAGTGCAGCTCTATCCCAGGTTAATAGGTTGTCCACAAAAGTTGAACAAAATATATAACGAACTAACAACCACTAGAACTTTGCAACGATATTCAATGTCTCCTTCTTAATACACTTTGTCCTACTATCCAAGGGGCATGAGCAATAAGAGGTAAAATATAACTAGCGATCCATCTCTCCATCTCTACTCTCTCTCTTTTATGCTCTACCTCTTATACACCACATCTTTCATTTACAAATTTCAACCTATAATCACACTTTACAGTAGACACAAAAGCTATATAATTTTGGCCAAAAAGAACTCGGTATAGAGCCTCCAATTAAATATCAACCATGACCCTTGCCAGAAGTATCTACTCTAACTAGGGTTACTTTTCTTCACTTGGGTCGGCGGTCTCATTCACAAATATATCTCTCTTATAAATACTCTAGAGTCCCTCTATACACCACCTCGTGAATACCTTATCAGTAGGTTCAACTGAGAAGTGAGTAGGGTTAAAAGCCTGATCTGGCTAAGCTGGTGGCTCAGTATCTGGTTCTGGATACTGATGTAAATTTTGGTCTGTACCCTCCTCAGAATGGGGTACTAATAATGATTGATCAAGAACAGCTACCTCGAACTCATCTCCTAATCCCCTCTCTGATTGGGGGTCCTGTGTAGGTGCCGTTGGAAGTGCCTCAGACTACACTTCCTCCTCCTTATCATTCTCTACCTCCTCAGATTGGGAAAAGTATGGAGGTGACATCCTAGCTGACTTCTTCCTCGGTCTGAGTACTATTATACTAGTCAATGGCTGAGCTCTAGGTTGAGTAGAAGTAGACTATCTGCCCCATTATGAATGGTCTACAAGTGGTACGCCCATGGTAGCTATAATAATAGTCTCTGCTATAACATATCTCTGGCCTCTAGTCCATGGCCGCATCACTTTGGTTGGGGCTTCTCTTATCAAAGTAATCAGATACCTCTCTATTGATCCACTGCTCTTGGGGGATTCGTCCTATCGCCACAAAGGTCCAACCTTCTTCTTTGAAGCCCTTGGTGCAATGTGTACCTGAAGCACCAAGTGCTAGAGTCTAAAAGATAATGAGGGACCACAAAACATGAAGAAAAACTCAAAATTTAAAAGCTTCAAATTTTCTCTAAATTTTATATCCCTATAACTTATACTCAGTCCAAATAAGTCCAATATTTTCATGTAAACCTAGAATCAAATTTTCAATACAAATTCGATATACAAGAAGACTCTGGGGATTCGTCGACCTATTCAATTTCAACTTCCATTTAGGGCATGATCATCTAGTTATAATTCTAGAAAAATCCATTTATTTTTATTTGTCGGCTAATTCTAGGATCCCATATATAAGCTTTTTGATTTCCACATATTGTGCAAGAAATTAAACAAAGCACCTTTCTTATTTCAATTTTATCACAATATACTATTATTAGGAGCCAAGAAGTTTACCTTTTATTTTAAGAATCAAAAGTGAAGATTGAAAAAGATTAAGAACCCTAGCTTTGATGCACAATACGTGCAATTTAGAAAAGTTGGTACCGAGAAAACTTAGTGCTCTTGCCTTATATGGAATTTGGAGGAAGTTGGTAAGCTTGAATCTTAGAGGGAAAGAGAAATTTTGAGTTTTTTTGAGGTTGAGAATTGGGTTTGGGTGTTTAAATAGACCCATAGGGTCAGTTTTGGGTCGGGTTACGTTAGGGCAGGCCCAGATTTTAAAAAATAGGCCACTTATGGAACCACCTACGGGCTATAGGTGGCACCTACAGGCCGTGGGTTCCCTCCGTAGGTGGGCATAATTTTCTTGACCATTTTTCTACTCTCTAGACTTGTTTTTCTGATATACATATTGAACTACTTACAAAATCATAAGTGGTATTTACAACCTCAAAAGTATGTTCATATATTTAAGTCTAAATAAATCAGCAAAAATCCGCAAAGTTCCCTTTTAATATTCAATGAACACTTACCTGGACCGAGTAGGACTTATGACCTTCATAAGTTGGTCACAAAGTCCCCTTACCTGGAATATTCTAAATGAACCAATGTATTACCATGTTCTGGATCATTCCTCATGCTGCTATACCTACAAAAATAATAAAAAAATAATGTGAACATTAAAATAATAGGTTGGCTCCCACCCAGTGCTTGATTTAATGTTGTGGCATGACGTGGATAAGTTGGTTACTTAGATGTCACCAACAAGATCATAATTTCCTCCTATGCAGTGCTTGATTTAACATAAAAAAATAATGCGGGTACCTTAATTACTCAGAATTTATCTAGGTATCCATGGGAGTAGCCTCCAGGATCATCAAGACAGTGGATAAACAACAACACCCCTATGTCGGTTGTATGCTTCATAGTTCTGCGGACGTTAAATGTGACTTCCTTATTATTAACTCTAAACTTGAGATCACCCTTCTCCATATCAACCATCGCTCTACTCGTGGCCATGAATGATCTTCCCAATTTGATGGGTATCTTAAAGGCAACCGCACTATAAAAAATGTCAAATTCATCCAAAAAATTAAAGTTATCAACTTTCACCAACACATCAAAAAATATGCCAATGGGTTTGTTTACTGTGCGGTTTTCCATCAACAACCATATATCAGCGGTTCTAAAAAGCTCAAACCTTAGTGTTCGAACACAGCCAGTGGCATCAAATTAAGGTTGGCTCCCAAGTCACATAACACTCTGGAAAACCTAGACGTCCCAATGGTGAATGGAATTGTGAATGCTTTGAGATCACCCTTCTTTTGGGTCAAGACTTAGAAGTGACTGCATTGTAATGGTGTAATTCACCAACATCCTCAAACTCATAGCAATCTTCTTTGTCACCAAATATTTTATAAACCTAGCATATCTAGGAATCCGCTCCAACGCATACAAAAGATGGAGGTTCAAGATCAACGTTTTTAACATATCAATGAATTTATTCAACTTCCCATCTTCCTTCTTATATTTCAATCTTTAAGGAAAAGGTGAGGGCGGTCATAGGATTTGCTTCTCTAAAGGCTCATCGACCTTTCCCTTAACTTTATCCTTATCAACATTACCATCAATACCCGTCGCCTTGTCCCAATTCACGACAGATGTCTTACTAACCACAGTACTATCATTCTTCGGCAGATCAATAGTAGAAAATAGGGAATCAATAGTAGACTTACCACTCTAAGTGGTGATAGCTGGACACTAACCATCATTTTTTGGATTCTAGACTATTAGTGATGTCCAAGCTATACCTTCTCTCAGAAACTGATATAGTTGCTACCAAATATAGTAACCCAACAATGATTTGCATTGAATATTGAGGGAGTAAATGGAATCATGGCTTTCAACTATTGTAATCGATGGACGGAACTGGAAAAGTAAATGGGGGAATTTGAATAGCTATATCGAACGAGGAGAAAATATCAACTTCGATTGTAAACACTATTGGTGAACACTAGGATTATGTTCCACATAGCTTCTCAATTTTGTAAGCTTATCATTCTTTGTTGAACCAACCCGATACCTTGCATGCAGAATTGATAAGTTATGTACCTTCAACAGTCTTTTGGACGAGTTAACTATTACTTTTTGAGTCTTTAATTATTTAGATGAAATCTAACCATATTACTAAGATAAAACCTAGAAGCGTGGATCGACAGTTAAACTCCAAATTACCAGTGTCTTTATCTTTTCCTAGTCACTACTCCTCTTTTGGAGTAGGTAGTAATAATTTAGGCGGGATCCTAATGTGTGACACCATTAAGAAAACTATTATATTGAAGACAAAGAAATACATGCATGCGTATGGGTTCAGAAGAACAATGGAATTTTCCCTACTTCATGAATCCGACAGGGTTTCCCCAACCCTAGATATGAGTTTTTAGCCACTCATGCTTGTGAATAAATCAAAAAAATTCATGATTGAAAGCATAGATGAAATCACAATAATAAGAAGTGGAAAACCCACAACGATAGTTGAATTAATCAACTGAAGTTAATACAATAGAATCCTAAGATCAAAATCTAATCTTGAAATCAAAATATGTTTGTGAGTATCAAAAGTGCATAACTCCTACTAAAAAGTACATAAAGGGTATTTATAGTACAACAGAAAACCCTAAAATCAAAGATCGAATAAAATAGGAGAAAACAGGGTCGGTGGCCACTTATGGTCCCTACATACGCCTTAACCCTAGGCGCAGGTAGCACTTGGGGCCTGCAGGGTGGGGCAAGTAATGACCGCAAGTGATAAGACAAAAAATCCTGTAGGTCAGCTCTCGATATTTTGGACTTCTGGCATTTTCTTTGCCCATAAATAGTCCACATGTACTACTTGCGGCCCACATAATGACTTAGCAAGCATCGGGAGCCATCTTTTCAGCTCTACTTTAATTCTTGAACATGCTTTGATTATGATCAAGTAAGAAAGTGTCCCGAATATCTATAATTGCTCCAATAAGTAGCCAAAAACACCTTTTTCATCTTTTCCACGAACTTACATCCAACTTATGATTTCCTGCAAAACATACCCAAAACGTATCATATCTAACAAAACAACCTCAGAAACTTGCATATTTTTCTTGTTTTAAGTATCAAAGTGCTATATTTCGATAGCACATCAACACCCTCAACTTAGAACGTTATCATGTTCTCAGGGAACAAACACAAATAAATAAAAACAATTCTTAACTAGGAAAATATAAGTTATTCAAGGCAGTCAAAAGTCAACATTTTATGTTTAGAACACAACACCCCCTCCAAGCTAACTTTTCAAAACCAACTATTTATAAACATGAAGTATAATAGTTTACACAATGGGATCAAGGTATAACATTACATTAGCAATAGACAACAACTCATATGTACAAGTTACACTACCCAAAATAAGAAAATAGCTGGCAATATGACTTGTGTTCCCTAATAACAAAGATGTCCTGCTCATGTATATGAAATCATCCATGTCAATGCAGGGACAATATAGAGACACTCACACTTAGAAGAAAAGTTTCAATCAATGTGCATAAAATACCATAAACTTTCTCTTATTTTCTTTACCTTAGTATTAAGATAGTCAAGTTAGGATCACTATAGGACTTTTGTTGGCTTGTAATGTAGGCTTGGGGGTTTGTATGGTACATATGGACATATCAAGTGAATAAACCTCCTTGGCGCTACACTAACCTTGGGGTCTAACTTACTAGCCCATTTCTTTTTTATTCCACCCTTATTTTTCCCTTTTTATTCTTTATTATGCATTCAGGTCGGGTATGGTCTTTTATTCTTTATTTATTATACATAATTTTTCTTTTCTTTTTCTTTTTCTTTTTCTTCCACACCTAACCCGACTAACTTTTTCTCTTATTTTACCCTTCTACATACACACTTTACACTATACACCCCTATGATAGCCACCCTCAATTTAGGAATTTTACCTGAGTTGACGTGTATAATGTCCAAGGAGGACCAGGGCTAAAACAGGTTCATTAGAATATAAATGGAAAAAGGATAGGTAAAACAAGAAAAATAGACTATAATCCTCAAAATAGGGACCAAGAGATATATCTCACACATAGGAGGTCATTTAGGCTAAAAGTGGACTCAACTCAAAAACGGCCTATGATCCTTTCCTAACCGACTATCCTAGAACCTAGGCAAGACTAATAGGGAAAGTTCTGGATTTAACCCACAATTGTTAGCAGGTGATTATCATATACCTAATCCTAATGCCATAACAAGATCCTTAAAGTTCACACGTATATACATTCACACAGTTCTAAAACACAAATTTTGGAGGGGTGTCATTTTTCTCAAAAATCAATAAAAACATGATAACTGCCCTAAATACTTGAAAATCTCCTAATTACACAAAAACTTAATATGAAAAAAAACACAATACAATAAAAATTTTACTAGATAGGCTAGTTCTGCAACCATACCGCAACTAACCAAAAAAACAACAATAAAAACCCGTAGTGGCTATGGTACATCCCACCCCCATAAACTGTGCAGTGTTCTGATAACGCTCAAGTTACACGTTAATTTAAGTGCAAGGCAGTCATCGCCAATATATTTAACCAAATTTGGAGTCAGGGTCGATTCTACGAGGAATAATATGACTGCCGATCAAATTAATTTGAAATAATATATAGAAGTAAAATTCAAAAAAATGGTACAAAAAAATAAAATAGGGAGATGGATTCCTACCCTAATGTTTCTTTTTAGTTTTTTCTAGTATAAATTTGGGGCTACGAATAATCAGAGTTTAACAATCATGCACAAAAGTTTGGACTATGCATTACTAAGGGAGTGACATGTGGGAGTTATCAATTAGCCTCAATTTAGTAAATTGAATATGGGTAGGCGTGGTTATAGATTTTGATGCTAGTCTTTCGACAAAACACCAAACTTTCACCCACTGATTCTTTCAAATACCTACTAGGTGTGTTCAACAATTGGTAACCACACGCTTAATCTAGACATCCCTATTTCTAGGATGATGCCCATGGCATAGTTAACCTAAAATTCACCCTTATGTTTAAGATAGTAAAAATTTAGAAAACTACACACGTAATTGACTATCATTGCTTTGGTCTCCACAACCCTCTTTCGAGGATGATATGGATTCCTAAAGTTCACCCAAAACCCTTTTTTCAAAGATGGCCTTAAACTATCTAGAGCTTGGACCTTTCACTTCTCAAACCCATGTGGTTATTTGAGGATTTCACCCATCAAATCCCAACAAAAATAGCAAAGTAATAATAAAACCCATAAACATGAACTACTAAATAGATGATAACAATAACAACCCACAAACACTTTAAACCCCTATTCTCACACATAACCCCAAGAGGGAGATTTAGCTACACATAAGATAAATAAGCATAGATATACCCATAATTTCCATTGAAATGAATTGTTGAAGAATTAAGAAATGTTACTTTAAACTTGGCTCTCCCACAATATCAATAATGGAAGTGAGAAAATCTTCCACTTAGAAAGTCTCCAATGTATTCTTCTCCCAAAATTTATATAATATTTCCTTCTGAAGAAATGGAGGCTATGGACTAAAAAATGCTAAACCTAAAAAATTCAGGAAGATGAAATTGTTAATGAATGATAGGGTTTGCGTCATTTTTGTCACGTTGGGATCAGCACATGCAATTACAGTTTTTCTCTTTGGCTGAAATCCATTGCTAGGCCGCGATCGCGCAGGGTCGGCTACAACCGCAGCTATGCGGCTGAGGTTTACCTCTGCAATCATGATTAATTGACCATTCTTGACTGTCGCAACTGTGTTACCTAAGGGTCTTCTATTTTAGGTCTTCAACTACACTTTCTTACTTTTTTTTAATTATTTTGAGCTCCAATCCTCATCTTTCCATCCCTTTAAATCTATGGATGCAAGAAATGGATATTAGTGCATCTAATCATAATATGTCTCATTTATTCATTCGTAACAAGGTAATATGCATGAATAATAAGTGCGATCGAGTGGTAAACTCACCACTCATCAATACCCCCAACTTAAAGTGTTTTCTTGTCCTTAAGCAACACTACCTCTTATCATGAGACACAATTATTTAAGACCAACATTTATGCCTTAAAGGTCACAATAAGCTCAACTTAAATAGAAACCACTAGTAGCTTACTATACTTGTGCTAAGCTACTTTCACTACACCCCTCATTATAAGGTGTTCTATCAAAAGATGCATAAGACTTTAAAGAGAGACTAAGCAACAACAATCAATACTCTATAGGTGGATCCTTTTTTTACCATAATTAAGCTATACTCCATTTTCCTCATTGCTTGGGAGCTGACAAAAATCACCCATGTCAAATTATTTCACATGCCGACCTCACAAGAAAGAGAATTTCACACACCAAATTAACAAATATGCAACAAGGAATTTTTAGTATAAAACTCTCCCCTTCATAAAGGAAATCTCAATGCAAAAAGTGTCATATCATAGGCTTATTCAATCGCAACTACAAAGAAAGTAAATGGTCAGAGATATCAAAGGAATTTCTAACCCTCAAAGGATGTCATCACTTTCAGAACTCATTATAGCGCAAATCATGCTAAGATAAAGAGGAATAACCATGTCATGAACATACTGAAACACAAAGTAATACTGCCCTATACAAACAAAATATTGAAATCTCTGTACACGCTAGTACACTAGTCTGAAAAAGCCTCTACTAAATAGGACTGAGGAGCCATTGGGACAGATCCCCAACTGACTCGTACTGAACTGAAAGTAAATAACCGTCTATTAACAAGACAAAATCGGAGACAAAGGTCCTCGAACCATGAGGACTCACCAACCGCAGAAATATAGATGAAGGTACTTAAAGATCACTATCACTGCTAAGACTAAGTACCTAAACCTATATCATGAGGAAATATAGAATACAAAAGAGAATGAGAGTTAGTACTTGGGAATGTACCGAGTATGTGGGGGTGGATGCAATATTTTAAATAATATTATAAATATATAAGACAATCATGCATGCTGACAATAATAACTCTCTTCACTTGAATTATCTAAAACATCATTTTCGTAAGTCATCAGTAATAACATATGCTTCATAAATCATTTAACTCAACTAAAACTCTTTAACTTATGACTTAGAGTGACTCGGTAACTCATGGTACTTAGATCATTATGGACGTGGGAGTTTCTTATAACGAACATAATTACACCATGTGAGCCGCATAGAGTCCAATGTTTTGCCCTCCTAAGGAGAGAACCCCACATTGGCGGGGGTGTCATACTCTTTCCAAGGAATACAACCTCAATCTCGTTATCACAATCCCATACTCAGCCTCTGGACCACAATTATCAACATCAATCCTACGGTGGCACATAGTTTCGGGGAAATACCAAATTTCCTGCTTTGTGCTAAGTACTCCTCCTAGAATCATCTCAGAACATGTTAGGAAATCCACCTTAATCAATATGAACTCATGGGTCTAATTTAAAGACCAAAACATAAATATATATCTCATCTGAAAATCATAAACATCTTGTGGATTCCTAACCTGACTCAACTCAACACAATCTTTCTCAACATCAAGTACATTTGCTTTTCGAATCATTTTCAAATATCAAAGCTTCAAGGAAACATCATAGGACTCATTCTTGACTTTCAATCTTAAATATCGATATATATTCAATAGTCAAATTTCTCATGGAAAGGCATAACTCATGAAACTTGTCTTAAATCGCTTAGAAATCATCAATACGTAATGACAATATACAACTCATGGAATAAATTCTCAATTTAAGAAACATGATGGTGAAATAATCATAAATATTAAACTTATTCAACTGAAATCTCATAAATCATAAATAAAGAAATTTGGGTGTAAACCCACTTGCAAAATCATGTAAATCAATAATAGAAAGTAAATATTTTGGCACAAGAACGAAAGAAGCATTCTTGTTCAAGCCCTACATACCTTGGAATATAATTTTTGAAGATGTAGAAACTTGTTTGGAACTTCTTCCTTACATTTTTGAGCTAAGATCCTTGATTCCTTTAACTAGGGGAGCTTAATTCTTGGACAACTTGGAGAAATCTATGGAAGATCCTTGAATTTCTTGGAAGGATTTTGATTTTTGGGTTGAGAGAAAACCCTAGATTTCTAGAAAATTCTTGGAGAAATTGGAGAGAAAGAGGATAAAATGATCCTCTCTTTACTACTTTGATGTATATATAAGGAAACAAGGATCAGAAATGACCAAAATTCCCTTTTAAAAATGATGAAATTTGTTGATCGGGGCCTATGATGGTCTGTCAAGTCTCCTGATGGTCCACCAGATCATCTGTCACTCGAGTGACAAAATGAGAACGTTCTGCCTTGATGTGACGGTCGAAGTAATGGTCTGTCAAGAAACTGATGGTCCACCAAGTTGTCCATCACTCGAGGGCCAAAAACGAGACATTCTGTCTCAATCTAATAGACCCCTTGACAGTCCGTCAACTTTTTTACAGTCCACCATCTTGGCCGTCACACGGTGACTAGGAAGAGGGGTCACTACCTTGGCTTGAAGGGACACTTAAACGTCCACCAAGGACCTGACGATCTTCCAGGTCGACCGTCAGACCTGGACGATCTGATATCGCTGAGTAAAATGGCTATAACTTCATCGTCTGAAGTTGGATTTCAATGAAATTGGTATCAATAGAAATCTTATTCAATGCTCTACATGAGACAAAAAGTAAAAATTAGAGAAATGCCATATGGTTTAAACATCAATAACTTTAGAAGTCATACATATCAATTCAAAAGACGAATTTAGGCTTAAGAAATGATTGGGGTATTACAATCTCCCTTGGACACATTCGTCCTTGAATGTTGCCACATAGGCCAAGAATAAGAGAAAATGAGGACGTATAGATGGAACAACTCACATCTAAGGGCTCACTTTTCTCTAATCTTTTGAGTACTTCCCTAAATGCACGAACCATACAGAGAATAACCATATAGCTGAATATATTAGATTAGAAGGAAAATGAATTAAGGGAATAGTACCTTCAGCTTGATTCAAACTCGTGGAGAAAAGATGAGGGTAACTGGCTCGCATATCTACTTCTTCTTCCCAAGTGGCACCCTGACTGGTTGATTTTGCCATAGAACTTTAACTAAGGGAACTTCCTTGTTCCTCATTCTACGAACTTGATAATCTAGGATTTCAACCGGGGTTTTTTCATACAAAAGGCTATCCTGAACATCACAACCTTCCAACAAATCAACAACAACAGAGTCTCCAATGTGATTCTTTAGCATAGAAACATGAAACACAGGATGGACAGCTGACAACTCTGCACGCATCTCAATCTCATAAGCTACTTTCCCAACATGATTCAAAACTCTATAACGGCCAATATATCTGGGACTCATCTTTCCTTTCTTTCCAAATCTTTTTACCCCTATCATGTGTGAAATTTTTAAGTACACCATATCACTAACTTCAAACTCAAGAGCTCTTCTTCTCATATCTGCTTACGGCTTCTGACGACTCTGGGCTATCTTTAACCTCTCCGAATTAACTTAACTTTCTCCATAGCCTCAAATACAGCATCAGGTCCAATCACAGTAGCTCACCTACTTCAAACCAACCTATGGGCAATCTACATCTTCTCCCATACAAAACATCAAATGGAGCCATTCCAATGCTAGCATAAAAACTATTGTTCTAAGAAAATTCAATCAACGGTAAATTTTTATCCCAACTTCCTTTGAAATTAAGAACACAAGCACTTAACATATCCTCCAAAGTCTGGATAGTCCTCTCAGCCTGACCATCTATCTGCGGATAAAAAGTGGAGCTAAGATAAGATTGGGTGCCAAAACACTTCTGAAAGGCTCTCCAAAACTGAAAAGTAAACTGAGTACCTCTATCAGAGATGATAGTCAATGGAACTCCATTCAACCTGACTAACTCTCAAATATACAGCTTAGCATAGTCCTCCACAGTGAAAGATATATATACTTGTAGGAAATGTGCTGACTTAGTCAACCTGTCTACAACGACCCAAATAGAATCATAACAATGATGAGAGTGAGGTAAACTGGTCATGAAATCCATATTCACCACTTCCCACTTCCAAGTAGGAATGTTAAATTCTTGCATCACACCATCGGTTCTCTGGTGCTCTATCTTTACCTGCAGGCAAGTTGCACACTTTTCTATGAACTTTGCTATATTCTTTTTCATACCACTCCACCAATAAATTTCCCACAAATAGCGGTACATCTTGGTAGCACCGGGATGAATACAATACCACGCGCTATGCGCCTCAGCCATAATTCTCTGCCTCAGATAATCAACATCAGGAACATACATTCTATTCTAAAATCTCAATACATAATCTCTCTCTTGGGAGAAAACCTCCACCTTTTGTATTTAACTAATTCTTTCAGTTTGACTAACCTAGAATCCGTATCCTGCTTCTCCTTCACTTTCGAAACTAGGGAAGATTCAGAACTACTTTGGACCCAAACATTACCCTCAGCTGAGTCAAGCAATGTAACACCTAACCTAGCCAAATAATGAACTTCATGGGCTAAGTCCATCTTATCTTCCTCAACATGTGAAAAATTTCCTTTTGAAAAAGCTGAAATTTGCTGATCGGGGTCTGTGATGGTCGATCTGACGATCCGTCAAGTCACCTGATAGTCCACCAGATCGACAATTACTCGAGTTCCAAAATTGGAACGTTATACCTTGATGTAATGGTCCATCAGGAAACTGACGGTCCACCAACTCATCCGTCACTCGAGGGCAAGAAATGAGATATTTTGTCTCGACCTGATGAACCCCTTGATGGTCCGTTAACTTTTTGACGGTCCACCATCTTGGCCTTCACATGGTGTCCAGGAAGAGGGGTCACTACCTTGGCTTGACGGGACACTTGACGGTCCATGAAGGACCTGACGGTCTGCCTGGTCGACCGTCATTCCTAGGCGATCTGATATTGTTGAGTAAAATAGCTATAACTCCCTCGTCTGATATTGGATTTCAATAAAATTGGTATCGATGGAAAGATTATTCAATGCTCTACATGAAAAAAGTATAAATTAGAGAAATATAATATAGTTTAAACATAAATCACTTTGAAGGTCATACATATCCACTTAAAAGATGGATTTAGGCTTTAGAAATGATCAGGGTATTACAGAAAGTTAGATGGTCTTTTAAACTAAATTGACAACAATCGTGGTCCTAGTTTCACAATTTTGGTCATGCAAATTTTGAGATCATGGTGGTACGGATTGCAATTGCGATAACTGAGACCAAACAACTTGGTTTTCTGTATTTCCTGCTCAGCCCAAACTTGCCAATTTCACATGTTTCTTTCTAAACTTCAATCAAAATGCCTCGTAGAACCAAATTTTAGGGATTATGTATGCACAAAATTAAAAACCAAAATCTACCATAGAATGCATAATTAAAAAGATCTGTGCCACCTTTCGTGGCGTGATGTGTTACCTCTCATCGAATGCTTAGTTTAATATCGTAGAACGATGGCTCCACTCCTTGTACTCATGTTCCACTTAGAAAATTTAAATCTCCATCCCAACTTTCATTTAATATGCAATGAGAGGCATAGGGATAGAAGATTTAAATTTTCCAAGATAAAACATGGAAAATGTAAGGGAATGGTGAGCAAGCCTCGATCTCACCAGTTTGAAGACCTTTTACCCAAATTTACATCAATCTTTTGGATTAGCTCCATGGCTAAAAGGGTGTACATTAATAATCCATTCCTTGTTAATCAAAAATTAAACTCCTTCGCCTTTGATAGATGGGGTTCAATGTGCTCCCTTGAAATTTCAAACTCCAAAATATAAGAGTCGGATTCTGCCTCCGTATAATTTTCCATTTGTTTAAAGAGGTGGATCCTCATCATATGCTCTAAGATTAATTGTGAAAAGTGGTTTGAATGAGGTCCAACACCTAAGTTTGGGTTAGCCTCCTCCGAAGCATCGCCACCTCGAAATGAACTATAGTCATTATAAGAGTTTTGCGTTGATTTTTCTTTTGAATATAGCATCGTTTCTTTTATTTTGGCCTCTCCTTCCATATATGATATGGATGATTGGGAAGCTACCGAGGAGTCTTAGCTACCAGGCTCATCATCATAGCTTGGTTTCTCTTCTTGATAAACCTCCCCTTAATTAATAGGCATGGTAATGATAGTTTCAAGCTTTTCTTCTTCGCCCATTATCTCTTTCTTGACACTTGTCCAATCTTCATGTATGTGCTCTATATTCTCCCCCATTTTATCTAACCGATCCAAAATAGCTTGTAATCTTGGGTTATAGCTATTGAACTCAGTATCATCCTCTTCCTTCTTCTCTTCATGATAGCTATCAATCTCACAAGAAAAAATCATAACTTTGTTAGAATAATAGGGGGAGGGGGAACAAGGACAATCACTCCAATGTCCACCTCGACCACGACATAAGGAGCAC
The DNA here is from genome assembly GCA_030864225.1 of Capsicum baccatum var. pendulum. NCBI lineage: Eukaryota > Viridiplantae > Streptophyta > Magnoliopsida > Solanales > Solanaceae > Capsicum > Capsicum baccatum. Next base: position 199,205,195 of record CM061560.1, on the reverse strand, counting down.
CTATACTTCTGATAGAATTGAGATGGTTAATCCATCTCTCTCTAAGGAGCATAGTCATAATCTCTCATGAAATATGGTATGTCGTAATATGAACATGGATCATTAAGATAGGACTTCCAACTATCAACATCATATTTGTCGAAAGATGCCATAGAGAAAGTAAAATTAAATTAAATTAAAATCTACCTAAAAAAGAAAATTACAAACAAATATATACAAACTTGATATCAAGAAAGTAACTAAAATTCCAAACTAACTTAATGCGCCAAATTATTTCCCTACTACGACACCATTTTTAATAACGCCTCAACTTATACGCCAATTTAAGTGCAAGGCGGTCATCGTCAATATATTTACCCAATGTTGGAGTCGGGGTTGAATCCATGAGGAACAATGTGAGTGGCGATCAAATTAATTTTAAATGATAGATACAAGTTAAATTCAAACAAATGGTACAAAAATTGTAACACCCCGCATTTTTTCTAGCTTAAAACCATCCCTATAATGTCAAAGATTCGCTTCAAAGATGAATACCTTTTATTTCATGTGGTATATTCCATATTTATACTTTCTGTTTAAAAGTTTAAAGAGGATATTTTTCTCAATTCTCAAGCCCCCAATCCACCCAAACATAAGATTTAAGCCTATTCTAAGCACTTTATGACCAATTTCATCCATTCTCTCTCAAAGCAAAACCCTAAAGTTCACAAGTTTCTTCTCTAAGAAATCCTCCATAGATTCTCCAAGAAAGCTCCAAATTGAAGATTTCCAAGGCAAGATAATCAAGAATAAATCTTCAAGAACTCAAACAGTAATTCATAGATCAAGTTTCTTCATCTAATCTTCAATCAAGGTATGTTGGTCTTTACAACAAGGATAATTCGTTCATCCTCGTGCCCAAAATTTATTTTAATTATAAATTTACTCAAATTTATGTGATTTACCATGAAATTGAAGTTGAGGTTTATACCCAATATTGCTATTTATAATATTATGGGATTTCAATTTATTTAGAAGTTGAGTTGCATGTTTATGTTCATATTTTCATGCATATTGCCGAAATTTACAGATTTTAAGTTGATTTATAAATGTTTACATTGCCAAGTATGAATATTATGATATTTTAACATGAGTTTAATCCAGTTGTCATTAAGACCTAATTAAAGATTGCTATTTCAAGATTTGTTGTGCTATAATCACCCTATGATAACATTCCTTTTCAGATTATTAACAAAAAATTGACCTTTTGGTCTCAAAATAGCTATGACATCTGCTTTACAGATTTAGATTATAGATTTAGCTTTACATATATACTGTTGGTTTTCATTATAAGCCATTATACTATTTTAAAGTGGATGTCCATTAGAATGAGCATACAAATTTAGTGGGAGTAGTATTCAGCTCCGAGTCGGGTACATTACTATGGTATCATACCCCAGAACTATGTGGCAAAATATGATATAGATTGTTCCCACTTCTACGTGGATGATAGATATGTGATTACTTATATTGGTTATACTCCCTGGTAAGAGTATGACTCCTCTCCCCAATATAAGGATTCATCCTTAGGGGGAAAAGAACGTTGGATTCCATGAATGCTCACATGGTTTATGTCAGTTATAAGAGCCACCCATGCAGAATAAATTTTTGGATTTCTAAACCCATAAGATAAAGTGTTTTCCGAAATTTTAATAGTAAGGATTTTTAAAAAACTAAGTGTAAAGGCTCACAATGTACTCAGATTATGCTTCATAGATAGATAACAGTTACAGACTTCAACTTTTAGATTTTAAATTTTAGAAGTGAGATTTTTCTATACTTAGACAGTATGATTTATAGAAAGAATACCAGCACAACTTTCAGAACTAAATATTATGACTCACTAGATTTATAAAGTATGATTGATTTATTATTCATAATTATAGTATTTCAGATATTCTAGCTTATGTAAGTCATTTACATTTAGCATGCATTTTTTTTATAAATTATGATGATGAGATGATGTATTACTTATGCATTCACCCCTATATATTCAGTACATCCTCAAAGTACTGATCCACATATATGTCTATGTGCTACATTGTCTCATAATGTAGGTATCGGTTTAGTTGTAGAATAAATACCATATTCAGATAGTTTGCAGTTTCTAGTCAGCGGGTGATGCGTCGTATTGATTCAAGGGCTTGAGTCACTCATCTAGTTTGAGTAGTATTGTATTTTCTTTATTTAGTCGTATCGATTAGGGATAGTTAGGGGTCATGTCCCGGCTACCTAGAGTCAATACTAGTAGAAGCTTTATAGATCGTCAGTAGAGTTAATGTATTTGATTTTAGTATTGTTTTATAAAAGTATAGTTGTAATCATTTTAATTTAGTTCTATATTGATCAGACTGAAAAAAGAGTCATATTTTGCATATTTCAATTAGATTTATGTATCTTATTCAGTTTATTATGAGTTATGCCAGTAGAAGGGTTAGCTTAGGATCACTTGTGGTCCTATGCACCGTGTGACGTCTCGAGACCATTTTTGGGTCATACTCTAGATCATGCAGTAAAGTTGTTCTCTTAGAAATTCCTATATACTATTTGTGTTGCCCCAAAAGAATTCTTCATCTATGACTTATCCTTGAGATAACATGATTAGCAAGTTCCAGTTCCTCCCCGAATAATGCTCTAAATTTTACTAGAAGATTCTTCAGAAGTCATACCAGGGGCTTGAGAAGAGTTCCCTTGTGAGTTAAGTTCCTTAAGTTGAAAGTTTATGTTCTCATCCTTATAAGTTTATTAGTTGAGACAGGATTAGATAAGTATTTAGATTTCCCAATACAGATAGTGCTCATAAGAGGAGATAGTATAAACCTAGATTGTTAAATATAGTGTGCATTCGTGGGATATTATAAACTTCAGTGTTATGATCTATGAATAGTAGAAAATTATTATGGCTAGAAATATGGGTATAGAAGAGTAGTGACAAGAAAAGCGGGAATGATGATTGATAGAGAGTATAGAGATAATGTCGTGCATATTGTCGAGATATGTAGAGGTAATAGTTCTTTTTGTGTTAGGTTAATAGAGGTAGAGAAGGGGTTATTAGTCAAGGAGAATTGTTGTTTGTTTGATCTACGTAAGGAGTTATTAATTATATTTGTTATGTTAGAAAAGTATAGGATAATAATAAAGTGTTTGGTGGTTTAGTATCATTAATTTGGGCTTCCCTTGAGGTTACAAAAAGTAATTTAGTTGAAACCTATAGAGCTATGATCGTAATTTAGGTGTATATATAGGTAAATATTAGTGATGTCTAGAAGTAGTATCTGCTAATGGATTATAATGAGAGGTTATTTTAACTTAAAACTATTATTATGAAGTTCTAGTGGACTAGTGTTTCTTAATATTTTATTTTATAGCTTCCAAGTGATAATAGTATGTAAGGTGTGTTGTTAAATTATGTTTACCAGTAGACATTAAGTTTGAACAATTGTTGGTCATCGAGGTGGATGTAATGATTTACTTCGTTAGTGGTGCTAGTTATATGGAAGTGATCTAGTAGGCTTGAACATTATGTACAATAGTTTTAGTCCATTTTCATAATTAAGTATGATGTTGTATGAATGATGAAGAAGTATGCTTAAGGTGATATAGGGTTGCTTTATTTTCTAAGGTTATTATATGTTTTATGTGGTTGGTAGTACTGTTGAGTTGCTAAGTGGAAGAAGACTAGTTAGATGGTATATGGTGTTCTAAATAGCTAAGTTAAGGAGTTTGGATTGATGATGTTGAGTCTTTTGATATGATATTGATTCTCATGGTTTAGAAATATAAGTTTAGAGATACGATATTAGTAGGCTATGGCGGAAGCAGTATGGTTTACTAAAGGTTGAAGATATTTGTGACAAGTGTTAGAATCTAAGTTTGAATCTTTGAAGATTGAGTAAATAGAAATGAGAGTTGAAGCTCTAGAAGGTGTGAACTTAGGATGTAGCGATACTCATGAAGATTCTAAGTTAGTAAGTGTTCAAGATATTATATGATGATAAGTAAGGCTATAGAAATATAGAGTCGTACCTCAGAAGGAAGTATTAGAAGTGAGTTTTACACTTTCAGGTGTAGTCTTTCAGAGTAAGTTTATTTTTGCGTGTATTATTGTATTCGAGAATATAGAGTACCACGAGTGTAGTTCAGTTTAGACTTTAGTGAGGGGTTTCACAGGCTTAGATTGATGGACTAAACCTAAGGGAGAGATGATAGAATGAGTAACAAAGTCAGACTTCTCGATTCTAGTAGTGATCCCAGTGTAGTGATCTTATCATAAGGTGAGAATGAGGCTCAACCCATTCTTATTTTAGTATTGGTATTTCAGGTATCCCAATATCTACTCATGCCTTACGTGTTAGTTCTATGATCATAGTTCATGTTCATGCATATAATAGAAAATCATGTACTCTCCCAGTTCCTAGAATGAGGAGTTCCAGTTCATTCAACAGCCAAAATCATATTCCATAAAGTTATGAACTCAAAAATTTAGGTCATGCAGCTCATGACTCGTGCACTTCTGCTTTACAGTATGTTCAATTCCAGTACTCAGGCAACACTCTTAGAGATCAGAGAAATTCAGATCTATATCATGTATATCCTTAGATTAGATATCTTTAATAAAGCCATGTCATGAACACTCTTTTCCCTAGGCCTCGATAATGTGTTAAGCTATGCTTGGTATCCCTTCATGTTTTAGGGCCAGGTATTCCAACCATTCAATGACCTTCCCTTATGTCAAGATAGTGAAGTTGAACAGTTGCATAGATGGGAGAGAGTAAATGTGTTATGTTGGGAAAGATGATTGTATGCTATTTTTATGTAAGTCTATAAGTGAATAAATATTGAAGTGAAGCTTTTTATGTATGGATTGGTTAGTTGAGAATATTTTATGTGTGTCTTCCTAAGAATCAAATAGTGCATGGAAGTTTTTATTGATAGAGGTATTAGAGAATACGAGAAAGATACTCTTATGGGTATTTGTTTAAAAGTGCATATGTGGTTATAAAGATAGGCTTGAACGTCATGTTGGTGTATAAGATGATAGGTGTGTTGTGCATTAATGAATTTCTAGTAAGAGGTTGAATTTAGTTATTAAAGTAATAAGAAGAATCATCCTAGAGTGAGTAGTTATTACAATGCTTGGGGTATTGAATCCATGGTCAGACTAGTATTATGGTGTTATGTGTAGCACCTCGTGATTCCGAGTTAGGCTTGACCATGATGAGAGGATTCAGTTCAATTTAGACTTTAGTAGACGGATTTATCAATGCCCATGTGAGAATTATATGTTGAATCGAATAGTATTATTGAGGGAGTGTATGAGAAATGTTGCTAAGCTTGAAATTAAGAAGTTGCATTGCCTAAGGCCTAGTAATTCTATCCTAGCTTATGATTTATAGATCTATGTTCCATGCTATAGAGTGGTAGCAATATTGTGATTTCTTATTCAGATGTTTTGTTCAGATCATGTCCAAAGTTTTTTACTCCCTAATAGCATTAGAAATTTCATAGAAGAGTGTTGGAGAAATACTCCATCTGAGTATGAGCGTTCGGTATGATTCAGTCCGTATGGCCAGAAATCCATCTTAACAGTCTGATAGACAAATTTCCATAGTCTTCCATCTCTTAATTTAGTCTAGTCTTACTACTTGAAATTTCATGAGTATGGCCATTTCGAGAGGTAGTTTGTTCGCATCCATGTAAATTGTGAATTCAGCTCAGTAAATGCATCATGCATTAGTTTCAAATTCAGATATTAAGTCATGATTCAGTTCGTAAGTATCCTGCGTATCGTCTCAGTCTTTTCCTAGTATTTCAACCAAACCAGTATCATTCGGGGACGAACGATCCCAAGGGGGAGATGTTGTAATGCCCTGAGTTTTCATTTCATAAGCCTCTCATATTTTTTCTCATGAAATCAGATCCAACCTAAGGTAATGATTACTTATACGTTGATGCTCTCATTTCTATCTCAGCCATATAGCTATTTTCATGAGAATTCATGCACTTACAGATCAGTTCAGTAGCTCACTATGTTGAGATTTAGTCGTATAGTTTATTTCAGTTGTGCATGCTATCGTAAAGCCTCAGATTACTCAGTATTTTCAACTTAATTAGCCACATTCGAGGACAAATGTTCCCAAGGAGGAGATCTTGTATCTTTAACACCCCACACTTTTCCTAGCTTAAAACCGTCCCTAGAATGTCAAAGATTTGCTTCAAAGATGAATACCATTTATTTCATGTGTTATTTTACAAATTTAGACTTTCTATAGTGTCCGTTTTGGATGCATCTTATGTCGACGGAAAACTTATTCAATCATCTACTAAATGAAAATTTGAAATCTAAGGGATTTCACCGAGAAAAAAGTATAAATCATTCTATAATCCAATGCTTGATATTTTAGGGACAAAATTTAGCTAAGAAAAACTTTGGGGCGTTACAATATCCCTCCCTTGGGAACATTCGTCCCCGAATATTGACGCGGGATACAGACAAGTATAATTTCAAGCATACTAGGGCATAGAAAGAATACAACAAAGATTGTACCTTCTATTTCGTCATCCATTGGATCAAAAAGGTTTGGGTATCTAGCTCTCATGTCAACTTCTGATTCCCAAGTCGCTTCTTCAATTTTCTAGTTTCTCCACAACACTTTAACTGAGGCTATCTCTTTGTTCCTCAATCTTCTAACTTGGCGATCAAAAATCTTTACAGGCTCTTCTTCATAGGATAAGGATTTTGTCACTTTGATTTCTTCGACAGACAATACTAAAGAATGGTCTCCTATACACTTCTTCAACATAGATATATGAAATACCGGATGAACCGAACCACAACAAGATGGCAATTTTAACTCATACGCAACTCCACCTATCCTTCTCACAATTTGATATGATCCTATAAAGTGAGGACTCATCTTACCTTTCTTGCCGAATCACATGACTCCCTTCATGGGAGAAACCTTGAGAAACACCCAATCTCCAACCTCAAACTCTAGATCTCTTTTCCCAACATCGGCGTAGGACTTCTATTGACTATGAGTAGTCTTAAGTCATTCTCAAATGACTTTAACATCCTCTATTTCCTGATGAACAAGATCAAGCCCAAATATCTGCGTCTAACTTACTTCATACCATCCTATCGGGGACCTACATTATCTCCCATAAAATACCTTAAAAGGTGCCATCTTAATATTGGAATGGAAACTATTATTATATGCGAACTCTATCAATGGAAATTTCTCTACCCAACTACCTTTAAAATAAATCATCCAGGCCGTCAACATATCCTCAAGGGTCTGGATGGTGCGCTCAGCTTGCCCATCTATCTGAGGGTGGAAAGTCGTTCTCAAATTCACTTGGGTACCTAAAACCTTTTGAAACGATCTATAAAACTGTGAAGAAAATTGTGTACCTCTATCAGATATGATAGACACAGCTGCCCCATGCAAACAAACTATTTCTGCAATGAATAGCTTGGCATAATCCTCTCCCAAATAATTTGTCCTGACAGGTAGAAAGTGTGCTGACTTGGTTAACCTATCTATAATCACCCAAATGGAATCATATTGGTTTTGGGACCTCGGAAGTCCTGTAATGAAGTCCATATTGATCATCTCCCACTTTCACAAAGGGAAAGCTATCTCTTGAGAATAACCACCTAGGCTCAACTGTTCCACTTTAACTTGTTGACAATTCAAACACTTAGCAACATAGTTAACCATACCATGCTTCATATTATTCCACCAATAAATGGTTTTCAAATCCTAATACGTGTTAGTAGAGCCAGGGTGAACAACATACCTCGACGTGTGAGATTTATAAAGGATTATCTTCGTTAGACCATCTATATCTGGCACACAAAATCTACCCTGGTATCTAAAAAAACCATCACCACTAATTTCAAAAGACAATACCTTTTGTTAACCTACCTCTTTCTTGATCTGCATCAAGATGGGATCTTCAACCTACTTCTCTTTCACTTCTACACAGAAAATTTAGAGATCTCATGAACAACCACTCCCCTATCCTCGAAATCTAAAAGTTGCATTCCTAGATTTGAAAGTTGATGAATATCCTTAACCATATCCCTCTTTTATTTCCCCACATGAGAAAAACTGCCCATAGATAACCTGCTGAGGGCGTTGGCTACCACATTTGCCTTGCCTGAATTATAGTACAGGCTCATGTCGTAGTCTTTTAAAAGTTCCAACCATCGCCTCTGCCTGAGATTTAATTTTTTCTGCGAGAAAACATACTATAAACTCTTGTGGTCAGTAAATATATCAATGTGTACCCTATACAAATAGTGTCACCAAATCTTAAGTTCAAAAAACATAGCTGCTAACTCCAATTCATGAGTAGGGTAGTTTCGCTCATGCACCTTCAACTGCCTAGATGCATATGCCACTACCTTACCGTTCTGCATAAGAACACACCTAAGTCTCACTCGGGATGCATCATAGTATATAACAAAACCTTCTTTACCCTTCGGAAGAGTCAGACCAGAAACAGTAGTCAACTTGTCTTTTAACTTCTCAAAACTATTCTCACAAGAGTCAGACTAGAAAAACTACTTTTTTCTTAGTCAATTTAGTAAGTGGTGCATTTATGGAAGAAAAACTCTCGATGAATCTTCTGTAATAACTTGCCAAACCCAAGAATCTCCGAATGTCGGTTGGAGTCGTGGGTCTGGGCCATTTTCTCACTTCCTTAATCTTTTGGGGATCAGCCTTAATCCCCTCACTAGACATAATATGTCCCACAAAAGCAATAGCATTTAACCAAAATTAACACTTGGAGAAATTTTCATACAACTTATGATCTTTAAGGGTATAAATGATGATTCGGAGGTGATTGGCATTGTCCTCCTTGCTCTTAGAATATACAAAAATGTCATCAATGAATACAATGGCAAACAGATCCAGAAACCGATAAAAAATCCTATTCATTAGATCCATGAAAGCTGTCGGGGCATTAGTCAACCTGAAGGACATGACTAAGAATTCATAATGGCTGTATCTAGTTTGGAAAGTTGTTTTGGGAATATCTGACTCTCTAACTTGCAACTGGTGATATCCCGAATGAAGGTCTATCTTTGAAAAACATTTAGCACCCTGAAGTTGGTCAAACAGATCATCAAACCTAGGAAGCGAATACTTATTATTGTTAGTGAGCTTGTTTAACTGGCGGTAATCTATGCACATACACAGGGAACCATCTTTATTTCACATGAAAAATACAAGTGTACCCCAGGGAGACACACTGGGGTAGATAAAACCTTTATCTAAAAGATCTGCTAGCTATTCTTTCAACTCTTTTAGCTCTGTAGGAGCCATCCTATATGGCAGAATAAAAATAGGATGGGTATCTGGAAATAAATCAATACCAAAATCTATCTCCCAATCAGGTGGTATTCCTGGGAGACCATCTGGAAAGACTTCCGAGAATTTATTCACTACGGGGACAGACTAAAGAGAGAGACTTTTATCATTAGAATCTTTAATCAGAATAAGATGATACAAGCAACCTTTGGAAATAAGTTTATGGGCCCTGAGATAAGATATGAAGTGCCCTCTAGGTACTAGAGAATATCTCTCCCATTCTATCATAGACTCATTTAGAAAAGAAAAGGTGACTCTTTGGGTCCTATAATTCAAGGTGGCATAGCACGAATGTATCCAGTCTATCCCTAAGATAGCATCAAAATCAACCTTATCAAGCTCTATGAGATCTGCCTCAGTATCCCGACTAAGAATAGACATAACATAATTTTTATATATCCTCCTAGCCATAACAGAATCACCCACGGGAGTGGAAACTAAAAAAGGTTCAGCAATCACATAAGGCTCAAACCCAAAACCAACAGCCACGTATGGGGTCACATAAGATAAGGTATACCCGGGATCAAGTAATATATACACATCACGAGAAATTATTTGCAACGTACCGGTGACTACATCTGGTGAGGCCTCTGTCTCCTGGCGGTTGGTCAAAGCATACAATTGGTCCCGACCATTTCTAGTGGCTGAAGTGGCACCCTTCTGAGATGGTGGTATGGATGAATTTGCCTAGGACTTTGCTTTTCCAACATTACTCTTTGCAGCCAGACAATCTCTCTGGATATGGCATGGCTGGCCGCGTGAATAACACACCAAAGCGCCAAACTGACATCTCTCTAGATGATTCCTCCTGCATCTCCCACAGCGCAGATAGGACTGAGAGGTCTGGGCTACACTTCCCTGCAACTGCATAAACTATATCGTCGGCCCCTGACTTGACTGAAAATTTTGAGTGCACTGCTCAGCTGTGGGTCTGGACACTGGAGCACTAGCTGCCGACTATGCATTACCCAAATTCTTTTTCTTTTGCTATTTGTCACCCCAATTACTACTCTGCTACTGACTATGACTCTGGTCTATCGCTTTGGATCTCTTTGCCTGCTGGTCCTTTTCCCTATATTTAGCTATCTTCTTCTTCTTATCCTGAACTTGCTGCATGTGAACTAACAGTCTATAAAAGCCCATATCCCTATTTAGCATAGCTCCCTGACACTCAAGCACCAGATCATCTGAAAGGCCGAAAGAAAACTTCCTCATTCGGGCCCTCATACTACTCATCATCTCAGAAGCATAATAGGCCAGCTGGTTAAACTTTAAAGTATACCCCTGAACACTTATCTTACCCTACTTAAGGTTTATGAACTCCTCTGCTTTAGCTTTCCTCAAATCCAGAGGAAAGAATCGGTCAAGAAAAGCTTTCACAAACTCATCCTAAACTATGGGCTCAGCACTATCACCCTTCGTATCTTTCCACTCATTGTACTACTGATTTGGAACAACCTTAAGCTGATAAGTTACCTACTCCACCCCTTCTATCTCCTCCATATAAATCACCTTAAAGTTCTTCTCTATCTCATCCACAAACTCTTATGGAAGTTCTTCTACCTTGATGCCAGTAAACTTGGGTGGGTTTATTCTTATGAACTAACCCACCCTAGTAGCCTCAGAAGTAACAGATGCAGACAGAGTATCCTTCGACCTCTAAGTCTGTTCGGCTACCAGTTGTGCCAACATGTGAATAAACTGTCTGAATTCAGTATTAGAAACCACTCCTTCATGAGGCTGAGTGCAATTATCCCCCGTCCGAGGAGCTCTGGGACGACTGGTCGGTATAGGTGTTACTCCCAGAGTAGGAAAAGGTTTTGGGGTATAATCTCTGTTATGGGTCCACTTCCCATGGGTGGGACCGACTTCATCATCCTGAGCATTAACGTTGGTGCGACGGGGAGGCATCACTGGTTTTCTAAAAAGCCATAGGTCATTGATTAGGGGACAGATTAGACTCTGAAGCACGAACTAAATCACACAGAAGAGAAACATTCTTAAATTCCTAGCAGCCTCCTACTTATAAGTGTAGTGCGCTACATACCCATAAACAAGACTCTACTCAATGCAATTTCGCAGATACCCTAGGACTATGAACCGTGCACTCATACCAAGTTTCTAACGACCCAAACTAGAACCTGGCCATAACGAACATCCCAAACCATGAAGGGCCAAAACACCCTTCTCTATCTGGTAATCATGCACAACATTCATATAATAAAAGAAGATACGGAAACATAATCTTCTAAAGAAACATGGTCAATTCTGAATTCAACATAAGTGTAGAAATTGTAAATCAACTACATCTAAATAACATCTGACTCAGTTTGAAAAATCTCTACTACATGAAAATCTAACAACTGTCTAAAACTGGGACAAGGCCCTAGTAGACCAAAACTGAAATAAGTGACAATTTGAAAAGATAGGCCTTCTGGAACAGAGAAGGCTCACCACTGTACAATCTGATCAGCTGTTTGAATTATCTACTGCTTCTCTGGACCCCTAGATTGAGTCTCAGAACCTGATAGATAGGAAGGAGAGGGGCTCAATACAGATGTACTGGTATACAGAGCATATCCAAAATAATCATTTATTTTTCAGCATATATAAGAAAAATTTAAAACAGTTCATAAGTATATCATATAGTAAGAATTCACATGGGCATTTTAAAGACTCTTTAAAAATAATCTCAACTTTGAAAAATCTGTGTTACTTCTGCGCTAGGTGGTATACCCTACAACTCTGAAAAATTCCATAGGCTATATGGAAACTACTATTAACTCGGTAGCAAAGCCCCCAACCCAAGTGTGCTGTAAGGGTCGGAGTCTCTGAGTCTACTACACCACATGGTCGTCACTAGTGTACAATAATGATCTACCCGTATCGACAAATACGGTTTCAGGATAAGAGTTGCTTGAACTCATGCCTTCTTTGGGTAACCACCTACCCCTCTTTAAGCCCCTTTTTAAAACTCTATCAAAACATACAGTTGCTAAAAACATCCTCTGAAAACATAATATGTTATGGCATAAATACATATGGTATTGTCATACCATTGACTTGCAAATCACATCTTTGAGCCATTAGTAGTCCATCATAAATCTTTATTTTTAAAACACAATTTTTGGGACCACCATTTAAATAATTCAATTCAAAGAAACTCTTTCTCAAACCTCATGTAAACATATGCAAGGAACTTATCTTTGTCAAGCATTTCAATAGTGCAAGGTAGTCATGTCAAAGTTCTCAATTCACTAGCAATTCTTTCTCTTAAGCACAAGAACACATTATATCAAGAAACACCCTCTCAACAATATTTCAAATCATGCTCAAATGCTATAATATTGTGAAAACATCTTTCAAATCATAAAGTCATAATCTTTTATTCAATACATGAGAGGGAGTTCATAATTTATACTCTCAACGATCTTAAATCTCAAATTCTATACATATACGTATACATGTAAATCAATTTAGGGGATAGGACCACAAGGTCAAAACAATAGTAACATCAAAACATTCGGAGTATGTAATTTAGAACATAGATTCCAAAACCCCTTTGAAATTCATGCATAAAAATCTAAACACCATGTTTTAATGGTCTTAAGCCCATGTAGTTTTTTTAGGATAAACCCCACATACCTCTATCTAGAAATTTAAAGGATGCTTCTTCATGCCCACGGCTTGGGAATTACAAATCTTCAATTAGTTTAGAAAACCCATGTTTGAATCTTGATTTATTTGGATTATCAATATGGAACCCTAGAGAGTGTTCTTGAATATTTGGATTATCAATATGCTCAATTGGGTTGAAAACTCGTGTTTGGACTGATAAGGGTGTGAAAAAATACCCAATATACCCTTAATGAGACCGGTATTAAAATATAACTGGGAGCCCGATTTCATGGGCCACCGCAATGCACCAATATCGCGGTAGCTCACTAAAAATTAACGAATGGGAATTTGGCCCACTCCGCGATGCACCACCATCGTGAGTCCCACTGAAAATTTACCATCGTAATTTACACCCTGTTTGCGACACATCAAGGACAGGAATGATGGTGTTTTATGACTAGGACTTAAATTAATCATAAATCCTTCACCGAGTGTCCGTTTTGGATATATCTTTTGTCGACGGTAAACTTATTCAATCATCTACGAAACAAAAATTTGAAATCTAAGGGATTCAACCAGGAAAAAAAAGTATAAATCATTCTATAAGCCAATGCTTGATATTTTAGGGACAAAATTTAGCTAAGAAAAACTTCGGGATGTTACACTTACTCTAGTGCAAACTGTCATGTTTGTTATGAAAATGACTAGTTTAAAAAATATACTCCTTTTGAGGAGCTCAGACCATCATGCTTTGAGATTCTCACACAACTCAAGTGTTTAGAATGGGAGATTTTGAGTTGAGTTTTATTTCTAGAAGGGTATTAATCTTAAAATATGTACTTTATACTCCTTCCATGAGAAAAAAATTGATGGCTAGTTTTATTCTTAATAAAGCAAGATTCAAATAGATTATTGAATCTGATCAATATGTAATTATGAAAAATAATATTTTTTTGGGAAAGGTGTATGAATGTGATAGGATGTTCAAGTTGAATGTTGAAATGAATAAAACATCTACTTCTGTTTATAGTTTTTCTTCTACTAATTTTTGTAATTCTCATTTGGGTCATATAAATGATCGTTATGTGGGAATCATGATTAGTTTAGCATTAATTCCAATGATCAAAAAGAATTTTGAAAAATGTAAGGTTCATAGTAAAGCCAAAATCACAAAAAGGCCTTATTTTCAAGTTGAAAGAAAAACTAATTTATTAGAATTAGCTCATACTGATATTTGTGAACTTGGAGAAATTTTATCTCATGAAGGAAATAGATATTTTATCACTTTCATTGATGATTTTTCTAAGTTTACATATGTTTACGTGATGAAAAATAAAAGTGATGCTTTTAATAATTTTAAAACTTTTCTCCATGAAGTTGAAAATCAGTTTGGTAGGAAAATAAAAAGAATAAGAAGTGATAGAGGCCATGAATATGAGTCACCTTAATTTAGTTCTTTTTTTTAAATCATTGAGTATAATTCATGGAATTACTTCTCCTTATTCCTTTGCATCTAACGGTGTAGCGGAAAGGAAAAATAGAACTTTGATTGAGTTGACTAATGCCATGTTAATTGAGTCTAGTGCATCTTTATATATTTTTGGGGTGAAACTCTTTTGAATGTTTGTTATATGTTGAATCGTGTGCCCCATAAAAAGACCAATGAACACATTTTGAGTTGCTGAAAGGTCATAAGTCAAATTTGGGATATTTAAGAGTTTGGGGTTGTTTGGCGTATGTAAGATTAACGGATCCTAAAATCTCTAAGTTGGGTAAAAAATTTACTACTTGTGTTTTTCTTGGTTATTCTTCAAATAGTACATCCTATAGATTTTTTAATCTTTAAAATAGTATTATAATGTCATGCTATTTTTCATGAAAAATAAATTCCTTTTTGATTATAAAAAAGAGGGTGTCAAAGGACTGAAAAAAATATTTTGTCACTACTTAGTTCTTCCACTTCTATTTTGAAAAATAAAGAAAATGGTGATTTTGAGTTAAGAAAAAAGTAAAAGAGCTAGAGTAGAAACAAACTTTGATCCTGATTATTATTTTTTAATGTTGAGATGACCCAATCTGTTACAGTGTGTACCCTACTGATTTTAATGCTTTACTCTAATAATTGCCTATCAGTGAAACTAGTCAACTAACGTCGTACACAAAAGTAAAACTGAAGATAATTATTTTTACGTGGAAAACACCCGGCTCAAGAAAGGTGTAAAAAATCACGACCTGTAGCTCTACAGGGTTTAACCCCAACTTCACTAATACTCTTGAGCCTCAACAATCAACAAATTACAAGACTTCTTGTAAACTAGAAATTAAAGCTTCTAACTCTTCTTTCTACAATAACACAAATTTTCCCAAGATAAGTGTACCTAAGTCTTCGAGTTCCCTAACTTAAAGTCACAACTCCTAACTCCATTTATAATTCACTGAGACTAGAACAAATACTCATTACAACTCATAGAACCAACCTACTACAAAGTCTAGGACTTGCTAAGTAAAGGACTAGGTTCTTCTTTAAGTTTGGTGAACTGATTTGCTGATTGAAGCTTTTCGTTATCATTGCTTGAGTGAAACACTTGAATGTAATTTGTTGTATTTAATCCAACTCCTAATTGATTCCTTTATATGATGTATTGTTTTATCTTTAGTAGGACTCTACCAAGTAGTTTCACTCCTTATTGCAGTCGTCTATTACCTTGACTGAATAGGACTCTTCAACTTCATTCCCTTGTCTCGCTAGACTCCTTGATCAACTCAATCTATAAGTGTTGGATATATCTACCCCTTTTTATCCTCTTTGTTGTATGTGATAAATGCTGAGAGCATATCTTAATCTTTTTGCTTATCTACTCCGGACTTTATGCATGTTTATCTTATCAGTAGTCTTGTATGCGACTATTCTACCTATATTTGGGTGGACCAGCTTACACGGCATGTTTAATTCATATGTCCATCATTAAAACTTTAGTATCCTAACAAATTCCCCCCTTTTGATGATAACAATCTAAGCAGCACATCATCCATAATAAAGTCCTGACATACTGAATAAAGGAATTCAAACAAAAGAACACAAAATGAAATAGGTTTAGTCAATTTAGTTATAAGCATTGCATAATCAGTTCTTTCTCCTTTTAACATCATCCAAAAGCTGGGCCCAAAAAGTAAAAAATATTTAATAATTCATGGCCACTGTGGCTATCACTAAAACAAATAAAACCCAGAGTGAAAGATCATTGCTACAATATAAAAAACAGGAGTAGAACATAAATAAGCAATTAAGTCCATAGCATTCATAAGCAAGATACAACTAAAAGTACCCAAAATAGTAAAATAGAGAACAGGCTAGCCACTAAAGAAAACAAAACAAACAGTCCTAAGGCACTCAAAGGGAACTAAGTAGAAGAAGAGAAGGTGATAAGGATGGCTAATTTCCAAACAATCTCAGCATTGTCAGATCTTTCCTTCTCCAAAGAAGTTGTAAGAGACGTAATTTAGTCAAGGAGAGTTTTTTTCTCAGCATCATGTGCAGTATTAGTAGTAACCAGTAAAGCTTGAGCAACCTCTAACTCAACATTTTTGGAAACAAGTGTATTTCTTAACCTCTGCATAGGGTTATGAGCACTTCTCATGGAAACAACTAACTCCATATGGTTCACAAATCCTATGACATCCTTAGTGGTTTGCAGAGATCACACTTTGATAGGTATATTGAAATCCTCAAAGACAGGAGTGAGCCACAAAGCATATGGCAAGGCAAAACCATTTACATCTTGAAGTAGAACCCTCTGCATATGCTAAATCATGAGTCGTGGAAGGTCAATTCTTACTTCAGTATCAATCAGCTCCATCAGAGTGAGGTCAAGAAAATTTTCCATAATCCTATGTTCTTAGTGAGGAAGAAGCATTTTTTGAACAACATCGAAGAAAAGAAGATGAAGTGGGGACATTTCACGCTTAAGAACCCTATGATGAGTGACAAGATGATGGTTTATAGACAAATTTTGAGACATATCAAGGGCAGATGTTAGATTATAAAGAGGAGGTCATATGACCTTAACATAATGACCCCATCCCACTATAGAAATATTCAGGATTCGAGCAAGGTCAGCAATATAGATATTGAGTAATGCCATGAACAGTGGTTGAAAACATTTACCTAATAGCCACCCCATTTGTAAAAAAATCATAAACTTTATCTTTTCCAAACTTGTGTTGGTGATCACCTTGAAGAAATAAGTGTGACCACCCCTAAGCCTTCAATTTGTGTACAAATATATCCATCTCAAGACCCCCAAACCCAGTGATAACATGACCTTAAGATAGCTTACATTTTCGAAAGTGGATAATATGAGCTGACTTAGAGGCTCAATCAGTAGGAGTATCCTCAGTAAAATCAAAATCAAAATAGGGATCTAGCTTAGTAGAGAGAGTAGGAGAAGTATCAGAGAGTGACTCTAAGTTAGAGGAGTTAGAAGGAACAGGTGGCTCAACCTTGTTTCTTTGAATAGGAAGCCGCTCTCCTTACAGTGGATTTAGAAGATAAATGAGGCTTTAAAGTAGGGTTGGGTTTATAATGAGGTGAGGGTTTATGAGAAAAGGAGGGTTTTGTAACCTTTCCTTTGATTGAATTTCCTTTATGTACTGAGCAAAAAAGGATTAAGAAGAGGAGGAAGAGGAGGAGCAGATATAGAAACTCATTTTCTCTTGCTCGCTTGAAGTGCTTTTACATGAGAAGCTTCTTCCTGATGTTTCCTCTGACGGGTATGAGGAGTTGAAGGAGGGGGCATAATAGGAGTGGATTCACCCAGATCTTGGTTATCTACAACAATGTTGGGGGATGGAGGTTTTCTTTTAGATCTTGACCTTCTTGAGATCAAAGTTGCAATTGCTTCATCATCAGGGTCGATAATTTAGAGTAGGGTAGGAGGTGGTAGTGAGGGTTTAGAAGAGGATGAAGGATTTTAAAAAATTAGGCAAATAGGTTTTTAAAATTTTTGAAGGCTGCAAAATCGAATAGTTTAATAGAGATTATAGGAGGGAAGAGAGGTGGTAAGTTAACATTGGGATAAAGGACAATGGCTAAAAAGGGACTAGTAATAGATTCTGGGGTAGGGGTGGATGATGAAGATGCCATAGGAAGAAGAAGTAAGTTGTTCTTGGTTGTGAAGTAGTTGGAGATAGAATGAATGACTAAAGAAAAAAAAAGAAACATATTTAAGGAGAAAGAAAAAAAATATGAAACATAGGAGAACTATATTTGACAAGGAAACGTAATGATGGAGTGGTTTAGTGTTGATGGGAAAACAGTAGCAATTTTTTAAAAAAAGGACTCTTGACTTTTTGGAAGCTTTGGGAGTAACAATGAACCATGTGTCATACTTGTTTCTCTCAATGCATTTTTTAGTAAAATATAGTCATACTTGAATCATCTTGAATAAGATGGACAAAATTTTTTAAATGTTCCCAGCAACTCTATAAGATCAATACACAAATGAGTCAAATTACTCTAAAGTCTTGGAATTAGGACACACAATTGAATGTGTAAGACTGGATTAATCAACAAACACTTAAAAGTACATTGTCTTTTTTAGTCAATCATTGAGGGAGATTTATGCAATCGTAATCATCCCCAAGGCTAATCTATTTTTTCAAAGTGTTCTCTGCTGAATGCGTTAGTGAATATATGATAACGCTCAAACTACACCTCTCTTACGAGAGTGTAAGCTATCGTTGCCAATATATAACCAAACTAGGTTGGGGTAAAATACCACAGGGAATATTGTATGAATTTGAGTTTTCTACGAATTAATCAACTGATAGTTAGAAATTTCCTATGAATGGGGTTTTTTGGAAAGGTAGCAAATAATTACTTCTCAATTCAGTGTTTGAAATCAATATGACAAGGGAAACCAGAGTTATGTTCACGATGGGTATTGGGATTTGGCAGACACTAGTAATAGTTCAAGATTCTTGTGGTAGGTAGGAACAACAGACTATCCTTATCGAAGTTATATCTAAATGTTTCTCAAACTATTTAGATATTAAACCACCTAATTCTTTCAAACTTAGGAAATTTATATTTCATAACAGGATGTTATCTCAAGTTAATTAATCTTGTTGCATCATTAATTATTAAATGGAAGTTTGACGCTTCCAAGTCCCTGTTGAAAATTTACTTATTACTAGGGTTGATTTCTTATATCAAGCAAATCACTAGTAAGCAAGGCCTATTGTTTGTAACCAATAGTCAGAATATTAAATAATGGAATTAACAAGAAGTTTCTACCACCATTAGAATCTTGAACACTTAGTTACGTTACAAACCCAAACCCATAGATCCCACAACTCGGGTTAAGAGAATTTAGCTACTTAATATAATAAGCAAGAGAACAAGTTGAATTCATAATTTGATAGATAAACTTACAACAAGATGAATAGCAACAAGTATTTCTTAGATTTGATCACAGTAAAAAATCCCAAAACAATGGTAACAATCTCTTTAAAAATAATTGTCTTGTTAAAGTCAGAAAACTAGTGAGAAACAACTCACCAAGCACATCCAGTTCTACCCCATTAGAAAACTCTAACATTTTCCTTAAATACTTCAGCCTAATAATGGAAACAAAATCACAAATCACAGTATTTTCTCGGATAGATGATGACGTGTGACGGCTTATCAGGATTCTGATACCTTATTAAGAATATCATCAACCCCTCTTCCCATTTGAACAGGTTCTGTCTTAAGCTGATGATAAATCCTGATGACTTATCAGATATGTGACGACTTATCAGTTATGTGACAATTTATTAGAATTGTCGTCGCTTCTTCACTTCAAGTCTCATTCCCTACCTAAGCCTAACGACGATCCTAATGGCTTATCACAGGTTGTCTTTACTTCTTCCAGTTGAATCCTATTCTCTATCTAAGGCTGATGGTATCTCTGATACCTTATCCCAAGGATGAAGACTTATCAGAAAAGTCATCAGCTATACTTCCCTCTCTACTTGCTCAAAAATAAACTCATGTACTTCCATTATTGTTGTTCTTTTGCATCTTGACTTTTATTGCAATATCAAAGAGAAAATAATACAAAACGAAAAAATTTGCTTAAGACTTTGCAATTATTCTTAGTTAAAAGCCTCAAATGTGTTAGCATCTGCTCACACATCAACACCCTCAACTTAAAATAATTGCTTGTCCTTAAGCAACTAAAACACAACCAAGAGGATACAAAGTACATTCGATAGTCAACCATCCATATTATCTCAAAACATTTTCACCATCTCCAATGTCAATTAATTTAAAAAAACAACTATGCATATTATTGAAGAACAATAATGTGACACACAAGAATCAAGATATGGCATCAATTCCGTAACAACAACCATGGATGTACAAAGATTAAACTACCCAAACAAGTTAGCGACTAGCAACATAACCAGTATGCCCTCACTAAAAAGAAGTCCCACTTCACTTATATCAGACATCACATATGTAACCATGGGGGCAATCAAAAGATGCTCACTCTTAGAATGAAGTTCCAATTAATGTATGCCAAATACCATAGGCTTGCCCTTATTTTCCTTACCAAGATTTTCAGACAGGTCAGCTAAGATCACTATAGGTCTTCTCTTTAGCTTGTAATGTAGGCTAGGGGATGGTATGATACTCGATGATATTTAACGTGACTAAGCCTCCTTGACACTACACTAGCTTCTGAGGTCTCACTTATTAACCTTTTACTATTCTTCTCTTTTTTTGATCACACATAATCAGGATGGGTGCGATTTTTTCTACAATCACTTTTTTTTTCACAACTTTCCTTTTCTTGTTCTTTTCCACTGCACACAACTTTTTAATCTTTTCATTTATTCTACCTTTCTCCATAATCATTTTACATCATGCACCCCTATGATATCCACCCTCAACTTAGGCCATTTACCTAAGTCAAAGTGCACAGTTTCTAAGGAGGACCAGGACCAAAATAGGTTCATTATGATATAAATTGGATGGTGATAGGTATCATTAAAAGAAATAGGCTGTTCAGGCTCAAAATAGGGATCAAGGGATATTATGCATATAGGGAAGGACATTTAGGCTAAAAGTGGGCTAATTTCAAAATATCCCATGATCTTTTCCTAACCCCCATCCTTCAACCTAGGTAAGACTAACCAGGCAAGTTCTGGATTGAACATACAAAAGGAACTAAGTAAGATCTCACACGCACATGGCACACAAGTATATCACGAGTTACTAATTATCCAGTTCATGCAATTGTTTAGCAATGATTATCAAGTCACTAGAACTAATACCATAACACGATGCACAGTGGTCACAATTAGATACAAATCACATAGTTAAACAATCAGATAATTAGAGAGGTATTCACAAAATAACAAAACCATGTTAACAGCCTCAGGTACTTGTATTTCTCCTAGTTAACTACAAAATATTACAACAACAACTCACCCTACACCCTCAACTTAAAATCAAAGAAAAAATAAACTAAGAGTTAAGGTATACCTGGAGATCAAGCACGGGGATCATAAGTCCCTGACCCTGCTGCTGCATCCTCAGTTGCCTTATCTCCATTAGGAGCCTCCCTCCATTCTGGCATATCTGGCCTAGAAGTTATTGGAGGCCTACTAGTTGAGGCACCTACGAGTCTTGTTCATAGGGCCTCCTCCCATTTCTCATTGTTAGGTTGGGAGTCGATCATTGCCTTCTTCATCTCTTCTTTTTCAGCCTTCTTTCTTGCCTTCTTCTCTGCTTTTCTTTCTTCATTGCTATCAGACCTTTCTTTTTTAACCTCACCTTTATTCTTTCCCTTCTTCTTCTTTTGCTTCAGTAGTTCCCCCGTGAGATCAAGCAATGAGATTTTAACCTCAGACTCATCAACAGTCGGATATACTAACACCATAATTTGGTTCTACTATAATACTCCAACATCCACCTATACCTTTTCCAGGGCTGATCTATATTATGCAAGGTCTGAGCCCGATATTTCTCTTAACCGTGTATTGAAATAATTTTCTAAATTATTAATTTGATCGAGCAAGGCTCAAAAAGGCTCAAGTGCGACCTTAATCCTCTTGTATACTGCAGAGACAAATTTCTTGGCAAAAAGTTACAACTGAGCCTCGCACTACTTGGCTTGTTTTGCCACTCTCCTAAAATTTATCGGGTTGAAGGCAAATTGTATGGTAAACATTGTAGCTAAAGGATTTATTTCATTTCTAGGCACTGAATCTACTAGTGCTGAGAATTTCGGCAGTGTAGCTTTAGAATCCTGCACCTTTATATTAGGTGCTGAGCTAGTATTTGTAACTGGTGGATCTTTTGTAACCCCTGTTCCTCTGTCAAGTCTTAGCCTCAGCTGATTTTCATTATATTGGATGGGGTTGTGGGTCTTCTTGGCAAGCAGTTCATTGTCTATCCCTACAACCTGAGGTACATTGGCTGCCTTACATAACCTCGTAATTAGACAAGGAAAGGATATGCCATTTCTGACCTTGAGACCCAAATTTTCTTCTCCTCAGTAATGATATCTTCGATGTTCAATTTGAGTTTATCCATAAGACTTGCGACCAGTTTTGCTCTATTATCTCCAAGGATGTTATCTCCCTCAGTAGGCATCAAATAGGTGTGCACTACAACCAATCAAAACCTTGCCTCTAGAGTCAGGGAGGCCTTGAAAATACTTTTATTCAAGATGGTCAACCATTTAGTTTTTTCTTCTGCAATAAGGGTGGCTAACTAAGATCGTTGATTTGAACGATGCTTCAATCGAGTGTAGAATATAGGTGAAGTGGCCTAAGGAGTGAATTCGAGGCCATGAAGAAATCTGTTGATTGTTGTTTCTGATAGATCCACCATCATACCTTGTACTGGAACTCTATCCAACAAGGGCTGATCTGTTGATGTGTCCCTTTCTCTACAAATGTTCTCTAATCAAGCCTGATAGGTCGCATAAAACTCTCAGACTAGTATAGGTCAAAATGAGCTTCCTCCTTTCGTGGTCTATCCCAAGTCATAGTCTCAAAATTTTTGCTCTACTTCAGGATATTTGCTCAACCCAGTAGTGATGATCTACTTTTCTTCAATGATTGGCCTTTTAATGGTCCTTATTTTAGTTCTGAGAAGCCCATCATAGAAGATTTTCACTGCCTTAGGAATTTTCCATTTAGCACTGTCTCGGACCCTGGGGTTCTTGCATTTAACTAGAGTTCCCCAAATTGGAGATTCTTCAGCATCTTGTTGCTCAGTAGAAGGGGAGTCAGATAATGGTCCCTCACATACAGGTTGCTTTGAATTAGTATGCTCTGACTCAGGCTCCCCAAGCTCAGAATGCATAGACTCAGGCTGCTTAGAAGTCGTCTGCTCAGAAGTTGTACTGACATGTGGTGTTGTTGCTTCAATATCACTTTATTCACTCTCTTCCACCTTAATTGGTAGAGGTGGAAAAGTTTTTTTTGGGCTTTTCTTTTTCCTTTGCTTCCTGAGCAGTTGCTCCTCCTCCTCATAATTGCATTCGTCATCAAAGAGTCTCCGAGGAACACTCCCCTATGTCACTTTCTTTGTAGATTTGTGGCTCTTTCCTTTGGGTGCCATTATAACACTTGTAGCAAAAAAAAGAAGTCATTTAGCGCTCATGATCATACAACTCAAGAAGTTCAGTCATTATAATTCCACATCCCTCAAAAGAGGTTCGTAATTGTATCAGAATAAAGTTGTGACGATATGGTCTGATAAGTCTTCACAATATGATAGCTTACCATGCGTGTCGTCGGCCTTAAATATAAAAGGCTTATTTTTCTCAACGTGTGATGACATAGTCTGATAAGCCGTCACATTCATGATAACTTATCAAACACGTCGTCATCTCAGAATACAACCTCCGGCTCAATTTTAATCCTGATTATCAATCCACTTTCTTCTTGGAATCACATGGAGTTGTGTTCTTGAGCTATGACCTAGGTTTTTACGCATAATGCAGCACGGTAAACCATAGATTCTATTTTTCACACAATGACAAGTTAAGCTTGCCTTAATCTCTTTGAGACTAAGATTTACATCACTTGCATTGCTTACCTAATAAAGAGGAGAGTTAGTTATGATCATACCTGATAAGTGACTTCAACTTGGTTATGTGAGTGAGAGGAAGTAGCAGATGAAATCAGAGTTCTTGATCCTGACTTCAAACCCACACTCACAAGGAAGGATATT
Source organism: Capsicum baccatum var. pendulum (assembly GCA_030864225.1). Lineage (NCBI taxonomy): Eukaryota > Viridiplantae > Streptophyta > Magnoliopsida > Solanales > Solanaceae > Capsicum > Capsicum baccatum. The sequence continues at coordinate 199,180,919 of CM061560.1, read as the reverse complement.
TTTCTAGTTTTACTTAGGAAATAATTTTGAAAAGATTAAGTAAATAAACTAAATATGGAAGTAAATAAAACTTAAAGAAAAGAAAGAAGATACGTGGGATGGTGAAAGGGTTTGATTGTGGGCTGAGTCAAATTTTTAGTATTTGGACCCAAAATTACTTGATGGCTTATCAGATGTCTGATAAGTCATCGTAGATGTCATCAACCTTAGGCAGAGTGTTTCCTTCTTTTGGATTTTCTGATGACATATCTTATGGCTTATCATAATTGTGATAGCTCATCACATCTGTCATCAGGGTCACTTTACTGACTACATCAATTTTTACCTAGACCCCTACATACCTCTTTAGTTCATTATGCTTTCTATCTAAATAAATCAAAACAACTTGCATTTAGATATAAAAATTTTGGGTTGCCTCCCAATAGCGCCTGATTTAATGTCGCGTCACGACTAGGTTATCTTGACTACTCAGGCTTCGTCAAGATACTATGCTGGTACTTCTTTTCCATCTTTATAAAACATATCCACTATTGAGAAGACACTTATAAATGGATGAGCCCATTTTGAATCTTGCTTCTTTATCATTGAACCTGAACTTTAGCTCATGCAGCTCTATGTCCACTACCACTCTCCCAATCACAAGGAATGGTCTACCCAAAATGATGGGTACTTCAAATTCCACCTCATAGTGTAGGACTACAAAATCAGCAGAAAGTATAAAGTTGGCCACTTTTACCAATACATCATATTATATTCCTACTGGTCGGTTTATAGATCTATTCGCCATCACCAACCTCATGTTTGTCTAGGTAGGATCCCCAACACCTAGTTTTTTATACATGAATAGCGGCATCAGATTTATGCTCGCCCCCAGATCACATAGGGCCTTAGCAAAATTGAGAGACCCGGTTGTATATGGAATAGTGAATGCTCCTGGGTTTGCCTTCTTCTGCACCAAGGACCTCATAGAAATAGCACTACAATTATGGATATTATCCTTTGGTTCATAGCTCACTACTCTTTTCTTCATCACAAGGTCCTTCATGAAGTTAGCATACCCTGGCATTTGCTCGAGTGTCTCCACCAAAGGCACATTTATTGTTAATTGTTTCAACATTGCCATGAATTTACTAAATTTTATTTCATCGACCTTATTCCTCAATATTTAAGAAAAGGGAGGTGGTGGTCTTGGGAGAGTATTCACCACTACTTTATTTTCCTTCTCTTTCCCTTTTTCTAACTCATCAATCAGCTGATGATTTGAAGGGATATCAATGCCATCCAGCTTCTTAGACTCTACTAGATTATCATTTTCAAGCTTACCATCTACTTCAATCATATCTTAAACTCCACCTTTACCCACAGAAAGACCAGGTAATATCTTACCATTTCTACTAGTAATCACCATACAAGAGCTATTATTCCGTGGATTCTGAATTATATCACTAGGTAACACTCCACTCTTCCTCTGGTTCAGCACTGTGAAGAGTTGGGTCATTTGCTATTCCAGCTGTTTGATCGAAGTGGAGTGTGAATTTACCAACTGACTTATAGAGGACAGATCGATCTTCATGGTAGTCACCCCTGAGTTGGTACCCTTCACTTTCTTTAAAAATTTAGCCATCATGTCCACTATGGACATCTTTTCAGAACTTATTATAGCAGCCTCACAATTTGTAGGAGGGACATAGAACCCGCTCCTATCATTATTGCTCCTCTTATTTCCTTGCTCCTGATTCTTATATCCAGCCTTTTCATAATAAGTTCGACCTTGATTTCCTTGGCTATTGCCTCAGAAACCCCATGATTATTTACATAGTTCGCAATAGTACTAGTAGTAGTAGTTGTAGTAGTAGTAGCATCAGCAGTAGCAGTAGCAGTAGCAGTAGCAGTAGCAGTAGAAGTAGTAGTAGCAGCAGCCTCTTCTTTTGAGTCAGACTTCAATTGGCCCTGCAATCCCACAACCTTTACTTTCTCAGTTTTACCTGATAGTAAAGGCTTGGTTAGCAAGTCCATCTACGTTTTTAGGTGATCCATGTATTAATCACGCTCCTCGTCTCTTCTGTGTTATTCCATAGTCATACCAATAGAAACAGAAGGGATCGCTACCACAGAGTCTTTGGTATGCCATGCCTGACTCTGCTTGGTCTTTCTCTCTAGAATTTTTGAAGCCTCTAGGAATGTAAGATCAACAAATGAACCACCAGCAGTATTATCTACAATCGGTTTTGTCACTGAGTTAAGAGCCCTGTACAAAGTCTCCATGAAGTGTGTGTCTGTCATGTTGTGGTTCATACACTGCATCAGCTTTATTTTAAATCTCTCCTTGGTTTCATGCAAGTCTTCAGTTAGGAGCTATCTAAAGTTATTGATCTTATCTTTCAACTGTACCCTTCTAGAAGGTGGAAAAACCCTTTCTATGAAAGCTCTTTTCAACTACCTTCAGTTGGTTATAGAATTGGATGTCAGCTCATTATGCCACAATGTTGCCTCTCCAGACAGAGACAACGGAAACAATCTCAAATGGATAGCATTCTGACCTACTCCTGGGTTATCAAAAGATTTACAAATGGTGAAAAAGTTCACCAGATGCAAGTTCAGATAAATGAGCTGAATCATAGTACTTATAATGTTGAATTTTACCCCAGGTTCATATGGAGGAGGAATAATTGTACCTATTGCACCTGCTCCATCCATTCCATCATCATCATTATTGAGGTTATACTGGATCGGCTGGTGATCTTGCCTTTCTCAGAATGTACGATTCCTGTTAGCATTATGTTGTACTGGTGTAGCAATTTGCTCTGCATGCCTTGGGTTACAAGGTTTTAGCAACTCCTCGCCTCCCAAGTCTTCATCCTCGGGATTTGGATGTCGTACTTATTGATCATCATTCTGTACATTCACTTGAGCTCAGGCTAAGGCTGCTAACCTGTCAGCCACCTACTAGTCTGCCATTCTGTCGATTAGTTGCGGTTCTGGATTAAATGGTAATAATAGTTCTCCGAAACTTCTAGTTGTTGGTATACACCTCAAAAGTTCTACAGCAAACAAAAACAAAAAATAAATGTAAAACTAGGAAACTTGGCTAACAGTCAATTATCCCACACAAACATTAATTTACTACCTTATTCCCCGGCAATGGCGCCTTTTTTGATAACTCTCAAACTACACCTCTCTTACAAGAATGTAAGCGATCGTTGGCAATATATAAAACAACTAGGTTGGGGTCAAATCACATAGGGAATATGCTGTGAATTTGAGTTATCTGCGAGTTAATCAACTGATAGTTAGAAATTTCCTATGAATGGGGTTTTTTGGAAAGGTAGCAAATAATTACTTCTCAATTCAGTGTTTGAAATAAATATGATAAGGTAAACTAAGGTTATGTTCTCTATGGGTGTTGGGATTTGACAGACGCTAGTAATGGTTCAAGATTCTTGTGGTAGGTAGGAACAACAGACTATCCTTGTCGAAGTTATGTCTAAATGTTTCTCAACCTATTTAGACATTTAACCACCTAATTCTTTTGAATTTAGGGGATTTATATTTCATAACAGGAAGTTATCTTAAGTTAATTAATCTTGTTACAGTATTAATTATTAAATGGAAGTTTGATGCTTCCAAGTCCCTGTTGATAATTCGCTTCTTACTAGGGTTGACTTCTTATCTCAAGCAGATCACTAGTAACCAAGGCCTATTGTTTGCAACCAATAGTCAGAATATAAAATAATAGAATTAACAAAAAGTTTCTACTATCATTAGAATCTTAAACACTTAGTTACATTACAAACCCAAACCCATAGATCCCACAACTTGGGTTAAGGGAATTTAGCTACTCATAATATAATAATCAAGACAACAAGTTGAATTTATAATTTGATAGATGAACTTACAGGAAGATTAATAGCAACAAGTATTTCTTAGATTTGATCACAGTAGAAAATCCCAAAACAATGGTAACAATCTCTCCAAAAATAATTGTCTTGTTAAAGTCAAAAATCTAGAGAGAAATAATTCACCAAGCACATCCACTTCTGCCCCATTGTAAAATCCTAACGTATACTTTAAATACTTCATCCTAATTATGGAAACAAAATCACAGATCATAGTGTTTTTCTCAAAAAGACGATGACATGTGTTACGGCTTATCAGGAGTCTGATACCTTATCAAGAATGTCGTCAATTCCTCTTCATATTTGAACAAGTTTTGTCTTCAGCTGACGATGAAGCCTGACGGCCTATAAGACATGTGATGACTTATTAGAATTATCTTCGCTTTTTAACTTCAAGTCCCATTCCCTACCTAAGCCTAATGACGAGCCTGATGGCTTATCACAGGTTGTCATTACTTCTGCCAGCTGAATCCCATTCTCTATCTAAGGCTAATAAAAACTTTGATACCTTATCACAAGGTTGATGACTTATCAGACAAGTCGTCAGCTATACTTCCCTCTCTACTTTCTCAGAAATCAAATCTTTTACTTTTATTATTGCTTGTTCTCTTGCATCGTGACTTTTACTGCAATATCAAAGAGAAAATAATTAAAAATAACAAAAGTTGCTTAAGACTTTACAATTATTCTCGTTTAAAAGCCTTAAATATGTTAGCATCTGCTCACACATCAATATATCTGCAATTTGTTCTTCAGTGGAGTAAAACGTAATTGATATAAGACCCTTTTCAACATTATCTCTAAGAAAGTGATGTCTAATATCAATATGTTTAGTTCTTTTATGTTGAATAGGATTCTTAGCTTAATTAATATCACTTGTATGGTCACAGAAAATAGAAACACATCCAACATCTATACCAAAATCCATGAGTTGTTGTTTAATCCATAACAACTGAGCACAACAAGATCCTGCGGTAACATATTCTACCTCAATAGTAGACAAGGCTATTGAGTTTTGTTTCTTAGTGGACCAAGTAATTTGACATGATCCAAGGTGGTGTTCCAGGTCAATGGTACTCTTTCTATCCAACAAGAATCCTGCATAGTCAGTATCAGAGTAACCTACCAAGTTAAAGTTACTACCTTTTAGATACCATAGGCCAAGATCACTAGTTCCTTTGAGATATCTAAAGATTCTCTTCATAGATTTTAAGTGAGATTCTTTAGGATTTGCTTGAAATCTTGCGCATAGTCACACACTGAACACAATATCATGACTGCTAGTTGTGAGGTATAGTAATGAGCCTATCATTCCTCTGTACAACTTTTTCTCCACATCAGGACCTATTTCATCCAAATCAATTTTTATGGTAGTGGATATTGGAGTGTTGATCTCTTTTGTGTTTTCCATGGAAACTCTTTTGATAAGTTCCTTGACATACTTTTGTTGATGGATCATGGTCCAGATGTTTGTTTAATTTGCAAACCCAAGAAGAAGTTTAGCTCCCCCATCATACTCATCTTAAACTCACAACTTATGAGTTTAGCAAAATCATGAGTCATGTTCATGTTTGTAGAGCCAAAAATAATGTCATCAACATACACCTGCGCAGCCAATAGATCTTTTCCATTAGTATTTAAGAAAAAAGTGTTTTCAATTTTACCTCTATGTGACCATCCTCCTAATTTCTTCATACTAAGATCTTTGATCTTGTTTTAGTCCATACAAAGTCTTATCCAGTTTATAAACATGATCAGGAAACTCCTTCGTTTCAAATCCTGGTGGTTGTTTGACATACACCTTCTCTTTGAGAATATAATAAACTACATATAAGTAGCAAAAGCAATAAGTAATCTAATTTCTTCAATTTTGGATACAGGAGAAAACATCTCAACAAAATCTATGCCTTATTCTTGATTATACCCTTGGACCACTAATCTTGCCTTGTTCCTTGTGACTGTTTCATGGTCACCAACCTTATTTCTATATACCCACTTAGTTCCAATTATTGTTCTATCTTTTGGAATTGGAACTAAGTGCCATACTTTTATTCTTTTAAATTGATTTTACTCTTCTTGTATGTCTATAATCCAATCAATATCAAGCAGGGCTTTAGTTACATTCTTTGGTTTAATTTCTGACAAGAATGCTTTGAAAGCATGCATCTTTCTCAGTCCAAACGTAGTGGTGATCCCACAAGTGATATCAGTGAGAACATTCTCAATAGGATGTGATCCTTTATACTTGTAAGCTAATAGGATCACTACAGATGTTCTGAGTTGGGGAAGTTGGGGGCTCAGTTCCCCCTTTCACTGTGCCTCCAGAATTAGTTCCCCCTATTGATATGTCTCCATGTTTGGTAGCTCCAGTCGATGAACCATGTTGTGTAACCTGTTTCTATGAGCCACTTCCTTCATGTAGGTTATTCTTAACACAGGATTCATCAAAAACTATGTGCACACTCTCTTTAACACAATTTGTTCAGTTCTTTAGAACCTTATAAGTCTTACTATGAAGTGAATATCATAACAATATTCCCTCATCACTTTTAGCATCAAATTTTCCCAGATTATCCTTTTCGTTATTATGAATGAAACATTTATAACCAAAAGTTCTAAAATGAGAAATTTTTGGTTTTCTTCCCTTTAGTAATTCATAAGGAGTCTTCTCTAGAATAGGTCTGATAATACATCTATTTATGATATTTACTACTGTATTAATTGCCTAAGCCCAAAGGTTTTTAACAAGATTTCCTACAAGTATCATTGTTCTAGCCATATATTCCAAGGTTCTATTCTTCATTTCTACCACTCCATTTTGTTGTGGTGTTCTGGTAGCAAAGAAGTACTGATATATACCATTTGTGGAACAGAATTCTAAAAATTTGACATTCTCAAATTCTATACCATGGTCAGATCTTATGGAAACTAGAGAAGTTCCCAATTTCTTTTCAATTTTCTTTATGAAAGTAGTAAAGACATCAAAGGTATCTTCTTTAGAAGATATAAACAATGTCCAGGTAAATTTGGAATAATCATCAACAATCACAAAAACATACCCTTTTCCATCTTTACTTTGAAGTATCATTGGTCCACACAAGTCCATATGGACCAGGTCAAGACACTTGTTATTTCTGGCATGGTTCTTTGACTTAAAAGAAGATCTTACCTGCTTCCCCCTTACACAGGCACTACATACCTTTTCTTCCTTGAACTTAGTTTTGGTCAAACCCAATACCATATCTTTGGAAGAAAGTATGTTTAGTTGTTTTATACTTTCTTGTCTAAGTCTCCTGTGCTAAAGGAGGAGATCATTTTCCATTGCACTCAGGCAGGTCAACTCTGTTCCTGGCATTGCCATTATGCCAGCTTTATAGATATTTCAGAATCGCCTCGCAGTAAGTATAATCTCTTTGGTATCCATCCTCTTGACGCTGACTCTTGTAGAAGTAAAAATAACTTTATTACCTTTATCACATAGTTGTGCAATGCTCAGCATGTTATGATTCAATCCTTCCATAAGATAGACATCTTTCAATGCTCTTGATTCAGATATGCTAATTTTTCCAACTCTAGAAATAATTCCCTTTTTTACATCACTAAATGAAACTCCTCATCTATTTATTTTGGGGAGTGAAAGAAATTTTTTCTTATCACCAGTCATGTGTATTGACCAAGCATTGTCCAGGTACTAATGCTTTTTGCTTTCTTTCATCTTTTCCTCAAAAGAATAATCTTCTTCCTCTAAGTCAGTGTCTCCTAAGGCCATGAATGTTGTTTCATCAATTTCATCATTATCTGAATTAGATCCCCAGGCTGCTACCATAGCAGATTCTTCCTTCTTTTTGGCTTTTTCTTTTATTTCGTTCTCAGCCCTTTCCTTCCCCTATTCTATATCCCAAACAGGACATTCCTTGATCTGATAATCAGTCTTTCTATACTTATAGCATCCATTTGGATTTTCATTGGAAAGTTTCTTGCTACATGTTCCCTTTTTCTTTTTAAAGAATTTACTGAAGTTCTTAGTTATGAAGACAATTTGCTCCTGGTCAAGTTCTACTTCATCATCACTGTCTGGGGCCTTCAAAGCCAAGACTTTCTCAGAGGCTACTTGTTCATTAGTTCCATCAATTTCCATTTCATAAGTCCTCAAATTTCCTACTAGTTCATTCATTGTTATGCCTATGAGATATTTTACCTCATTAATTGTAGTCACTTTAACATTCCACTTTAATTTTGGTAGTACCCTCAGTACCTTTTCAACTTGTTCCTCCTCAGTGATGACCATTTCTAAGGAACTCAGCTCATTTGTTATGGCAGTAAGAATTATCATTATCTCATACAAGGATTTATTCTCCTTCATCTTAAATGCTTCATAGTCAGTAAATAGAAGAGCAATCCTAAATTTTCTTACCGGAGAGGTACACTCATGTGCATTGATTAGTGCATCCCAAATTTGCTTAGCAGTGGTAAATGTTGACACTCTATTGTACTCAGCCGGTCCTAGTCTACAGACTAAGTGTTCTAAGCCTTAGCATTTTTCTTTAATGCCACTAAGTCATCAACAATAAATTCACTCCTTACTTTCTTGACTTGTTCACCATTAACCAACTTCATTGGAATAGTAGGACCATCATTAATCTTATTTCATAATTTGTAGTTTTCACTTTAGATGAACATTTCCATCCTAGGTTTCCACCAGATAAAGTGAGAGCGATTAAGAGTGGAGGTCTAGTATTTGACTGAACTTCACTATGACCAGTAGGAGGTGCGAAATTCATCATAGTGATCTTTTCTTAGGTGCTAACCTTATTTAAGACTAACTCACTCTGATACCACTTGTTAGAGTGTTTACCCTACTGATTTTAGTGCTTTACTCTAATAGTGGCCTATCAGTGAAACAAGTCAACTAACGTGGTTCACCGAAGTAAAACTAAAGACAATTATTTTTACGTGGAAAACACCCGAGGTAGTTTCACTCCTTGTTACAACCGTTTATCACCTTAAATGAATAGGACTCTTCTACTTCATCCCCTAGTGTTGCTGGACTCCTTGATCAACTCAATCTCTAAGTGTTGGATCTATCTTCTTCTTTTTATGCTCTTTGATACATTTGATAAATATTGAGAGCATATTTGAATCTCCTTGCTTATCCACTCCTGACTTTTTGCATGTCTTATTAGTAGTCTTGCCTATGACTTTTCTTCCTATACTTATGTGGACCAGCTTGCACAATATGTTTCATTCATATGTCCATCATCAAAACTTCAGTATCCTAACACAATCACTATTAAAGAAACTCTTTCTTCATATAATACTATTTTTTTGAAAGAGGCTATAAATGACAAAATAGAATCACTAATTTCCAATAAATAAATGGGTCATACATAAAAAGTTAAAATTAGATGGATCTGTTGATACATATAAGGTTCGGCTTATGGCTAAAGATTTTAAGAAACTAGAAGGCTAGAATTTTTTGATACTTTTTCTCTGGTAACTAGAATTACATCCATTAGACGTTTAGTTTCTATTGCAAAAAGTTTTTATTTACAAATTCTTAAAATGGATGTAAATCTGCTTTTTTAAATGGAGACTTAAATGAGTAGATTGACATGGAACAACACAAATATTTTGTTGAAGCTAGCTAAGAAAGTAAAGTGTGTAAACTTACTAAATCTATATATGGCTTAAAATAGGCACTAAAGTAAACACATGAAAAGTTTGATTCCTGCATGATTGGTAATGGCTTTAAAACAAATGATTATGATGAGTACATATGTCATAAGTCTTGGAATAATTTGCATGTTATTATTTCCCTATATGTTTATGATTTATTGATCTTTGTCTCTAATATTAATGTTATTGGAGAAACTAACAATATTCTTAGAAGTCATTTTGATATGAAAGATTTTGGTGAAACATGTGATGGAATTTTCCTTGACTAATCACATTATTTTGAGAAAATTTTTAAAAAATATAATTTCTATGATTTCAAGCATGTTGTAACTTCTTTTGATTCTAGTGTTCACTTGATTTCTGTTGAAAGTGAAAATTACATGATAAACAAAAAGAAATATGCTAGTATAATTGGAATTTTAAGACACGTGATTGATTGCACTAGGCTTTATATTGCATATGCAGTAAGAGTACTTAGCAGGTTTACTAGCAAGCCAGGTAATGAATATTATCATGCTATAACGAGAGTAATGAGATACTTAATTGGAATAAAATCTGATAGCTTGTTTTATAAAAAATATCCTATTGTACTTTAAGGATTTTGTGATGCGGATTGGAACATTTTATCAGGTGATTCCTTATATACTACCGATTATATTTTTACTTTGAGTGGTGGTGCTATTTGTTGTAGATCTAAAAAGAAAATTATTATTGCTATCTCTACCATAAAGGTTGAACTAGTTGTTCTAGCTTCAACTAGTGAGAAAGCAAATTGGTTAAGAGATTTGTTATTTAAAATTCCTTATTTTGAAAAATCAATTCCTCCTATATTAATTCATTGTGATAGCACCGCTCAAATTTGTAGAGTTCAAAATCGTTATTACAACAGTAAATCCATACCTATAAGGAGAAAAATAGTAATGTAAGATCATATTTGACAAATGATACCATTAATGTTGATTTAATCAAATCTTGTGATAATCTTGTAGATCCACAGACTAAGGTCTAAGCAAGAGAAAAGGTTTGGAGCACGTCGAGGGGATGGGATTGAAGCCTATTAAATCTTGAGTTGTATGTAAGGAAACCCAATATGGGGACTAGAGATTCTATAACTAGGTTCAATGGGGAAACTGAATCACATGATGACTTGTTCTGAAAAAATGCACTATTTTTATCCTTTCCTATGGTGTGAGTGTATTTACTTGTAATGATTGTGTAGTTGAGTTTAAAAAGAAAACTCTTAATGAAAATATGTAACTCATATGAGTGGGGTGCTAAAATTATAGGAGCACTCTTAACATATTTGACCTATGTGAGTGTGGAAGTAGGTCACTTCCTACGAGAACTAGGCTCATTCTCAAAGATACTCATGAAACTGAGATAGAACAAGGTCATACTATTTTGGCTATACAGCTTATGTCAACACCTTGACTATTTTGTTTAAACAATTATTTTTTATTTTTCCTAAGCAGTCATAGTTCAATCCTGAAACCACTATAACTTTTGAGTAAAAAATATTGTTTTACTAAGTTAAGGTTCAATGCAAAGCTCACCTTCATTATGCATAGGAGTTTTTCTTCAACTAGTGGACTCTCTTATGTTAATATTAAAATAAGTGGAAAATTGATGTTGTTTTAGCATTTTAATACTATTATTTTTAATATTATTATGCATGGTTATGGAGTGCATTCACGAAAAATACTCCAACCATTTTATTGCCATTAAATTGCTGCCCCATATTATTTCACTTATGGCATTATATGCCAATTGCCATTTATGGTTGTTTTAAGGCATAAGACATGCAAATTATTTGCTACATTTAGGTACAGTTTCATTGTGATTTAACGGGCATTATATGCCTTATTTTTGTTTCTAAAAGTTGAACAAACTTTAGAGGCATGGAGTAAAGTTTTGTTTCCATATAACTCAAATGGCCATTTAGTTCTTGTAACTCTTGTAACCTCTTTCACATTTATCTTTTCATTTATTCTTTCTATTCATTGCATGGAAGATTTTTTCAACTATAAATAGAGGCCGCTTTGTATTTTTTTCTAAGTACAAGATAATATAGAGTTCACAAAAGTTATTAAAAGTAGTGTTTATTAGTTGAAGAGAGGTGTTCTTTTTGTAGAGCTTTGAACTCAACTCTTGTCCAGAGTTGTTGAGTTGTTCTTTGTAAGAAGGTTATTTTATCCTGGAGGATACAAGTCAAGAAGATTACTGCTGGACAGGTGAAACTACTTGCTGCAGTGTGCTTGAATCTCCTTATAGAGAGTGAGATATCCGTGCCTCAATCGAAGAAGAAGATAACTTTTTATTTTCATTACTTGTAATTTTTAAGTTGTAATATTATTGTAATTTTTACCAACAAGTGTTATTTATGCAAATGTATGCATTTGTAATTGTAGTGACCAGGAGGGGGACTAGTATGTTATAATAGTACACCTCACCTCCAGATTCTATTATTCATCAATCAACTCAATAAGGATTGTTCACTGTTCAGGTATGTATGCATTTTATTGGTGAGTTTCCATTCATAAAAATTGCATGATGCTACTTAATTTTCTTGAAGGAAGAAAGATTCACTCTTAAATTGAAGAACAGAAAGCAAAAAACTTCTTAGTATGAAAATAATCATAGTACAAGTTTATGCCTCCACAAAGCTCTAGATTTTTCGTTTTAACAATTCTACTTGTTTTACTTAATTAGATGTTTGAAATATTACCTTTATATGATGTCATTTATGACACAGGAAAGGACATGGCTTTCCTATAAATAGAGGGTAACAAGAGACATATCAAACAGAGAGAAAAATAAATACAGAGAGAGCAGTAAGGTATTTCACAGTCTTTGATAAAAATAGTCTATGAAGAAAAAATTTGAGTGAGTGGTATTTTAGTAAGGTAGGAGCCAAAAGAGGATTAATTATTTTTATTGTGTAGTAGTGTCTTTAAGTATTATACTTATGACTATACTGTGTAAAATTTCTTACTATAGTAAGATCAGTTGTTCTTCTTAATCTGTGATTTTTTTCTTATTTAAAAGGATTTCCACATAAAACTCTTGATGTCTTTCTTTTTTCATTTTATTTTTATTATTTTACTGCAAATATTTTTGTTGTTATTTTTTATCTACCCAACAAACTGATATCAAAATACATCATTTGCAATATCTGTATTTTGGGTAAATGATGAAAGTTAACACAAGTAAAATGGTTACTTTTAATGACATTAATTATGCTATTTGGAAGGGAAAATAGAAGATCTGCTTTATGTCAAAAATTTTCATCAACCAGACTGTGACACTATAAAACATAAAAATAAGACCGACAAAGAATGGAATTTAATGCACAATAGATTTGTGGTTTTATTAGGTAGTGGGTTGGTGACAATGTGTTGAACAATATTTTTAGGGAGACATATGCTCAGTCCCTATTAGCATCTTGGAAGCTTGTATGCTCGAAAAAAGAAAATTAATAAAATGTTATTGATAAACAAATGTTGAAGTTAAAATATCATGATGGTTCACCAGTGATAGATCACCTGAATAACTTTTAGAGGATCATGAAATAGTTATTTGCAATAGGCATTAAGTTTGATGAAGAAATGCAAGGCTTGCTTCCATTTGGAATCCCTACCAAACACTTGGAAAATATTTATATCTTCATTGTCAATTCTACTCTCATTAGCGTAATATATATGGATTTTCCCAAGAGAAGAATTCTTAATGAAGAGATGAGGTAAAAGTTACAAGGCTCTTCTTCGTCTAATGTCTTTGTGATTGGAACTAGAGGAAAAACTGGAATCATGATTCTCAAAATAGAGATCATTATACAAGAAAATATAGAGGAAAATTTGAAGATATTGAGTGATATCACTTTGTATTACCCCGTACTAATCTTAGCTCGGTTCAGCTTTCAATTGCATGCATAATAGGCTTGAGGCCTAAAATTTTCACTAAGTGTTGGGGACTTAGTCATTTTTAAGACATCTAACTGTGAGAATGTTTATTTTTGCCTTCCTGACCATGATACATTGGTTTTTGAGTTAATTCATGTTTTGGTGAGTAAGAATTATGTCTTGGAGAAGTTTAAGATTTATTGGATGAGGCTTGGGACATGCTTGGATCACAAAACCACTGGGTAATTGCGATAAGCCTGTGTCGTAGCTATATTACCATTTTCATGCAGTCCGTGTTACGGTGAGGGAAATGAATGACTGCGATAGGACTGTGTCACGGTAATCCTATTGTGTCTAGTTTAAAATTAAATGACTAAGGGGAATTGGTTCTTTTCTTCCTCAACTCAATCATTCATATCACAACTTTGGGCATCAATTAAGGCATTATTTTCCCTTCTTCTACAATGTTGCTCTTAATAAAACCCTCTCCTTCCCCCAAGAACAAGAATTCAATTCCTTTCTCCCCACAAAATTAAGAATCCAAGTTCCCCAAGTTAAATAACCTTCAAAATTAGTGTTTTTCTTTTAATTTAAGAAGCTTAAGTTATGTGGGGTGTTCATTCATGGGTCCCTTTTACCCCTGGAGCCCAAAACCCCTATTTTCTATTAAAGAATGGATTTTTCTATTATTATGGTATTCTATATTTCTTTAGATGTGTTTGGTTTATGTTTTCATGGTGATTTTAAATTCAATTCAGCCCATGTATGATTACATGCATGATTTGATTTCCTCATTCTTTGAATCTCAGTATCCCATGTCCTATTTCAAGTGAATTCCATGATAAACCCCCAAATTATGATTTTTAGTCATACAATCAGGTTGTTTCCCCTCTTTAAATCATTCCCATGTTTAAACTCATGATCCCCACATGTTCGTTGGAATGTCTATGATTATGGGTTTTGAACCATAATCCTTTACTACAGTTTTTAAGCTTGTTATTGCATTTAGTGATCATTCGGTGTTGGTGGGTTATAAATACCTAATACCTAAGAGTTTATACACAAATTCAGATCATTTAAGTAATGATTTAGTTAAATAATAAATTCTATTACTTATTCAGTTGATGTAATCATGATAAGCACTAGAAGTTATGAAATCAAGTTCAGTCAAGCTTAGTTCAGTTCATACCCAATGTCAGATCAATTGGGAGTAGGATTTATTACTAAGAAAACTCAGGGATGAGGGCTCACCTGCATTAGAGAGTGTGTCCCTTAGTAACAATCCTCTAGTTACAGAACTACGTAGCCAGCATAGGTTAGAGATGTCTACCTTCCAGTTGAGGGTTAATAAGGTGGTTACCTTTCAGTTGAGGGTAAGACATATCTCATTGGATCACCTTCCATTTGAGGGTTACTCATTAGTCCTTTGGGACACTAGTTTAGGGATCCATAAAGCTAGTGTTAGTACCTGTGGCACTGTACAGACACCCTTCTAACTGGGTTATAGGTTGGACATCGATTAGCTCAGATTGGGGCATGTCGATTAGATGATACCTCCCATAATATTAGTGCAGTATTCAGTATATTTTTAGTTTAGATTTGCATTGACCAAGTATATAGATTATCAGTTATACAGATTACAGTCTTTTTGTTTCCAGATTATTTTAGAAATATGTTGATACTTGGTCTTGCAATCATAGATATTACTTGTTTATGGATTCATGCATAGTTACCCATGTATTTTAGCCAGTCCTCATCTCATATACCAGTACATTCAAAGTACTGACATCATAATATTTTTCCGCTATGATATCTTAAATCATAGGTTTGAAGGCTCTGATTCTCAGCCGCAGTTAAACAGTCTGCATTACTCAGTAGCCATAGTAGTGAGTCTTTATCTAATGAGGACATATTATCTCTCATTTAGTATTTTATTATGTTCAATCAATCAGAGTTAGTTGGAGGTATGTCCCACTAACTCCTCAGTAAGTTATAGGCTTTCAGACATTCAATTAGATGGTTATTCAGTTTATCAGTCTTTTTAGTATTATCAATTGTTTTAAGTTGATAGTTTGCTTTCAATATTTCACCAAATTCTTCAAATTTGTGATTGAATCACATTTTCAGTATTCAGATTTTCATTATTTTAGTAGTTTATCTTCTGTACACGTGTATGATTATTATTTTATTTAGTGCTCATAGAAAGTAACAACTTATGGGTTAAGTTGTGATGACTTATGATCGTAAGCACCATTGTCATGACTAGGGGTAGGCCTCGGGTCATGACAAAACTTGGCATCAGAGCCTAAGGTCTTACAGTGTCCTAGGGTGTCTAAAAGTCTTGTTGCGCAGAGTCTTATGCATGGTTGTGAAGCATGACACATTTATGGATGAGAGGCTATAGAAAGTTATAGGAAAAGTTTCCCTTCTTTCAATATTCATGTCATACAAAAGAGAATAAGCTCTATTTAAACTCTCTTTCTAACTTATCCTTTGATTTGTTTATAGATCATGCCTCCTTGAAGAAATAACGGAAGAAGGAATGTGTACCATCCTACACCTCCGCCTATTTAGGAAGATCCCTTGAATGAACATATCTCTCACGCCGAGTTTAAAGCTATTTTTACTACCTTAGCCCATTCAATAGCTGCTTAGAATAATCAACAGGCTATTGCTCTAGCTAATCTAGTGGAAAATATAGTTGCAGCTAGGATTTGGGATTTCACTTGAATGAATCCCCCTCTATTTTTGGGATCCAAGTTTGAGGAGGATCTATAAGAGTTTTTTTGAAATAGTACAAAAGGTGACTGATATCATGGGTTTCATTTTGAATGAGAGTGCAAAGTTGGCTGCATATCAGTTGTAGGATGTAGTTCATACTTGGTTTTAAGTAATGGAAGGAGGATCGTGGTGTTGATGTAGGTTCTGTTGAGTAGAACGAGTTTTCTATGACTTTTTTAGATAGGTTCTTCCCATTAGAGCTGAGGAGACTAAGTGCTAAGAGTTCATTAACTTGAAGCAGGGTGGTAAGAGTGTGAAAGAGTACTTGCTTATGTTTACTTAGTTGGGGAGGTATGCTCCTAATTGGTGGTTGACAACAGGTCCAAAATGAGTAAGTCGTGTCTGGTGCAGCTGATAGTATGGTTAAGAAGTGTAGGACTGCCATGTTGATTAAGGATATGGACTTATCTAGAATTATGGTTCATAATCAACTAATTGAGAAAGAGAAGCTTAAGGAGAAATAAAAAGAGAACAAGAATGACAAAATAGGTAGTTTTAACTTTTCTCGGCTGAGGTCATAAGGTGGTACACCTTCTTAATTTTGTCAAAATTTTTCATCCCCACCTTTATATTCAGCTAGTGCCCCAGTGCCTAAGTTCAGGCAAGATAGTCGGGATAGAGCAACAAGCTTTAAATCCCAGGGTAGAGTGAACAGTGGTCATACTAATCTACTCTATGATAAATGTGGCTGGCATCATCATGGTGTCTGTAGAGATGGTAGTGAAGTGTGTTTTGGATGTGGAAAGCTAGGACATAGTGTTAGAGATTGCCCATAGGCTGGGTGCCACTTTTAGCATAACCAGTGGCAGCGTCAGATTAGGTTGTATGCCCTTCAGACCCAAAAAGTTCAGGAAAGTTCTCCTGATATTGTTAAGTGTAAGTTACTGGTCTTTCATATCCATGTTTAGGCTTACTTAGACCCCAGAACTTCAATCTCTTTTATAACCCCCTATATAGTAGTTGATTTTGGTGTCAGTCTCGATTCTTTAGAAGAACTTTTCTCAGTATCTACTCTAGTGGATAAATCTATTATATCAAAATGGGGATACAGAAGTTTCCCAATTATAATATCTCAAAATTTGGATGCCATTCTCAGCATGGATTTGCTCCACTCATGCTATGTCTCAGTTGATTGCAGAATAGAGTCGTTCAATTTCAGTTTCCCAATGAACAAGTCATTGAATAGAGGGGTAGCACCTCTATGTTTAGGGGTTAGAGTTTTCCTTTTCTTAAGGTAAGAAAAATGATATCGAAGTGGTGTATGTACCATCTTGTGCGAGTCAAAGACTTTTGTTCTAAGACTCTAATTCTTGAGTCTATTTCAACAGTAGGGGATTTTTCATATGTGTTCCCTGAAAATCTTCTCACAGTTCCTCTCGAAAGAAAAATTGACTTTGGATTAGATCTCCTTCCAAATAACCAACCTATATGTATTCCACCTTATAAAATAGCTTCAATTGAGCTTAAGGAGTTGAAAGAACAGTTAAAGGGTCTCTTAGATAAGGGATTCATTAGGTCTAGTGTTTCCCCATATGGCGCTCCAGTCTTGTTCGTGCGTAAGAAAGATGGTTATCTCAGAATGTGCATCAATTATCGTTAGTTGAATAAAGTCATAATAAAGAATAAGTATCCACTCCCCAGGATTGATGACATGTTCGACCAACTTTAGGGTGCTAGCTATTTCTCTAAGATAGACCTCAGATCCGGCTATCATCAGCTCAGATTCAGAGAATGTGACATTCTGAAGATAACTTTCAGAACTTGATATGGTCACTTAAAATTTCTAGTTATGTATTTTGGACTAAAAAAAGCTCCTTCATCTTTTATGGATTTGATGAATATAGTGTTCAAGTAGTAATTGGACATGTTCGTCATAGACTTCATTGATGATATTCCTATCTATTCCCATAGTGAAAACAATCATGCAAACTATTTGAGAATTGTGTTACAGACCCTTAGAGCTCATCAATTATTTGCCAAGTTTAGTAAGTTCAAATTATGGCTAAGATCAGTATCCTTCCTTGGCCATGTTATTTTTAGTGCTGGTATTTGAGTTTACCCTCAAAAGACCAAAGCAATAAGAAACTAGCCCAGACCCATTTCTGTATAAAATATCAGGAGTTTTTTTGTTTGGTTGGCTATTATAGATGGTTTGTTGAAGGGTTTTTTTTCTATTTCATTTCTTATGTCTTGATTGACTCAAAATGGTCAAATTTTAGTGGTCATATTCTTTCAAGAAAAGTTTTTAGGAGTTGAAGACTCGACTCACTTCAGCCATAGTATTGACTTTTCAAGATAGCTTAAACCCTATGAAAATAACTATCCTACCCATGATCTTTAGTTAGCAGCTATTGTTTTTACCTTGAAAATTTGGAGGCATTATATTCATAGGGTTTATGTTGATGTATTCACGGATCACAAAAGTTTGCAGTATGTGTTCTCTCGGAAAGATTTGAATCTTTGATATAGAAGGTGGCTTGAGTTGTTAAAATATTATGATATGAGTGTGTTGTATCATCCAATAAAGCCCAATGTAGTGCCATATTCCATTAGTAGATTATCTATGAGTAGTGTTGCTCATGTTGAAGAGGATAAGAAGAAGTTAGTCTGGGAAGTTCATCAGCTTGCTAGATTAGGTGTTCGACTGTTTGAATCAGATGAAGGCAGTGTATGGGTTCAGAATGGTTCAAAATCTTTATTGGTTGCCGAAGTAAAGAAACAGTAAGATAGAAATCCCAGTATGGTTAAGTTGACGAAATTAGTCAGAGATCAGAAAGTAGAGGTTTTCTCCCAAGAGGGAGATAGTGTGTTCCATTGTCAAGGTAGGTTATATGTTTTGTATGTCGATGGTTTGAGGCTGCAAATTTTAGATAAAGCACATGTTATTCAGTATTCTATTCATCCAGGGGCCACCAAGATGTATCGAGACTTACAGGAAAACTATTGGTGGAATGGTATGAAGAAGGATATTGTAGAGTTTGTGGCTAAGTCTTCAAACTGTCAGCAAGTTAAAGTTGAGCACCCGAGGCCTAGTAGTACATTGCAGGAGTTCAGCATCCCCACTTAGAAATGGAAAGTGGGGAACATGGATTTTATGATAGTTTTGCCTTGTATGCATCGTTAGCATGATTTAATATAGGTAAGTGTGGATAGAATGACCAAATTAACTTATTTCTTGCCAATTCATACTTCCTACTCGGCTGAGGATTATGTTAGGATTTATATTAGGGAGTTGGTTAAGTTACATGGGATTTTGTTATCTATCATATTGGATAGAGGTACTCAGTTTACCTTTCACTTTTGAAAGGATTTTTAGAAGGGTCTTGGTACCCAAGTTCATCTCAGTACAACTTTTTATCCTCAGATAGTTGGTCAGTAGAGAGGACCATTCAAACCTCAGAATACATGTTAAGAGCATGTGTTATTACGTTTAAAGGTAGTTGCGATGTCCACTAAGTTTTGATTGAGTTTGATTACAATAATAACTATTATTATAGTATTCAGATATCTGCATTTGATGCTGTCTATGAGAGAAAATGTAGATCTCTAATTTGTTGGTTTGAGACCAGTGAGGTTGCTTTGATAGGCATAGATTCAGTGTTTGATGCGATGGAGAAAGTTTAATTGATTAGGGAAAGGCTGAAGACCACCCAAAGTTATCAGAAATCCTATGCAGATGTGAGAAAAAGAGATCTTGAGTTTGAGGTAGGTGATTTAGCTCTTCTGAAAATCTCGCCCATGAAGGGAGTGAAGATATTTGGATAGAAGGGGAAGCTCAGTCCTCGATATGTTGGCCCTTATAGAATCTTGAACCATTTTAGGAATGTAGCTTATGAGCTAGAGTTGCCTGCAGATTTGGCATCAGTGCATCCGGTGTTCCATGTTTCTTTGTTAAAGAAATGTATTGGTGATTCAGCTGTAGTTGTTCCTTTAGAGACATAGACGTTAAGATAGCATTTCCTATGAAGAAGTCCCAGTTGAAATCCTTGATGTCATATACGTAGACTAAGTAACAAAGAAGTTCCCTTGGTTAAAGTTATATAGCAGAATCAGTCCATTCAGGGAGCTAGTAAGGAAGTGGAAGCAGATATGCGTACCAAATACCCTCATCTTTTCTCCGCAAACTCAAACTCAGCTTTAGGTAATAGTTTTCCCTTGATTGATTAATTTCCATTTTGAGTTCCATCTCTCTCTCTCTCTCTCTCTCTATATATATATATATATATATATATATATATAAACATTCTTTTGTTATTGCATGCATTCATAAAATCAATTCAGTTCAGGTATCATGTTTTATACTCAGCTATGTAATCATGTTCCCACTCATGCATATTTAGTATGTGATCTCAGTTTCCTTAGTACCTTTCTCTCAGTCTAACCAGTTTCATTCGAGGATGAATGTTTCCAAAGGGGAGATATTGTATTATCCTGCACTAATCTTAGCTCGGTTCACCTTTCAGTTGCATGCACAAGAGGCTTAAGGCTTGAAATTTGCACTAAAGGTTAGGGACTTAGTCATTTTAAGACCTCTAACTTTGAGGATTTTAATTTGGTCTTCCAAACTTCAAGATGTTGGTTTTTAAGTTAATTCATGTTCAGGTGTGTAAGAAGTATGTCTAGAAAAAGTTTTTGATTTTTCAAACGAGGTTTGGGACATGTTTGGATCGGGAAACCAGTAGATCATTGTGAGAAGCTCGTGTCGTGGATCTATTCCTGTTCTCATGCAGACCACGTCATTTTAAGAGAAATGGACGACCGCAAAAGGATCATATCATGGTAAGCCTTTTGCATCCAGTTTTGAATTTAAATTACTGAGGGGAAATTGGGTGTTTTCCCCCTCAACCCAATTGTTTATATCATGACTTGGGGAATCAATTAGGTCATTATTTTCCCTTCTTCTCGAACTTTCCTATCAAGAAACCCCTCCCTTTCCCTCAAGAACGAGAATTCAATTCCTTTTTCCCCAAGAAATTAAGAATTCAAGTTCCCCAAGTGCAAGAACCTTCAAGAAAGAATCAAGATTAGTGTTTTCCTTTCAAGTTAAGCAGCTTAAGGTATGTGGAGTGTTCATTCATGGGTCCCTTTCATCCATGGAGCCTTAAAACTCTCTTTTCAGTTAAAGAATAGATTTTTCTATTATTATGGTATTTTATATTGCTTCAGATAGGTTTAATTCATGTTTGTATGGTTATTTTAAATTCAATTCAGCCCATGTATGATCCCATGCAAGATTTGATTTCCTTATGCTTTGAATCTCAGTTTCCCATGTCCTATTTCAAGTGAATTCCATGTTAAACCCCTAAATTATGATTTTTAGTCATACAATTATGTTGTTTCCCTTATTTAATGTATTTCCATGTTTAAATTCATGTTCCCCACATGTTTGATGTAATTTCTATGCTTATGGGTTTTGAACCATGATCCTTTACTATAGTTTTTATGCTTTTTATTGTATTCAGTGATCATTCAGTGTTGTTGGGTTATGAATACCCTGTCCCTAAGAGTTTTTACGTGAATTCTAAGCATTTTAGTAATGATTTAGTTAAGTCACGAATTCTATTACTTATTTAGTTGATGTAATCATGATGAGCACTAGAAGTTACCAAATCATGTTCAGATAAGCTTAGTTCAGTTCAGTCCTAGTGTTATTTTTGTTGGGAGTAGGATTTAGCACCAAGCGAACTTAGGGATAAGGGATCACCTGATAGTATAGGGTGTGACACTTAGTAACAATCCCCGAGTTACATAACTACATAGTGAGCGTAATTTAGAGATGTCTACCTGCCAGTTAGGGGTTGAAAAAGTGTTACCTGTTAGTTGAAGGTGACTTATATCTTATTGGAGCACCTTCCAGTTGAGGGTGACTTATTATTCCTTCAGGACATCAATTTAGTAGATCTGCATAGCCAATGTTAGTACCAATAAAACTGTACTGACACCCTTTCAACTGGGGTTACAAGTTGGACTTGGATTAGCTAAGATTAGGGCATGTTAGTTAGATGATACCTTTCACAGTCTCAGTGCAGTTTTCAGTATATTTTTAATTCACGTTTACATTGACCA
This sequence comes from Capsicum baccatum var. pendulum, assembly GCA_030864225.1. Classification (NCBI taxonomy): domain Eukaryota; kingdom Viridiplantae; phylum Streptophyta; class Magnoliopsida; order Solanales; family Solanaceae; genus Capsicum; species Capsicum baccatum. The sequence continues at coordinate 199,158,601 of CM061560.1, read as the reverse complement.
AGGGTATAGATTCTTAGTTATTCTGTTATACAGATTACAGTCTTTTAGTTTCCAAATTATTTCAGAAACATGTTTATACTTGGTCTTGCAATCACAGATATTACTTTTTATGCATTCATGCACAGTTACCCATATATTTTACTTAGTCCTTATCTCATATACTAGTATATTCAAAGTACTAACTGCATACTCTTCTTTATGCTATGATGTCTTATATCATAGATTACGAGGCTCAGATTCCCGACCACAATTAGATAGTCAGAGTTACTCAGCAGTCGTAGTGGTGAGTCGTCATCCATTGAGGACATATTATCTCTCATTTAGTACTTTAGAATTTCATTATATTCAATCAGCTGGAGTTATTTTGGGGCTTTTCCTTTCAACTCCTCGGTCAGTTAGAGGCTTTCAGATAATCAGATAGTTAGTTAGATGGTTATTGAGTTTATTAGTCCTTTTCGTATTATCAGTTGTTTTAAATTGACAGTTAACTTTTAATATTTTACCAGATGCTTTAGATTTATGATTGAATCACATTTTCAGTATTCAGATTAGAATTATTTCAGTAGTTTATCTTCCGTACATGTGTATGATTATTATTTTAGTCAGTGCTCACAGCAGGTACCAGCTCATGGGTTAGCTTGTAATTGTAAGCACCATTGTCATTCTGAGAGGTAGGCCTCAGGTCGTGACACACTGTGAGTTAAAAGGGAAAACAGAGAATTCTTTTTAAAGTTGAAGAATGATAACAGATATGAAGAGAAAAATAAAGAAGACGACCATGAAAATTCCATATCCACTATCACCTTTTAAATCTTTGTTGTCCTTGATCCAAAGGTAATAAATAATGCTTGTGATACATCATGTTGGGTTGTGGATTCTGTTGTCGCATCTAATATGAAATCAAGGAATGATTTTTTTCATGTCTTATACTCTAGGTGACTTTGGAACATTGAGTATGGGAAATGAGATTGTCCCTATGGCTGGTATTGGTACAATTTGTTTAGAAACTAGTACTAGATCTAAACTAGTTTTAAATAATGTAAAACATGCTTCTGATGTTGGTTTTCACTTGATTTATGTTGGCGAACTGGATAATGTGGCATATGTTAGTGGCTCCTAGTGACAAGCTTCATGGTCTATACTGGACTACGACTTCTACTTGTGCTAATATGGTTAATGCAGTTGAAAGTGTTAGCTCTTCAACATTATGGAATAAAAGGCTTAGTCATATTAGAGTGAAAAGACTTAATGTTATGGCCAAGAAAAAATTAGTGTTAGATTGCGAAAGTGCTAAATTAGAAAAATGTGAGTAGTTTTTAGAAAGAAAAAAATAGAGTTTCTTTCAAGTCATCCTTCTTCAAGAAAGACATAGTTTTTTGATCTGGTGCATTTAGATTTCAGTGGTCCAATAAAGATAGGTATTTTGGGTAGTGCACTTTACTTTATTACTTTTACTAATGATTGGTTAAGAAAACTTTGGGTTTATGTCCTAAAGACTAAAGATCAAGTGTTGTGTGTCTTTAAGCAATTTTAGGCTTTAACTGAAAAAGAAACAGGAAAAAAGCTGAAGTGCATTCGTACTAATAAGGTGGTGAATATTGTGGACCATTTGATGAATACTGCAAGCAATAAGGTAGAAGACACTAAAAGATTCCTCCTAAGACTCCTCAGCATAATGGTTTGGCAGAGAGGATGAACATGACATTGATGGAAAGAGTTAGGTGTTTGCTTTCATAATCAAAGTTATCTAAATCCTTTCGAGGTGAGGCTTTATTGATCGATGCACATATTATTAGCTTATGTTCTTTTATTGCTTTTCAAAGTGATGTACAAAATAGAGTGTAGTATGGGACTGATCATTCCTATTACCATTTGTGAATATTTTGTTGTATAGCTTTTGTACATGTGCCTAAAGATGAGAGGTCAAAGTTAGATGTCAGGACAAGGCAGTGCATCTTCATTGGTTATGGCCTTGATGAGTGTTGTTACAGGCTATATGACCCAGTTGAGAAGAAACTTGTACGAAGTCATCATATTGTCTACATGGAGAATCAAATCATTAGCGATATTGACAAAGCAGAGAAGCTAGAATCTTTAAGTTCTGATGGTATGGTTAACTTTGATAAGGTTGCTCATATAAGTGTGCATAATGTTGGTGGGCTTGATAATCATGGTGATGTCCAAAATCATATTCTAAATTATCATGTTGATGTTCATGATAACAACGATATTGTAATTGATGATTCTCTTGCTCAAGAAGTTGTGGATGAGTTAAATATTCCACTTCGAAGGTCTACAAGACAGTGTATTCCTTTCTCTCATTATTTCCATGATGAGTATGTGTAAATCACTGGCCGGGGAGAACCTAAATGTTAGGAGGAGGACATAAGAGATGCACATAAGTATTAATAGATTAAAGTAATGAAAGATAAGATGAAATCTCTACATAAAAACCAAACTAATGAGTTGGTAAAATTGTCGAAGGGAATGAGAGCTTTGAAGAATAAGTAGATGTTCAAAGTAAAATTTGAAGAACAAAGCTTCAAGACCAAATACAAAGCCAGATGTAATGCCCAGAGAATGCGCCCTGGGTGTCACACGGTGCTTACGACCACGAAGGACTACAAGCTAACCCATAACTGGTACCTGTTGTGAGTACTAAATATAATACTAGCGGAAGAAATCTAAAAGTGCCATAAGGTTATTAAAATACAAAAACAACAACAACAAACCCAGTATGTTCCCACAAAGTGGGGTCTGGGGAGGGTAATATGTACGAAGTCTATACCGTTACCTCCGAAGAAGTAGAGAGGCTATTTTCGATAGACCCTTAGCTCAAGATAAAGAATAGGAAATAAGGAGATGGATTACATAACAGAAAAGGCGTAAGGATTAATAAAAAGTAAATCATAGCAATAAGAAAATACGAGAGATACAGCAACACCAAATAAGCATACAACAACTGATAAAATATGAAAGGTACACCTACATATAAGTAACACATACTCGTAGCCATAGACATCTATAGACACATACCTAAGGTTACTAACCCGTCTACACAAGATCTATCCTGGTGTGTTGCTACAACCCACACCCTCCCGCTAGCCTTCTACCCTTATTCGTGACTTCCACACCTTCTTATCTAGGGTCATGGCCTTAGTAAGCTGTAGCTACACTATGTCATGTCTGATCACATCCCTCCAGTATTTCTTCAACCTACCTCTACTTCTCCTAAATCCATCCAACGCTAGTCTCTCTCACCTATATACTGGGACTTCCATATCCCTCCTCATCACATGTCCAAACCATCTAAGCCTTCTTTCCTACATCTTGTCCTCCACCGACGCTACTTCCATCTTCTCCTGGATAATATAATTCCTAATCTTGTCCCCTCTAGTAATACCACACATCCAATGCAGCATCCTTATTTTCGCCACCCTCACTTTTTGTATGTGGGAGTGTTTGACTGGCCAACACACTGCGCCATAAAACATAGACGGACGGACTGCCACTATATAGAATTTGCATTTAAGCTTAAGGGGAACTTTCTTATAACACAGCACCCTCGAGGTGAGCCTCCACTTTATCTAACCCGCTCTAATATGATTGGTGATATCCTCATCAATCACACCATTATCCTGAATCAAAGACCCAAGATACTTATAACTATCCCTCTTACAATCATCTTGGAAGTCAAACCTCACCACCATATCATCCTCCTACCTCAAGTCACTAAACTTGAATTCCAATACTGAAATAATACTGAGTATAACTTATAATAGCATCTGTAAACTAAATAACTGTCTATGCTAGTTTGAAAGCCTCAAACTATCTGAATATGGAGTTGATGGGACAAACGCCCAACTAACTCAGACTGAAATACCTATTGAAGTACTGAAATGCTGAAATAAAAAAACTCTATCCTCGAAATATGAGGACTTACCACTATAATTGCCACTGATAGCCTTAGTTGCTAAGTACGGTCAAGAACCTGAGCATCCAAACCTATGATATGAGATATCATAGCGCGAATAAAGAGTATCCATCGGTACGTGGAATTTATTGGTATGCTAAGTGATGTAAGGTTGATATACATGGGTTCATATGCATGAGTTGATAACTAACTGAATAAACATCATGAAGTAACTGGATGAGAGTACATACAAAAATATAACCACTGAACATATTGAACATGATATACTATGCATATAGATATATATCGCATATCTAAGATTATACTAAAACTGACATCTGAATTTTGATGGCTGAGCAATTAATACCAAATAGACATGGTTCTGTAGAACTGTCTGAGTTCTTTAGTGATTACTGAGACTGAAACTATAACTATGGGAGTTTTTATCTAACCGGTATACCCCAATATAGACTAATTTGGGGTCCAACCTGTGACCCTACCTGGAAGGGCGTTAGAACCTTGCCATGGGATACTAATCATACTGGGTCAAACCTAATCTGGAAGGAAGACTCGTGAAGTATATATATGATTGCATCAACCCTAGTCTGGATGGAGGATGACTTACTCTACGCTGGCTACGTAGCACTATAATGCAAAAACTGCTACTAGGGGACAAACCCTCTATTAGTAGGAATGACCCCATCCATAGGTTTGCTCGATGCTGAATCCTACTTCCAACTAAATCGACACTAAACTGATTACTACACTATACTAGGCTTGACTTAACTGACACAGATCGTGTTGACTGACTATACTGGACTGAGTCCACTGAGTTCTATTAACTTAATGAGTACTACTGTTCTTGACCTTTACTGGGACTATTCTATGACTACTGCAACTAAGTAAAAAACTAGATTTCGGGTAATAAATACCCCCAATACTCGATAGCATAATAGATAAAACATAGCAAATCTTGACATCATAGCAATAGTTAATTTTCCTCAATTCAATCACTAAGCCATTTTGTCAATCACTTGGAGATCATGAACTTTTACATGAATGAGAACACATACTAACATGTCATGATTACACTATTCAATTTATATGGATATTCTATCTAATACATGGGGAGCATAATTAATGCACATGATAATGAATATCACATAAGAATCATGACAACAACTTAAACTTGCAATTTCAAGGGTTTTGCCTTTGGGAATTACATCAATCAACATACATGTCATCTTATGTTCATGAAACTTATAATTAAATATTAAATTGAAAACCCATACAACAATACAAACATGAATACAACCCAATTTGGGGATGTAAATCATGAAACTGAAAGTTTGTAGGCTTAAAAAAGGGTTCTTCAACTCCAAGGGTAGAAGAAAACCCAAGGATGAACACCTAACATACCTGAGTGACAGAATTTGTGAAAACTATTAGGTATATATTGGAACTTAATCTTGAGCTTGATGAACTAGGGTTTATTTCATGAGAGAATTTTCTGAATAATGAATGAATTCCCCCCTTAGAGGGTTTAATTTCATGTTTTGGATTAATTGGGTAAGGGGAAAAGGACCTAATTGCTCTTGAAAAGTTAGAGTTTTATGAGAAAAATATCCCAGCGATGCGGTAGAAAACGTGCCACATCGATGGGGCCGACGCAATGGCCGATGCACCATGTCAATACTGTTGATACAATAGCCAATGAGATGCATTGAGATCGCATTGGCTTGCTATTTTGGTCATCAAAACATGACCCAAACGATGTCTGAAAATTCCAAAACTCACCCATGGTGACCCATTGACATCCCTGATCATGAATTAATTTGAAAATTGATAATCTTAGGTCGTAAGGATCGAAAATAAGATCATCCAATTATGAAGACTAAAAATGATTCTAAGTCTTAACAGTTACCTAACTTTTTATAAGTTTGGGACCCCTTCTTACAAGCTATATGGTACTAAATTGAACTAGAACTTTTACGGGGTCTTACAATATCTCCCTTTTGGGGACATTCATCCTCGAATGTGACTAACCGAACTAAGAGAAACTGAGGAACTGTACTCATACTGACATGCATAACTGAAGCATGATTAAATTCTGCAGACATGACACATGACTGAACTATTTCATGAATGCATGAACGATATGAGAATGTTATGCAGCTGTAACTGAGTATGGAATATAGTAAATCTAAGGTAGGTTGTTACCTTATGCTGAGTCTGAGTTTGTAGAGAAAAGGTGATGATACTTGGTTTGTATGTCTGCCTCTGCTTTCCAAGTAGCTCCCTCAACGGACTGATTCTGCCAAAGAACTTTGACCAAAGGAACTTCTTTGTTCCTTTAGTCTTTGAATCTGCTGATCAAAGATTTCGACTGGGAATTTCTCATAAGAGAGACTGTTCTGAACATATACACTCTCTATAGGGACGAAAACTACTGGGTCACGTATGCACTTCTTTATTAAGGAGACATAAACACTAGGTGCACTAATGTTATTTCTGCAGGTAACTAAAGCTCATAAGCTACCTTAGCAAAACGAGTCAGATCCTATAAGGAACAACATATCAAGGACTAAGCTTCCCCTTCATACTAAATCTCTTAACCCTCTTTATGGGAGAGACTTTCAAATACACATAATCACCAATCTCAAATTTAAGATCTTTTATTCTCATATCTGCATAAGATTTCTGTCATCCCTAGGTTGTCTTAAGCCTCTCCCTAATCAACTGAACTTTTAATAAGGCATCAAATACCAAGTCAGGCCCCACTATCATGGTCTCACCTACCTCAAACCAAAAAATGGGATATCTACATCTTCTCCCATAAACATCCTTAAATCGAGCCATCTGGATACAAGAAGGATAGCTGTTAATATACGCAAACTCAGTCAAAGGTAACTAGTGCTCCCAACTACCCTTAAAGTCAATGACTCACGCTCTCAACATATCTTCTAAATTCTGAATGGTCCTTTCTTCTTAACCATCTGTCTAGGGTGAAAGGCTCTACTGAGGCGGACTTGGGTACCAAGACCATTTTGGAAGGTTTTCCAAAAGTGAGAGGTAAACTACATACCTCTATCTTAAATAATGGACAACGGTCCACTGTTTAGCCTAACCAACTCTATGATATAGAGCCTGGCATAGTCCTTGGCTAAATTAGAGGTATGAACTAGCAAGAAATGGGCTAATTTGGTCATCCTGTCCACAATGACCCAAATCAAATTATCACGACGATGAGCACGAGGTAAAACTGTCATGAAATCCATGTTAACATCCTCCCACTTCCTAGTGGAAATACTAAAATCTTGCATGGACCCACTAGGCTTCTAATGTTGAATTTTAACCTGCTGACACGTGGAGCACTTAGCTACAAAATCTGTAATATCTCTTCTCATCCCACTTCACTAAAAGACTTCCCACAAGTTGCGGTACATTTTAGTAGCCCCTGGATTAATAGAGTAACGCGCACCATGCACTTCATCAAGAATTCACTGTCTTATGCCATCCACACTTAGCACACATAGCCTACCCTGGAAACATATTATACCATTTCCCCCCTTGGGAGAAAACCTCTATTTTCTAGTCTCTGACTAACTCTTTCAACTTAAGTAAACTAGGATCCCTGGCCTACTTTTCTTTCACCTCGGACACTAATAAAGACTCTAAACTATTCATCACATATACACTACCCTCAGTCGAATCAACCAAATGGACACCTAGTCTGGCAAGCTGATGAACTTCCTGAACTAACTTCTTCTACCATCCTCAACATGAGCAACACTATCTATGTACAACCTATTGAGGGCATCTGCTACTACATTGGCCTTGCTGGGATGGTACAAAACACTCATGTCATAGTCCTTCAACAACTCTAACCGCCTTCTATGACACAAGTTTAGATTTTTCTGAGAAAATACATATGGTATGATTTTGTGGTTTGTAAACACATCAACATACACCCCATACAAATAGTGCCTCCAAATCTTTAAGGCAAACACAATAGCTGCTAATTCAAAATCATGGGTGGGATAATTCTTTTCATGGGGCTTAATTTTTCTAGAGAAGTAGGCTATAACCTTACCTCTTTACATTAAAACTCATCCCAAACCAACCCTGTAAGCATCACAATATACAATAAATCAATCTAAACCATCAGGCAAAGTCAAAATTGTGGCTGTGGTGAGTCAAGTCTTTAACTCCTAAAAACTCTTAACACAAGAATATGACAACTAGAACTTGACTTTATTCTAAGTCAATCTGGGCATGTGGGATGTAATAGACGCAAACCCTTTAACAAACGATCATTAATAGCCAGCCAAACTCAAGAAACACCTAATATCTGATGGCGAGATGGGTCTAGGCCATTTTCTCACTACTTTGGTCATTTGAGGATCAACTCTAACACTATCACCGAAAATAATATGACCAAGAAAAGCTACTGACCTTAGCTAAAATTTGCATTTACTAAATTTGGTGAACAACTGATGGGCTCTGAGAGTCTGCAATACTATTTTGAGATGGTCTGTATGGTCATGTTCACTGTGGGAGCAGACAAGAATATCATCAATGAAGACTATGACAAATATGTCTAAGTACTGCTTGAACGCGCGGTTCATCAAGTCCATGAAAGTTGTTGGGGAATTAGTAAGAATAAAGTACATGACTATAAACTTGAAGTGACCATATCGAGTTTTGAAAGCTATTTTCAGAATGTCACATTCTCTAACTCTGAGCTGACAATAGACTCATCTGAGGTCTATCTTAGAAGAGTAACTGGCACCCTAAAATTGGTCAAACAAGTCATCAATTCTAGGAAGTGGGTACTTATTATTGACTGTGACTTTGTCCAAATGGTGATAGTCTATACACATTCTAAGAAAACTGTCTTTCATTTGCATGAATAGAACTGGTGCACCCCAATGAGATACACTGGACCTGATGAACCCTTTGTCTAATAGGTCTTTTAACTGTTCTTTTAATTATTTAAGTTCAGATGGAGCCATTTTATATGGGGGAATAGAGATGGGCTAAGTATCAAGAAGAAGGTCTATTCCAAAGTCGATTTCCTTTTTGGGAGAAACTCTAGGCAGATCTTCGAGAAACACATCTTGAAATTCACTTAAGACTGGAACTGACTCAAGATTCAGAGTCTCAGAACTAGATTCTTTGACTTGAACCAAATAATAGACACACTCCTTGGATATAATTTTTCTTGCTCTAAGGTATGAAATAAGTTGACCGTTAAACGTTATGGTACTACCCCTCTATTCTAGGATAGGTTTATTTGGGAATTGAAAATAGACAACTCTATTTCTATAATCAATAGAGGTATATCAGTAATGGAGCCAATATATGCCGAGAATGAAATTAAAATTCATCATCTCTAACTATACTAAGTCTGTTGTAGTAACTTTCTGATACACCATAACTAGAGAGTTCTTGTATACCCGTTGGGCTATTATAGACTTACCCACTGGGGTAGAGACTATGAAAGGCTCTGTTAGGATTTTAGGACTTACTCCAAAGTTGATGGCTACAAAAGGGGTTACAAAAGATAGAGAAGCTCCTGGATCTAACAAAGTATAAACATGTAAATAGTAAACTTGTAATGCACCAGTGACCACATCAGGAGGACTTTCCTAATCCTGCTGGGACTAGAGTGCACAAAGCCTATTTCAATGTTGCCTACTGGTTGTACTGGAAGCGTCACCCTGCTGGGATGGCGATCTAACTAAGCTCGGGGTTAATTCTGTTGACTCTTTTAACCCACCTGAGGACACTCTCTGATTTTATGACCTAGCTTACCACACCTAAAATACACGTCACTGCCAGAACTGCAGACACCCTGATGATTTTTGCCATATTTCTGGCAGAAAGGATTTGTTTGAGCACTGCAAGCGCTATCCAGAGATTTAGAGCCTGGCGCCCTATCCTTATTAACATTTTTGAATTTAGGAACTGGAGCACTGGCTAAGGACGGAGCTAGGACTGAAGATTTTAGGCAAAATGGAGGATGATTACCACCCTCTAACTTAGGCTGAGCAAAACTAAAACTACCTGTTCAAGCCCTCTTGTTCTTTTTTTCTTTCTCCTTAGTATTTTGTTCCTCAATCTTTTGAGCATAGACCATCAACCTAGCCAAGTCTATCTCCTTAATCAGCATTGCAGTCCTACACTCCTTGACCACACTGTCTGATACACCAGACACGAACTTTCTCATTTTAGACCTACTATCAGCTACCATATGAGAAGCATACCTAGCTAACTGAGTAAACTTGAAAGAATACTCCTTCACTGTCATGCTACCCTATTTTAAGTTAATGAACTCTAAAACCTTAGTTTTTCTCAAATCCAATGGGAATAACCTATCTAGAAAGGCAGTAGAGAACTCCTCCCATTCTATAGGCCCTGCATCTGTGTCGTATCTATCTTTCACTGGTTAAACCATATATGATCCACATCTTGCATTTGATAGGAAGTGAACTCAACACTCTCACTAATGATTTACGTACATAATGTATGTTACCTTCTACACTATGTCAAGGAATTTCTGTGGGTCCTCTACAGAGTCAGATCCTAAAAATTAAGGAGGATTCATTAGGGTGAAGTCTTGAATTCTAGTTGCAGCAGTATTGGTGACTGGGTTGTCTTGAACAGTAGCTGGGCATTCATTCTGAGCTTCCACAGAATCGGCTAGAGTGGTGAAAGTTGCTCTAAATTCTTTGTAGGAGACATGCTCATTTAAGGGATCTTCTTGAATGGGCGGAGGTGCTGGCTGGTTTCCAATTCTTCTCCCATTGGTCTTTTTTGGGAGCATGTTCTATAAATGGAAGGAAAAGTTGGATTAGACATAGAGTTTAACCTGATCTGATGCTCACTTACACAATATAAATATTGAAAGAAGTGAATTTTACTTAAAATATCTCATATCCTCTTGTCCATAAGTGTGGCGTGCTATACACCCATGCACTAGACTCTACTTGGCACAACTTTTAGACTTCCTAGGACTCTTTAAAATACTTGGCTCTGATACCAAGTTTGTAATTTTATGAGACTGCACCCTAGGTATCACATGGTGCTTATGACCCCGAAGGACCACAAGCTAACCCATGACTGGTACCAACTGTGAGCGATGAATATAATACTAAAATATATATGCAGAAAAAATCTAAAAGTTCCATAAGTTTCTCAAAATACTGAAATAATACTGAGTTAAATTGATAATAATATCGGTAAACTGAATAGTTGTCTATTCTAGTATGAAAACCTCTAAATGTCTGAATATGAAGTTGATGGGAAAAAACCCTAACTAACTCTAACTGAATTAACTACTAAACTATTGAAATATTGAAATAAGTAAACTCTATCCTCAAAATATGAGGACTCACCACTATAACTATTATTGATAGCCTAATCTACTAAGTATGGTCAGGAACCTGAGCATCTGAACCTATGATATGAGACATCATAGCATAAAGAAAGAGTATGTCTCAGTACGTGAAATGTACCTGTATGCTAAGTAAGCTAAGGATGATATACATGGGTTCATATGCTTGAGCTGATAACAGGCTGAATGAACATCATAAAGTAACTAGATGAGAGTATATGTAAAATTGTAACCACTAAACATGTTATATTATGCATATAGATATACATCATATATCTGAGATTATACTCAAATTGAGTGTTGAATTCTGGTGGGTGAGTATTTAATAACTGATAGCCATGGCTCTGTATAACTGTCTGAGTTCTTTACTGATTACTGAGACTGAAACTATAACTTTCGGAGTGTTCAACTAATCGACATACCCTAATATATATTAATTTGGGGTCCAACCTGTGACCCCAGATGGAAGGGTGTTAGAACGTTGCCACGAGATACTAATAATGCTGGGTCAACCCTAATCTAGAAAAAAGACTTATTAAGTAAATATATGATTGCATCAACCCTGGTCTTGCTGGAGGACGACTTACCCTACGCAGGCTATGTAGCTCTATTACGCAGGGAATACTACTTAAGGTCAAACCCTCTGCTGGAAGGAATAGCCCTCTCCCTAGGTTCGCTTGCTGTTGTATCCTACTCTCAACTGAATCAATACTGAACTAATTATTAGGTTGTACTATGCTTGACTGAATTGACACAGATCATGTTGACTGACTATACTGGACTGAGTTCACTGAGTTCTGTTAACTGACTGAGTACTATTGTTCTTGACCTTTACTGGGACTTGTCTATAACTATTGCAACTAAGTAAACAGATAGATTTCAGGTAATAAATACCCCCAAGACTCGATAGCATAATAGATAAACTCATATTATAACTTTAGCAACACAACAATAAGGTATCATGCATAATTTATTCGTATGGACATTTTATCAAACACTTGGGGAGTATGGTTAATGCACATGATAATGAACAACACACGAGCATCATGACTATAACTTAAACTTGCAATTTCAAGGGTTTTAATGCGGGAATTACATCAGTCAACACACATTCTATCTTATGCTCATGAAACTTATAATTAAATCTTGAATTAAAACCCATACAATAATACAAACAAGAATACAACCTAATTTCCACATGTAAATCATGAAACTAAAAGCTTGTAGTTTAAAAAAGGGTTCTTGAACTCCAAGGGTGGAAGGAAATCCAAGGATGAACACCTAACATACCTGAGAGATGGAATTTGTAAAGATTGTTGGGGATTATTTGGAACTTGATCTTGAGCTTGATTAACTAGGGTTTATTTATTGAGAGGATTTTGTGAATAATGAATGAATTTTTCCCTTTGGGGGGTTTAATTTCATGTTTCAGCTGAATTGGGTGAGGGTAAAAGTACTTAATTGCCTTTGGAAAGTCAGTGTTTAATTAGCAAAATATACCCAGCGATGCGGCAGGTGATGCGCTGCATCGATGGTTTTGATACGATGGCCGATACACTGCATCGATATTGTCGACGCGATAGCCAATGCGACGCATTGAGATCTTATTGGCTTGTTATTTTTGTCACTCAAATATGACCCAAACGATGTTCAAAAATTTCAAAACTCCCCCATGATGATCCATTGACATCCCTGGTCATGAATCAATTTAAAAATTGACAATCTAAGGTCGTAAGGATAGCAAATAAGATCATCCAATTACAAAGGTTAAAAATGATTCTAAGTATTAACACTTAGATGAATTCTTCTAAGTCTGGGACTCCTTCTTACATGCTATATGGGACTGAATTGATCTAGAACTTTTATGGGGTCTTAGACCTGATTATTTGCTAAAGGATTTGTTTAAAGAAAGGGTATTAACTTTTACAAAATATTTTTCTTCATTAAAATGACCTCTATTCATATAGTTCTTTGTTTGTCTACTTGTCTTGATGTAACGATTGAGCGGATGGATGTAAATACGATTTTTATTCATGGTGACCTCAAAGATGAGATCTATATAAAACAACTCGAGGTCTTCAAGGTAAAAGATATAGAAAATAATGTGTACTAACTTAAGAAGAGTCTCTATAGCTGGAAGAAAGCACCTAGACAATGGTATAAGATGTTTGAATCTATCCTGGGGGAGCAAGGCTACAAGAAAACTTCTTTAGATCACTATGTATTTGCATAAATTTTTTCTAATGATAATTTTACTATCCTCTTGCTATATGTAGATGATATGTTGATTATGGGAAAGAATGCTTCCAGAATTGAGAAACAATTATGCAAATTTTTTGCTATGAAAGATTTGGGTCGTGCTATGCAGATTTTGGGTATGAGAATTAGATCTCTCAAAGATAAAAGGGAGTTTTACTTGTCACAAGAGAAATATATTAAATATGTATTGGAGTGCTTTAACATAAAAAAAAATGCTAAGGTTGTTAACATACCCCTTGCCGGTCATATGAAGTTAAGAAAAAAAATGTGTCCTACAATGAAGGAGGAGAAAGAGAGCAATAACTAAAGTTCAATATTTCTCTGTTGTCATAAGTTTAATGTATGCAATAATATTTACAAAACTCAATATTTGTCATGCAATGGTGTTGTATAGATGTTTCTTGAAAATTCAGGAATGGAGCACTGGAAAGCAGTCAAATAGATATTGACATACCTAGGAGGAACCTCAAGTGATTGTTTGTGTTTTTGAGGATATGATCCAATCTTGAAGAACTATACAAATGCTAATATGCTGGGTGACCTTGATAACAGAAAATCTACTACTGAATATTTATTTACTTTTTCAGGAGGAGCTATATCATGACAATCAAAGTTGAAGAAGTTTGTCGCACTATCTAAAACTGAAGTTGGATATATTGCGGTTACTGAAACTGGTAAGGAAATGATATGGCTTAGGTGGTTCCTTCAATAATTTGGATTGTACCAAATAGAGTACGTTGTGTATTGTTATTGTTACTGTCAATGTACAATAGACTTGAGAAAGAATTTCATGTACCATGCTAGAAGAAAACACATTGATGTATGGTACCATTAAATTTGTAAACAAGTGGAGAACGAATCATTCTATGTTAAGAAGATTCGTAAGACTAAAAATCCTGATGATATGCTGACAAAGGTGGTGCCAAAAAATAAGTTTGAATTGTGGAAAGAACTTATAGACATGAGTTCTCTTTAAGGAGTTAGAGATACCTCTATCAGATATATAGGTATCTCTAACTCCTTAAAGAGGTTCATCCCATGTCACAAATTTCTTCACTGGCTGCAAGAGTAAAAAAAAATGTGAAGATAAAATGTTAAAATATCAAGATTTGGTAGTTGGTAAAAATAGGTCATTAAATGTGTTCACTGAAATTCTTTGAAATATTGCCTTTCTATGATGTCATTGATGACACAGGCAAGGACATGTTTTTTCTATAAATGGAGTGTTAAAATTCATTTATATGACGCACTAAATAGAAAGAGAAAAAACAATATAGAGAGAGTAGTGAGGTATTCCACATACTATGATAAAAATAGTCTGTGAATAAAAAATTACAGTGAGTGATACTTTAGTAAGGTGGAAGTCAAAAGAGGTTTATTTCATTTAAGTTTGTAGTAGTAACTTTGACTATTATACTTGCGGCTTCACTGTGTAAAATTCCTTACTATAGTAATATCAGTTGTTCCTCTTGGTCTATGGTTTTTCTCCTTATTTTAAACGGTACTCACGTAAAATTCATGGTGACATTATTTTTCAATTTTATTTTCACTATTTTGCTGCAAATACTTTTGTTATTATTTCATGTTTACCCAACAAAAATGAATGTCTCTTTAGCAGCCAAAAACAAAGAAAATTATTTCAAAATAAGTAATACCTTAGAAACTAAAGACAAAAATTAGTATGTTTTTCCAACTATATTCTTACACTCTATCATCTTATGAGCGTTACATTTTCAACGGACGTGGAGCATTAAATATGGGTAGTTTAGTAAAATATTTATTGTACTTAATAATTACTTAGGGTGTGTTTGTATGAAGGAAAAATAATTTCATGGGAAATGTATTTTGAGGAAAATAAGTTCGTTTCTTACTTATTTTCTCATGTTTGGTTGGTTAATGGAAAATATTTTTTAAAAAATATTTTCTGGTGTTTGGTTGGAGAGTGAAAATATTTTTGAAAAATATTTTCTAGTTTTGATTCGTGAGTGAAAAAATATTTTCGATAGAATACTTTTTTTTATTTGGTTTGAGAGTAAATACTTTTTAGGAAAATACTTTTATATGCTCCTTTATCCCAATCCCAACAAATCCTCATGTTTTTTTATGCTTCCCAACTCGAATAGTAAGTTTTACAAACGTACGAAGCAATGAATTTAGTAAGTTCCAAAATATAGACCCAAGATGCGTAAATATAATTTAGAATACTTTATTAATTCTAATCAAGACTAGCTAACTAGAGAAAATTGAAGGAAAAGTGTCTTTTAAGTCTTGAATGTGGTATTGGTAACATTGACCAACTTAAAGGGTCAAAAATAATTAAGAAACTTAATTAAGATAATTGTAGACTTGATTAATATTTTTAAAACTTTCTAATCATTTTAAAATACAAATCAACCCACACCCCTATCCTCTCCAAATCGACTATCTCTCTCTCTCTTCTCTCTTCTCTCTCCAATAGTTTCTCTCAAACTTCTCCCAATCAACAGTTCTGTAAATTTCTCCCTTTAATCCCAGATAAAAATAGTTTCGGGTTCCTTTTCAACTCTTAATCGTCAATCAAAGTGACAACATTCTTCAATGATAATTGCTTTGAGTTCTGATAATAGCTTTGAGTTCTTCATCATTCCTTTTCAACTTTCACAGGTAAAATATTAGGGATTTTAAATTATGAGGAAACAGAGGAACTTGAATTAACTTCTCTTTCAGTATTGGGTAACAATTTAAATATATGTTGCTTAAATTTAAAATGAGGACTCAAGAAAATCCTAATTTGTTGTTGTTACTGTAGTTCTTGTTGTTAAACTATTGATTTGATCTGTTAGTGTTTGTTGTGCTTTTTGAAGTTTATTTTTTATTGTTTGTGTTTGTACAAACAAAACAACAATATTTTTTATCAAATAGATGGTTCTTGGTATGTGTATGTTGTGTTGTTGGGTTGATTTGTTATTTGTGGATTGTTGTTCATGGTAAAAATAGTGTATTGATATTAAATAGTGAGATATTGTTGTTGTTCTATTGAACAAAATCTTGCTACTATTTTTTTTTTTTGCAATAAATAAACCATCTGTTGCATCAGATGGTTCATCTAATGCAACATATGACAATTTGTTGCATTAGATTAACCATCTGTTACAATAGATAAATCATCTGTTGGAAAAATCCTAACAGCTATTCCAACAGTTGACATGTCCAAGACTTTGATTTCTTCCAATCATTCATTTGTTGCAACAGATAAATCATCTGTTTGATGAAATCCTAACCTTTATTCCAATAGGTGATATGTCCAAGACTTTGATTTTTTACAACAGATCATTCATCTGTTGCAACAGTCGTGAATTTTTGACTAAAAGTCACCAATTTTATTTAATTAAGGGATGTAATTATTTAAAAATGAGGTGAACAGTCATGGCTTTTTGACTAACACATTCAAATTTAATCCTCTATAAATAAGTCTCTCCTTACTCGTTCACTCTACTGCACTTTATTTATTTCTTGCATCTTGCCTTTCATAAAAACACCATTATATCTTCAACCACTTCTCTTCAAAGATCATGTTCCTTTTTCTTCCATTTAGGTATGTTTTTTTGTAAAATTGTCAGTTGGTAGTATACGCGGTATTACATTCTGACTCTTTTATTTTCTTTAATTTTTTACGTTCTAGATATGGCTAATTTGAATTGGGACACAATTCTGTGCGACACCTTGTGGTAACTTGAAAGGAAGATTCATGAACTCTGATGGAATTTGGGTGCCATGAGAGCAAGTCTGAGGAGGGCCCTGCTGCCAGTTGACAATTGGCTAGTTGACAATAATAATAATAATAATAATAATAATAATAATAATAATAATAATAATAATGAAAAAGGGCCTAAAATGCCCTTCAACTATGTAAAATGGTGCAAAATGTCTTCCGCCTATTTATTAGGCCTAAAATGCCCTTTCCTTCAACCTATTGGGACTAAAATGCCCTTTCCGTCTACCTATTGGCCTATTTTGCCCTTTTATTTAGGCAAATTATATGGAAATGCCATCCTTGAAACATAATAACATAAATAATAGTACTTTTCAATATTACGAAAATAATTTTTTTACATATATAGCCATTTAAAAAAAAATTGAAAAGATAATTATAATTCCTAGTTTAATGTTATAACTAATTATCAGTTCACCTTAATTTAAGCAGTAAATTTTTAATCTTCAAACTAAAAGTGGAAAAGACAATCACTACTTTCAAATCTCTCTCTTATATTCAAAATTCAAATATTTTAAACTAAACAAAGTATTCCATTATTTGTTTGTATATGTTTTTTTTTTTTTCATGTATGATAATCATCTAGTATTATTTCATTATCGTGTATTTTTAATTCAAATATAATGGGTTAATCATAATTTTTTATGGATAAATAATTATGGAATAAAAATTATTATATTGGAAGTACAGATATACCATGTATTTTTGTTATATAAATATAATTTATGTTAAAGTCATATTATTATTGTATATTTTTATATAATTTATGGGATAAATTGTAATGCCCTGATACTGCACCCTGGGCGTCACACGGTGCTTACGATCCCGATGGATCACAAGCTAACCCATGACTGTTACCTGCTGTGAGCACTGAATATAATACTGAAATATATATGTGAAAGAAATCTGAAATGCCATAAGGTTCTCAAAATATTGAAATAACAACTGAGAATAACTGATAATAACATCTGAAAACTGGATAATTGACTATGCTAGTCTGAAAGCCTCTAACTGTCTGAATATGGAGTTGATGGGATAAACCCCCAGCTAACTCCGACTGCAAAAACTTTTGAACTACTGGAATAATAAAATAAATAAACTCTGTCCTAGAAATATGAGGACTCACCATTATAACTGTTGTTCATAGCCGGAGCTGCTAAGTACAGTCAGGAACCTGAGCGTCCAAATCTATGAAATGAGACATCATAGCGCAAAAGAAAGTATGCGATCAGTACGTAGAATATACTGGTATGATAAGTGAGGTAAGGATGATATACATGGGTTCATATGCATGAGATGATAACTGACTGAATGAACATCATGAAGTAACTGGATGAGAGTACATGAAAAATTGTAACCACTAAACAACCAATACTATGCATATAGGTATACAGCGTGTATCTGAGATTATACTGAAACTGAGTATTGGATTTTGATGGATGAGAAACTGAGAACTGATAGACATGGTTTTGTAGAACTGACTGAGTTCTTTACTGAATATTGAGACTGAAACTGTAAATGTCAGAGTGTTCATCTAACTGACATACCCCGATGTAGATTGATTTGGGGCCCAACCTGTGACCCTAGTTGGAAGGGTGTTAGCACCTTGCCACGGGATACTAACAATGTTGTGTCAACCCTAATATGACAGGAAGACTCATGACTATGTATATATGATTGCATCAACCCTAGTCTGGTAGGAGGATGACTTACCCTATGTTGGCTGCATAGTTTTGTAACTCAGGGATTGCTACTAATCCCTAAGTTCTCTTGGTGCTGAATCCTTCTCGGTACTGAATCCTACTCCCAACAGAAAGACACTGATCACTAGACTGTACTAAGCTTGACTGAATTGATCCTGATCGTGTTGACTGACTGTACTGGACTGAGTTCACTAAGTTCTGTTAACTGACTGAGTACTACTGTTCTTGATCTTTACTGGGACTAGTCTATAACTACTGCAACTAAGTAAATAGTTATATTTTAGGTAATAAATACCCCCATGAATCGATAGCTTAACAGATAAACTCATATCATAACTTTAGCAACATAATAATAAGTTTCGACGCATAATTTACTCATATGTATATTTTATCAAACACTTAGGGAGCATGGTTAATGCACATGATAATGAACAACACATAAGCATCATGACTATAACTTAAACTTGCAATTTCAAGGATTTTAATGTGGAAATTACATCAATTAACATACATGCTATCTTATATTCATGAAACTTACAATTAAATATTGAATTGAAACCCATACAACAACACAAAAATGAATACAACCCAATTTGCGCTTGTAAATTATGAATATAAAAACTTATAGTTATAAATTGGGTTCTTGAACTCCAAGGGTGGAAGTAAACCCAAGGATGAACACCTAGCATACTTTGATTGTTGATTTCATGAGTGGTGAATTTTTGGAACTTGGACTTAAACTTGATGAAACTAATGCTTTGTTCTTGAGAGTATTTGTGAGATAATGAGTGAATTTTTCCCTTTGGGGGGTTTAGTTTCGTGTTATGGATGAGTATTGTAAGAAAAAAATGACCCAATTATCCCCACAAACCCGTAACATAATACACAAAATTTGCCCAGTGATGGGTGACGCGCTGCATCAATGGGATCGACGCAATCAACGATGCTTCGCGTCGATGGTACCGACGTGATAGACAATGCAACGCGTCGAGATCGTGTTGGATTATTGTTCTGGTCATCCAAACGTGACTCAAACGACGTCCAAAATTTCAAAACTCACCCGAGATGACCTATAAATATCCCTAATCATGAATCAATTTTAAAATCAACATTCTAAGGTCGAAAAGATCGTAGATGATCCCATTAAAATATCGAGGCCAAAAATGAGACTAAGTGTCAATACTTCGCTGAAATTTTCTAAGTCTGGGACCTCTTTTGGCATGCTATAAAGGACTGAAATGACTAGAACTTTGCGGGATCTTACATAAATATTCATGGTATATCTCATTATGTCAGAAGTACTTTTCTTGTTAAAAATTATTTATTAAATATTAATAAATATTTTCAATATTACATGGTATAAACTTTTTATATCTAAAATATACCATGTATGTTTATGGTATAAATATAATTTGTATGGTATAAATATACCATATGTTTTTATGATATAAATATAATTTGTATAATATGTAAATATACCATGAATTTTTATGGTATAAATATATCACATATTTTTATGGACGCATCGTGAAAGTAGGCAATAAAATAAAAAATAAAATTTTTTGATATAGTAGATAAAAAATGAATGAACAAATGGGCAATAAATAAAAAAATGTGAGAATTTAATATATAATTATTTTTCTATATGCTAGAATATGTTATAAACATAAATATTTTATATGCTATACCTGACAGCCAACTAATATGACTATGTATATGTAATAATTTTTTTTAAATGGTTATTTATGTTGTGTTTCTTTTTATTTATCAGATCAATTTAGAATGAAGAAAAAATTGATATTGTGCACTATTTATTTGGTTAATATTAATAAAAATAATAGAAATTTTATGTAGTTTAATAAAAATAAGTTGTGGTATTATTTAATTTTTCTTAAATAAAAGGAAAAAAATAACCCTAATAGATAGACGGAAAGGGCATTTTAGGCCCACAAAGTAGACAGGAAGGGTATTTTAGGCCCTATAGGTAGATGGAGGGCATTTTTGCATCATTTCACATAGTTGAAGGGCATTTTAGGCCCTTTTCTGTTAATAATATTTATCATAATAATAATAATAATTCGGTTATTTTTTTTTCTTTTAGCGTATTTATTTTGTTCTATTATATCGGATCTACCCAAGGAGGGAGGAATATAATGTATGTTTTATTTTATTTTATTTTTTATTGTATTTTTATATGTAATGGATACAAAAATCTATGTTTGGTCGACTATGAATTTATTTATTATTTAATTTTCATTCTGTCTATTTCTTTTTCTTAACATGTTGGGGGTTGGAGGTACCTGGTTTAGTTTGAGAATTTGGCATAATTTTGAATCCAGTAGCAATAGCAAGAATTTGAGTTCTTCCAACAGATGCATCATCTATTGAAATATATTAGTCATCTGTTTGAAGAGCACAAACCAGTTACAAGAACTGGGAAAGTGTATTGTGTTTTTCCAACAAATGCCCATCTGTCGCAAAAGATTGGTCATCTTTTGGATGAACACCATCCAGTATTTTGATGAATTGTATTATGTTTTTTCAATAGATCTGTTGCAATAGATGGTCCATTTGTCGGAAGAACACACTCTAGTACAGTAGAAAGGATTTTGAGTTCTTCCAGCAGATTACCTATCTGTTGCAATAGATTTGTCGTTTACTAGTTGAACACAATCCTAATTTGATAAACTATATTGTGTTCTTCCAGCAGAAGTCCATCTGTTGCAACAGATGGGTAATCTGTTGAAAATATTTTTTAGTCTTTTGTATTTAGTTCCTGATACCTTTTTTTAATGATGTGCAAGTTAATAAAAACATATTTTATATAATAAATAATAACATTTACATTCCCAATAATGAGTTAAAATTATCAAAGTCCCTAACAAACAACAACACAAGACTATTACAATGATCATAGTGCATTATGATTCGAGCATGTTGTTCTTTGTGGCCAGTGTTCTTTCATACGGAGCACTTATTTTTTCTTGATGAAAAATGATTCTCTGAATCCATACCTCCTCTTATATCGCCTTCTTTAGGGTTTGATAGTCTGTAGGTTAATATATGGAGGAGCTATTAATCTCCTACAAAATAACCAAATATTCTTCAGGAGGCGTTGAATTAATATTCTCACTATATGCCATTATATAACTTTTCACTAAATAATATGGAGACGAGTACTCATAAGCTTGTGTTCTATATCATGCACCATATTAGGCTCAAAGTGCTACCATAGCACGTGGACAGGGTATTTTATGGAAATAGGTTAGTAACCTGTTACAACAGATGAGTGATATCTTGCAACCGATAACTCACCTTTTGGGATTCATGTTACAGCACTATATATAACCTATAACATGAATCCAACAGTTGTGTCATGTGTTCAACAGATGACTACTCTATTGGAAAAAATGACTCATCTATTGCAAAAGGTGACTTATCTGTTAGATTCATGTTCAGGTCCTATCCATTGTTGAAAATATAGATGTAGCAGTGTACCCAGATGAGAGATTCAACTAGAATTTAAAACTTACCAAAATCACCTAAGAAGTAACACCTAAGTTATATACTAACAAACTTTGACCTCAAAATTTGGTCAACAAGAAGCTGATGATGATGATGATGATGAACAAAGAAGAGATGATAATGAAGAAGATGATGATAGTAATAAAGAAGATGTCGATGAATGAAGCAAGCAAAGCAGCAACAAGCAACAATGAACAACAAATTAATAATAAATCAAAGAGAGAGAAAACAATAATAAAAATGTGAAGAGATAAAAATGGGTGTACTTTTTCCCTCCTTTTCTAATTATATTAGAGGTTACATTGGATCAAAGTATAAATTAAAAAAATTGTGGGTCATTCTAAATATTCTTAATTTATAAACAATTAGTTGTCACCCATACCCAATTATTATAACTTGAGTCACCTACACCTCATTTTCAAACTCATTTGTCACTTTTAAGTAAAAACCCTTCTTGGGTTGAACGAAAGGTGTCTTTCAAGTCACCCCTCCAACATTTGTTGCAACAGATGGGAAACATGTTTGAAGACCTATTTTATCATCTCCCAGTAGATGTTTCACCTGTTGGAATAGGTGGTTCATCTTTTGGAAGTTATCAAATCAAGTAGCAATTCAGTTTTGATAACTTCCAACAGATTACCCATGTTATACAACAGGTGGACCATTTGTTGGATGAAATTGAATCAGGTCTTCCAGATTTCCAATACCAACACCACCACCAACACCACCAATACCAACACCAATACGAACACCAACACCAACACCAACACCACCAACACCACTATCAACACCATCAATACCAACACCACCAACACTAACACTAATACTAATGCCACCAATACCAACACCAACACCAACACCAATGCCAATGCCACCACCACCAATACCAATGATAGCTACACCACCAACACTAATAGCAATACCACGAACACCAATACCAATGCTACCAAAACCAACACCACCAATACCACCACCAACACCAACACCAACACCAATACCAATGCCATAAACATCAACAACAACAACAATACCAACACCACCAATAACACCAATACCAACACCACCAATAACACCAATACCAACACTACCAACACCACCACAACCAACACCATCACCATCACCACCACCAACACCAATACCAACACCGCCAACACAAAAATAAACACCACCAATATAAAAATCAACACCACCACCAACACCAACACCAACACTAATACCAATGCCACCAATACCAATGATACCACCACTACCAACACCACCAATACCAATATCAATACCACCAACTCCAACACCACCACCAATATCAACACCACCAACACAAAAAATATGAACACCAACAACAACAACACAAACACCATCCAACAATGCCACGATATTCAATAGAACACTAGGATAAAAATTAGGGTTTTCTCAAGTTTTTCTTATATTTTGACCATTAAAACTCAAAATTGTTAACCCATTATCGATGATAATACAACTATAAATATTTTTTTCATCATTACCTAAAAAGCCTAAATTTTTAGAAAAATAAATTTAGAACACTTCTCGAACTCCGTTGCCTACAAAGAGAGAGAAAATGACAAATACAAGCAAGAAAGAAGTCAAAAATAACAACTAAACTATATGGTCAAAAATGGAAAGAAAATCGATTTGTTGTAAAGGGTTGGGCAATATATTGAGTAGTTGTTGTTTGTAATATTGAGAGAGAAAGAAAAAAGAGAGAACTCAATATTTGAAATAATGAAATATTTTTCCAATAAATTATAATGCCCCGAGTCTGTACCCCGAATGCTACACGGTGCTCATAATTCCGAAGGACCACAAGCTAACCTATGATTGCTACCTGCTGCAATAACTGAATAATAATAATAATATGATAAATATGCAGAAAATAGATGAAAAACTGGCCATAAGGTTCAATACTATAAATAATACTGAATATGGTATCACAATACAAAAACTAAACATCAATACAGAAAATTGAACAACTGTATGAAAATACTCTAGTCTGAAAAGCCTCTAAACTATTTGAACTGTCTGAGCTATGGACTTGATGGGACAAGCCCCCAACAACTCTGACTACTGAAAAAGAACTGAAATGCTAAAATAAATAATCATGTCCTCGAACTATGAGGACTCACTGCTAACTTTGTATGTTGAGAATCTGACCTGCTAAGGGTGTTTTAGAGCCCGTGTATCTGAACCTGTGACATAAGGCATCATAGCAAAAAAGAAAAGCATGCGTCAGTACTTTGAATATACTATTATGCTCAGTAAGGTAGGCTAAAATGCATGGGTTTATATGCATGAATAATACTAACTGAATATCATGAGTATGACTGAATGAGAGTACATGGATGAATATGTAAACTGTACTGAGATTGTAATAACACTGAATACTAATTAACTAATATCTAAGTATACTAATACTGAATTATTGGTAACTAAATGACTGTATCTGATAGTTTTGATTTTATGGATCTATACTGAATCTCATACGGAGCTGAGTGACTTTGTCTGAAGTTTTAAATTTGTAGAACTGAACTGAGTTATATGTTAAGACTGAATCTGAAACTGAGACTGTTGGAAGTAATTATCTAACCGACATGCCCCTTTTCTAATTGATTTAGGGTCCAACCTGTAATCCCAGTTGGAAGGGTATCAATACCATACCATGGGTAAGGACAAGCTGTGAGTTATCCCTCTCTGATAGGAAGCTCTTCCATCAATCCTCACTGACAGGGAAACTCAAATGAGATATATCAACCCTAGTCTTGAAGGGAGATATTTCAACCTATGTTGGCTACGTAGTTATGGAATGCAAGGATTGTTTCTAAGGACCACGCCTTCTATTGGCAGGTGAGCCCCCATCCTTGGGTTCACTTAATGTTGAATCCTAATCCTAACTAAATAGACACTGAACTGATTTCCTAGTTCATACTAGGCTTGACTGAACTATTACTGATTATACTATTTAATTGAACTGAACTAAGATGGACTAATTCTGAATTCACTGAGTTTTCCTATGTTTTGTAGCTAACTGAATTCTACCAATCGTGATATGACTGATACTACTATACGACTAACCATGGCTCAAGACAAGTAGCTAAATTATTGGGTATTAAATACACCCAGGACTCAATAGCATAAACTTAAAAGACATGACATATTCTAGAGACATGGTAACTAACTACTTAGTTATCATTCATTTATTTGGGCATTCAAGCAAACACTTCCATACATGCTAACATGATATAATTTCACTATTCAACTCACATAAAAAATTCATCAAACACTTGTCGAGCATAATATATGCACATAATACTAAAACAACATATAGGCATCACGATTCAATTCCAATTACACAATTCCAAGAGTTTCAACATGAATTCACATGATAAAGCACACATATCAATTAACTCTACATGAATCATGTAATAACTCATGAATACACTTTAATTCAAATCATGGAAATCATGAAATCACTCTACATGGGATATAAAAGAGTTTCTTGGACTCCAAGGGTGGAAGGAACCCTTGGATGAACACTTCACATACCTTAGTTGGTGAATTCTAAAAAATTAATGGTGGAATCTTTAGCCTTGAATTTGAATTTAATCTACCTAGGGTTTTTTGTTCTTGAGCAATTTGTTAAAGAATGATTATAACTTGCTAAAAGAGGGCTAAATTTCTTGTTATGGGGGCTTAAGGGCATGGGAAAAAGACTTAACTAAACCTAAGGACATGAATTTTTAATGACTCTAACCTGAACCATTGACGCGCAGGACAACACGCCGCGTCATTGGCATCGATGAGATAGCCAACGTGCCACAACGAGTCTATGTTGGTTCACAAAAATTGGATGCTGAGAGCTAGGGAAAACATTTGTAAATGCTGATAGTTGACTCAACGTGTTAAGATCGCATTGATTCACTAGTTTAGGATACCATAAGTGTTTCAAATGAATTCTAAAAAATCCAAAACTTGTACGGGAATACCTATTGACATAATTGATCATGTATTAACTCAAACATCAACATTTAACAGATGTAAAGGTTGCGAAATAAGATTACAAACTTTCAAAGGATAAAATAACACTATGTCTGAATACTTAGCTAAAATGTTCTTAGTTTGGGACCCCTTAACAAGCTTAAAAGACTGAAATTAAGCTAAGAATTTTGTGGGGTCTTACATTATCTCCCTCTTGGGAACATTTGTCCTCGAATGAGACTGACTAAATTGAGAATAATGGTAGACTGAACTTACTTACTGAACAAGAACATCTGAAACATGATTATCTGATTATCATTACTGACGTACTGAATTTCATACTAATCATGCATATCTGATGCATGAGTTCATGACTGAATTGATTCATGAATGCATGACTGGGATTATTGATAAGTTGAGTCTCTCATACTGAACATGCGTATCTGATGCATGAATACATAACTGAAATGACTTATAAACATATAACTAAATATGAAATGGTAACTGATACCAAGTTTGTAATGAAAAATCTGAGTATGAAATTGAATAAAATTAAGGAAAAACTATTACTTAAACTAAAAAATACTGGTGAACCCAAGATTATTTTTGGAGTACGCATGAACAGGATTATGAGAACATGACTAATACTGTAACGTGATACATGAACTGAATATCGTGAACTAAATTGAACCCCTTGAATACATGGCTTACGGCTGAGATTGGAACTTGAGGGTCAACTTATGAGAACCTACTACTCTAAACTGGATTCGTTGCGTGAAGATAAATGGGAGATTTAGGACATGCAAGATCGGGGTTATAGTACATCTCCCCCTTGGGATATTATGTCCCTTAAAGAATACTAACTTGGCTGAGATACTAAGGAAAACTAGGGCGATACATAAGGCACCTATGAACTGAATCGCAAATGAATGTCTAGGGACTAAAATCGAGACACGATACATGAATTGAGCTGAACACGCAACTACTTGGTTGGTTTATCTTAGAATAGTCACATTCATGAGACTTTGAATAGTGTGACTAGATGGGAAAATGGAAAACCACACCATACGAATTTGTCTGTCTGACTGCTAAACTAATTACTGGCTTTATGGACTAACTCGTAGTAAAAACTTATTCTCGATTGGAGGTTTTCTCTGACACTCTTTTTATTGAGTTTACAGAATCTTTAGGGAGCAAGGAGAACTTGGCATTGTCTGAATAAGACACCATAACGTGGCTAGAATTTTGTAATATGAGGCAAGGCCTATGAATTATCATCTAAGATAGAGTAACTAAGACTTATGCACTGTAACTACAAATTTTCAAGCTTAGACCTATCCCTTGAATACTCTTTCAACTATACTCTTCACCTTAGTACGACACTTTACTTAGGACTACTAAAAAATATTTGTATGGGCGCTACACACGAATGCATAAGCATACTAGCTTATCTGATTAACTGAATGACTGATAGCTGAATATAGGGTTTGCAACACTGAACTGTACTTAGTCTGAATAACTAGACTGAAACTGTAGGGTATTATGCAAATGAGGAGGGGACTGATTAAGTAATATAAGATAACTGAGCATAAATACGTGAAAAATGTATTATCTAAGAATGCAAGACCAAGCATATAATATAGTTCATAAATAGTTTGTAAACTGAGGTACTGAAATACTAATAACTGAGTAACTAATAATTGTAAGCTACGGTCGAGCAAATCTGAAGTTGAACTAAGTTTCTGATCTTATTACTGGACTGAAACTAGCACTATTACTAAGACTGTAATTGAGACTACAATTCAGACGGTAATTGGGACTGAACACACTGTAAGGCATGAATGCAGAAGTCATGAGCTAAATGACCTGAGTTTGGAGTTTCCGTGTTCATAGAACATGATTCATACTACCGAGTGAACTGGAACTTCTCATACTAAGAACTGGAAATGCACAAGATTATATGGAAAGTGCGTGAATATAAGTTATGTTCATAGAGCTGAGATGTAAAGTATGTATAGGTATTGAGATGACTGAAGTACAAAACATTGAAATGAGGTAAAGATGGGTTGGGCATCATTCCCACCTATTACTTTTCTACATATACTAATATTACTAACGAAATTTGGAAGCCTGACTTTCTAAGATATCATAATCGAAAAGTTTTTGTATACCCGCCAGGCTATTATAGACTGACCCACTGGGGTGAAGGCAGAGAAAGTTTTTGTTAATATTTGGTCTAACTTTAAGGTTAACTGCTATGCAAAGAGTTACAAAAGATAGAGAATCTTCTGGATTAGATAAGACATAAACTTGTAAATGGGAGGTCTAAAACGTACCAGTGACCATATCGGGGGAACTTTCTTGATCTTTCCTAGACTGAAGTGCATAAAGCCTATTTGAGCGCTGCCCATTGACAGTACTTAAACTGGCATACTGCTGATTTGGGTGATAGAACTGAGCTGAAGGACGGTTGTGCTAACTTTGTAGACCAGCCTTACGATAGTGTCGAACTCTATGAATTTTCTCGCCATATCCAATACACACATTACTGTCAGCTCTATACATACCCTTATGATTCTTACCATATTCTTCGCAAGATGGATTAGTACGAACACCGCTTGTACTACTCTAGGTTTTGGAGCCTGGTGCCGCATCATGACTGTCATTCTTGAAACTTGGTACTAGAGTACTAGCTGAAGATGGAACTAGGGCTAAAAACTTCTGACTAAACCGAGAATAGTTATCACCCTCTGACCTTGGCTGGGCAAAACTAAAGCTACCCATTCTGGCTCTTTTATTTTCTCTCTTCTTCTTCTTAAGTTTCTATTCTTTAATTTGTTGAGTATGGACCATAAGCCTGGATATGTCTATCTCCCTAATAAACATCATAGTCCTGCGCTACTTAACCACTCTACTCGATAACCCAGACATAAACTTGCTCATTTAGGATATATTATCTGCTACTACATGGGGAGCATACCAGACTAATAGAGTAAACTTAAGGGAATACTCATTCACACTCAAACTGCCTTGTCTAAGGTTGATGAACTCTAATACCTTGGCTTTTTTCAGCTCTAAGGCAAAGAATCTATCTAAGAAGGTCATAACAAACTCTTCCCATTCTATGGGCTCTACATCTGCACCCCTGCCTACCTTCCACTTCTTAAACAACGTATGGGCTATATCTTATAGTTAAAAGATGGCTAACTCAGCACTCTCACTGGAAGTCACTCCAATGATATCTATGAATTTCTGAACCTGATCAAGGAATGCATGTGGATTCTATTCAGACTTAGAACCTAAGTATAAGGGAGGATTCATTTGGGTGAAGTCCCGAATCCTGGCTGCAGCAGTATTAGCCGCTAGGTTAGCCGAAAAAGCAGTTGTCCGTTCATTCTGAGATGTGACAAAATTGGCTAGAGTAGTGAATGCAGCCCTAAATTCTTTATAAGAGATGTGCTCATCCAGGGGATCTGCCTGAATAGGCTGAGGTTCTGACTAGTTTTTACACCCGTTCTTTTTCTTAGCTTGAAAATCATCTCAAGGATGTTAGAACTTTATTTGAAATAAGAATTCAATCTTATACATATGGTATTTCAATAATTTTCACTTCTTATCACGTGGAAAATTGAATAAGCCTTCCATTGATATATAATTCACCTAAATCTGACACCCGAACGAAGAGTTAAAGCCTTTTTAGTGAGACAGTGTTTGACCTGAGCCTTTAGCGCATCGTGGAGATAGCTCAAATAGTAATTGTCAAATTCCAGTGTTGCTCTATGATACTAGAGTGTCGTTCCAAACTTCTAGGTCGTACACAAGGTTGCAATGCGATAGCTCCGCATTGCACCACCATGCAGTTTCTTAATTATCAACTTCCAGTGACACGGTGCGATAGCGTCGCTCCATGCCAAGGGCCTAATTCGGGAAATTTTACTAAAAATTTAAATTACGTGTCCAGGGTTAAAAGGGTCAATTTTCTCCCCCTATATAAGCTTCCAAATAGGAGATTTAGCACTCATTCATCCAAAATATTGATGTTTTTCTCAAATACTCTCAAGAACTCAAGCTAGGGTTGTCATATAAGGTCCAATTTCAAGAAGGTTTCACCATCAATCTTCACGAAATCATGATCTAAGGTATGCATAGTGTTCATTCATGGACTCCTTTCTTCCATGAAGTCCAAGAATCCTTTTTAACTATAAGTTATTGATTTTCTTCATGTTTTCATGCTTTGTATGTTCTCTTTCATGTTGATAAAAGAGGAATTGATTTCTATTCCATGATTTGATGATAAATTTCATGTGGGTTGATTAGTATAGATAAAGATTTACAAAATCTCATAACTAAGACCTTGTATGATGGAATTGGAATTAAAGCATAATGTTTAATTGTTGTATAATGTGCTTTACATATACTATGCCAACAATATATTGGATACCTAGATGATGGAAAATTGTCTAACTAGCATGATATCATGAAATTCCCATGTATGTACAATTTTATGCCTATTACATGTTTGATGAAAGGCTCCTATGAATGTAGTATGTATTATGATGTTAGTCAAGTCTTCAAGTAAATCATGCTATGTTAGTTTCCTTCTATCGAGTCTTGGGGGTACTTGTACCCGAAATATTAACTGTATGCCTAAAGCCATGTCATGTTTTTAACGATACTCTTAGTCAAGCTATGAAACTCTTAGACTTCAGATAGTCTTATGACTCAAGAAAAAATCTCCATGATCTCATGACTCAGTCAGTTGTCAAATATCAGTAGTATTCTGTCAGCTATGGAAATTCGGTAACTCAGTCCATGCTTAATTCA
This sequence comes from Capsicum baccatum var. pendulum, assembly GCA_030864225.1. Lineage (NCBI taxonomy): Eukaryota > Viridiplantae > Streptophyta > Magnoliopsida > Solanales > Solanaceae > Capsicum > Capsicum baccatum. Next base: position 199,127,237 of record CM061560.1, on the reverse strand, counting down.
GTTCAGTAAATCATGTTCAATGTTCATTCAGATGGGAGTAAGAATTATCACCAAGTGCACCCAAGGATGGGGACTCACTGTTATAAGAGGGTGTGATTCCTAGAAGAAATCCTTGTGTTCCAAAACTATGTAGCCAACATAGGTTGAGACATTATAGCCTACTATATGAGGGTAGATGAGGTGGATTAACCTGTTATGTGAGGGTTCCCACCATTCTCTCTAGAGTTACCAGTTATATGAGGGTTACTCACATAGTGTCCTTACCAGTGGCGTGGTATTGACACCCTTCTAATTAGGGTATAGATTAGACCCCAGCTCAGCTATTATAGCACATTTGGGGCATGTCGGCTAGATACTACTTCCCACAGTTTTATGTTACAGAATCAGGACTGTTAGATACAGTCAATCAGTCTCAGTAATAGAACTCAGATAGTTTTTTAGATTTTAGGACTGTCCGGTACAGTTAACTCAGATACAGTATAAAACTTAGATAGTTCCATTAGATTTAGGACTATCAACTACAGTCACCCTCATTATTAGTTATACCTAGATATAGTCACCCATGTTATCAGCATTATTCATATCTAGTCCTTCTTACTATCAGTCATATCAGTTACTAGAATGTCACGTTATCAGTATACAGACTCAGAAATCATGAAATCATATTATCAGTTATAGTTATGTATTCATATATGTATTCTCGCGTTCATGTTGGAAAGTCGGTTAGCATTATTCATGCATGTGAACCATTGTATATAGCCTACCTTACATGTATACTCAGTACATATGTACTAACATATACGCGCTATGGTGCTTTTTATTATGTTACACCATAGGTTCAGAGACACTGTAGACACCTAATTTTGTCCCTCCCGAAGACCCGAGTTATCCATTTTTACCCTCGTCTTACCATGTGTACTACCCCATATAATAACCTCCGTACAAAAGGACAAAATAAACAACTCTAAGAAAATTGATAACAAATTTTATCCATTCCAACAACCCATACCCATCACCTACCTCACCCAACCCCCTACCCCACGTCACCCTACCCCCCCTCTTTTCTTGTCAACAAAGAAAAGACTCAAATATATATATATATATATATATACACACTCACATACACACAATTTAAAGGCAACCAAAAAAGAGGAGAAAGAAAAAACCCATCAACATTTTTTTTTATTTTGCTCTCTCTCTCTCTAAAAACCTTTCTCTCTCTTTCTACCAATACTCTCTCTCGCTTTAACGCCACCTTCAGCGACCGGAATCCGGTGAACACAACAATCGGCCACCTCTCTCCCTCTCTATACTCTCTCTCCCTAAAACTAAAAAAAAAAAAGAGAAAAATCCGACCGACGTAACCTCTGAGCGACGTCACCTCCGACCGACGCCGGAGCAACACCGCCTCTCCATCCGTCCGACGACGGCAGCAGTAACGCCTTCGTCATCAATCTCCGCTTCTCTACTCGACTGGCCGCCACTTTCTCTCCGATTGCGGCGCGTTGGCCAACTCCGGCCGCCTTTCCTCCTCTCTCTCTCACCAATAACGGCAGTCAGCCCATCGCCGGCCTTCACGCCGTTCATCGGCCTAGAATCGGACAGATCTCTGCCGCAATGCATCGGTACGCTGACCAGCTCGCTGTTCGCCGGACAGGACCCGACCCGAGATTCGACCAGATCCCCGACCCGAGATCCGACCAGCTCGATCTGTTTGGATTTTGGTTTCTTGTTGTCTTTGGTTGATTTTGGTTTCATTTATTTAATGGTTCCACATCGATAGTGAGTTTCAAGTCGACTTTATCGAATCTCGTCGTTGTGAGTTTGGGTTTTCGTAGAATAAAATTTTATTCACGGGTTTTGGAGCTGTCCGGTTATTATTTTAATACCAAGTTTGATTTGTTCGTCGTGAGGTTCTCCGATCGAGTTTGAGTCTTCGGATTTCCTTATTATCGACAAAGCGTTCTATCGAGGTCCATTTCTTTAACCCGCTCTCTTTTATTTATCTTGGTATATTGAATTAGCTGTGATTATGTTTGATGTGATTATGTTTTGTTGGATTTTGTTGATGTGATTGTTATGATCATGATGTTCGGTGGGTTGATTTTTGGTGGTTTGAAGATTGAATTTGATCATGTTTTTAATGAATTGATAAGGGGATGAAGGGAAGTAATGGAGGAATTGATAAAAGTTTGAACGTAGATTGAGGTTGGTTTGATGTCTTTGTTCTATTCGGTATAAGGAAATGTGATGGAATTATGTCTTTAGTCGAGAACGCATAGGCAAACGTAGGCCGGGTAGGCCAATTTAGGAATAACAATTTGTTGGAGTGTTTTGAATATGTGCTTGAATGATACTTTTACTTTATTGTCCGAAAAGTTTAAATTATACTCATTTGGCCGGGGAATGCCCCGAAGGATTTGTATTGATTTATTAGGGGAATGCCCCAAAGTAACTTGTACCCGGAGGACGTCCGCGATGAAGGCCCGAGGCATCGGGTAAAGCATTAGTTTAGGACTTGCGTATGTTTATTTTCAGTTCTTTTCTATTTTTGGGTTGTAATAATTGGACTGGATTTACATTTCGATATGTTTCATTTTGTTTGTTTGATTGTTTTGCGTGCTCTATTTTGTGGTTTATACACTTCATAATGCCGAAAATAGTCTATACACTCCGTCAAGCGACCGTGGTCGAACCACGGGATTGAGGGGTGCCTAACACCTTCCCCTCGGTCAACAGAATTCCTTAGCCGGAATCTCTGTTCACAAACCGGTTTAAGAGTCAAATGATTTTCAAAAAGGATTTTTCAAAGGTGACTTGGCACACCGGATTATGCCAAGTGGCGACTCTGAATAAAAAATGCAAATAATCCTTTTTTCGAAATAAATTTTCATTTTCTTGTCACTTAAATAATAAAACCCTTTCGAACTTAAAAAATATATCCATTTTTTAGTACGCGTTAAAAAGGGGTGTGACATCTTCTGGCGACTCTGTTGGGGACACAAACAAGTTTTTAGAATTCGAGCTATTTTTGGAGTCGTATCGGCTTTGTTTGGCATTACGAGTGTATAAACATTATTTGTGATTATTGTTTGTGTTATTTTTACTTTTTGTGTTTTTTTTTGTGCTCTTTGATTATCTTATTTATCCTATGTGTTACCGCTTTATATCTGTCATCATGAGTCCACCCCCGGCCTTCTTTCTGCAACAAGTCCATAGTACACGTGTTGTACACGACCTCTAGTTTGAGTCACCCTTATCTTAGGGGGGGAGCCGTTGGTGTTATGGAGTAGGTGGAAAGCAAAGCAGCCATTATCGACCATACGCTCCCCCGAACATCCTTGTTAGTGAACCACAATGTAGGTCAGCCTTTAGGTCATGCTTATGTGCATCATATTGAGACCTAGTGGGGCCTCTTGGTCCTTTGTAGGAGACTCACCTTTAAAGCATCCCTACGTGCTAACTGTTGTATTTTTAGGGTAACGTGGTCATTTGACGGACTGATTTTTAAAAAGAAAAAAAAAAGAGAATGTCGTAGCTTATTTTAGAATTCATTATGGCTTTTGTTTTTCACAATTCAAAGACTCAAAAGGATTTTTTTTACGCTTTGTAAAGTACGGAAAATTCAAAAAAAAAAAGAAAGGAGAAGGTTTTGTTTGCTTGTCAAAAACTAAAAATTACCAAAAAGACTTTTCTGTATAATTGGTGGTGTCAGTCTTAGTTAAAGCGTCTAGTTGAAAAAAAAAAGATTTATTCTTCTGTTTTGATTGTGTCTCTTAAGTTAGGGTCAATTGGTTAGTTAATCGTTAATTGTTCAATCTGAATGAACTACGCATACCTGATTCCCTTCCCTCGGGTTGGGATACGTACGCAACCCTCGGTTGGTTCGGTAAATTTTTTGTGTCGGTCTTTGTCTTAGTATTAGTTTAGGTCTCTCGTCACATAATCTAGAATCGTTTGCCAAGTAGACTGATTTCGCTCAGTACTTCTATTCGGCAAATTGGAGTCATGAACGAGGTCTGTCCCATCGACAGATGTTGGCGTCAAAAATCCCAGAGGTTGGGAATCTTCTACCCCTGTCGAATTTTTGAGGTAACGTCTTGTGTGTTATTACAGGATGAATTCGACCACCAAGTCTAGAGTTTTAATGGTTGTCAAAGTGCCCAAAAAGTTAATCAAATGGTGGGAAATGTTTAATTATGTTGATCAGCAGGAACTGGTTAAAATATTAGGTGACCTCACGGAACTTCTACATGTTACCCCTCGTCCAGATTTAATAGAGGCCTTGTTAACCTTTTGGGACCCGAGTAGTTTGGTGTTCAGGTTTGGGGAATGTGAAATGACTCCCACTTTGGCAGAAATGCCCGGTTTGTTGCATTTGCCCTATATCGAGAAGGATATGATCCGAGCGCGAAATCATACTGGCGTGAGATTTTTGCAGTCCTGTGGTCTAAAAAGTAAGGATATCCGTTTGGGTTGTTTAAGTGAATCATGGGTTTCCCTAGATTTTTTGTTCGATAGATTCGGGCCCTCGGAAGGTTTTGATTGCTTTTGGGAAGAATTTCATGTGACTAAGGAGAAGTGGGAGAAAAAGCGTCTTGAAGTCTTCACCCTCGCTTTGCTAGGAACTTTAGTGTTCCCACTAGAAGAAAGACATGTTAATACCCCGCTTGCAATCTGTGGTGATGGCCCTATTTCATAAGGATCAAAACGACAAGGGCATTAATCAAAAGGGCAGGTTCACTCTCATACCCATGATCTTAACAGAAATATATAAGGCTTTAACCGAAGTGAAAAGGGGAAGGAGATTTTTCGAGGGCAGTAACTTGATATTGCAGTTATGGATGATGGAGCACTTGCATGCACCTTCTTTAGTTAGATCGGATGTGTTAGATCGTTGTATTCCCAATCAAGTGAAAGCCATGGATTCCAGGTTGCATTTGGACAAATTCTCGCTGCCCATGGGAGTCAATGCTTGGATTGAATTTCTTGAATCAAGAACCAGAGATAACATTTTGTGGACTTATCTGTGGCTTCGACCAAAGGTAGTATTGTTGGGTTGTCAGACACAGTTCCCTTTAGTTATGTTAGGGCTCAATTGCACAAGACCATACAACCCTTCTAGGGTAATGCGCCAGTTAGGTAGGCTACAGGAGGTGCCACCAGCAGTAGATCTTCTGAAGGATGTTGAGTACTTCAAGGATCAAGCCTGAGGTGAGAGCAGGTATGAGCAATTTTGGAAGCATGCAACAAAGCTAGGTGTGGACACACTGAAAGAAGGTTTGGATAATCTAGGCCACACTCAGAGATATGAGGTCTGGCTTCAATCTGTCCCTTGGGGTATCAGTCAACCCTTACCAGCACAGCTTAGAGGGAGAATACAGGAAGAATGCATAGCAGATGATCATCAGGATAAAAGTGTAGGGTCCAAAGTGGAGACGCTGAGAGTTCGATTAGCAGATTTGTTCAAGACGGTAGAAAGGTGTCAGAATAATCTTTCCAGATGCACTCCTCATGAAGTAGGAATACAGGCCCGAAGCTTCTTCCCCGGTATTAGGGTATCTTTACAGGATATGCTACAAGGCTTGAATGGGAAAAAGAGAACTTCAGAGGCGGGTCTATATCAGCCAGGGTCATCGCGCAGAGCACCAGTCTGAAAGAGCACTTCTTATCTTTATTCAGTTGGAGTCTTTTATGTGTCTTTCATTGTAGGGTGGTGTCTGTTTAAGTCGAGGTCAAGTTATTTTTGCTATTAGAGTCTTTATTAGTAATTTCACCTGTGTCGTCTTAGGGATCTATAACGTTGTTTCGTATTCGTTTTTTTTTTAGTTTTACAGTAGTCCCAAAATTTTATACGTTTTGTTGTTTTCTTTCTTTACAAGGATATGGCAAATTGTTATTTTCTTCTTAAAGTTTCAAAAAAAAAAAAGGGGTTTAATTGACCATTTTGGCAAGGCCCGAACTACGCGAGATCTGATTCATGTACAACATGATACGTAGGCAACCTACTTTTGGGTTCGATCTAACCCTTTTGTTTTATTGTTTTTCATTATTTTTCCTCTCTTAAAAAAAACAAAAACCATAAAGAATGATAAAATAGAGGTAGATAACGAGAGAAAAGAAAAGGGCAGAGATTGATATGAATAAAAAAAAAGAGAGGGAAAGAAAATAATGAGCGTAGAAGATAAAAATAAGTGTGGATAAAAATCAGGATGATGTTAAAATGACCTCGCTACCCTCAAAAGTTGGTAGAAATGAGCATGAATTTAGGGTAATTTTACCAATGTGATTCCCATGCCTGTTGTGTGCCTAATTCTAACGGATGTCGTCTTTGATGAGCATGTTCTTTCAGATAACAGTGGTAGGTTTGTAGCGCCCTGGCTACTCACCCATACTTCACCAGGTCCAAAGCAAAATTCGCCATGGCTAATAGAGAAATGGAAAATTCGCTCATTGACCCGGAACAGGAGCATAGGGAAGAAAGTGCGGAACACAACGATGAGGTGGTAAGGCTCAGGCAATAACTGATAGATTTGCATCGAGCATGGGCCAGCAGAATGCCTCCTCCTCCGCTCCCTGAAGGTTTTGGAAATATCTCTAGCTGCCCACCGCTCTCTCAGGCGCAATTCTCTGTTCCAACCGAATCACCCAACCACGCGCCGGGATTCACTCTGCGACACTATTATCCTGGCAGTTCTAGTGTGCCCTTGGCAGCTCTCTAATCGAGACCTGCTGCTCAGCCAGCGCCACCGATCACACCGATATTCGTGGATCCGCCACCACAGGAAACTCCCATATATGCTGCGCGTCCCACAATGAGGATTCTAAGGTCTTCCAGTGAGCCAGTACTGAAGGTTTCAGATGGTCAGTATTATGCCCCGGAGCCTACTTTGCAAATGAATGAACCGTATGGGCATACTCAGTCGCCTGCATTTCCATTTGATACAGAGAAACCTGTCGCAACGGAGGAACAGGATATCATAGCTCGAAAACTAAAGAGTTTAGAGCAGGCTATGAGAAATCTGCAAGGGATCGGAGATTACAGAAGTGTTTCTTATAAAGATCTGTGCATGTTCCCAGACATCAATCTTTCCCCCGGTTTTAAGATGCCTAAGTTTGAGAAGTATGCAGGATACGGCGATCCCGTGGCACACTTAAGATGTTATTGCAACCAGTTGAGGGCTGCAGGAGGAAAGGAACAATTGCTCATGGCCTTCTTTGGCGAGAGTCTTTCAGATCTAGCCTCGGAATGGTTTATAGATCGAGATATCGATAAATGGAATAGTTGGGATGATTTGGCTTCTGAATTTGTCCAGCATTTTCAGTATAACATCGACCTTATTCCGGACGAAAAGTCCTTGGTCAACATGAAGAAAAAGAGCACTGAAGGTTTCAGGGAATACGCGATAAGGTGGTGTGAACAGGCCGCCAGGGTAAAGCCTCCAATGAAAGAAAGTAAATTGGTAGAAGTTTTCATTCAGGCGCAGGATGAGACCTATTTTCAGCATTTACTTCCAGCAATGGGAAAATATTTTATGGAAGTCCTCAAGATGGGGGAGATGATAGAGGATGGAATTAAGACTGGTCGAATAGCGAGTTTTGCCGCATTAAAAGCCACCACACAAGCGATTCAAGGTGGATCTGGCGCATTCGGAGGTAGAAAGAAGAAAGAGGACGTGGCGACTGTCGTGGCTGAAACCCATTCCTATCCTAAAAGACCCCCTCGCCCCTATCCCCAATCCCAAGCCCAAGTCTACACCCAAGCTCCATATATTCCTCCCCACCATTACTACCCTCCACAAAACCCTTTGTATTCCATTCCACCACCACCATACCCAGTATACAGCATACAACCTTATGCCCAAACCCCTTCTTACCCGCAATGGCGCGCGCAAGCTCCACAAAATTGACCTTTCGCTCCACCAAATTACCAAAACCCCTCCAAACCCAATTTCCAGCCTAAGCCCGAGTATAAGAAGGAGAAAGCGGTCAAAAATCAATTCACACCTCTTGGGGAGTCATATGCTAGCTTGTTTGATAGATTGAGAAAGTTGAAGGTCTTAAGCCCAATTCAAGGAAGGCTTTCAAATCCACCGCCGAGGAATCTCGATTATTCTTTAAGATGTGCGTACTGTTCTGATATTCCAGGCTATGATATCGAGAAATGCTGGTATTTAAAAAGAGCTGTCCAAGATTTAATTAACACGAATCAAATATTGGTCCAAGCCCTGGAGGGTCCAAATATTAATCAGAATCCGCTCCCAACCCATGCTGAAGCCAATATACAAGAATTGATATATGACGGGAAAGAGTCTTCGAGGGGTTATAAGCCTATTGTCAAGATACATACCACCGAAGAGAAATCGGTGAATGTAGCGGAGTCTTTGAAAGCAATGTCATTAAACCGAGAAGGAATGAGAGAAGATAAAGCCCAACAAAGCACGAAAAAACCCCTGATCACAGTACAAGGCGCCAGAAGGCACGTTGATTCAAGTCAGGATAAACCTAAGTTGACAGTGGTGGGAGCTCTTACTCAGCCTATCTTAACGGTGAAAGGAGCATTGGCAGCGCCTATTGTCCTTAAACCGGTGACCCAACCTCCAATAGAATATACGAAGAGGATTCCCTAGAATTATGGGCGGACTGTGATGACCTATCATGGGAAAAAAGTTGTGGAAGATGTAGACAAGGTAAGGGGTTTGACTAGGTCAGGGAGATGTTTCGTACCTGAAAGCTTAAGAAGGTCCAAGCCAACGGTGAGTGGATCGTCGTCATCAAAAAGCCTATTACTGAAGAGGAAGCCGAAGAATTTTTGAAAAAGATGAAATTGCCAGAGTATTCAGTATTAGATCAGCTGAAGAAAACCCCTGCTCAAATTTCCCTTTTATCTTTGTTGTTGCACTCCGAGGAGCATCATGATATTTTGCTGAAGGCATTGAATGAAGCATATGTTCCAAGGGAGATTACAATCAACCAGGTTGAGAAGATGGTGGGAAAAATCTTTGAGGTCAATCGGATCAGCTTTTCTGATGATGAATTGCCTGTTGAAGGTACGGGGCATAATCGAGGCCTTTACATTACAGTGAAGTGTGAGGATTTCTACGTCACTCATTGCATTATTGATGGAGGTTCAGGTGCAAATATTTGCCCTATTTCTACTTTGCAAAAGCTGAATATTGGTGCTGATAGGATCAAGCCCAACAATGTATGTGTTAGGGCTTTCGATGGTGCAAAATCGAATTCCATTGGCGAAATTGAACTAATGCTGACCATAGGGACGGTTGAGTTTGCCATAGAGTTTCAAGTATTGAACGTAGAATCCTCTTACAATCTGTTGTTGAGAAGGCCCTGGATCCACAAGGCAAAGGCGGTTGCATCTACGCTGCACTAAATGATTAAGTTTGAGCATGGCAGGAAAGAAGAAGTTATTCATGGTGAAGGAGATTTGTCAGCCTACGAAGATTCTCCCTTGTCCCTTATTGAAGCGAATAACGTAGAGGAGACATTCGTCTATCAAATTTTTGATACAGTGCCAGTGAGTCGTATCCCTGAATGGCAGGCTGTACCGGGACCGCAATTATCATCGGCTTCTATCATGATGGTGAGTGAACTTTGGAAATATAGATTTGAGTCAGGAAAGGGTTTGGGAGCGTCTCTGCACGGCATAGTTTATCCCATATGTCCGAGTGAGAACCTGGGCACGTTTGGTCTAGGATTTGAGCCTACAGCTGAAGATTTGAAGAAAGCCAAGGGAAAGAAAAAAGAAATATGGTCCCTCCCTCGCCCAATACCACTACTCAGTGAGTCATTTGTTAAGAGCGATGTCGCGGAGCATGTGGAATCTGAAGTTGAATTGGTTGAGGACTTCCAGAACCTTTTTATTGAAGTTGATATGGTTGAAGAGGGAGAAGGAACCAGTATGGCAGATGTGCAATTCATAGGTCCAGCTGTCCGGCTCAATAATTGGGAAGTCACTCCTCTCCCCGTCAAGAGGGAGTTTTGGTAGTTTATTTTGTTTTTCTCTCTATTTATCCGAGTTATTTCAGGGTTGTAATTTGGATTCTAGTTTGTTTATATTATGTTGGTGTCTATGTTCAAACCCTTCTATCTTTTAGTTAATGAAATGCAATGTCCCTTTTATTTTGTGTCTAATATATTTTTTTTTCTTTCTTACACAGTTCTCTTTATGCTGATTCTAATGACATGACATGCATGCGGAATTTTCAGCCTAATCTTAAAATCCAAAATAATCCTGATGTAATGGAGCAGGATGGTGAATATGATAAAAAAAAAGCACTAGAAGAAATAAGCAAAGAGTTGGAACAATTTGAAGACAAACCGAATCCTAATTTGAATGAGACTGAGCCAATAAATCTAGGGGATCAAGAAGATGTTAAGGAAACTAAAATCAGTGTACATATTTTCCCCAGCTAAAAGATGAAATAATTCGAGCGTTAATGGATTATAAGGATGTTTTTGCATGGTCTTATGATGATATGCCTGGTTTAAGCACTGAATTAGTGTCTCACAAATTGCCAACGGATCTCGCATTCCCTCCTGTCAAACAGAAGTTGAGGAAGTTTAAAACAAATGTAAGTATTAAAATCAAGGAGGAAATCATGAAACAACTTGAAGACAAAGTAATTCGAGTGGCTCGTTATCCTATGTGGTTATCCAATGTTGTTCCCGTACTAAAGAAAGATGGCAAAATTCAAGTGTGTGTTGATTACCGCAATTTGAACAGGGCAAGTCCAAAAGATGATTTTCCACTGCCCAATATTCATATTTTGCTAGACAACTGCGCTAAACACGAGGTTTCCTCTTTTGTAGATTGCTATGCCGGATATCACCAGATCATTATGGATGATGAAGACGCGAAAAAGACGTCCTTTATCACACCATGGGGAACCTATTGTTATCGAGTGATGCCGTTCGATCTGAAGAACGCTGGAGCAACATATATGAGAGCAATGACCACTATGTTTCATGACATGATGCATAAGGAGATTGAGGTTTACGTGGATGATGTGATTATTAAGTCAAAAAGTCAGGCCGACCATGTAAAAGATTTGAGAAAGTTCTTTGAAAGGCTTCGCAGGTATAATCTCAAACTCAACCCGGAAAAATGTGTATTTGGAGTTCCGTCTGGAAAGCTATTGGGGTTTGTAGTCAGCCGTCGGGGAATTGAATTAGATCCCTCGAAAATCAAAGCCATTCAGGATTTGCCCCCACCAAAGAATAGAATGGAGGTAATGAGTTTGCTCCGTAGACTGAACTACATTAGCAGGTTTATTGCTCAACTCACGACCACTTGTGAGCCCATATTCAAGTTGTTGAAAAAGAGTGCTGCGGTAAAATAGACTGAAGAATGTCAGGAAGCGTTTGATCGAATCAAGAGATATATGTCAAATCCACCCGTGTTGGTACCCCCAGAGCCGGGTAGGCCTTTGATCTTATATTTATCAGTCATGTACAATTCTTTCGGTTGTGTCCTGGGTCAACATGATGTCACAGGAAAGAAGGAGCAGGCTATTTATTATCTTAGCAAGAAGTTCACCGCATATGAGGCCAGGTATACTCTTCTTGAAAGAACGTGTTGTGCCCTAACTTGGGTGGCACAGAAGTTGAAGCATTATCTCTCATCCTATACTACTTATCTCGTCTCCCGCATGGATCCTTTGAAGTATATCTTTCAGAAGCCTATGCCAACAGGTCATTTGGCAAAGTGGCAGATATTACTTACCGAGTTTGACATTGTATATGTGACTCGAACCGCCATGAAAGCCCAAGCTTTGGCAGATCATCTTGCTGAAAATCCCATCGATAAAGAGTATGAACCATTAAAGACATATTTTCCTGACGAAGAAGTGTCGGGTGTTGATGAAGTCGTTATAGATGCTGATCCAGGTTGGAGGTTATTTTTCGATAGAGCTGTCAATATGAAAGGAGTCGGAATAGGTGCGGTTCTTATTTCTAAATCGGGACAACATTTCTCGGTAACAGCACAACTTTGATTCTACTGTACTAATAATATGGCAGAGTATAAAGCCTGCATTCTTGGTTTGAGGTTAGCTGTTGATATGAGAGTCCAGGAATTATTGGTGTTAGGAGATTCGGATTTGCTCGTCCATCAAATTCAAGGCGATTGGGAGACGCGAGATTTGAAGCTCATCCCGTATCGACAATGCCTGCAGGAGCTATGTCAACGGTTTGTGTTACTGAAATTTAGGCATATTCCAAGGATTCGTAATGAAATTGCTGATGCTTTAGCCACTTTGTCTTCAATGCTCCAACATCCTGACAAAGCCTACATCGATCCAGTGCATGTACAGAGTCGTGATCAGCATGCTTGTTGTAATGTGGTTGAAGAAGAGCTCGATGGAGAACCTTGGTTCTTGGATATCAAGAGGTACATTCAGTCAGGAGAATACTCAACATATGCCACCAACGATCAAAAGAGGGCCATTAGGCATTTGGCTAGTGGATTTTTCCTAAGTGGGGGAATTTTGTATAAGAGAACCCCAGATCTCGGACTTTTGAGGTGTGTAGATGCAAAATAAGCCTTGGCAATCATGGTTGAAATACACTTTGGAGTATGTGGGTCGCATATGAATGGTCATGTCTTGTCAAAGAAGATTATTCGAGCAGGTTCTTATTGGTTTACTATGGAAAGGGATTCTATCCAATTTGTTTGGAGGTGCCATCAATGTCAGGTACACGGTGATCTGATACGTTCTCCTCCTGTCGAGTTGCATGCAATGGCCACTCCATGGCCATTCGTAGCTTGGGGAATGGATGTGATTGGACCAATTGAGCCGAAAGCATCAAACGGGCATAGATTTATTTTGGTAGCCATTGACTACTTCACAAAGTGGGTAGAAGCAGTAACTTTCAAGTCAGTGACAAAGAAGGCTGTGGTAGATTTTGTTCATGCCAATATCATTTGTAGATTTGGAATTCCTAAGACGATCATTACAGACAATGCCGCCAATCTCAATAGTCATTTGATGCAAGAGGTATGTCAACAGTTTAAGATCTCACATCGAAATTCTACCCCATATCGCCCAAAGGCCAATGGTGTTGTAGAAGCTGCTAATAAGAACATAAAGAAGATACTGCAAAAAATGGTACAAGGGTCTAGACAGTGGCATGAAAAGTTGCCATTTGCATTGCTGGGTTATCGCACCACTATTCGTACTTCAACGGGGGCAACTCCATATTTATTGGTGTATGGGACAGAAGTAATCATCCCTGTAGAAGTTGAAATCCCCTCTCTTCGAGTCATTGTAGAATACGAATGGGTAAAGAACTGACTGGAATATTTGAATTTGATTGAGGAAAAAAGGCTAACGTCTGTGTGTCATGGCCAGTTGTATCAAAGAAGGATGGCTCGAGCGTATAACAAAAAGGTTCATCCCAGGAATTTTGAAGTTGGTCAGTTGGTATTGAGACGTATCCTTCCTCACCAGGTTGAAGCGAAAGGCAAGTTCTCCCTTAAATGGCACGGTCCCTTTGTTGTGAAGAAAGTATTGCCCAATAGAGCCTTATATTTGACAGATATTGAAGGCAAAATGGCAGAAATGGCTATCAATGCTGATGTGGTCAAAAGATATTACATATGATATTTGATCCTGTGTTGATTTTATTGCATGTTTAGTACTTGCATTTTTGAAGATTGATATGATGAAGGCATTTTATTCTTCTATCCAAAACTGTGTCATCCTTTGTTTACCCATTTGAGCTTTATTTTACTTTTTCTTTCATACCCCTCTTTTGGAATCAAAATAGAGTCAAAGATAAATGTCAAGAAAATAAGAACAAAAGAAAAGTTTGAAGATCAAAAAAAAAAAAAAAAAAAAAATCAAAATCAAAATCAAATCAAAACAAAGAATAAGCAGATGGAACTACGTGCGACCTGATTCTCCTCTCTCGGGAGTGAGATACGTAGGCTGCCCTATTTCGGGCTCGGTCCAACCAAATAAAATTTTAAGATTCACCCAGTCAACAAAACTGGGGCATGAGTTAATGTGTTGTTTGAGCCGATTCCAAAAGTTGTAAGTCCCACCCTCACTTCAAGTATCGTTTGAGCCTCTTACCATTTTTTTTCTAACCTTAACCAAAAGCCAAGTTACAACCAAAGAAAGTCCTTCAGATCAATTTTTGATAATGTTAAGGCCAAGCATACAATGCACTTGCTGATATGTTGTGAGGTACCACTTGTCTCCCTCAGCACAAGGAATCGGGAAAGGAAAATAAAAACGAGAGTCTTATTGGTGAAAACCCTCCCGGGCACCATAAGGCGATGGAGAGTTGAGAGAGAATAAAAATGAGAGAGTCTTATTGGTGAAAACCTTTGCAGGCACCATAAGGCGATGGTGAGTAAAGAGAAATAAAAATGAGAGAGTCTTATTGGTGAAGACCCTCACGGGCACCGTAAGGCGAAGGAGAGTTCAAAAGAAAAGAAAAAAGTGAGAAGAAAGAGATTTGTTGGCAAAAGTATTTTAAGATGTCATCAATCGAATGTGATATATGAGTTCAATGGATTTGAAGAAGCAGCTCAGAGGCAAAGGTACGAACTCAACAACAAATGGGGAGTTTGGATAGGAAGATCAGGCAGCTCAATCCAAAATGTATGTCATACTCATTGGAGTTAGTTGTCATATTCAGATAAGTTTTCTTTTAAATATGGGACATTGCCCTTTTTCTTTCATTTATATATTCATGCTTTTTGTCTTTTTATGTCATTTATCAAAAATAAAAGTCACCGTTTTTTCTTTATATTTTAAGTCAAGTTTGTGTCAAAACAAGCGAGAAAGAATTTCAAAATTTACTACTAGTCTTTCCAATTATGTGAGAAAAAGCCAAGGAACAATACAGGGAGAAATAGGATCATAATTCAACAATCAAAGGAAGTATATCAACCAACAGGCTACTGGATTCGTAGAAAATATTCAGATTTGGGAAAAGAGTGCACCTCAGGGGCATGGTAAAATAGAAACCCATTGTTCGAGTCAGAACTCACTTCCCCTCAATAAGGGTCCGGGTCAATGACGCGGCAAGACAGAGCAGGTGCCAGGGATTTGGAAGCAAGGATGAAAGGAACAAGTGCTGGGGAAGATGCCTAAAAAGCCGAGGGTTGCAAGCCACCACTAAGTTTTTAATTGACAAATTTTCTTTGTTGAAACAGGGGAAAATTCATTTCACTTAATTCAGATACCATTGGAAATGCACATCCATGGGATTTTACTTTCTGTTCAGGATCCTCCTGGAAAATGGGACTTTACTTTCTGTTCAGGACCCTCCTGGAAAATGGGACTTTACTTTCTGTTCAGGAACCTCCTGAAAAATGGGACTTTACTTTATGTTCAGGACCCTCCTGGAAAATGGGACTTTACTTTCTGTTCAAGACCCTCCTGAAAAATGGAACTTTACTTTCTGTTTAGTGAATTTACTTTCTGTTCAGGACCCTCCTGGAAAATGGGACTTTACTTTCTGTTCAGCACCCTCCTGGAAAATGGGATTTTACTTTCTGTTCAGGACCCTCCTGGAAAATGGGACTTTAGTTTCTGTTTAGATATTTTTACTTTCTGTTCAGGACCCTCCTGAAAAATGAGATTTTACTTTCTGTTTAGTGAATTTACTTTCTGTTCAGGACCCTCCTGGAAATGGGACAATGCTTTCAAGAAAATGAAATACTATTTTAGTTTAATTTTGTTTGAGATAATTTTCTTTCTAGTTTTAATTTTGGGTTTCAGGAGCCCGCCTGAAGAACAGGGTGATGAAATAGCAAGTCAGGAGTCCGCCTGAAGAACAGGGTGATGGAATTACAAGTCAGGAGCCCGCCTGAAGAACACGGTGATGAAATAGCAAGTCAGGAGCCCGCCTGGAGAATAAGGTGAAGAAATGGATAAGTCGAGCAACAAAGCAAAGTAATTGAAAGGCAAGCAACAAGGTGAAAGAAATTGCAAGTCAGGAGCCCGCCTGAAGAATAGGGTGATGAAAGTCGAGTCAAGAACCAACAAAAGCTGTTTAGATAGGATTTTTGTAATTTCCTTTATGTTTTAGCTTTTAATTTTTATTTTTGATGTAATGACAGAGCCTCGGACCGGAACCTCAACGGAACCTCACTCGACTCTCCAACTCGGTATAGTCCATCTCCGTCCAATCCCCGAAAATACTTATCACTCGATCCCTTCATAACTTAGGTGGGTAGGCTGTCTTAATTCAAGACCCGATAGTCCTTCTTTCTTCTGTCTCTCCCTTTGAATAATGGTTGGGACAAAATTCTGTCTCGTTGTCTACTTCTTTGTCTGAAAACACTGCGTGTTTGCATTCAAAGGGGGCATGATGTAGACACCTAATTTTGTCCCTCCCGAAGAACCGAGTTATCCATTTTTACCCTCGTCTTACCATGTGTACTACCCCATATAATAACCTCCGTACAAAAGGACAAAATAACCAACTCTAAGAAAATTGATAACAAATTTATCCATTCCAACAACCCATACCCATCATCTACCTCACCCAACCCCCTACCCCACGTCACCCTACCCTCCCCCCCCCTCTTTTCTTGTCAACAAAGAAGAGACTCAAAAAAAAATATATATATACACACTCACATACACACAATTTAAAGGCAACCAAAAAAGAGGAGAAAGAAAAAACCCATCAACATTTTTTTTATTTTTCTCTCTCTCTCTCTAAAAACTCACTCTCTCTTTCTACCAACACTCTCAATCGCTTTAACTCCACCTCCGGCGACTGGAATCCGGTGAACACAACAACCGGCCACCTCTCTCCCTCTCTATACTCTCTCTCCCTAAAACTAAAAAAAAAAAAAGAGAAAAATCCGACCGACG
Source organism: Capsicum baccatum var. pendulum (assembly GCA_030864225.1). Classification (NCBI taxonomy): domain Eukaryota; kingdom Viridiplantae; phylum Streptophyta; class Magnoliopsida; order Solanales; family Solanaceae; genus Capsicum; species Capsicum baccatum. The sequence goes on along the minus strand of CM061560.1, from coordinate 199,110,378 downwards.
CCGGAGCAGCACCGCCTCTCCATCCGTCCGACGACGGCAGCAGTAACGCCGTCGTCATCGATCGCCGCTTCTCTACCCGACCAGCCGCCACTTTTTCTCCGGCTGCGGCGCGTTGGCCAACTCCGGCCGCCTTTTCTCCTCTCTCTCTCTCACCAACGACGGCAGTCGGCCCGTCGCCAGCCTTCACACCGTTCGTCGGCCGAGAATCAGCCAGATCTCCGCCGCAACGCGTCGGTCAGCCGACCATCTCGCCGTTCGCCGGCCAGGACCCGACCTGAGATCCGACCATCTCGATATATTTGGATTTTGGTTTCTTGTTGTCTTTGATTGATTTTGGTTTCGTTTATTTCATGGTTCTATGTCGATAGTGAGTTTCAAGTCGACTTTATCGAATCTCGTCGTTGTGAGTTTGGGTTTTTGTAGAATAAAATTTTATTCACGGGTTTTGGAGCTGTCCGGTTATTATTTTAATATCGAGTTTGATTGTTCGTCGTGAGGTTCTCCGATCGAGTTTGAGTCTTCGGATTTCCTTATTATCGATAAAGCGTTCTATCGAGGTCCATTTCTTTAACCAGCTCTCTTTTATTTATCTTGGTATATTGAATTAGATGTGATTATGTTTCATGTGATTATGTTTTGTTGGATTTTGTTGATGTGATTGTTATGATCATGATGTTCGGTGGGTTGATTTTTGGTGGTTTGAAGATTGAATTTGATCATGTTTTTAATGGATTGATAAGGGGATGAAGGGAAGTAATGGAGGAATTGATAAAAGTTTGAACGTAGATTGAGGTTGGTTTGTTGTCTTTGTTCTATTCGGTATAAGGGAATGTGATGGAATTATGTTTTTAGTCGAGAACGCATAGGCAAACGTAGGCCGGGTAGGCCAATTTAGGAATAACAATTTGTTGGAGTGTTTTGAATATGTGCTTGAATGATACTTTTACTTTATTGTCCGAAAAGTTTAAATTATACTCATTTGGCCGGGGAATGCCCCGAAGGATTTGTATTGATTTATCCGGGGAATGCCCCGAAGTACCTTGTACCCGGAGGACGTCCGCGATGAAGGCCCGAGGCATCGGGTAAAGCATTAGTTTAGGACTAGCGTAGGTTTATTTTCAGTTCTTTTCTGTTTTTGGGTTGTAATAATTGGAGTGGATTTACATTTTGGTTTGTTTCGTTTTGTTTGTTTGATTGTTTTGCGTGCTCTATTTTGTGGTTTATACACTTCATAATGCCGAAAATAGTCGATACGCTCCGTCAAGCGACCGTGGTCGAACCACGGGATTGAGGGGTGCCTAACACCTTCCCCTCGGTCAACAGAATTCCTTAGCCGGAATCTCTGTTCGCAAACCGGTTTAAGAGTCCAATGATTTTCGGAAAGGATTTTCCAAAGGTGACTTGGCACACCGGATTATGCCAAGTGGCGACTCTGAATAAAAAATGCAAATAATCCTTTTTTCGAAATAAATTTTCATTTTCTTGTCACTTAAATAATAAAACCCTTTCGAACTTAAAAAATATATCCATTTTTTAGTACGCGTTAAAAAGGGGTGTGACAGACACGAGTTCCAGATTAGTAGTAGATTCCAGATTCAGCAGTCAGAGTAAAAGTGAATCCTCATCCTTCGAGGACATAATGATTTTCTAGTATCTCATTGATTAGCTTATTAGTTGGAGTTAGTTGGCGACATGTCCCATCAACTCCTTATTCAGATTCTTCAGATAGTAGAGGCTTTCAGACTAGATGCAGACTAGATACAGACTATCATGTTTTAGACTTTAGTTTTTTTTTGGGTATTCTATTACCCCACAAAGATGTTACATAATTCAGTTATGTTCATGATCGAACTTTTTGGCCTTTCAGTGCAAGTTTTTGCATTATTATGTTATCTTATGCAGTATACAGTTATAGATATTAGTCATGGGTTGTCTTTTGATCCTTCGGGGTCATAAGAACCATGTAGCATTCTGGTTCAGCAAATCGGGTCGTTCCACTGGTCTCCCATTCTTTTTTTCTTAGTTCTCTTTGGAAGCATATTTTGTAAATAGAAAAGAAAGGATTAGACCGAGAATTTAACTAGAGCTCATTCTTACTCACACGACATGAATACTAAAAAAAGGGAAACATCTTGTATCCTCTTGTCCATAAGTGTGGAATGTAATATACCCATACACAAAACACTACTAGATGCGGCTTTCAGACTTCCTAGGACTCTATTGAACCTTAAGCTTCGATACGAAGCTTGTAACATCCCGAGTCTGTACCCTGGACGCTATACGTTGCTCATAATCTCGAAGGACCATAAGCTAACCCATGACTGGTACCTTCTAGTTAGAAGGTTCAATACTATAAATAATACTAAATATGGTATCACAATACCAAAACTAAACATCAATACTGAAAACTGAACAACTATCTGAAAATACTCTAGTCTGAAAAGCTTCTAAACTGTCTAAGCTGTGGAGTTGATGGAACAAACCCCCAACTAACTTTGAATACTGAAAATAAACTAAAATGCGGAAATAAATAATCACATCCTCGAACTATTACAACTCACCTCTAACTCTATATGTTGAGAATCTGAACTACGAAGGGTGCTCTGGAGCCCGTACGTCTGAACTTATGGTATAAGACATCATAGCGTAAAAGAAAAGTATGCGTTAGTAATTTGAATATACTAGTATCCTCAGTGAGGTAGGCTAAAATGTATGGGATCATATTCATGAACAATACTAACTGAATATCATGAGTATGACTGAATGAGAATATATGCATGATTATGTAAACTGTACTGAGATCATAATAACACTGAATACTGAATCTAAATACTGATTAACTAATATCTAAGTGTACTAATACTGAATTACAAGTAACTAAATGGCTATATCTGACTGTCTTAATTCTGTGGATCTATACTGAATATCGTACTAGGCTGAGTTATTTTGTTTGATAGTCCTGAATCTGCAAAACTAAACTGAATTCCATACTAAGACTGAATCTAAAACTAAGACTGTGGAAACTAATCATCTAACTGACATACCCCTTCTCTAACTAATTTGGGGTCCAACCCTTAACCCTAGTTAGAAGGGTGTCAATACCGTGCCACGGGTAAGGCAAAACTATGAGTTATCCCTCTCTGATAGGAAGTTCTTCCATCAACCCCCATTGGTAGGAAAACTCAATTAAGATATATCAACCCTAGTCTTTCAGGGAGATATCTCAACCTATGCTACGTAGTTCTGGAATACAAGGATTGCTTCTAAGGACCACGCTTTCTACTGGCAGGTGAGCTCCCATCCTTGGGTTCACTCAGTACTGAATCCTACTCCCAACTGAATGGACACTGAACTGATTTCCTAGTTCATACTAGGCTTGAATGAACTATAACTGATCAGACTATTTAACTGAACTGAAATAATTTTACTGAACTAAGCTAGATAGATTCTGAGTTCACTGAGTTTTCCTAAGTTTTGTAGCTGACTGAATTCTACCAATCGTGATATGACTGATACTACTCTGTGACTGACCATGGCTCTAGATAGGTAGCTAAATTGTCAGGTATTAAATACCCCTAGGACTCGATAGCATAAACTTAAAAGAAATGGCATAATCTTGATACATGGTAACTAACTACTCAGTCATCATTCATTCATTTGGGCATTCAAGAAAACACTTGCAGACATGCTAACATGATATAATTTCACTATTTAACTTGCATGGACAATTCATCAAACACTTGTAGGGCACAATATGTGCACATAATACTAAAACAACATGTAGGCATCATGATTCAATTCCAATTACACAATTCCAAGAGTTTCAACATGAATTCACATGATAAAGCACACATATCAATTAACTCTACATGAATCTTCTAATAAGTCATGAATACACTTTAATTCAAATCATGAAAATCATGGAATCACTCTAAGAGTTTATTGGACTCCAAGGGTGGTAGGAACCCTTGGATGAACACTTCACATACCTTGGTTGGTGAATTCCAGAAAATTAATGGTAGAATCTTGAACTTTGAATTTTAATTTAATTCACATAGGGTTTTTTGTTCTTGAGAAATTTGTGAAAGAATGATTATAACTTTCTAAAAGAGGGCTAAATTTTATGTTATGGGAGCTGAAGGGTATGGAAAAAAATAATTAATTAAACCTGAGGACGCGACTTTTTAATGACTCTAAAATGAACCATCGACGCACATACCAATGCATCGTGTCTTTTACATCGGTGCAATAGCCAATGTGCCGCATCGAGTCCGCATCGGTTCATGGAATTAGATGTTGGGAGCTGGGAAAAACATTTATCAACATGATAGTTGATGCGAGGCATCAAGATCGCGTTGATTGACTAGTTTAGGATTCCAAAGGTTCTTCAAATGAAGTTCAAAAAATCCGAAACATGTCTAGGAACACCTATCAACATTCCAGATCATGAATTAACATAAACATCAACATTTAATGGACGTAAAGTTTGAAAAATAAGATCTCCAACTTTCAAAGGTTAAAATAACACTATGTCTAAATACTTAGCTAAACTTTTCTAAGTCTGGGACCCCTTAAATAGCTTAAAGGACTGAATTAAGCTAAGAGTTTTATGGGATCTTACATTATATCCCCCCTTGGGAACATTCGTCCTCGAATGAAGGTGACTAAGTTAAGTATACTTGTAAACTAAACTTTCTTACTGAACATGAACATATGAGACATAATTATCTGATTGTCATTATTGAAATACTGAATTTCATACTGAACATGCATATCTGATGCATGAGTACATGACTGAGTTGATTCATGAATGTATGACTGGGATTTCTGATAACCTGAGTTTCTCATACTGAACATGTGTATCTGTACATAACTGAAATGACTCATAAACATATGACTGAATATGCAATGGTAACTGATACCAAGTTTTTAATGGAAATCTGAGCATGAAACTGAATAAGCTTAAGGAAAAACTATTATTTAAACAGAAAAATACTGATGAATCCCAAGATAATTTTTGGAGTATGCATGAATGGGAACATGAGAATGTGAATAATACTAGAACGTGATACCTAAATTGAATATCCTAAACAGAACTGAGCCCCTTGAATACGTGGCTTACGACTGAGATTGGAACTTGAGGGTCAACTAATGAGTACCCACTACTCCAAACTGGATTTATTACATAAAGATAATTAGGAGGTTTAGGACATGAAAGATCGGGGTTATAGCGCATCTGCCTCTTGGGATATTATATCGGCTGAAGAATACTGACTAGGCTGAGATACTAAGGAAAACTGGGGTGACGCACAAGGAACCTATGAACTGAATCATGACTGAATATCTAGGGCCTGAAACTGAGACATAATACATGAGATGAGCTGAACACGCAACTACCTTGTTGGTCCATCTTAGAATAGTTACATTCATGAGACATAGGATAGTATGACTAGATGGAAAAATGGAAAACCACACCACAAAAATTTATCCATCTAACTGCTATGCTAAATTACTGGCTTTACGGACTATCTCATACTAAAAATTTATTCTTAACTGGAGATTTTCTCTAACACACTTTTTTATTGATTTTTCAGCAACTTTAGGGAGAAAAAAAATCTTTGCATTGTCTAAATAATACACCATGATGTAGCTAAAACTTTGTAATATGAGGTGAGGCCTACGAATCATTATCTAAGATAGAGAGACTAAGACTTATGCACTGAAACTATAAATTTTCAAGCTGAGACCTATCCCTTGAATACTCTCTCAACTATACTCTCAACCTTAGTATGACACTTTACTTGGGACTACTGAAAAATATTCGCATTGGCATTGTGCATGAAGGCATAACCATACTAGATTATATGATTAATGAAATGACTATTTGTTGAATACTGGGTTTGCAAGACTAAATTGTACTTAGTCTGAATAACTGGACTGAAACTGTAGGGTATTATACATATGAGGAAGGGACTGACTTAGTAACATGAGATAACTGAGCATGAATTCATGAAAAATCTATTATCTGTGAATGCAAGACCAAGCGTATAACATAGTTCTGAAATAGTCTATCAATTAAGGTACTGAAATACAAATAACTGAGTAACTGATAACTATACACTATGGTCGAGTAAACTTAAAACTGAACTGATTTTTGATCTGATTACTGGACTGAGACTGCCAGTATAACTAAGACTATAACTGAGACTATGATTCAGATGGTAACTGGGACTGAACACACTCTAAGGCATGAGTGCAGAAGTTAAAACCTACATGACCTGAGTTTCGAGTTTCCGTGTTCATGGAATAGGATTTATACTACTGAGTGAACTGGAACTCCTCATACTAAGAATGACAACACACATGATTCTATGGAAAGTGCATAAATATAAGTTGTGTTCAAAGAGCTAAGATGTGAATCATGCGTAGGTGTCGTGATGACTAAAGTATAAAACTTTGAACTAAGGTAAAGACGGGATGGGCATCATTCCCACCCATTAATTTTCTACACATACTAATATTACTACTGAAATCTAAAAGTTTGACTTCCTAAGATATCATAATCAGAAAGTTCCTATATACCCACTAGGCTATGATAGACTGACCCATTGGGGTGGAGGCTGAGAAATTTTTTGTTAATATTTGGTCTGACTTTAAGGTTAACTGTTATGCAAAGAGTTACAAAATATAGAGAAGCTCTTGGATCAGATGAGATATAAATATGTAAATGGGAGATCTATAATGTACCGGTGATCACATCAGGGGAACTTTCCTGATATTGCCTAGACTAAAGTGCATAAAGCCTATTTGGGAGCTGCCCATTGGTGACACTGGAAGTGGCACCCTTCTGATTCGGGAGACCGGACTGAGCTGAAGGATAACTATGCTTACTTTGTAGACCAGCCTTAGGACAGTCTCAAATTCTATGACCTGACTCATCACATCCAAAACACATATCACTACAGGCTCTACATATACCCTTTTGATTCTTACCACATTATTTGCAAAGCGGATTAGTACAAACACCGCTTGCACTACTCTGGGTTTTGGAGCCTAGCACCCCATCATGACTGTCACTCTTGAACCTTGGAACTAGTGTACTAGCTCAAGAAGGAACTGGGGCAGAGAACTTTAGAATAAATCAAGAACGATTACCCCCCTTTGACCTTGGTTGGGCAACAATAAAGCTACTCATTCTAGCTCTCTTCTTTTGTCTCTCTGTCTTCTTATGTTTCTATTCCTAAATCTATTGAGCATATATCATAGCCTAGATATGTTCATCTTTTTAATCAACATCTCAGTCTTGTACTTCTTAACCACTCTACCTGATACGCTAGACACAAACTTGCTCATTCTAGATTTATTGTCTGCTACTGCATGGGGTGCATACCTATCTAACTGAGTAAACTTGAGGGAATACTCGTTCATACTCATACTGTCTTGCCTCAGGTTTATTAAATCTAACACCTTGCGCTCTTTTAGTTCTAAGGGAAAGAATCTATCTAAGAAGGCCATAGCAAAGTATTTCTATTCTATAGGCTCTATATCTGCTTCCCTCTCTACCTTTCACTGCTTAAACAACGTATGGGCTACATCTTGTAACTGATAGGTAGCTAAATCAGCACTCTCATTGGAAGTCACTCCCATGATATCTGTGACTTTCTGAACCTAATCGAGGAACTTCGGTGGATCCTCTTCAGACTTAGAACCTGAGTATAAGAGAGGATTTATTCAGGTAAAGTCTCAAATACTAGCTGCTGCAGATTTGGGCACTGGGTTGGCCGGAACAATAGCTGGTCATTCATTCTGAGATGCGACAAAATTGGCTTGAGTAGTGAATGCAACCCTGAATTCTTCATGAGGTACGTGCTCATCCAGGGGATCTGTCTGAATGGGCTGAGGTTCTGACTGGTCTCTTATTCCTCCTCTTTAGTCCTTTTTGGAGGTATATTCTGTAAATGGAAGATAAAGGATTAGACTGAAAATTTAACTAGAGCTCATGCTTACTCACACTACATAAATACTGAAAAAAGGGAAACTTTTCTTAAAACATCTCGTAGCCTCCATCCATAAGTGTGGCGCACAACACATCCATGCACAAAACTCTACTAGATACAGCTTTCAGACTTCCTAGGACTCTATTGAATCTTAGTCTTTGATACAAAGTTTGTAACACCCCGAGTCTGTACCTCGGACGCTACACGATGCTCATAATCCCAAATGACCACAAGCTAACCCATGACTGGTACCTGCTGCAACAACTAAATAATAATAATATGATAAATATGTATAAAATAGGTGGAAAACTATCCATAAGGATCAATACTATAAATACCACTGAATATGAGATCACAATACCAAAACTGAACATCAATACTGAAAACTGAACAACTGTCTAAAAATACTCTAGTCTGAAAAGCCTCTAAACTATTTGAACTATCTGAGCTATGGAGTTGATGGGACAAACCCCCAACTAACGGGCCGGTCTCATGAGATCTATGCCGGCCGTCTGCTATATAAAAATAAACTAAAATACTGAAATAAATAATCATATTCTTGAACTATGAGGACTGACCACTAACTCTGTATGTGGAGGATCAGAACTGCTAAGGGTTCTCTGGAGCCCTTTTGTCTGAACCTATGATATAAGACATCATAGCATAAAAAAAGCATGGGTCAGTACTTTGAATGTACTGGTATGCTCAGTGAGGTAGGCACAAATGCATGGGTTCATATGAATGAATAATACTAATTAAATATCATGAGTATGACTGAGTGCGAGTACATACATAAATATGTAAACTGTACTGAGATCATTATAACACTTAATACTGAATCTAAATAAAGATTAACTAATATCTGAGTGTATTGATACTAAATTACTGTAACTAAATAAATGTATCTAATAGTCTTGATACTGCGGATCTGTACTGAATCTCGTATTGAGTTGAGTAATTGTGTCTGATAGTCCTAAATATGTAGAACTAAACTGAGTTCCATATTAATACTGAATCTGAAATAGAGACTGTGGGAAGTAATCATCTTACCAACATACCTATTCTCTAACTGATTTGGGTTCCAACCTATAACCTAGTTGGAAGGGTGTTAATACCGTGCCACGGGTAAGAATAAGTTGTGAGTTAGCCCTCTCTAATAGAAATCTCTTTCGTCAACCCTCGCTGGTAGGAAAACTTAAATGATATATATCAACCCTAGTTTTTCAGGGAGATATCTCAACCTATGGTGGATACGTAGTTCTGGAATACAAGGATTGCTTTTAAGGACCACGCCCTCTAATGGCAGGTGAGCCCCCATCCTTGGCTTCACTCGGTCTTGAATCCTACTCCCAACTAAATAGACACTGAACTTATTTCCTAGTTCATACTATGTATAAGACCCAATAATTTTCTTAAGCTTAATTCAGTCCTTTAAGCTTGTTAAAGGGGTCCCATACTTAGAAAATCCTAGCTAAGCTTCTAGACTTAGTTTATTTTATCATTTGAAAGTTGGCAATATCATTATGCGACCTTAACATTCTTAAAGCGGTCTATATTTTTATAAATCATGATTAGGAAGATCAATAGGTCTTTCTGAATAAGTTTTGCATTTTTTTGAACACATTTAGAATATGTTCGGAGTTCTAAAATAGTGAACCAATGCGATTTTGGCGCACCATTGGTCAATATTGGTGTGGGCTGCTAGAGCTAAAAATTCTGAGGCTCGACGTGATCAGGGCGCGAAACATCAAGTATCGCATCACATCCATTAATGCACCGCGTCGCTTATAGCATCGGCACCCAATTTTTTTTATTCATTAAATGACCGCATCCTCAAGGGCAAAAGGGTCAATTTTCCATCCCTATATAAGCCCAAAAATACATAATTCAACTATTTTTCACCCAAATTAGAATTGTCTCTCTCAGAATCCATTAAAAAAAACTTAGGGTTTTTTAATTGAAGATCCAATTTCAACAACTTCACCGTTAATTCTCAAGAATATTCCATCCAAGGTATGCATAGTGTTCATTTATGGATCCCTTTCATCCATGAAGACTAAGATATCAGTTTTAAATTATGAATTTGATATTCTTTCTATGGGTTGATTATGTGCATGTGGTTATTGTTATATGATTCCCAAGTTGGAATTTTTATGTATTTTTATAAAAATATGTTAGCATATGAGTTGAAAACCATGAATTTTAGTTGGTTATAATATGTTAATTTGATGATTATTCCATTCCCTATGTAATGGAACATAAGTGTTTGATAAAATGCCTAATAGATAAGAAATTATGTAATATAGTTCAATTATGACTTAAGTGATGGATTCATATTTTACCCTTATGTTTAAATTACTCCATGATATTGATGTGCAATGTATATGTTTGTTGAAATGCTCATGATGCTATAATATGGAATTATGACATTGATTATATGTATCCCTACCATGTACAAGATTATGATAACCATGTACTTCATGAAATCCCCAACTTATTGTATTATGGATTGTTGATGTTAGTCATGTATTCAAGAGTGTCATGCCTTATCAGTTTCCTTCTATCGAGTCTTGGGGGTACTTGTACCCAATAAATATAGTTGTGTGCTTATAGCCAGTTTCATGTTTTCAAGATACTTTCAATCAATCCATGAACCATAGAACTCAGTTAGTCATATGACACAGGAAAACTCAGTAACCCGTGCAATCTTAGAAAGCTCAGTAATTCAGTAAATCTCAATAGTATTCCATCAGTTATGGAACCCAAGGAACTCAGTCTAGTTCAGTTCAGTTAATCATGATAAGTGTTTATTCAGATGGGAGTAGAATTCAGCACCGAGTGAGCCCAACGATGTTAACTCACCTGTTATTTGAGGGTGTGATTCTTAGAAGCAGTCCTTGTGCTCCAGAACTACGTAGCCAGCATAGGTTGAGACATTAAACCTGTTATTTTAAGGCTAGATGATGTGGCTTAACCTGTTATATGAGGTATCACTCATAGTTTGTCCTTACCAGTGGCGTAGTATTGACACCCTTCCAATTGGGGTTACAGATTGGACCCCAACTCAGCTATAATAGCTTAGTAGGGGCATGTAAGTTAAATGACTACTTCCCACAATTCCATTCACACTCTCAATCTCAGTAAAAAAACTTAGATAGTTCTTCAGAATCCAAGACCGTCATATATAGTTAACTTAGAGCAGTACAAAACTCAATTAGTTCTATCATAACCTGAACTATTAAATACAGTCGTTCAGTATTAGTTATATCTATTATCAGTGACTCATGTTATCAGTAATCATACTCAGCAGTCAGTGTCATCTCAAATTCAGTCACAGTCACTTATTCATACATGTATTATCACGCTCATGTTATTCGGTCAGTTACCATAGTTCATGCATATAAACCCTTTTGCATTCAGCCTACCTCACATGCATACTAGTATATCCCATTGTACTGATACATTTGTGCTATGGTGTTTTATTCTATACCATAGGTTTAGAGGCACGAGCTCCAGAGCATCAATAGCATTCCAGTTTCAACAGTCAGAGTTAGTAATGAGTCCTGATCCTTCGAGGATATATTCATTACTTTATTTCTTTATTACTTAGTTTATTTCAGTAGTTAGATTTAGTTAGGGACGTGTCCCATAACATCCTTATTCAGATAGTTTAGAGGTTTTCAGACTATAATGTTTTCAGACTAGAGATTTTTAGACATTGCTTTAGTTTTGGTATTGTTGTACCACATTATTCAGATATGGTTTTATAAAATGTTTATCATTTTTGAACCTTATGGCATGATTCAGCCTACTATTTCTACATTTATATAGTATATTATGCATTGTTCAGGTATAGATATCAATCATGGGTTATCTTATGGTCCTTTGAGGTCATGAGTACCATGTAGCATTCCGGGTACCAAATTTGGGACATTACAAACTTGGTATCAAAGCCTAAAGTTCAATAGAGACCTAGGAAGTCTAAAAACCACATTTAGTAGAGTCTTGTACATGGGTGTGTTGTACGCCACATTTATGTGTAGGAGGCTATGAGCTATTTTAGGAAAAGTTTCCCTTTTTTTTAGTATTCATGTCATGCCAGTGAGAGTGAACTCAAATTTAAATCTCAATCTAATTTGTTTCTCCCTTTGTTTTACAGAACATGCCTCCCAAAAGAAAAAACGAAAATCAGTCGGCCCCACATCCCAATCAGGCAGATCCCTTAGACGAACACATTTCTCATGCAGAGTTTAGAGCTGTATTCACCACTCTTGATAATTCAGTTTCTGCTCAAAATGAGCAAATAACTGTCGTTATAGTCAACCTAGTGTCTAATTCAACTGCTGCCAAGATTCAGGACTTCACCCGAATAAATCCTCCATCCTTTTACGGGTCTAAGTAAGAAGAGGATCCTTAGGAGTTCCTATACCAGGTTCAAAAGGTTACATACATCATGGGGGTTACTTCTAGTAACAGTGCTGAGCTAGCTGGATATCAGTTGCAGGATTTTGATCACACTTAGTTCAAATAGTGAAAGTCAGAAAGGTCAGTTGATCCAGGGCCTATTGAGTGGGAGGAGTTGGCCACTGCCTTCTTAGACAGATTTTTTTCCCTAGAGTTGAGAGAAGCTAAGGTGTTAGAGTTTACCAACCTTAGCCAGGGCAACATAACGGTGAAAGAGTATTCTCTTTAAGTTTACTCAACTAGATAAATACGCTCCTTATGTGGTTGCTGATAGCAGGGCCAAGATGAGTAAGTTTGTTTTTGGGGTGAATGATAGTGTGGTCAATAAGTGCAGGTCAGTGATATTGAATAGTGACATGAACATAGCCAGGCTTATAACCTATGCTGAGCAGATAGAAGAGCAAAAGATTAAGATAAGAGAGAAGCAGAATAAGAGAGCAAGAACAGGTAGTTTCAACTTTACGCAGCCTAAGTCAAAGAGAGATAACCGTTCTCAGGTTCATCCTAAGTCATCAGTTCCATCTCCTTCTTCATCTAGTGTTCTAGCGATGAAATTCAGAGACAACAATAGAGATAGGGCACCAGGCTCTAAATCTTAGGGCAGTGTTAGCAGTGCATGAACCTATCCTCTTTGTCAGACATGTGGCATGCACCATCAGGGTACTTGCAGAGCGGGTAGTGGTATTTGTTTTAGATATGACAAGCCAGGACACAGAGTCAGGGATTGTCCGCAGCCAGGTCCTCAAGGTCAGCTTAACCATTCCTCAGCTCAGTTCGGTCACCCAAATTAGTAGGGTACCACCTCTAGTGCTACTAGTGTACAATGCCCACATAGACTTTATTCTCTCCAGTCCCAAAAAGATCGAGAAAATTCTCTTGATATAGTTATTGGTACGCTACAGATCTTTTATTTGCATATTTATGCCTTGATAGATCCAGGAGTTTCTTTGTATTTTGTTACTCCCTTTATACCAGTGAATTTCAAAGCCAATTCCAAAATTCTAGCAGATCCCTTCTCAGTATCTACCTCAGTGGGTAAAACTATCATAGCTCAGTGGGTATACAAGAACTGTTCGATTATGATATCTCAGAAAGTCACTTCGTCAGACTTAGCCAAATTGATAATGACTTATTTTAATGTCATTCTCAACATGGATTGGCTTCATTCCTACTATGCCACTGTCAACTATAGAAGCAGAGTTGTCCAGTTTTAGTTTCCTAATGAGCCTGTCCTAGAGTGGAAGAGTAGTACTTCAGCTTTCAGAGGTCAGCTTGTTTCCTACCTTCGGGCATGGAAAATGATATCTAAGAGATGTGTCTATCATCTTATTCATGTTAAGGATCCTAGTTCTAAGACTCCCTATCTTGAATCAGTCCTAGTCGTGAGTAAATATTCAGATGTCTTTCTCAAAGATCTTCCAGAAATTCCTACAGAAAGGGAAATAGATTTGGCATTGATCTTCTTCCAGATACTCATCCTATATCTACTTCACCTTACAGAATGGCACCAACAAAACTTAGAGAATTGAAAGAAAAGTTGAAGGATCCCTTAGAAAAGGGATTCACCTAACCCAGTGTGTCCCCGTGGGGCGCACAAGTCTTGTTCTTGCTAAATAAAGATAGTTCTCTTAGAATGTGCATTGATTATCGTCAACTCAATAAAGTCACGGTCAAGAACAAGTATCCATTTCTTAAGATTAATGATTTATTTGACCAACTTCAGGTGCCGCATATTTCTCTAAGATAGACCTCAGATCAAGCAATCATCAGCTTAGAGTCAGAGAATATGACATTTCAAAAATAGCTTTCCGTACTCGGTATAGTCAGTTTGAATTCCTAGTTATGTCCTTTGGTCTTACCAATGTCCCAGCATCTTTCATGAACTTGATGAATCATATGTTCGAGCAGTACTTAGACATGTTCGTCATAGTCTTCATAGATGACATCCTTGTTTACTCTCGTAGTGAGAGTAATTATGCAGACCATCTCAAAATAGTATTGCAGGCTCTCAGAAATCATTAGTTGTTCACCAAATTTAGTGAGTTTGAATTTTTTGCTAAGGTCAGTAACATTCCTTGGTCATATCAATTTCAGTGATGGCATTAGAGTTGATCGTCAAAAGACTGAAGCAGTAAGAAAATGGCCCCGCCCTGTATCTCCATCATATATCAAAAGTTTCTTGGGTTGGGATGGCTATTACAGATGGTTTGTTGAGGGATTTTTGTTTATCTCATCCCCTATGTCCAGATTGACTCGAAAGAAAGTCAAATTTCAATGGTCAGATCTGTACAAGAAAAGTTTTCAGGATTTGAAGACTCGACTTACCTCTGCTCTAGTTCTAGTGTTATCAGATGGTCTAGATGGGTTTGTAGTATATTGTGATGCATCCATAGTAGATTTGGCTTATGTCCTCATGCAGCATGGTAAGTATGAGCCTATGCCTCGAGGCAGCTTAAACCCCATGAGAAGAATTATCTTACTCATGGTCTTTAGTTAGCAGCCGTATTTTTTTCCTTAAAGATTTGGAGGCATTATCTAACGGAGTTCATGTAGATATCTTCACAGACCATATGAGCCTTTAGTACATATTCTCTTATAAAGATCTCAACCTCCGTCAAATAAGGTGGTTAGAGCTCTTGAAAGATTACGACATGAGTGTCCTTTATCATTCGGGAAAAGACAATGTAGTGGATAATGCTCTCAATAGACTGTCAATGGTTAATGTTGCTCATGTTGAGGACAGTAAGAAGAAGTTAGCTTAGGAAGTTCATCTCAGGACAGCCTTTTATCCTCAGACAGAAGGTCAAGAAAAAAGGACCATTCAAACTTTAAAAGATATATTGCGAGCGTATGCAATTGATTTCAAGGGTAGTTAGGATGACCACTTTCCTTTGATTGAGTTTGCATACAACAACAACTATCATTCCAGCATTTGGATGGCTCCATTCGAAGATCTTTATGGTAGGAGATGCAGATCTCTAGTCGGTTGGTTTGAAGTTAGTGAGGCCTCAATTATAGGGCCTGACTTAGTATTCGATGCCTTAGAAAAAATCAAATTGATCAGAGAAAGACTCTGGGCTGATCAGACCCGACAGAAGTCTTATGCGGATGTGCGAAGAAAAGATCTCGAGTTTGAGATTGGTCACTTTGTTTATCTAAAGTTCACTCCCATGAAAGGAGTGAAGAGATTTGGCAAGAAGGGAAATCTCAATTGTCACGACCCGAACTAGGGCCTGGCCATGATGGATATCTCAAACCATGAAGGCTCGCAATACCTTTCTCTATCTGGTAATTATACACAACATTCATATAATAAAGGAAGATACGGAAACATAATGTGCTACGGAAACATGGTCAATTCTGAATTCAACATAATTATGGAAACTGTAAATTAACTACATCTAAATAACATCTAACTCAGTCTGTGAAATCTCTACTACATGAAAATCTGACAACTATCTAAAACTGGGACAAGGCCCCTAGTAGATCAAAACTGAAATAAGTGACATAATCTGAAAGGACAGGCCTTCTTGAATAGAGAAGGCTCACCACTGCACAATCTGATCAGTTGTCTAAATTATATACTGCTTATCTGGACCCCTAGACTGAGTCATAGAACATGAGAGGTAAGGGGGTCAATACAGATGTACTCGTATGCAAATCATATCAAAAATAATTATTTATTATTCAACATATATGAGAGAAATTTAAAATAGTTCATAACTACATTATAGAGTAAGAATTCACATGGGCATTTTAAAGACTCTGTAAAAATCATCTCAACTCTGGGAAATCTGTGTTACTTCAGCGCTAGGTGGTATACCCTACCACTCTAAAAATCTCCATAGGCTATATGGAAACTTCCATTAACTCAGCAAAAAATCCCCCAACCCAAGTGTGCCGCAAGGGTCGGGGTCTCTGAATCAACTATGCCACACGGTCGTCGCCAACATACAATAATAATCTACTCATATCAGCAAATATGATTTCGAACAAAGAGTTGCTTGAACTAGTGCCTTCTTCGGGTAACCACCTAACCCTCTTTAAGCCTCTTTTTAAACATACAGTCTCTGAAAACATACTCTGAAAACATAATCTGTTATGGAATAAATACATATGGTATCATCATACCATTGACTTGCAAGTCACATCTCTGAGCCATTATTAGTCTACCGTAAATCTCTATTTTTAAAACACAAGTTTTGGGACCACCATTTCAATAATTCAATTCAAAGAAAATATTTCTCAAACCTCATGTAAACACATGCAAGGAACTCATCTTTCTCAAGCATTTCAATAGTACAAGGTGGTCATGTCAAAGTATTCAATTCACATGCAATTGTTTCTCTTAACACACAGGTGGTCATGTCAAAGTGCATAATTTATGCTCTCAACAATCTTAAATCTCGAATTCCATACATATACGTATACATGTTAATCAATTTAGGGGATAGGATGACAAGGTCAAAACAATAGTAACATTAAAACATGCAGAGTACGTAATTTGGAACATAAATTCCAAACCACCTTTGAAATTCATGCATAAAAATCTAAAAATTATGCTCTAACGGTTTTAAGACCATGTAGTTTTTTTAGGATAAACCCCACATACCTCTATCTAGAAATTTAAAGGATGTTTCTTGATGAGCACAGCTTGGGGATTCCAAATCTTTAATTTATTTTGAAAATCTACGGTTGAATCTTGATTTATTTGGATTATCAATATGGAACCCTAGAGAGTATTCTTGAATATTTTTGGTGAATGTATGAGTAATATGCTCAACTGGGGTTGAAAACTCATACTTGGACTAATAAGGGTATGGGAAAATACCCAATATACCCTTAATAAGACAGGTATTAAAATATAACTGGGAGCCCGATTTCATGGGCCACCGCAATACGCCACTATTACGGTGGCTCACTGGAAATTAACGAATCATAATTTGGCCCAATCTGCGATATGCCACCATCACGAAGTCCCACTGGAAATTGATAATCATTATTTACACCCTCTCTGCGACGCGCCAAGGACTGGAATGACGGTGTTTTACGACTAGGACTTAAATTAACCATAACTCCTTCACCGAGTGTCTGTTTTGGATGCATCTTATGTCAACGAAAAACTTATTCAATCATCTATGAAATGAAAATTTGAAATCTAACGGATTCCATCAGGAAAAAAGTATAAATCATTTTAGAAGCGAATTCTTGATATTTTAGGGATAAAATTTAGCTAAGAAAACTTTAGGGAATTACAATATCCCCCCCCCCCCACCCCGAGAACATTCATCCCTGAATGTTGACGCGGGATACAGACAAGAATAATTTCAAGCATACTAAGGTGTATAAAGAATAAGGCAAGGATTGTACCTTCCATTTCGTCATCCATTGGATCAAAAAGGTTTGGGTATCTAGATCTCATGTCAACTTCTGATTCCCAAGTCGTTTCTTCCATTTTATGGTTTCTCTATAACACTTTAATTGAGGCTATCTATTTATTTCTCAATCTTCTAACATGGCGATCCAAAATCTCTACAGGCTCTTCTTCATAGGATAAGGAGTCTGTCGCTTTGATTTATTCGACAGGAAATACTAAAGAATAGTCTCCAATACACTTCTTCAACATAGATACATGAAATACTGGATAGACCGAACCCAAACTAGCTAGCAGTTCTACCTGATACCCAACTCCACCTATTCTTCTCACAATCTGATATGGTCCTATATAGAGAGGAATCAGCTTACCTTTCTTCCCGAATCGCATGACTTCTTTCATGGGAGAAATCTTGAGAAACACCCAATCTCCAACCTCAAACTCTGGATCTCTTCTCCTAAAATTAACATAGGACTTCTAACGACTCTAAGCTTTCTTAAGTCATTCTCTAATGACTTTCACATCCTCTATTGCCTGATGAACAAGATCAAGCCCAAATATCTGTGTCTCACCTACTTTATACCATCCTATCGGGGACCTACATCTTCTCCTATACAATGCCCCAAAAGATGCCATCTTAATATTGGAATGGAAACTATTAATATATTTGAAATCTATTAATGGAAACTTCTCTACCCAAATACCTTTAAAATTAATCACACAGGCCCTCAACATATCCTCAAGGGTCTGGATAGTGCTCTCAGCTTGCCCATCTGTCTGAGGGTGGAAAGTCATGCTCAAATTCACTTGGGCACCTAAACCCTTTTGAAACGATCTCCAAAAATATAAATAAAATTGTGTACCTCTGTCAGATATGATGAACACAGGCGCCCCATGAAAATAAACTATTTCTGCAATGAACAGCTTGGCATAATCCTCTCCTGGATAATTTGTCCTGATAGGTAGAAAGTGAGCTGACTTGGTCAACCTATCTACTATCACCCAAATAGAATCATACTGGTTTTGTGACCTCAAAAGTCCTGTAATAAAGTCCATATTAATCATCTCCCACTTCTACAAAGGCAAAGCTATCTCTCGATAAGAACCACCTAGCCTCAAATGTTCGACTTTAACTTGTTTACAATTCAAACACTTGGCAACATAGTTAGCCACATCATGCTTCGTATTATTCCACCAATAAATTGTTTTCAAATCCTAATACATCTTAGTAGATCCAGGGTGAACAACATACCTCGATGTGTGAGCTTCACCAAGGATTCTCTTCCTCATACCATCTACATCTGGCACACATAATATACCTTGGTATTTCAAAACACCATCACCATAAATTTCGAAAGACCATACCTTTTGTTGACCCACATCTTTCTTGATCTGCATCAAGATGGGATCTTTAACTTGCTTTTCTTTGAATTCTGCACAAAGGGAAGATTTAGCTATGTCATGAACAACCATTCATCCATCCTCGAAATCTAAAAGTTGCATTCTTAGATTTTCAAGTCAGTGAATATCCTTTACCATCTCCCTCTTTTCTTTCCCACTATGAGAAAGATTGCTCATAGATAACCTGCTGAGGACGTCGGCTACCATATTTGCCTTGCCCGAATGATAGTGCAGGCTCATGTCATAGTCTTTTAAAAGTTCCAACCACCGCCTCTGCTTGAGATTCAATTCTTTCTATGAGAAAACATACTATAAACTCTTGTGGTCAGAATATATATCAACGTATACCCCATACAAATAATGCCACTAGATCTTTAGTGCAAAAACCACAGCTGCTTACTCCAAGTCATGAGTAGGGTAGTTCCGCTCATGCACCCTCAACTGCCTAGATGAATAAGCCACTACCTTACCGCGCTGCATAAGAACACACCTAAGTCCCACTCGGGATGCATCAAAGTATTTAACAAAACCTACTCTACCCTACGGAAGAGTCAGAATAGGAGCAGTACTCAACTTGTCTTTCAACTTCTCAAAATTTTTCTCATAAGAGTCAGACCACAAAAACTTCACCTTTTTTGAGTCAACTTAGTAAGTGTTGAAGCTATGGAAGAAAAACTCTCGATAAATCTTCTGTAATAACCCGCCAAACCCAAGAAGCTCTAAATATTGGTTGGAGTCATGGGTTTGGGCCATTTTCTCACTGCCTCAATCTTCTGGGGATCAACCGTAATCCCCCCACCAGACATAATATGCCCCTAGAAAGCAATAGCATTTAATCAGAATTCACACTTGGAGAACTTTGCATACAACTTATGATCTTTAAGGATCTGAAGGATAATTCGAAGGTTATTGGCATGGTCCTCCTCTCTCTTAGAATATACCAAAATGTCATCAATGAATACAATGACAAACAAATCCAAAAACAAATGGAAAACCCTATTTATTAGATTCATAAAAGTTGTAGTGGCATTAGTCAACCCGAAGGACATGACTAAGAATTCATAATGGTCGTATCTGGTTCGGAAAGCTGTTTTAGGAATATCTGACTCTATAACTTTCAACTGGTGATATCCCGAATGAAGGTCTATCTTTGAAAAAAATTTTGCACCCTGAAGTTGGTCAAACAAATCATCAATCCTAGGAAGCAGATATATATATTTGATAGTGACCTTGTTTAACTGGTGGTAATCTATGCACATAAGCAGGGAACCATCTTTCTTTCACATGAAAAGTACATGTGCACCCCAGGGAGACACACTGGGGCAGATAAAACCTTTATCTACAAGATCTGCTAGCTATTCTTTCAACTCTTTTAGCTCTGCAGAAGGCATCCTATATAGTGGAATAAAAATAGGACAGGTATCTGTCAATAAATCAATACCAAAATCTATCTCCCTATTAGGTGGTATTCCTGGGAGATCATCTAGAAAGGCTTTTAAGAATTTATTCACTACGGGGACAGACTGAAGAGGGAGACTTTCGGCACTAAAATCTTTAGCCCAAATAAGATGATACAAGTAACCTTTGGAAATAAGATTGCAGGCCCTGAGATAAGATATGTAGTGCCCTCTAGGTGCTAGAGAATGTTCCTCCCATTCTATCGTAGACTTATTTGGAAAATAAAAAAGGTGACTCTTCGAGTCCTACAATTCAAGGTGACATAGCACAAATGGAGCCTGTTCATCCCTAGGATAGCATCAAAATCAACCATATCAAGCTCTGTGAGATATTCCACAGTATCCTAGCTAAGAATAGACACAACACAATTTTTATATATCCTCCTAGCCACAGCAGAATCACCTACTAGAGTGGAAACCAAAAAAGGTTTAGTAATCACATCAGGTTTAAACCCAAAACCAATAACCATGTATGGGGTCACATAAGATAAGGTAGACCCGGGATCAAGTAATACATACACATCATGAGAAAATATTTTTGACATACCAGTGACTACATCTGGTGAGGCCTCTGCCTCCTAGAGGTTAGTCAAAGCATACAACTGGTTTTGACCATTTTCGACGGCTGAAGTGGCACCTTTCTAAGGTGGTGGTGCAGTTGAATTCAACTATGACTTAGCCTCTCTAACATTACTCTTTGCTGCCGACCAGTCTCTCTGGATATGGCCTGTCTGGCCACATGAATAACACACCAAAGCACCAAACTGATATCTCCCTAGATGATTCCTCCCTCATCTCCCGCAGCGTGGATAGGATTGATAGGTCTGGGATATACTTCCCTACGACTGCGTACCCTCTATCCTCAGCCCCTGACAAGAATGAAAATTTTGGGTGCACTGCTCAGCTGTGGGTCTGGCCACTAGAGCACTAGCTGTCGACTGTGCATTACCCCAATTCTTTTTCTTTTTCCATTTGCCTCCCCAATTACCACTCTTCTGATAACTATGACTCTGTTCTGTCGCTTTGGCTCTCTTTGCCTGCCTATCTTTTTCCTTAGATTGGGCTATCTTCTTCTTCTCCTCCTCAACTTACTGCATGTGAACTGACAGTCTAGCAAAGTCCATATCCCTATTCAGCATAGCTCCCTGACACTCAAGCACCAGATCATCTGAAAGGCCAGAAGCAAACTTCCTCATTCGAGCCCTCATAATACTTGTCATCTCAGGAGCATAACGGGCCATCTGGTTAAACTTTAAAGTATACTCCTAAACACTCATCTTACCCTGCTTAAGTTTTATGAACTCCTCTATTTTAGCTTCCCTCATCTCTAGAGGAAAGAATCGGTCAAGAAAATCTTTCACAAACTCATCCCAAACTATGGGCTCAGCACTATCACCCTTCGCATCTTCCCACAGCTTGTACCACTGATTTACAACATCCTTGAGTTGATAAGTTTCAAACTCCACCCCTTCTATCTCCTCCACATGTATCACCTTAAAGATCTTCTCTATCTCATCTATAAACTCGTGTGGATCTTCTTCTACCTTGGTGCCAGTAAACTTAGACGGGTCCATTCTCATGAACTGACCCACCCTAGTAGCCTCAGAAGTAACAAACGCAGACCCAGTATCCTCCGACATCTTAATATATATGGATACCATTTGTGCCAGCATGTGAATAGACTGTCTAAATTCAGCATTAGAAACCTCTCCTTCGCAAGGCTGAGTTTGATTGGCCCCCATCCGGAGAGCTCTGGGAAGACTGGTCGGTATAGGAGGTACTTCTGGAGTAGGAACGGTTTCTGGGGTATGAGCTCTATTATGGGTCTGCATCCCATAGGTGGGAGGAACTTCATCATCCTAAGCATTAATGCTGCTACGATGGGGAGGCATCACTGGTTTTCTAAAAAGCCAGAGGTCATTAATTAGGGGACAGATTAGACTCTAAAGCATAAACTAAATCACAAAGAAGAGAAATATTCTTAAACACCTAGTAGCCTCCCAATAAGTGTGGTGCGCTACACACCCATAACCACCCGATGCGATTTCACAGAAACCCTGGGACCATGAACCGTGCTTTGATACCAAGTTTGTCACGACCCAAACTAGGGCCTGGCCATAACGGACATCTCAAACCATGAAGGCCCAGAACATCCTTCTCTATCTGGTAATCATGCACAATATTGATATAATAAAAGAAGATGCGGAAACATAATTTGCTATGGAAATTTGGACAATTCTGAATTCAACATAAGTATGGAAGCAGTAAATCAACTACATCTAAATAACATCTAACTCGGTATGTAAAATCTCTACTACATGAAAATATGACAACTGTCTAAAACTAGGACAAGGCCCACAATAGACCAAAACTGAAATAAGTGATATAATCTGAAAAGATAGGCCTTCTGAATAGAGAAGTCTCACCACTACACAATCTGATCAGCCATTTAAACTATCTACTGCTTATCTGGACCCTTATACTGAGTCTCAAAACCTGAGAGGTAGGGAGAAGGGGGGGTCAATACTGATATACTAGTACGCAGAGCATATCCAAAATAATCATTTATTATTCAACATATATGAGAGCAATTTAAATAGTTCATATGTATATCATATAGTAAGAATTCACATGGGCATTTTAAAGACTCTGCAAAAATCATCTCAACTGTGAGAAATCTGTATTACTTCTGCGCTAGGTGGTGTACCCTACAACTCTGAAAAATTCCATGGGCTATATGAGAACTGCCACTAAGTCGGCAGCGAAGCCCCCAGCCCAAGTGTGCCGCAGGGGTCAGAGTCTCTGAAACTACTACACCACACAGTTGTCGCCAGCATACAATAATAATCTACCCGTCTCGGCAAATACGGTTTCAGGCAAAGAGTTGCTTGAACTCGTTCCTTCTTTGGGTAACCACCTAACCCTATTTAAGCCCTTTTCTAAAACACTATCAAAACCTAAAGTCTCTGAAAACATACTCTGAAAACATGCTCTGAAAATATAATTTGTTATGGCATAAATACGTATGGTATCATCATATCATTGACTTGCAAGTCATATCTCTGAGCCATTATTAGTCTATCGTAAATCTCTGTTTTCAAAACACAATGTTTGGGACCATCATTTCAATAATTCAATTCAAAGAAACTCTTTCTCAAACCTCATGTAAACACATACAAGGAACTCATCTTTGTCAAGCATTTCAATAGTACAAGGTGGTCATGTAAAATTTCTCAATTCACATACAATTCTTTCTCTTAAACACAAGAACACATTGATATCAAGAAACACCCTCTCAACAATTTCAAATCATTCTCAAATACTATAATATTGTGAAAACATCTTACAAATCACAAAACCATAATCTTTAATTCAATACACGAGAGGGAGTTCATAATTTATGCTCTCAAAGATCATAAATCTCAAATTTCATACATGTACGTATATATGTAAATCAATTTAGGAGATAGGACCACAAAGTCAAAAAAATAGTAACATTAAAACATTCTCGTAGTACGTACGTGGATTCCAAAACCCCTTTGAAATTCAGGCATAAAAATCTATAAATCATGCTCTAATGGTTTTAAGACCATGTAGTTTTTTTATAATAAACCCCACATACCTCTATCTAGAAATTCAAAGAATGCTTCTTGATGCCCACGACATGGGGATTCCAAATCTTCAATTTGTTTTGAAAAGCCATGGTTGAATCTTAATTTAGTTGGATTATCAATATGGAACCCTAGAGAGTGATCTTGAATATTTTTGGTGAGTGTATGAGTAATATGCTCAATTGGGGTTGAAAACTCATGTTTGGACTATAAGGGTGTGGGAAAATACCCAATATACCCATAATGAGACCGGTATTAAAATATAACTGAAAGCTCGATTTCATAGGCCACCTCTAGGCAGCACTATCGCGGTGGCTCACTAAAAATTAATGAATGGGAATTTGGCCCACTCTGCGATGTGCCACCATCACGGAGTCCTACTGAAAATTGACCATCATCATTTACACCCTCTCAGTGATGCGCTAAGGACAGTAATGATGGTGTTTTATGACTAAAACTTAAATTAACCATAACTCCTTCACCGAGTGTCCATTTTGGACACATTTTATGTCGACAGAAAACTTATTCAATCATCTACGAAATGAAAAGTTGAAATCGAAGGGATTCCACCAGGAAAGAAGTATGAATCATTCTAGAAGCCAATGTTTGATATTTTAGGGACAAAATTTAGCTAAGAGAAGCTTTGAGGCATTACATCAATCCTTGATATATCGGTCCCTTCAAAATTCTCAATCGTTTCGGTAAGGTAGCTTATGAACTCAATTGCCTTCAGATCTAGCCTTAGTTCATACAATCTCCATGTCTTCTTGATAAAGAAGTTCATATGTGACCCAACAGTCGTAGTCCCTATTGAGGGCTTAGATATTTAGAACAGCCTCTCTTATGAAGAGATTTGAGTAAAAATTCTTGACTACCAGAATCATAGACTGAGGAACAAAAAAGTCCCTTTAGTCAAAGTTTTTTAGCAGAATCAGTCCATTGAGAGAGCTGCTTAGGAAGCAAAAGCAAATATACAGACCATGTATCCCCACCTCTTCTCTGCTAACTCAAATTCAGCCCAAGGTAATAGCTTTCATTAAGCTTGCTCAGTTTTCATGTTCAGTATCATTACCAACTCAATATTCTATTTCATGCTCAGAATTCTAGTAATAAACTTAGTACTAAGTACCATTGCATATTTAGTCATGCATTCATATATCACTTCAGTATATAATCATGCATCAAATATGCATTCTCATTATGAGAAACTCAGTACATCAAAAATCTCAGTCATGTATTCATGAATCAGATACTTATGTATCAGATATGTATGCTCAGTATGAATCCCTGTAATGTAAATCATGTTTGAGATATTCACGTTCAGTATGTATGTCAGCATATTATTTCTCCCATCTAAGTGAGTCTCATTAGGGGACGAATATTCCTAAGGGGGAGATATTGTAAAACTCCACAAATTTCTTAAGCTTAATTCAGTTCATTAAGCTTGTCAAGGGGTCCCATACTTAGAAAATCCTAGCTAAGCTTCTAGACTTAGTTTATTTTAGCCTTTAAAAGTTCGAAATCTCATTACGCGACCTTAACATCCTTAAAGGGGTCTATATTTTCATAAATAATGATAAGGAAGATCAATAGGTGTTCCCGGACATGTTTTGGATTTCTTGGAACATGTTTAGCTCATGTTCGGAGTTTCAAAATAGTGGACCAACACAATTTTGGTTAAAGAACTCAGATAATTCTTTAGAATTCAGGACTGTCAGATTCAGTTAACTCAAAATAGTACCAAACTTAGTTAGTTTCATCAGAACCTAGACCGTCAGATACAGTCGCTCAGTATCAGTTATATCCATTATCAGTGACTCAAGTTATCAGTAATCAAACTCAGTAGTTAGTGCCATCACAAATTCCATCACAGTCACTTATTTATGCATGTATTCTCATGGTCATGTTATTCAATCAGTTAGCATAGTTCATGCATATGAACCCTTTTGGATTCAGCCTACCTCACTTGCATACTAGTATATTCCATCGTACTGATCTATTTGCGCTATGGTGTTTAATTCTGTACCATAGGTTCAGAGACACAAGCTCCAGAGCATCAGTAGCATTCTAGTTTCAGCAGTCAAAATTAGCAGTGAGTCCTCATCCTTCGAGGATATGATCATTACTTTATTTATTCATTACTTAGTTTATTTCAGTAGTTGGAGTTAGATAGCGACATGTCCCATCAACTCCTTATTCAGACAGTTTAGAGGTTTTTAGACTATATTATTTTTAGACTAGATATTTTTATACATTGTTTCAGTTTTGGTATTATTGTACCACATTATTCAGATATGGTTTTATCAAATATTTATCAGTTTTGAACTATATGGCATGATTTATCCTACTATTTCAACATTTATACAATATATTATGCAGTATTTAGGTACAGATATCAGTCATGGGTTAACTTATCGTCCTTCGAGGTCATGAGCATAGTGTAGCATTCTGGGTACCAGATTTAGGGCATTACACTAGGCTTGACTGAACTATTACTGATAGTACTGTTTAACTGAACTGAACTGATTTTACTGAACTGAGTTGGACTAATTCTGAGTTCAGTGAGTTTTCCTAAGTTATGTAGCTAACTGAATTCTACCAATCATCATATGACTAATACTACTCTGTGACTGATCATGGCTCTAGACAAGCAGCTAAATTGTCGGGTATTAAATACCCCCAGGACTCGATAGCCTAAACTTAAAAGACATGGCATAATCTTGAGACATGGTAACTAACTACTTAGTCATCATTCATTCATTTGGGAATACAAGAAAACACTTGCATACATGTTAACATGATATAATTTCATTATTCAAGTCACATGAACAATTCATCAAACATTTTTAGGGCACAATATATGCACATAATACTAAAACAGCATGTAGGCATTATAATTTAATTCCAATTACACAATTCAAGAGGTTTAACATAAATTCACATGATAAAGAACACATATCAAATAACTCTACATGATTCTTGTAATAAATCATGAATACATTTTAATTCAAATCATGAAAATCATGAAATCACTCTACATGAGCTTTAAAGGAGTTTCTTGGACTCCAAGAGTGGAAGGAACCATTGGATGAATACTTCACATACCTTAGTTGGTGAATTCTGGAAAATTAACGGTGAAATTTTGAGCCTTGAATTTGAATTTAATTCACCTAGGGTTTTTTGTTCTTGAGCAATTTGTGAAAGAATGATTATAACTTCCTAAAAGAGGGATAAATTGTATGTTATGGGGGCTGAAAGGCGTGGAAAAAAGACTTAATCAACCCTGAGGATGTGGATTTTTAATGACTTTAAACTGAACCATCAACGCATAGTCCAACTCATTGCGTTGTTGGCATTGACCCGATAGCCAACGCACCGCGTCGAGTCTGCATCGATTCACTGGTATTGGATGTTGGAAGCTGGGGAAAACATTTATCAATGTGATAGTAGATGTGAGTCATCAGGGTCGCATTGATTCACTGGCGTAGGATTCTAAAGGTTCTTCAAATGAAGTCCAAAAAATCCAAAACTTGTCCGGGAACACCTATTGACGTTACTGATCATGAATTAACACAAACATCAATATTTAAGGGACGTAAAGGTCAAGAAATAAGATTGCCAACTTTTAAAGGCTAAAATAACACTAAGTTTGAATACTTAGCTAAAATTTTCTAAGTCTGAGACCCCTTAACAAGCTTGAAGGACTGAATTAAGCTAAGAATCATGCGGGGTCTTACATAAATTGATGGTTTGTATAAGTTGATTTGTATTTTGAAAAAGAATGATAAGTTTTAAAAATGTTAATTTTGTTCCATTTGATCTTAATTAATTTTTTTAAAGGAATAAATTTAGTTATTACAATTAATGGCTTGATTTGAAACATTTCAAGTAAAATTGGTCAATTGATCACCCTACTCAGGATGAACACAATAGTTGTTCATGTAATTGCATGGAGATCAATTTAAATAGTAATTGAACGTATAAATTCATCTTTGATTTTAGCTAAATCTATTTCTTTGTTATAATTAATGGCTTGATTTGAACCATTTTAAGTGAACTTGGCCAATTAATCACCCTACTCAGGACGAATACAACAGTTGATCATGTAATTGCAATAAGATAAATTGAAATTATAATTGAACACATCAATTTATCTTTGATTTTAGCTAAATCATTTTATTTATTACAACTAATGGCTTGATTTGAACCATTTCAGGTAAAATGGGTCAATTGATCACCCTACTCAGAACGAACACAATAGTTGATCATGTAATTACAATGAGATCAATTCATCAATTGGAATTGAACGTATAAATTCATATTTATTTATTTTTAAAAGAATTTAGTTATTAATAATAATGGATTTCTTTGAATAAACAAATAACTAACCTATTGCAACAGATGACACATCTATTGAAAATTATCAAACAATTATAGACATTTGTTACAACAGATGATCAACCTATTGCAAAAGATGACTTATCTTTTAGAAATTATCAAATAGATATAGACATCTATTGCAATAGATGACACATCTATTGGAAAATATCAAACAGATAGAATATCTGCTACAACAAATTACCCATCTGTTGGATAAAGCAATTTTCTTTTCAAAATAAAATAAAAATAAAATAAGCTCAAACATTTTTAGGATAACTCACAAGTTAAAAGTCCCTTATCTTGTCTTGTCTTTTCAATGACACCATCTTATCTTTTAAAATACCAAAACCACTGCCAATAAATATTCAAAACCATCTCTACAATTTTCTCTCAAAAATTTTTTTTCTTTTCTCTTCTCTCTTTTTTATATAAACCAACCGCAATAATCTCCTCTTTTTTCTATATTTTCTCTCCTCTTTCACTTGAAAAATCAGATCTCATCACCACCAGAACCAAAATAATAGATCTATATACATGAGGTATGTGGTTTCACTGGTTTATATTCTATGATATTCTTGCCTTCTTCTCTTCTTCTTTGTCCTTTGGATGTTTCATTGAAATTTATCATGTCTTCTTTGATGAAAAAGAGTTATTTAAATTAAATATCTAAAAAATAAGATATATCATATTTTTCATTTATTATTTATTTACAAATAATTTTTTAATTAAATAATCAAAGTCATGACCCTTGAGATCTTCCAACACATAACATATCAGTTGCAACAGGTTGGTCATCTATTGGAAAAACTCAAAACCTAGATTTCATAAACTAAAAATCCTTGTTGATGTTATGTTGATGTTGTTGGTGTTGTTCATATTGGTGTTGGAGTGTTGGTGTTGGTGTTAATATTGGTATTGGTATTGCAACAGGTAGAAAATCTATTGGAAGATATCAAAATAGGTCTTCCAACAAATTCCTCATTTGTTGCAACAGATGAATAACTGATGAAATAAATTAAAACAGATCTTTCAACAGATTCTCTATTTGTTGCAACAGATGAAATAACTGCTGAAATAAATAAAAATAGATCTTCCAATAGATGACATATCTGTATCAACAGGTTGGTCATCTTTTAGAATAGATGTGTAATTTATTGCAAGAAGGGGGTAATCTATTGCAACATATAGGTCATCTGTTAGAATTATTGTTGAAATATGTTGTATTTAATGAATTTTGTGTTACCTTTTTTTAAATTATGCAGAGATCTCAATTGTAATTTTTTTTTGTTTCCCTCATGTTTGTAGATGAAATTTGTCTCCCAAAATAAAGGAAAGTGAAAGTGGGATCAACTTTTGATTGACTTACTTAAAAGGCTAGAGTAAAGATGGGTTCTCAAAAGAAAAAGTTGTTTGTAGATCGTTGTACTTCATATGTGTGAGGTATGTGTTACTGAGTAGTTTATTGTGAAAACACACATAAAGTAGAATAATTTTGTGAATGTTGTTTTTTACCGATTAGTCATTGATCATTAAAATAAGATCTTTCCTTTTAAAGTTAAGTTTGGTATGTCCGAACTGATAAGGCAGAGGGACCTAGAAGGTGGTGCGGATACTCTACTACAGTCTAATAATGGTTTTGCTAATGTTTATGTTTATGTGTGTAGTTTGGAGAATAGATAATGGTTTTATGGTAGTATAGATGTTTAATTGCGATAGGACTGGTTTTAAAGGCTCAATGGATTGTTGAAAGGCCTCCGACTATAAAATTCTTCGTGGGATAATTTTTTTTTAGAAAAATTATATCTCAGACTGTAAAATGCAAAGTCATCTAAAGTACCAACTAAAGTGGATTTGTACGTTAGATAAGTGTTCATTTTACAGTCTGAGATTTAATTTCTCTGGAAAAAAATCATCACTCAAAGCATTTTACATTCGGAAGCCTTTCAATAATCTATTGAACCCTTAAAACCAGTCCTATCACTATTAAACATCTACACTACAATCAAATCTTTATCTCTTCTCCAAACTACACACATAAATATAAACATTAGCAAAACCATCATTAGACTATAGTAGGGTATCCACACCACTTTCTAGGTCCCTCGGCCTTATTAGTTTGGACATATCAAACTAGACTGTAAAAGGAAAGATCTTATTTTAATGACCAATGCCTAATAGGTAAAAAAATATCATTCACAAAATCATTGTACTTTATGAGTGTTTGTCACGATAACCTGATTAGTAATACATATGTCACATATATGAAAGTGGATCCATCCATTTGCACACTTTTTATTCTTCCTACCCCATTTGTTTCCATCAATGACAGAAACAAAATAGTATTTTATCTTCAGTTCCCATCATGAAGAAATATACAAAACACAGAAAGGTAGTTTGATTGAATCAACAAATTAGCTCCATGTTGCAACAGATAACTCATTTTTTTGGAATATATCAAACAGACAAGTAAGTTGTTGCAGCAAATTACATATCTGTTGGAAAGAAATCAAAACAAGTCTTGCTAGTTGTTTGATTTAATCTAACAGATCACTAACATATTGCAACATATAGATCATACGTTGGAAGAACTCAATGAAAACAGTTATTAATTTAATAAGTAAATAGTTATTGGAAAGGTAAAAAGTCATGATTGTTCACCTTTTTTGTATTTAAATCTATTTTTTAATTTAAATAGTCAAAAAGTCACCAATTTTATTTAATTAAGGAATGTAATTATTAAAAAAAGGTGAAAAATCTTGGCTTTTTGACTAACACATTCAAGTTCAATCCTCTATAAATAGGTTCCTCCTTACTCATTTAGTCTACTCCACTTTATTTATTTCTTACACCTTGTCTTTCATAAAAACACTATTATATCTTCAACCAATTCTCTTCAAAGAGAAGATTCCTTTTTCGCCCATTGAGATATGTTTTTTTACTTTTTGTAAAACTGTTGGACTTTTTTCTTTCTTTAATTTTTTATGTTTTTTGTTAATGCATGTGTGTTCTAGATATAGCTGATCTGGTTTGGCACATGGTGATTCTACGTGACACCGAGCAGAAACTTAAAAGGCAGATTCCTGAACTCTAGTGGGAGTTGGGCGCCATGAGAGCAAGGCTACTTCATGAGATTTGAAGGCTGAGGAAGGCCTTGCTACTTCCGGTTGACCATTGGCTGGTTGATAGTAATAATAATAATAATAATAATAATAATAATAATAATAATAATAATAATAATAATTAGGTTATGGTACAACAGATGACTCACCTGTTGGAATAAACTTTGGGTTCTATTGACACATGTGAGTCATCTGTGGAAATAGATGATTCATCTGTTGATCGATGATTTGCAACAGATAACTTATTAATTGAATCATATGACTAATTTGTTACATCAAATAATTAACCTATTACAACAGATGACCCATCTGTTCAATTGATGTTGCAGTACTATAGAACCATAAACATGAACCCAACTTATGAGTCTTTTGTTGCAACAGATGACTCATATATTGGATTCATGTTTGGGTTCTTCTTTCTATTATTGAAAAAAAGTAGTAGTAGTGTACACAGATGAGAAATTCAAATAAAAATCATAATTTTATTTACCAAAACTACCTAAGAAGTAATGTCAAAGTGATGTACAAAATAAAATTTGACCAAAAAAATTAGTCAGGTAGGAGCATTAGCAGTAACAACAACTACAATGGTCAACAAAAAAAAGATGATGATGATAATGAAGAAGATGATGATGAATAAAGCAGCAGCAACAATGAACAACAAAAATTAAGAAGAGAAAGAAAAAACAATAAATGAGAACAGAGAGAAACATCGGGCTTTTATTCCCTCCATTTCTAGTTATATTAGGTTTTACATTTGGATCAAAGGGTAAATTAAAAAACTTGTGGGCTATTCTCAAACTTTTCCAACTTTTTTAATCTATAATAAAGTAATTGTCACCTACACTCAATTATTAAAACTTGAATTACCTACACCTCATTTTAAAATTCTTTTGTCACTTTTAACTCAAAATCTCAGCTAACTATTACCCAATATACCACTGCTTCTACCATAAACAATAAAATTTATTGTTAATTCTATTTAATAATTAATTATTAAAAAATTATATTAATACGATCATCTAACGAGATGCATGTCTAGGTATTTACCTTAAGTCTTTTCTCGTTTGAACTGGGTCCTTCACTTTTAAGGCAATGTAATCATAAGGTACTGCTAAATGATGAATTTTATTAAATTTCATGAAGGATAAATCATAGATTGATCCACAAAATTGAAAAAAAAAATAGGTGCTATCATAAAGCTTTATATTAGTGAAGTTCACGAGTAAGAAATAAAGACTCAAAGCATAAAATTCATAAACTAAATGAATTATGTTATGAATATATTTACATTATAGTGAATGTCTATCAAGAATATAGATAAGATATATCAAGATCTAGTTGATATCTACTAGGATATGAAATATTTATCTTTTAGAGAGAAACTAGGAGTATTTTCCCCTATAAATAGAGAGGTTTTGTTCATTGTATCCTCAATCTTATGATCTGTCATCTTTCAAGAGAAATAAAGAAGCCTCTCCTCTTCTCTCTATTTATTCTTGTTGTTCTTAATTTATATTTCATAACATGTTATTCGCACAAACTATAACCAACTAAAATACTGGGCAATAATGTAAAGAAGTAAGACACTAGGTTAATGTCCCGATGCACCATGATGATAAGATGTTGGGTTCAAGTCCCATTGATTTATGCCTAAGACGCCTTTATATTGATAGAACGTTGAGTTTGAATTTCAATGCACCATATCAATGATATTATGATGGCTAAGGCAAAATAATGTCTTTTTGGTAAAACAACATAAAATTTGTCTATTGAATATGCTCCATTCCCTGAAGTGAATGTGGTATAAATATATGATAGGTCTGAATGATGACAATTTTCTCCATTCTTGAAGTGAATATGGTAGTAATATACGATGTATGCCTCGATGTGCTCCTAAAATAGCAATATCATGAAAGAGGTTATAAGTTATTAGAATTTAATAGTCTTAAGGAACGATTATATTCCATTTCTGGGGATGAGAAGCTTATCATTGCAATGTGCATTTGATTGTAATGATATCACAGCTCACCTCCGAAATAGGCAAGAAGAATAACTGAGAATAGTTATTTTGAAATTTACTTCTAAAGTAGTAAATCTAAAATTTATTCATCTAATGGTAAATCTAAAATTTACTAAAGTAACAGGTATATGTCATGATAAACTTAGAGTTTTGCAGAACAAAAGTTCATAAATTGACATGAACGATTGCGACATCCCAAAGATGTGCATACTGTGTATTGAACATATATTGACGAATTAGAAAATTCTTCATTACTTTGAATGTTTCTTGTTCTCGTGATAAGTTGGCTAGACCAACTAATGTTGGAATTTGATCCCCCAAAATATGAAAAGTATAAAAGGTGAATAAGGGCTCGTTCACCTATCATGTGATATGTTGAAAATATGTATCAATAAGATAATCATATGTACATTTATTGTCAACCTGCAGTTTGACATTCATAAAGTTGCTTGCTCAATAAAATTAAGAACATAACTTTCAGACTGTTTAATCAAGACAATGCATCTTGATGATGATGGTTTGGCATGAATGCCTTTGATAAATAGCTAAACCATTACTAAAGAGAACAAGGCTTCATGTGTTGGTCTAAAATATGATATGTTGCATATAATATCACTTGTATGCATTTGACCAATAAATTATGATTATTTATTCCCTCTCAATTTGTTCAAGGTCAAGAACCAACTATTTTATCTAACAATTTTGATGTGCGGTATACAATTAAGGAATATACCATGATACACAAAGATGGACTCCTCAAAGAATATAGAGGATGTATGTTAGTTTTTCTAACATAAGGGAGAAATTATAAGAAGCTATGAAATATTTTAGGAATTATCATCAGATCCTCATTCAAAAGATAATTCAATTCAAATACTGAAAGCATTTCATATTTAAGCTGCAAGTGCTCCAATTTTATGTCCTAAAGGACATAGTCTATGCATGCATGAAGCATGGTAGATCAATCAGTTCCAAATAAAATGATCATTGAAAAGTATAAGGAGAAAATAATCATAATAAGAAGTCAATGTCCTCTTGAAGATCCTACGCCATAGAACTTCATGAAACCTTATAAGAGGTTCAGGTACCTAAAAATATTAAAGTGATGAGATCTCAAAATGCTCTGTCACACTATGAACCGATATGAAATGATATGTCATCAATGATATCTTTGGTACAATATTGATGCAATATTATGAAAGATTATGAGGATCTGGATTCTACGTTAATTTAAGCATGCTAGCATAGTAACATTTATCAAGTAACATGAAAGGATGCATCTTGGTAAGCATAAAAATTATTTGATTTGCAGTCCACTCGAAGATGTCACACATGAAATGTTAAATATTTTCACTTGACAAAAATCTATATGAAAATTTTTAAAGGATTCAGATTGCCTAAACCATATAAAGTTTCTGGAAATCTTGTTTATTATCCTTATAAGGGATAAATTGATGGTTTGAATATTATTAAAACTCTTGGAGTGTTTTCAAAAATAGTAGATTAATTTCTAAAATAAGAAATATGAATTACCATATCTTAGTGTAATTGGTGCACAACACTAGTGTATCTTGCAAGTACTACAAGGCCTAATATATCCTTTTCAGTCAATTTGTTAGCAAGATATAGTTTTGCTCTTACTGAAACATCAAATGAGATCAAACACATGATCTTATTTTATTCTAAAGATTGTAATATCGATCTTGTTGATTATGTTAATACTGGAGATTTATTTAACCCATATAAATATCAATCTTAAATATGCAATGTGTTCATATGTGGGGATAATGGCATATCTTGGAGATATTCAAAGCAGGCTATATAGCCACTTCATCAAACCATGCTAAGATAATAGTTATTCATGAAGCAACCTGATAGTGTATGTGGTTAAGGTCCACAATACGTCTCATTTGAGAAAATTATAACGCTCCAAAATTGGGTCCCGAGATATCACAGGTGCCTAGGGTCACAAGTGACCCCAAGCTAACCCTTCTACTGGCATAACTCCTAAGCAAATGAATAAGATAGATAAATCTGAAAAAAGTAAGCGGAAGATACATCTTTTCTGAATCTGATCAATACAAAAGCAAATTTACATGATTACAACTCTGCTTTTACAAAAAAACTGAGATAAATACAATGACTCTACTGAATGTCTATGAAGCCTCTACTAATACTGAATATCTATAGCTAGGACGCGACCCCAACTATCACTAATCAATGTATAAGAAAAATAAAGAAATAAAATATATAATGACATCTAACTTAAATCCCCGAAGTAGGAGGACATATTATCTGCTGGCTGAAATCTGCAACTGTCTGATTCTGATATGCATACTAAAATATGTACCTAAATTATGAGACAATGTAGCACATAGACATATATGTGGATCAGTACTTTGAGGATGTACTTAGTATATGGGGGTGCAATGCACATATAAAATAATATCCCAATATCATCACAGTTTATAAAATTATGCATGCTGACATAAATGACTCACATAGCTTGAATAATATCTGAAATATAAATCTCATAAATTATGAATAATGAAACATTTAGTATAAATCTTGTGAGTTATTTCACTTCATTCTAAATCTGCATTCTTTCTTTGTTCTTAAACCTGTAGTATAGATAATGTCTTAAACTAACATCTTTCCGAATATAAACTTTAATCTCATGTAAACTAAGAACTCCTTTGAAAACTTAAACATTTTGACACTTGAGAACCTTAGAAATCTTGGAATCATAGCTTTCGAAAAACATATACCTTTATCTTAGATAGAGTGGGGAACTACTTTAGGAGTTTCTCTTAATTGACATAAACCATGTGAGTTATATGGAGTCCAATGTCTTACCCACATTGGGGAGAGTTGTCATATCCTTGCAATCGGATAGAACCTTAACTTTTCAGTTCATTAGTGATCACTATATCAGCCTTAGGCTCACATCCTATGGGGCACATAGTTCTAGGGAAGTACCACACTTCCCACTCAATGCTAACTACTAATCCTGGACTTCGCTCAGAACTTTAAAGAAAATCCACAATAAACAATTCAACAATTTTCATCGGGATCCAATATGCTACCCCTTTATCATAAATCAATCAAATGTGGATTTCTTTTCTTACTTGGGTTCAAAAAAATAACTCTTTCATGAAATCTTGATAGAATTATCATCAAAGCTTTAAAGATCTCATAATAATAAAAATATAAACATACTTCTTGCAATTCATTAGAAGGCCTCAATAACTCGTTCTCAAAATAACAATCTTTAAATAGGGGTTAATGACCCATATATCAAAATCGTATTAAAACACCAAAAGATTCATAATTGATAATGTAAATATTGATGAATCAACTTAAAATCTGAAAATTTCAACAATAAGCATGAAAATATAAATGTACTCATGTAATATCATAGAAAAATATCATACTCAATATACTTCTTGAAAATACTTCAACAATGTCAAAATAAAGAAATCAAGAATCACAATAAAACGCTTAAACTCACTTGGAAAAATCTGGAAAATCACATTACTTGCATAAATATGTGAAATTAGTCATACAATTACACTTCTAAATCATTGGGAAACTTATAATCTTGTAATTAACAACCATGGGTATAAACCCCAACTAGAATTTCATGAAAAATAATTTAAAAAATTCAGTAATTTATAATCTAAAATAAGTTTTGGGCACAAGAACTAAAGGGTGTTCTTGTTCAAACCCCACATACCTTTAAATTTGATATTTGGATGAACTCTTAACTTCGGATTGCCATTCTTGAGACTAATGAGTGCTTCTCATAGCCCTCGGAATAGGAAATCCAAATCTTGAAAAATTATCAAAAACCTACGGTTGAATCTTGAGATATTTGGATTTGTAGGTTGAAACCCTAGTGAATGTTCTTGGTGGTTTTGAGAGAAAGTAAACTTATTTTGGTGTTATGGGATTTTAATCCCGTGTTATAGCTAGATAGGGTTTGGAAATACCACTTTTGCCCTTAAAACGGAAACAGAACCTGAAAATTATTAGCGTGCGATAAAGCGTGCGTCGCACGTTTATTGCATAGTGCTACTACCTCAGCCACTAAAATGGCCATAACATTTTGCTCGAGTTTCATATTTTTTGCGAAATTGATATCGTTGAAAATCTAATTCAATTATCTACAATTTGATAGGTCTTGGGATGAAAAATTTCATGTATATAAAGAGTTATGAACATTTGAAGTAGACCCTTGTAGAATTAAATGACAAACTTTGGACGAATCAATTGATCTTAGATCAACTTTGTTCTAGGTCATTGCTATGAACATATTCCACCTATAAACTACTCCATAGACTAGGATAATGATCATGCAACATATATTCATGTGAAAATCACTTGGATTAGAGCTTAGACGCGTAGAAATGATGGTTAGAATTCCAACATGAAAATACGGGGTATTACAAAAATGTTGTTTGAAATGTTACAAAGTACCCATGATTTTTTTAGGATAATGCAGCATGCATAGGAAAACTTAAGGAAGGATCCAAAACAAGGCATATTTTGCCAAAAATTTTCAATACACATAAACTACAAAAAAAATGGTGATAGTAACGTGCAATAAATTCGTTCAAGTGAAAATGTGACTGATTTATTTACCAAGTCTCTTTCAACTACAACATTTAAGAATATGATGCACAAGATCGGGGTGCAAAAGTTCATTGATGTTCTCATCACAGGGAGAAAATACACGTTGTACTTTTTTTTCCTTTCAAGGTTTTGTCCCACTGGATTTTCCTTGTAAGGTTTTTAATGAGGCATCCGAAATACGTATCATTAGAGTTGTGTACTCTTTTTCCTTCACTAAATTTTTTTCCCACTGGGTTTTTTCTAGTAAGTTTTAACAAGGCACATTATCTATCAATTAGACATTCAAGGGAGAATGCTATAAATGTATTAACATTATAGTGAATGTCTATCAAGAATATAGATAATATCTATCAATATCTAGCTAATATCTACTAGGATATGAAATATCTATCTTTCAGAGAGAAACTTGGAGTATTTTCCCCTATAAATAGAGGGATTATATTCATTGATCCTTAATCTTATGATTTCTCATCTTTCAAGAGAAATAAAAAACCCTCCCCTCTCTTCTCTATTTATTCTTATTGTTCTTAATATATATTTCATAATAAAATAATATATTTTATTATTAAAAATATTAAATAAATATTTGGAAGGGTGGGGTGTGGGGAGAGGGAGGGGAGTGGCGCAAACATTTTTCTTATTTTTGACATTCAACCCAAAAATAACTTGATGGCATGCCATTTCCCACTTTCCCATACATTTTGTTGAATGTGAGTGGGTTTGGGGGCACGGAGGGATAATGAAAGTCGGGCCTCTGGCACATACTTTTTTACTTAAGAAATTATTTGTTGGATCTCTTTATAGTCTGAAAAATAAATTACATTGAATTATTAGTTAATTATTTTTCATCAATTTTAGAAAAATAAGTTGTTAGGAAAAAAACTTTCCTCAAGTTGTCATTAGCAAGTGAAAATTGGAAAACACTTTCCTCTATATCAAATACACTCTTAATGGACGTAAGTTTGAATTCTCTTTTCATTTTATTTTCTGTGGCATTCTTTATTTTTGTTCATCCCAAAGAGACTATAAAATTATTACTACTATCTTATAAAAAGCTAAATTTCAACATGCTTATGCTCTAAGGGCATTTTTGTCTTTTTATTTAGCTGATATACATGTGCCATCGAGTTGCTTTTACGTTTCACTAGAAATACACTTCAACTTTCTCCTGCTTTGTGTTTCTTTCTTCTCCTTTCTTCTCTTTTCTTCTTTCTACTCCTAGTTCCTCTCTTCTAAACAATAATATATAAAGTCTCTAATCCATTTTGTACTGTTCTCTTGTTCTACTCCCAAGTTGATTTTCGCTCACAGGTATTTCCTTATTTTCTTTCATCTCTTCTTTACTCTTACATCCAAATTGGAGAAAAAATTAGTGTACATAATCTTGCATCAATTGTTCATGCTTTTGCCTTATCTTCTTCAATTTTAACTTTGTTTTTTATTTTTCTTCGAGAACTGAATCTGTAAAGCTTTAATTGATTTGATCAATTTGTATTTTGAGTCTCTACTTTAGTACTTCAAATATGCTTCAGTTGACATGAAATAATTATTTGGCATTTTCATCGTAATTATATTACTATAATTAATTTGAAAACATGCTTTGCGGTACTGTATGAGGTGATTTATGACTTCAAAATAGTTGTAGTTTACGAAATTGTATAGATGAAGCTTTGCATCTACTAACTACATATGTATTACAAAAATAATCTAAAAGGTGATGACGTAGATGTAAGGAGGGATTCTTAAGGATCTAACGGTTTGTTAATTGCTTAAATTGATATTGTCTATTTGTTTATTCCTAGAATGAAAATTTTTATTTCACATATTGTTTCTTCCATATTCTACTTTCATTTTTTATCTTCCTCCTCTTCAAACTAAAGGTATGTGGTTCTTTTGGGTTCGTCTTTTTTTTCTTGAAATTCCTTCACCTGAAATCTGTGATTATAACTGCAATTTTTATTTTATTATTTTGTGTTTTTGTTGTTCCATTTTGCATTTTCAAAATGCCATTTGCTAGATTTTTTGGAATAGAAATTAAACTTTGATATAGAATTAAAGAAAGATAATAAATGGCTCTGAACTTTCTCTATTCGTATGTGTTTTTGGTGTAATTAAATGGTAGAAAATCTTACCTTTTTTATCTTCAAAAATCATATAATTCTGAGTGAATCAACTTTCTAAATTTGTTAATTTTAGTCTATTTCTTTTATGGGTTTACCTTGGATCGCAACTTCATAATTCTTTTGAACTTTCTCTGTTCATATATGTTTTTGATGTAATTAGATGCAAGAAAATTTTATATTTTTTATTTTTAAAGATAATATGATTCTGAGCAAATCAACTTTTGGAATTTGATAATTTTAGTCATTCACTATTGTGAGCTTATCTTGGATCCCAACTTTATATTTTTTTTGGAACTTTCTTTATTCATATGTATTTTTGGTTTAATTAAATGAAAGAAAAAAATTATCTTTTTGATCTTCATCTTTCTTAGTATTTGGAAATCAGATTTTTCCTTCGACACACATACAGTAATTTAAATTGTGTTTTGTTTGGTTTCTTTTCCATACAATTCTTTCTCTAATGTTCTCTGTGTTTTTTACTTTTATCCTTCTAATGTTGTGGATTTTCAACCTTACATTGATGGTGATATAGATGTGGTGTGAAGTCACGTATCAATTGTCCAGAATATCTTTTCATCTCAACTTTTCGGTACATTTATGAGTTTTCTTCTCCCTGCGTTGATGGTATTGTAGATTTCGATTTCGTAGTTTGTGAATCACACTAGCTGAAGCAACAACAATAACACTAAATACTTTAAATATTTCTCCTTTCCATAATTTATTTTCATTTGTAAATTTTTGTCTTTCACTGTTGTGTGTTTAGCTTGGAGTTTTCTCGCCTCATCGCAGTAATCTTTTAAAATTATTTTCGCATGCAATGTGAACTTAAGGATTTGCACCTATTTTTGCAAGACTTCCAACTAGAGTTATGTTCTTAGATTTTTTTTTAGCCCTTTATTTCAATTTTTCTTTTTGTCGTACATCAGTTTTCTCTATTTTGATTGAATTTTGTTGAGAATGATTTTAGTTTGTTATTACTATTTTTGAATGTTATTGCAAATTCATTTTACCCTACCCTGGATAAGAAACAAAAGAATGTAGATATATAATATATCTTTTACATTCAAGAAAGATAAGGTGTTGCCCAAATGCCAAACAAAAGTAATAAAAGTAATCTAAATTCTAAAAAAGTTCACAATGAAAAAAAAAGCTAGACAACTTGAATTAAATAAATTGATGCAATCCAACAAGAAAAATGCCTTTCTAGCCCCTGGTCAGATAAACTCAGCCACATCACGTAGTGCCATTAGTGCCAGTTGTGGCACCATCACATTACCTAATGTGTCGTGCTCTAAGGCCATGTCTCGTTTGACTGAGTAGAATTCTATTATAGGTAAGATAATTAGATAGGTTACAGTTACACTCATCTTTGCCGGTTAAAGTTCATCTTAAGGAGTCACTCTAATGCGCAAGGTGTAGTTTTAGAGTAGTTAGATACATAGAAAATGCCCATTTAATAATAGATTCTACTACCCAAAATAGTTCTTTGTTGTAATTTTGCGCTACAAAAAGATTTGAGTATGAAACACTAGTGTTTTGTTGTAGCAATGATGTTGTGCGGCTTATCTCGCATCAAATTTCAATAACTATAAGAAATTTATATTTATAAAACACCAGTGACTCTGAATATTTTTGTAAAAACATACACCATATTCGCATTCGCATCTCATGAAGTTTGTTATGACAAAGAACTAGCAAAAAATATAAAGGTATATCCACCTTTCGAATTCAAGGAAACATGTATCACTTTATAGATGATTTAGTCTCGACTACTGAAAAGAAAGAAATTCGCAATTAAATTTATTTGATCGTGAAAATGAATTAATGAATCGGGTGGCATGTTCGAATAAAATGAATAAAGGTATTGCATAGAAATTGATGGAAATATTAAACACTAATTCCAACTCCATATTTCTAAAATAACTAATAAATATTCTACAGTTATGTGATTTTTGATTCGCTCTAAAATCTGAAGGTGGCTTAGATCAAAGAGTTTACAACTTTTTCACCGCATCAGAAGTTCCAGGAATATGGGAAGAGCAAGATTTTGAAAGATATATTCCGAGACTAAATATTTGTGTATATACAAATAGCAATAGGAGTCTACTATGGTTGTTACGATCCATTGTAGTATCTGTTGTTGTTCTCCTATGGTCAAAATGAATGGTATTGTGGTATTCAAAAAATTATTCCTCTAGGTGCTTTTTCTTCTAGGAAAGACTATTGTGAACATGAACTATTGCCAAGTGTAACATATATGGCTACAATTGATGAATTTCTAGACATAGAAGATGAAGCTATGCAAAAAGAAAAAAGCAAAAAAATAGTGTCTCCTATCGTGAATGCTACTGTTACTAGCTCCTAATATAAAATGATGAAAATATAGTTTTACATTTAGAACGACTATTTCAACAATACGTTGTAGATTAGTGGATAAAGATTGAAACCTATTAGACTTTGCCTCTTTCAATCAGGATTTATTCAGAACTGATATGTTAGGGGGATCACTTAATATTCTTCGACGAGGTGAAAGAGATGCTTCATAGGTAGGTAAGCACATATTTCTCCCGCTTAGCTTTATAAGAGGGCCAAGAGATATAAGCCGGTGATACATGAATGCCACTGTATTTGTTCAATATTTTGGGAGACCTAATATATTCTTAATCATGACTTGTAATCTGTCTTGGCCAGATTCAAGAAAATCTTTTGATATCTGATGAAGGACAAAATAGACCTGATTTAATTTATCGAATATTTATGCAAAAATAGAGGAACTAAAAGGAATTTACTAAAGAAACTCATATTTGATAAAGTTATGACATTTATGTATATGGTAGAATTTTAGAAAAGAGGAATTCCTCATTCTTATTTTTTAATTATACTTGATAAAAATATAAAATACTTATAGTTGAAGCCAACGGCTGATTTGTTTTGGCAAAATTGTTGAATCCCAAAACAAATCCTCATTTATATTCACTAGTTACACAACACATGATCCATGGACCTTGCGGTGAATTATATTTAGAAAGTCCTTCTTTGAAAAATGGCTAATGTAGGTTTAAGTATCCAAAATAGTTTACTGATGAAATAACAAAATAAAAAAGTTCACATCATATTTATAGAAGATGCAATATAGAAATCTATATGGAAATAAGCAAACATCTCCTTGACAATTCATGAATTGTCCCTTACAATTCTCTTACTATCTATATTTGCTCAGATATTAAAATATTTAAGTACATTTATAAGTATTTATGCAAAGGACATGATAAAATTGCATTTCAGATTTAAACTAATGATATAAATATAAAAGTTGATGAGATAAAAGAATATCAATATACTAGGTGGTATTTGTACCTAAGGTGGCATGGCATATATTTCCTTTTAATATCAACAAAATACCTCCAAATGTATACCACCTTCAATTATATCTTGTTGGACAACAACTTGTTTCATTTAAAAGTACCGATAATATTACTAAAATCATAAGTCATCCAATGATCCAAAGAACAATGTTGACTGAATTTTTTGTAATGAACGGTGTAAATGACACAAAAAAAAGTTAAATTTATTATATCAAAAAAAAT
Organism: Capsicum baccatum var. pendulum; assembly: GCA_030864225.1. Classification (NCBI taxonomy): domain Eukaryota; kingdom Viridiplantae; phylum Streptophyta; class Magnoliopsida; order Solanales; family Solanaceae; genus Capsicum; species Capsicum baccatum. The sequence continues at coordinate 199,066,207 of CM061560.1, read as the reverse complement.
TTGAATATTTTGTGTGGCCAACAACAGATAAAATGTGGACACATCGTATACGTGGACATTCTATTGGACGTGTTGTGACTTGTCATCCTACTAAAGGAGAAAGATACTATATTAATTACTTCTAATGAACATAAGAGGACTAAAATCATATCATCACTTACTAACTGTAAATGGCATACCCTGTAAAATATTTAGAGAGTCAGCTGGAAACAAAAAGATTACAACATTCAGATGAGAATTGAATAGAACGTACGTATAAAGTAGTAAGTTATCAAATTCCATCAAGTCTTAGATATTTATTTTATATGTTGATAATATATGGTAATACAAATAGTTCAAAAGAATTATGGGAAAATTTGAAACATCTTTGTCAGAGGATTTTACAAAAACCTTAAATATAAATACAAAGAAAATCTGTTATAAGTTGTTAAATCATATTAATGATATCCTTCATTCAGTCGGTCGTAATATTAATGAGTTTGAACTAATTTCAAAATAACTAAATCATCCGCAATAGCGAAAAATGCTAAAGATGTTTACTTATAAAGAAACATTACTATTAGTGAAAAATATCTACTATTAATAAATCAAACAATGTACAAAAAAGAGCTTACAATATAATCCTAGATAGAATATTGTCAATAAATTCAGTGTATTTTTTATTGATGTTCCTGGGGTAACCGATAAAAGGTTTTCATATCGCTCTTTATTAGTATCTTTGAGGCATAGAGTATTTAAAGCTTAGGCAACAACAAGTTCAGGTGTGCAACTTCACTTCTTCACGATGGCCGAATTGCACATTTTCATTTTAAATTTTGGATCAATATTGATGAAAATTTTAGTAGTAATATTAGTAAGCAAATATCTCTAGCATCTGAAATTTTTGACGCAAAATTTATAGTCTGAGATAAAATTTCAATGGAAAAAAATAAAGTAATCAAAGCTTTTTATTTACTTTTGAAAGATTTAATGGGAACAAGAATAATATTTGGTGAAAAGGTTGTAATTTTTGTGGTGATTTTAGAAAAACTTTTCCCATTGTTCGTAGTGAAAAAAAGAGAAGATTTATTGTAAAAATTTTCTATGCTCTCAAATTTGGAACAAGCTTAAAAAGTTACAATTATTAGAAAACACGCATGCAAAAATAGATGCTGTTTTTTATGAATACCTAATGAGAATTGGTGATGAAACAGAAAGAGAAACCAATAAAGCTAAATTTGAAATTCCTTATTCTCTGATCATTTCATTCGTCAATAAGAAAAATTCATTACGTCTTTTATTTAAAGTTACTTATCCCAATTTACATACCTCCCATTCAATTATTTCTTTTAGTACTTCACATGTTGTTCTAACAGCAAAAGATGATTTTGTTGATGAAATAATGACATGTTAATTGCTTAATTTTCAACTATAAAAAAACATATCTATCTACTGATGAGATCGTGGATCCAAAGGATCAAAGTGACTATGATGACTTGTTGCATACTTTGAATCCTGCTAGCTTAACTCATAAATTAACTTTGAAAAGATATTGTCCAATTATATTACAACGAAATCTCAATCCTTGTGAAGGTTTATGTAATGGTACACACAAAATATGTAGTGATTTTAGATCACACATTATCAGCGCCACAATATCTAGCGATGATTTTAAAAATACACATGTGGTTATTCCACAAATACCATTACTTACATCACAAGATGAAAAATGAACCCTTTCTTTTAAAAATATATAATTTCTAATACGATTGTATTTTACAATGAAAATTAATAAAGCGCAGGGATTTACCTTATATTTCATTGGTATTTATTTACGTGAGGTTGTCTTATCTCATGGTCAACTTTACGTTGCTTTGTCAAGAGCCAAAAGTTTCAACTATGTTAAAATATTAATAAGATCATCCATAGTCGATGACGCTGATGGCCAATTTATATATAATGTTGTTTATGATAAAATCATTGAAAAATCTTTCTTAGAATTTTCATAGGTAGATGAGATATTCTACTTTATTTAACCTTATATTTGTCTACTTCTTACCATTCTTCCTCTGTTAATAATTTTGGCTTATGTTTCTGCATTTATACATTTCAACTTCCTTCTCTAGACATGGCAGAAAGACTTAATATAAACAAAATCACCTCAAGCATCGAAGACTTGACTTGTAAAGTCTGGGTAATAGATAAAGGTCATTGCTAAAGCAACAGATATGAAAACAAAAAATATCAGCTCATGATATTACAGAATAAAGAGGTATTTTTCATTAAACTCATAAATAGCTTTTTACTTATACATGTCATCTTGCATATAAACAGGCCTGTATTCATCTATTTCTTTTTTTTTCTCCTATATATTTTTTCCTGCATGATATGTCTATTCATTTAAATCCAGAAAAGTTTTCTACTTTGAAAATAAATCATAAGTCCAGGAGAAATTTTCTTCGTATCTATTTATGTAAGACCCCACAAATTTCTTGAGCTTAATTCAGTCCTTTAAGCTTGTCAAGGGATCCCATACTTAAAAAATTCGAGCTAAGCTTCTAGACTTAGTTTATTTTAGCCTTTGAAAGTTGGAAATCTCATTACATGACCTTACCATCCTTAAAGTGGTCTATGTATTCATAAATCATGATCAGGAAGATCAATAGGTGTTTCCGGACAAGTTTTGGATTTTTGGAACACGTTTAGATCATGTTCGGAGTTCCAAAACAGTGGACCAATGTGATTTTGGCACTCCGCCTCGCCAATCATGTTGGTCAACATTTATGAAGGCTGCCAGAGCCAAAACTTCTGAGGGTCGATGCGATCATAGTGCGATGCGTCGAGTATCGCATCGCATCCATCAATGCGCCATGTCACTTATAGTGTTGGCACCTTGTTTTTTGTAGTCATTAAATTACCGGGTCCTCAAGGGTAAAAGGGACAATCTCCCATCCATATATAAGACCAAAAACACGTAATTCAATTATTTTTCACTCAAATTAGAATTGTCACTCTCAAAATGCATCAAGAACAAGATTAGGATTTTTCAATTGTGGATTCAATTTCAAAAACTTCACAGTTAATCCTTAAGAATATTCCATCTAAGGTATGCATAGTGTTTATTCATGGATCCCTTTCGTCCATGAAGCTCAAGAATTTAGTTTTTAAACTATGAATTTGATACTTATGCTATGAGTTGATTATGTTCATGTGGTTGTTGTTTTATGATTCCCAAGTTGGAATTTTTATGTATTTTTATAAAAATATGTAAGCGTGTAAGTTGAAAATCATGAGTTTTATTTGGTTATCATATGTTAATTTGATGATTAGGACATGACCTAAGTCATGCAACCTAAGTGTTTGATAAAATGCCTAAGAGACTAGAAATTATGTAATATAGTTCAGTTGTGACTTAAGAGATGGATTCATGTTTTACCCTTATGTTCAAATTACTCTCACGATATTGATGTGCAATGTAGATGTTCGTTGAAATGCTCATGATGCTAGAATATGGAATTATGACATTGATTATATGCATCCCTACCCTGTACAAGATTATGATAACCATGTACTTCATGAAATCCCCAACTTATTATATTATGAATTGTTGATGTTGGTCATGTATTCAAGAGTGTCACGCCTTGTAAGTTTCCTTCCAATGAGTCCTGGGTGTATTTGTACCCAAAAAATATAGTTATGAGCCTAGAGTCAGTGTCATGTTTTCAAGATACTCTCAATCAAGCCATGAACCATAGAACTCAGTCAGTCATGTGACTCAGGAAAACTCAGTAACCCCAGTAATCTCAAAAAGCTTAGTAATTTAGTAAATCTCAGTAGTATTCCGTCAGTCACGGAATCCAAGGAACTCAGTTCAGTTAATCAGGTTCAGTGTCTATTTAGATGGGAGTAGGATTCATCATCGACTAAGCCCAAGGATGGGAACTAACCTGTTATTTGATGGTGTGATTCTTAGAAGCAGTCCTTCCACTCAAGAACTATGTTGCCAGCATAGGTTGAGACATCAAACCTACTATTTTAAGAGTAGTTGAGGTGGCTTAACCTATTATATGAGGGCCCATCATTCTCTTTTGAGAACCTGCTATATAAGGGATCACTCACAGCTTGTCCTTACCAGTGGCATGGTATTGACACCCTTACAATTGGGGTTATATATTGGACCCCAACTTAGTTATAATAGCTTATTAGGGGCATGTCGGTTAAATGGCTACTTTCTACAGTTACAGTCTCAGTCTCAGTAAAAGAACTAAGATAGTTCTTCAGAATCCAGGACTGTCAGATAGAGTCAACTCAGAACAGTACAGAACTCAGTTAGTTCCATCAGAACCTAGGTTGCTAGATATAGTCGCTCAGTATCAGTTTTATCCATTGTCAGTGACTCATTTTATCAGTAATCAGGCTCAGTAATTAGTGCCTTCACGAATTCAGTCACGGTCACTTTTTCATGCATGTATTCTCACGCTTATGTTAGTTAGTTAGTTAGTATAGTTCATGCATATGAACCCTTTTGCATTCAGCCTACCTTACTTGCATACCACCATATTCCATCGTACTGACACATTTACACTATGGTGTTTTATTCTATACCATAGGTTCAGAATCATGAGCTCCAGAGCATCAGTAGTATTCCAGTTTCAGCAGTCAGAGTTAGCAGCGAGTCCTCATCTTTCGAGGAAATGATCATTACTTTATTTCTTCATTACTTAGTTTATTTTAGTAGTTGGAGTTAGTTAGGGAGATATCCCATCAACTCCTTATTCAGATAGTTTAGTGGTTTCTAACATTATTTCAGTTTTGGTAATGTCGTACCACATTATTAAGATATGGTTTTTATCAAATATTTATCAGTTTTGTACCTTATGTCATGATTCAATCTATTATTTCCACATTTATATTGTATATTATGTAGTGTTCAGGTACAAATATCAGTCATGGGTTAGTTTGTGGTCCTTTGAGGTCATGAGTACCGTGTAGCATTCCGGGTACTAGATTTGGGGCATTACAAGCTTGGTATCAGAGCCTAAGGTTCAATAGAGTCCTATGAAGTCTAAAAGTCGCATCTAGTAGAGTCTTGTACATGGGTGTGTTGCGCGCCACATTTATGTATAGAAGGCTATGAGATGTTTTAAGAATAGTTTCTCTTCTTTCAGTACTGATGTTATGCCAGTGAGTTTGAGCTCAAATTTAACTCTCAGTCTAATCCATTTCTCCCTTTCTTCTACAGTGTGCCTCAAAAAAGAAGAAACGAAAATTAGTCAACCCCATAGCCCGTTCAAGCAGATCCCTTGGACAAACATGTTTCTTATGAAGAGTTCAGAGCTGCATTCACCACTCTTGCTAATTCAGTTGCTGCTCAGAATGAATGACCAGCAATCATTCTGGCCAACCCAGTGGCCAATTTAGCTATAGCCAGGATTCAGGACTTCACCTAAGTAAAAATCCTCCATCCTTTTTTGGGTCTATGTCAGAAGAGGATCCTCAGGAGTTCCTAGACTAGGTTCAGAAGGTTACAGACATCTTAGGGGTTACTTCTAGAGTAGTTCTGAGCTAGCTGCATATCAGTTGTAGGATATTGCTCACACTTGGTTCAAACAGTAGAAGTCAGAGAGGTCAGTTTATGCAGAGCTTATTGAGTTGGAAGAGTTGGTCACTGCCTTCTTAGACAGATTCTTTCCCCTAGAGTTGAGAGAAGCTAAGGTGCTAGAGTTTATCAACCTCAGGTAGGGCAACATGATGGTGAAAGAGTATTCTCTCAATTTTACTCAACTAGCTAGATACGCTCCTCATGCGGTTGCCGATAGCAGGGCCAGGATGAGTAAGTTTATTTTTGGGGTGAATAATAGTATGGTCAATGAGTTTAGGTCTGCGATGTTGAATAGTGAAATGAACATAGCCAGGCTTATGACCCATGCTCAACAGATAGAACATCAAAATATTAAGATAAGAGAGAAGTAGAATAAGAAAGTAAGGACAGGTAGTTTCAACTTTGCTCAGTGATAATGCCCAAACTATAGCTCTCGTAAGAGTGTAAGCGGTTGCTGTCAAATATAGAACGCAACTGGGTTGGGTGTCGAATCCCATAGGGAATACTTGGTCACTAAGTGTTGTAATTGTTAGCAGACTGTTGGTCGAAAATTCTATGGAAAAGGGGGAATTGGTTTTATGCGTGAACTAAAAGTATCAAAATAACGTTGGAATTCTAAGTGCCGTAAGATTTAATCACAGAGAATAATAAGTTAGGGTTATGTCCACCTTATGAGTTCTACGTATCTATTAACTATGAGTAATGCGGAATTCATACATGCATGCACTTATAGAGATTCGTATTCTAATGGTAAATCCTAGTGTCTCTCGACCATCCAGGATTATTTCACTTTAACTCTCTCGAGCTTAAAGTGTATAACTAACGGTATGAACTATCCAAGAGGTTAATCCGGTTATGGCATTAACGTGTAAACAGGGGTTGGTAGCCCTATTTCCTTGTCACACTCTCTTTTCCAAACATGTAACTTTTCTCTCAAACAAGTTAATGCTATAATGGCGTATTCTATATGTTTGCAACCACAAGAATTTAATTAAAACAAAGAGAGTAATGATATAAGTAGCATACGTATCAAGAATTCACAAACTCATAGTAATAGATAGTATATCACAAGGCTTCCATAACCCTAACAGAGAAGTTTAGCTACTCATGATTATAACGGAGATCAAAGAAGACATCATCATCATATTAAAGCTAGAATAATCTCACATTGGGGATGAGAATGGCGTCAAGTAGGGCTTGATGATTTTCTTCTATCCGAGCCTCAAGAGAGCAGTGTTTTCTCTGTCTTAAGTTACAAAATCTGTAACATGAATTAAGTGCAAAAAGTCAAATGAAAGAAAAATAATGACAATCAATGGAAAAACAATGCTGAAAAATTCAGCAAATAAGGTTTTTATAACATCTTTGTCCTAGTCCTACTAGGTTACTGCTGCACCCCTAAGTATTAAGAAATACTGATTTTGCCCGGGACAGATTCTCCATGCATCACTTTCAGTCCACAAACTTCCAAAAGTTGTCTTCCTTCTTACGTGAAGTTTTCCTTTGCTGCCCAAAGGTCTGAAATCTTCATCATTAATACCTGAAAACATGCTAATCACATAGGTTAGCTCACTTACAGGAAAAAGGACTAAAAGTGCAGGAATTATATATTTTATCCTCCAAACTTAGCCTAGAATATGGGTAAATTATGGTGTTTAGGCGTGTAAATACGCCCAACATCACTCAGCCTAAGTCAGAGAGAGGAAACCATTCTCAAATTCATCATAAGTTATCAGTTCCAGTTCCTTCTTTAGCTAGTGCTCCAGTGGAGAAATTCAGAGATGGCAACAGAGATAGGGCGTTAGGCTCTAAATCTCAGGTAGTGTTAGCAGTGCCCGAACCTATCCTTTTTGTCAGACATATGGAAAGAACCATAAGGGTACTTTCAGAGTGGGCAGTGGTATTTGTTTTGGATGTGACAAGCCAGGATGCTCAGTTATAATTATCCTCAGCCAGGTCCTCAGGGTCAGCTTAACCATTCCTCAGCTTAGTCTGGTCACCTGAATCAGCAGGGTGCCACCTCCAGTGCTACTAGTGGGTAACACCCAAACAGATTTTATGATCTCCAGTCCCGAAAAAATTAGAAAAATCTCTTGATGTTGTTACTGGTACGCTACAGATCTTTCATTTTCATGTTTACGCCTTAAGAGATCCAAAATCTTCTTTGTCTTTTGTTACTCCCTTTACAGCGGTTGATTTCGGAGTCAGTCCCAAAATTCTAGTTGACCCCTTCTCAGTATCTACCCTAGTAGGTAAAATTATCATAGCCCAGCGGGTATATAGGAACTGCCCAGTTATGATATCTCAGAAAGTCATTTCAGTAGACTTAGTTGAATTGGAGAAGACTGATTTTGATGTCATTCTCAACATAGATTGGCTTCATTCTTGCTATGCCACAGTTGACTACAGAAATAGAGTTGTCTAGTTTCGGTTTCCTAATAAACCTATCCTAGAGTGAAAGGGTAGTACTTCAGCTTTTATAGGTCTGCTTGTTTCCTACCTTCGGGCATGGAAAATGATATCTAAGGTATATATCTATCATTTTGTTCATGTTAAGGATTATATTTTTGAGACTCCCAGTCTTGAATTAGTCCCAGTCGTGAGTGAATATTCAGATGTCTTTCTCGAAGATCTTCCAGGAATTTCTCCCAAAAAGAAAATAGACTTCGGCATTGATCTTCTTCTAGATACTCAGCCTATATCTATTATGCCCTATAGAATGGCACCAGCAGAACTTAGAGAATTGAAGAGCAGATGAAGGATCTCTTAGATAAGGGATCATCAAACCCATTGTGTCTCCGTAGGTCACACCAGTCTTATTCATGCGAAAGAAAGATGTTTCTCTCAGAATGTGCATTGATTACCATCAACTCAATAAAGTAACGGTCAAGAACAAGTATCCACTTCCTAGGATCGATGATTTATTTGACCAACTTCAAGGTTCCAGCTATTTCTCTAAGATAGACCTCAGATCAGGCTATCATCAGCTCAGAGTCAGAGAATGTGACATTCCAAAAATAGTTTTCAGTACTCGATATGGTCACTTTGAATTCCTAGTTATTTCCTTTGGTATTACTAATTCCCTAGCAGCTTTCATGGACTTAATGAATGGTGTTTTCAAGCATTATATGGACATGTTCGTCATAGTATTCATATATGACATCCTTGTTTACTCCCGCAGTAAGAATGATTATGCAGACCATCTCAGAATAATATTGCAGACTATCATAAATCATTAGTTGTTCACAAAATTCAGTAACTGCAAATTTTGGCTAAGGTCAGTAGTATTCTTTGGTCATATCGTTTCTGGTGATGGCATTAGAGTTGATCCTCAAAAGACAGAAGCAGTAAGAAACTGGCCCCGCCGTGTATCTCCATCAGATATTAGGAGTTTCTTAGGTTTGGATAGCTATTACAGTTTGTTGTTGAGGGATTTACTTCTATTGCATCCCCTATGTCTAGATTAACTCGGAAGAAAGTCAAGTTTCAATGGTCAGATCCGTGCGAGAAGAGTTTTCAGGAGTTGAAGATTTAACTCACCTCAGCTTCAGTTCTAGCATTACCAGATAGTCCAAATGGGTTTGTAGTATATTGTGATGCATCTAGAGTAGGTTTGGGTTGTGTTCTTAAGCAGCATAGTAAGGTCATAGCCTATGCCTCCAGACAGCTTAAACCCCACGAGAAGAATTATCCTACTCATGATCTTGAGTTAGCAGCCGTAGTTTTTGCCTTAAAGATTTGGAGGTATTATCTATATGGAGTTTATCTATATATCTTCATAGATCATAAGAGCCTTCAGTACATATTCTCTCAGAAAGATCTCATCCTCCGTTAGAGAAGGTGGTTAGAGCTCTTGAAGATTATGACATTAGTGTCCTTTATCATCCGGGAAAAGCCAATGTAGTGGCTGATCCTCTCAGTAGACTGTCTATGGGTAGTGTTTCTCATGTTGAGGATAGTAAGAAGAAGTTAGCTGAGGGCATTCATAATCTTGCCATACTAGTTATCCATTTGGTCGATTCTTCAGAGGGTAGTATATAGGTTCAGAATAGTTCAAAATCATCTCTAGTTTTGTAGGTAAAAGAAAAATAGGATAGATATCCTAGCCTATTCAAGTTAAAAGAGTCAGTCAAAGATCAGAAGGTAGAGGTCTTCTCCCAAGGGGGAGATGGTGTATTGTATTGTCAGGGTCGTCTGTGTGTTCCAAGTATAAATGCATTAAGGCAGTGAATTCTTGCAGAAGCGCATGGTGTGTGCTACTCTATTCATACAGGGGCCACAAACATGTACTACGATTTGTGGAAGATCCATTGGTGGAGTGGAATAAACAGAGATGTTGCAGAGTTTGTGGCTAAGTACTTTACATTTTAGCATGTTAAGATAGAGCATCAGAAGCCTAGTGGGTCCATGCAGGAGTTCAGTATTACTACTTAGAAGTGGGAAAAAGTGAACATGGACTTTGTAATAGTTTTGCCTAGTACTCGTAGCCAGGATGATTCAGTATGGGTCATTGTAGATAGGATGACCAAGTTAGCTCATTTCTTTCCAGTCCATACCTCCTATTACACCAAGGATTATGCTAAACTCTATATCAGGGAGTTGGTCAGATTATATGGTGTTCCATTGTCCATTATTTCAGACAGAGGTACTCAATTCACCTCTCACTTTTGGAAAGCATTCCAAAAGGGTCTTGGTACCCAATTCCATATCATTATAGCCTTTCATCCTTAGACAAATGGTCAAGCAGAAAGGACCATTCAGACTTTAGAAGATATGCTGCGAGAGTGTGCAATTGATTTCAAGGGTAGTTGGGATGACCACTTGCCTTTGATTGATTTGGCATACAACAACAGCTATCATTCAAGTATTTGAATGACTCCATTTAAAGATCTCTATGGTAGGAGATGCAGATCTCCAGACGGTTGGTTTGAAGTTAGTGAGGCCTCAGTTATAGGGCCTGACTTAGTATTCGATGCCTTCGAAAAAGTCTAGTTGATCAAAAAAATAAACTGGGTTGCTTAGAGCCGACAGAATTCATATGCGAATGTGTGCAGAAAGGATCTCGAGTTCAATATTGGTGACTTTTTTTATCAAAAGATCTCTCCTATGAAGGGAGTGGAGAGATTCGGCAAGAAGGGAAATCTCAATCCCCGATTTATCAGTCCCTTCAAAATTCTCAGTCACTTCGGCAAGGTAGCCTATGAGCTCAACTTGGCTTTAGATCTAGCCTCAGTTCATCCAGTCTTCCATGTCTCCTTGCTAAAGAAGTGCATAGGTGACCCAGCAGTTCTAGTCCCTATTGAGGGAGTAGATATTTAGAATAGCCTCTCTTATGAAGAGATTCCAGTCAAAATTCTTGACTACCAGACTCATTGACTGAGGAACAAAGAAGTCTCTTTAGTCAATGTTCTTTGGCGGAATCAGTCTGTTGGGGGGGCTACTTAGGAAGAAGAAGCATATATGTGGGCCAAGTATCCCCACCTCTTCTCCACTAACTCAGACTTAGTCCAAGGTTATATCTTTTCTTAAGTATTCTCAGTTATCATGTTTAGCATCATTACCAACTCAGTATTCAATTTCATGCTCAAAATCCCAGTTATAAACTTAGTACTAAGTACCATTACATATTTAGTCATGCATTCATGTATCAGTTCAGTCATATTATCATGAATCAAATATGCATTCTCATTATGAGAAATTTAGTAAATCAGAAATATCAGTCATGTATTCACGAATCAAATACTCATGCATCCGATATGCATGCTCAGTATGAATCCCAGTAATGTCAATCATATTTCAGATGTTCACATTTAGTATGTACGTCAGCATATTATTTCTCACATCTCAATAAGTCTCATTCGGGGATGAATGTTCCTAAGGGGGAGATATTGTATGACCCTTCAAATTTCTTAAGTTTAATTCAGTCCTTTAAGCTTGTCAAGGGGTCCCATACTTAGAAAATCCTAGCTAAGCTTCTAGACTTAGTTTATTTTGTCCTTCAAAAGTTGGAAATCTCAATACGCAACCTTAACATCCTTAAAGAGGTCTATAATTTTATAAATCAGGATCATGAAGATCAATAGGTGTTCCCGGGCAAGTTTTGGATTTTTCAGAACACGTTTAGATCATGTTTAGAGTTCCAAAATAGTGGACCAACACAATTTTGGCACACCGCATCGCAAATTGCATTGGTCAATATTAGTGCAGGCTGCTAGATCCAAAACTTCTGAGGCTCGACACGATCATGGCACGACGTGTCGAGTATGGCATCGCATCCATCAATGCACCACGTTGCTTATAGCATTGGCACCTAGTTTTTTAGGTCATTAAATGATCGCATTTTCAAGGGCAAAAGGGTCAATTTCCCATCCCTATATAAGCCTAAAAATACGTAATTCAACTATTTTTCACTCAAATTAGAATTATCTCTCTCAAAATCCATTAAGAACAAGCTTGGGATTTTTCAATTAAGGATCCAATTTCAACAACTTCACCGTTAATCCTCCAAGATATGCATAGTGTTCATTTATGGATCCCTTTCATCCATGAAGCCCAAGAATTCAGTTTTTAAACTGTGAATTTGATATTCAAGCTATGGGTTGATTATGTTCATGTGGTTGTTTTTGTATTATTCCCAAGTTGGAATTTTTATGTATTTTTATAAAAATATGTTAGCATGTGAGTTGAAAACCATGAATTTTAGTTGGTTATGATATATTAATTTGATGATTATGCCATACCCTAAGTCATGCAACCTAAGAGCTTGCTAAAATGCCTAAGAGACTAGAAATTATGTCATATAGTTCAATTGTGACTTAAGTGATGGATTCATGTTTTACCCTTATATTCAAATTACTCTCATGCTATTGATGTGCAATGTAGATGTTTGTTGAAATGCTCATGATGCTATAATATGGAATTATGACATTTATTATATGCATCCCTACCATGTATAAGATTATGATAACTATGTACTTCATGAAATCCCCAACTTATTGTACTATGGATTGTTGATATTGGTCATGTATTCAAGAGTGTCATGCCTTGTTAGTTTCCTTCCATCGAGTCCTGGGGGTACTTATACCCAAAAAATATAGTTGTGTTCCTAAAGACAGTGTCATGTTTTCAAGATACTCTCAATCAAGACATGAACCATGGAACTCAGTCAGTCATGTGACTCAGGAAAACTCAGTAACCCCAGTAATCTTAGAAAGCTCAGCAATCAGTAAATCTCAGTAGTATTCTATTAGTCACAGAACCTAATAAACTCAATCCAGTTTAGTTCAGTTAATCATGTTCAGTGTCTATTCAGATGGAAGTAGGATTCAACATCAAGTGAGCCCAAGGATGTGAACTCACCTGTTATTTGAGGGTGTGATTCTTAGAAGCAGTCCTTATGCTCCAAAACTACGTAGCCAACGTAGGTTGAGACATTAAACCTGTTATTTTGAGTGTAGATGAGGTGGCTTAACCTGTTATATGAGGTTCCCACCGTTCTCCTATGATTACCTGCTATATGAGGGATCACTCACAACTTGTCCTTACCTGTGGCACGGTATTGATACCCTTTCAATTATGGTTATAGATTAGATCCCAACTCATCTATAATAGCTTATTAGGGGAATGTCAGTTAAATGACTACTTCCCAAAGTTACAGTCTCAGTCTCAATCTCAATAAAAGAACTCAGATAGTTCTTCAGAATCCAACACTGTTAGATACAGTCAACTCAGAACAGTACGAAACTCAGTTAGTTCCATCAGAACCTAGACTATCATATACAGTCGCTCAGTATTAGTTATATCTATTATCAGTGACTTATTTTATCAGCAATCAAACTCAGTAGTCAGTGCCATCACGAATTCAGTCATAGTCACTTATTCATGCATCTATTCTCACACTCATGTTATTCAATCAGTTAGCATAGTTCATACATATGAACCCTTTTACATTGAGCCCACCTCACTTGTATACTAGTACATTCCATCATACTGACGCATTTTCGCTATGGTATTTTATTATGTACTATAGGTTCAGAAGCACAAGCTTCAGAGTATCAGTAGCATTCCAGTTTCAGCAATCAGAGTTAGCAGTGAGTCCTTACTCTTCGAGGACATGATCATTACTTTATTTCTTCATTACTTAGATTATTTCAGTAGTTGGATTTAGTTTGGGACATGTCCTATCAACTCCTTATTCAGATAATTTAGAGGTTTTCAGACTGCAGTGTTTTCAGACAAGATGTTTTCAGTCATTGTTTCAGTTTTAGTATTGTCGTACCACATTATTCAGATATGATTTTTATCAGATGTTTATCAGTTTTGAACCTTATGTCATGATTCAGGCTACTATTTTTGCATTTATACAATATATTATGCAGTGTTCAGGTACAGATATCAGTCATGGGTTAAATTATGGTCGTTCGGGGTTATGAGCACCGTGTAGCATTCCAGGTACCAGATTCGGGGCGTTACAATTTAAAATGGGGAAAAGACATCCCATGTGTTGTTGACCTGTATTTCTTGACAAACTTTTCATCCTAAGCATAAACACACTGCATCAGAAAATCTTCATCTTTGATCTCTCTTTGTAATGACATAGAGAAGTATATGGCTTCCTCTTGACATCTTAGTTGGTGCAGTAGAAGTCCAAATCATCAACTCTAAACCTTGAATTCACCTTTACATGGATATAGGGATGCCTATTTTACATAATAGCATAGGAAATCTTGGAATTCGCTCTTTTTTCTAATTCTTCAAATTTGAATTGTCAAAAAAGTTATACATACATGTAGTTTCAAAAGAAAAAATTCTATAGATAATAGCTATTGCAAAATCATTCCAATTAATTTAAGTATGCCTAAGGGAAGACATCAGGTAAGTTACTGTAAAACGTTGTTACCTTACAAAGCTCAACTATGATATTATACTTAACAAACTATGTCCTTGTGAAAGAGATAACCCACTCTCATACTCGATATAGTATTTTCCCACTAGAGAACATGACATGGCGCTAATAATATTGAGAACCGAAGTATAGCTTCTGTGGAATAAATGTGCAGGTGCACAAAATTAAAAATTCTGCTTAATTAACTTCTATTTCTATAACATGAGCCATTAAGATCACTACGATTTTCTAAGTGTTACTTTTTGGTCTTTCCCTGTACAACTATTTCATTACTCAATCTTTGTTATCTTTGCTTTCTACCTATTGTAAGAAGTGGTCTCTCTATGCTTGGTGTATAATGTTCTTGCTTTGTTTTAGATTCTTCACTTGTATCTTTCAATTTAAAAAAGATAGTAAATGTATTCAAGATGTAATTGTTTTAAGCTTTTTAGATGAAGTGATTTAATCAATTGAATAAGTATATTCTGATGGTAGAAAGGTAGCTGGTGAAATATGATTCATTTTTGTGGAATGTGGTCAGTTTGTTGGTTGCAAGTTCTTTAAATGCTTTAGTTTATTTCATAGTCAAATAGGTTTATATAGAACCTAGAGTTTACACCTTTTTATTGATGGAGTTCTTAATAACCAGTTCAACAAATATCATCGATAGTTATTTGTTAATACTGAATCGAACAAACTGAAAAACTTATATTGTCACCTAAACATGATATAAAACTAATCTAAACTTAATTTTAAAATATTTCATCTTATCCTATTAGTCTTGAAATGTGAATTCAAAAATAATTAAGTCCACGTAGCAACATCCCTAATTCAGCTAAGTACAATAAGAAATATGAATCGAGGCACGAAAGACATAAATGGTAGTAACCAAATAATAGTACTAACTATAACAGCAAAGCTAGCAGTCGACAGTGAAAAGGAGATATGAAGAAATTAGGTGATATTTAATCTTCTTATGATATTGTTGCTTCTCTTTTGTTCCTTTTTACTAGCATAGAATGTTAAGAATATAGCACTGGTTATTTACTAACTTTATCAATCTTTCTACAAAAAACTCAAGTAGAAGTTATCATCTTCGGTTTAAATATCACGCATTAGCAAGACATGTTTGTTCATTTTCAAATATATTTGGTGTCAATGGCAAATGTGCCAGAATCAATCAAGATATATGAAAATCCCCTTCCTGATTTCACCAGGATGATCGATTGAAGCAGAATTGTTAAATCAATATAAAAGGTCACACTCCTGAACAACCATTATTGCCACCAACACAACTAAATGTTGCATCATTTGACAATTTCGATTACCAACCTGTGGGCTTTGAATTTGGTACCTTTCAGCATAAATCTTTAATATACTTACCACACATTATTAATTAGTTTTCATAATGCTTCTAACTTACTAAAAATTATTAATTTGCTATAAGATATTCTTTCCATTGTCCTAAACAGCAGCCCCCTATCACATGCCTCAAATAGGGGCAGAATTCAAAACTGAAACTTTTGATTTAAATTTGGATAACAAATTAGGTGTCAAAGGCTAATACAATAGGAGAAATCTTAAATGTATTTACTAACATACTTCGTTTATCCCTTTTATTAGATTGGAAAATCCTTTCTCTACATTTGTTTGCATGTTTCATTTATTCAGTGGTTGTCTTTTTAACATTTACTCAAAAAAAACCCGACAAAGCTGACCATCTAGGAGAAATTCATAGACCTTTGTGGGAAATAAATTTTCACACATGTGAAACAACTTAGATTTTCTAGTAATTCTTGCTGCATAAAAATGGACAAACCAAAATCGTCTTCAGTCTCAGGTAAATCATAAACATATTTACAATTTGTCCCTGATAAAGCATATACTACTCAAATTAACATGAACTATTCAACTACATGTAGGCTTGACAAATAAATTTGGTACAACAACCCATATCAATTCCCATATCCGTAGGCTGTCAAACTGAATACATGGTATTTGAGATGCACCTCTTATTATGAATGGATGTACTTACACAAAATTAAAGTTTAACATTTAACCTTACATGCATGGCCAATGAAATAGAATCAATGCTTAATTCAAACACAACAAATAACACAACAGCTGCATGCTCTCTTCTATTTTGTTCATTTGAAGAGTACATCATACCTATTGTCACAATCCACCAACAACCTTCACTACATACATTATCTAACTCCTAAATTTACATTATGGCTTGAATTTATAATAAAATTTATCCTTTCACACGCTTGTCAAGGGCCAAATATTTTATGTCTAAGCTTGATAGTCAATACCCAATGAGAATCAATGATTGTGCATTTTACTCTGCTCCAACTACAAGCAACTCTTTCAAAGAAATTATTCTCCAAGAAAATTTTACTGTACAACCTAAGAAAATTTTACTGTCCAACCTGTCATTGGTGAGCACATCTTACACTCGGGTATATATATTTTTAATTTTATCGAACACCTATTTATAAATTCATAATGATATACATGTACAATAGGTAAAGCACACTATTCTTCACATATATTAATTTTTGCCACCATAACAGATGCCAATTTTAAATTGTCATTCGAGATGATATGGCTTATTCAACATCAATAATTTCATATCAAATTGGAGAAAAACTGTTATATCTCACCACAACAAAAATTATTGACATACATTTCACCATGGTAAAATACTCTTAATAAAACAGTGCACCACACCGTTTTGCTTAGTATGTAAAATATTTTTCTTGCATTATTTTCTTTGATCTTCTAGAAACAATTGTTATTACTCATACATGTGCAACACAAACTACTGAAAAAGACATTTAATCTCCAAATAAAGAGGTTATTTTAAAAAAATTTAGGATACATTTTCAGCAAAATTATTCCTCACATCAATCACCAAAAAAACTATCGCTAACAATCCACCATTGCTGCTCACTACAACAGCTACCCTAGAATGTAGCAAACGCACGATAAAATAGATTGTGACAAAGAAAGACTAAAAGGCATTCTCTCCATATATCTTTCATCTTTTTAATATCCACATATATCTTCACATCATTATCGACACAAAAAGTCTCTCCCAATCTCCTCTGCATGTTAAAGCTTGAAATCATAGCTAAGAATTTTATATTGTATAAATTCTGAAGGGTGATTATTGTATGGTTCATTTCCTATTATCATGAAACTTCATTGGTTTGTAAAACAACCCAGTAAATATTTTAGATGTGTATGGTCTGGGCATATTATTGTTTTTGTTGTGTTCTTCAATCTTAATCCTTTTTCCTTTAATTTTTATAAGGAACTTAAAATTAAAATGTATAGTATTACCGTAAGTTATTCTCTCAAATAGGACAATTAGTTAGTGAACATGCATTTAATTCATGACTCATATTTTAGAACACCCATAAAGTGGCATTCATTTCTAATTGAACTGGAAGCATATTGTTGAGACACTTATTTATTAGAATAATTAATGATAAGTGGACATCTTTTGTTTGACTTGAAATTTTGTGCATCTATATTCAAGTAAGGTAGAGTAGAAATGAAAAAGATATGTGCAGGTTTGGAATAATGTGATGATATATGCTATAATAATTTTGGAGATATGATAATTGCATGTATATATCTTAATTGGTATTTCTTACTCTTTAGAGATATGAAATCTTAATGTAAACATATGCTCAAAATGAAGTTCTTTTAGATGGATCAAAAATACTTCTTCTATTAAGAATTGCTTATCTAGTAAAAGTGCCTTTACATCTGCTCAAAATGAGTTTTTGTTTCAAGGTTTCAGGTCATTTTTGACATTTTTTCTTATTGTTTACACTATTTTGTAATCTAGGATGCATCCAACTTGATATTATTATTTATCTCAATATTCAACCGTTAGGTAAATTTATTCCTAATACATATTAAACATTCAATTTGTCCTTTTTTGATGGATTTCTTCTCAGTCTGATAATTGATCTCCCCCTAAAAAATAAGTATTTTGATGCAAAAGAAAATGGATAGACTTAGCTTCTGATATACAGTCAATATGCATAATTGTAACGCCTCGAGAGTACACCCTAGGCATCACCTGGTGCTTACGACCCCGAAGGACCACAAGCTAACCCATGACAGGTATCTACTGTGAGCACTAAATATAATATTGGAATATATGCGGAAGAAATCTAAAAATGCCATAAGGTTCTCAAAATACTGAAATAACAACTACGTATAACTGATAATAATATTTGAAAACTGAATAACTAACTATGCTAGTCTGAGAGCCTCTAACTGTCTGGATATGGAGTTGATAGGATAAACCCCCAACTAACTCTGACTAAAATAACTACTGAACTGCTGAAATGCTGAAATAGATAAACTTTGTCCTTAAACTATGAGGACTTACCACTATAAATATTGCTGATAGCTGAGCTGCTAAGTACGGTCAGGGCATCTGAACCTATGATATGAGACATCATAATGCAAAAAAAAATATATGATCAATACATGGAATGTACTGGTATGCTAAGTGAGGTAAGGCTGATATAGATGGGTTCATATGCATGAGATGATAACTGACTGAATGAACATCATGAGGTAACTAGATGAGAGTACAAGAAAAATTGTAACTACTGAACATACTGAACATACAATACTACGTATATAGGTATACATTGTGTATCTGAGATTGTACTGAAACTGAGTACTAAATTCTAATGGCTGAGTAACTGATAACTGATAGCCATGGTTCAGTAGAACTGACTGACTTTTTTACTGAATACTGAGACTGAAACTGTAACTGTGGGAGTGTTCATCTAACCGACATACCCTGATGTAGACTGATTTCGGGTCCAACTTATGACCCCAGTTGGAAGGGTGTTAGCACCTTGCCATGGGATACTAGCAAGGTTGTATCAACCCTAATCCGGTAGAAAGACTCATGAAATACATATATAATTGCATCAACCCTAGTATGGAATAAGGACGACTTACCCTACATTAGCTATGTAGTTTTGTAACTCAGGGATTGCTACTAAGGGTCAAACCCTAACTGGCAGGAATGCGCCAACCCTAAAGGACGACAACACCGTACCGATGGTGTCGTCACAATTGCCGACGCACTGCGTTGATAGTTTTGATGTGATAGCCAATGTGACGTGTCGAGATCGCATTGGCTTGCAATTTTGGTCATCTAAACATGACTCAAACAATGTTTGAAAATTCTAAAACTTACCTAAGATGAACTATTGACATCCCTGCTCATGAATCAACTTAAAAATCAACATTCAAAGGCCATAAGGATTGAAAACAAGACCATCCAATTACAATGGCTAAGAAATTATTCTATGTCTTAAAACTTAACTGAATTTTTCTAAGTCTGGGACCCCTTATTACAAGCTATATAGGACTAAATTGAACTAGAAATTTTATGGGGTCTTACAATAATGTGCTCGAAAAAGAATTTCTTACGTCAATATCTCATTTGAATATAAAATAGGATATCATACGTTCTTCCATTTCGTTATCTTGAATCTCATTTATTTTAATTCTTTGCAGTGTAATTTGGGGGGCTAAAATTTTATTTTCTTTGTCTATTCTTGAGATAGATGTTCTGCCTGGATATTATAAATATGTTTATGGTATCTTTCTATTTAATTAGCATCCCCTTTGCTAATCAAATAGGAAAAAAAATCTTATCATATCTGTATAGTTCCTGGAGCCTTTTTTCTCTTTGACCATTTTTTGATAGGGGTGGTAGACTATATTTTATTATGTTTACCTAGTCCATTTTTCTACATCCTATGGTGAAAATACTTGTGTTGCCTTTGTTGATGTTTGAAGGATTATATAGAGAAGTGGCTTAAAAATATCTAATGATAGAAGATGAATAAAATAAAGAGAAAAATTTGGCGGATAGTTAAAAAGTATAAGGGATGAAAGTGTACACACTCAATACCATTATGTTAGATAAAGTAACAAGGCTATTTTTTATAGACCCTCGGCTTAGGACAAATTCATCTAATACTATATCAACAAGATATTACAAAAATAAATTTTTATAATATTTGGTCATATGGTTAATAGTGGTGGTTGTGGGTGCTAAATAGTTGTTGGATAGTTGGTGGTAGTGATGGTTGTGGGTAATAGCTATTAGTGATGATGGTTGATAGAAGTAGTTAATGTTGGCTGTTGATGATGGTAATTGGTAGTGGTTCTGCATTTCACAATTTATTGATTTGATCTATTTCTTGGAACTATTTCTGTGTGCTTAGCTGGATGCTTTTCCTAGGTTGTTATGGATGGATGAATATAGCTAATCTCACATTTATATGAAAGGGTCATTATATGTTTTCTTATGTGGGGTGTTTGCTCTTTCTGTTCTTTCATATATTGGGTTAGTTGAACTTGTTTTTTATGCTTTCTAGTTGTATCCTAAAAGAATGAGGAAAACCTTTAGACATATTCCACTTGGTTGTAGAAATTGGCTTTCTTAGACTTTCTGTTCGTTCGGGCAAACAATTTGTATGCTAGTTCACTAAAATTCAACACAAGTTCAAGATTTTTCAAGAACACTTATGAAGTTTTCCAACACCTTCAACACAAGTTTAATATGACTATCAAAGAAGTGTGTTATTTAATTAAGAAAAAAGATGAAGCAAAATAAGTCAAGTCCTTCAAATTCATGAAGTGTCCTTTAGGAAATGATTCCCCTCAAGTACCCGAGGTTGCAGAATTTTTCTCCTAGGATAAAATGGCTTCACAACCAGAATATAGCGGTACCTCAAATGTTCTAGTTTTATTTAAACTCACTCAATGGGAGATGATCACACAGAGATTTTAGAAGCATGAGAAATGTTGTTCAAGTGCAGAAATTTTCATACAAACCTGTGGAAAAAATGCAGATTTATATAGCCATGAAGTTCCCCTTCTAAAAGGTGGCAATGATTCATCGAAAAGATGTATCCTATGGAATAGTCATGTCTACCCATTCGAAACATTGTGTCTTTTTATGAATAGTCACATCCGACCAAACAGTCACCCTTTTTCCAAAATAGTATGTCATTTTCTTGAAGGGTTGTTTCCCTTTCGAGGCACTATTTTGCATTTCTGCAGTTATTTCTAAAATTCAAGAGGGAGTGAATTGAAATTTATCTTCTATGGGTCGACTATTGACCCTTCATGGTCAACTCGCCTGCAGATCAGATCACTTCATGAACAAATTAAATTAAAAAAATTAAGCAATAAAATAATAAGAAGTAAAGTAAGAACACAAAGATTTATCCTGGTTCGGCATACCAATGTAGTGCCTACGTCCAGTCCCCTTGGATTTTAAAGTTTCCTTATATCATTGAATGTTTGGATCGAGTAAAATGATAGGAAACAAGTTGTGAAGACTTATTTTGCTCTTCAGATCTTGTGACAGCTTCAGTTGATGTTACAAAGTTGGCTCGATCCTACTCTTTATATAACAATTGTAAACTAAAGTTACAGAGCTTTGTAAGACTATGAATGGGACACTTTGAATTTTCTCCTTAAAGTTGTGTAAGTAGTGTCTGTCTTTGGTCTTCTTCTTTTATAGTCTTCTGCTACGACTCTTCCCAAGGAAACCCAAGAGATTTCTTCTCAATCAAGGAATTAAATTAATTCCTTGATTGAGGAATGTAGTCGTATGATATGTCCATATCAGATGTGTCCATATGTGGCTTTGGATCACATCCACATTAGATATGTCTGTGATCTATTTTTTTTGTTTTATAGAGATAGTTTTCTTTCCAAATGCACTTCTGATCTTTTCTTCCTGATTGATGTAGTCTACCTTGATTTTAGGATTGTGATCCTTCTTCTATTTCCATGATATTTTATTGATCTGCTTGCCATATTCTTGAATTTTTTTTAGTTCTATTTTCCATGCCATGATCTTTAATATCTTCCAATATCATGAGATGATTTGGAGCTAAGATTCTCTTTTCATTTTTTCTTATTGTGATTGATTTTCCTTGGATACGTGGATGTCCTTCCATTCTTGATGTCCTTCTATTTCTGGGGCCGACTTTCATTATCTTTAGCAGCTACACAGGTACACTTTTTAGTTTGTCATTATTAAAATATAAACTTAGTAGACTAATAATCTCCCTTTTTTTTATAATAACAACAAGAGTAAACATCAGTTAACTTCTGTGTTTGTTAACTTGCTCCCCCTGACTTATGTAAGTATTAGATCACTTGTGAACTTGCTCTGCTCCCCCTAACTGGTAGGCTACCAAGCTCTTTTGATGTTCCTACTTTTCTCCCCCTTTGAAATAATCAAAAATAAACAATACATAGGCAATGTGCAGACAGAGAAATGCACCAAAAATGAAGTAGTATTTATTTTGTTAAATATCATGAATCTAAGATACCAAGCCTTTTTGGTAGAGAGCAAAATCTTTCTTCTAGCAGAGGTTTTATAAAGATATCTGCTTGTTGATTCTTGGAGAACAAATTTTAGGTAAAAGTCACCATTTTTGACATGGTCTCGAATAAAATAATGCTTGATATCAATATGTTTATCCCTAGAGTGATGCACAGTATACTTAGATAGTCTAAGGGCACTAGTATTATCACACATAATAGGAACAGATTCAAAAGATAAATCAAAGTCAAGAAGTTGGTGCATAATCCATAGGATTTGAGCTTCACAACTTCCGACAGCTATGTATTCAACTTCTGTGATTGAGAGATCAACGGAAGTTTGTTTCTGCTATGCCATAAAATAAAAGAATCACCAAGAATTTTATATGTTCCACTGGTGCTATTTCTGTCACTCTTGTGTCCTGCAAAATCAGTATCTGAATATCTGATTAAATCAAAGTGTGAGGAGCAGGAATACCATAGACCAAAGTCTGGAGTTACTATTAGATATCAGATGATTATTTAATGGCAGTGAGATGAGATTCCTTAGGAGTCAACTGGAATTTAGCACATTTACACACACTGAACATGATATCTGGCTGACTTGCAGTTAAGTAGAGTAAAGATCCGATCATTCCCCAATACATCTTTGCATCAATATCTTTTCTAGCCAAGTCTGAATCAATGCTTGTGGATGGGCTCAAGGGTGTTCCATAGGCCTTTCCCTTTTCCATGTCAAATTTTTTGATGAGTTCGTTTGTGTATTTATCTTGACTAATAAAGGTGCCCTTGGGAGTTTTCTTTATTTTTAGTCCCATAAAGAATGTGAGCTCGCCCATAAGACTCATTTTGAATTCTTTTTTCATCAAATTAGCAAAATTTTCGCATATGGAGATGTCAGAACTACCAAAGATGATATCATCAACATAAATTTGCACAATGAAGAGATTTGAATCAAACTTTTGAATGAATGGAGTTGTGTCAATTTTACCCCTTTGAAAATTAATTTTTAATAGAAAAGCACTTGGTCTCTCATACCAAAATTTTGGATCTTGTTTGAGGCCGTAGAGTGTTTTAGATAACTTGAAAACATGATTTGGAAATGAGGGATATTCAAATCCAGGAGGTTGTTATACAAAAAATTCCTCATGAATAAACCTTTTTAAGAAAGCACTTTTTACGTCCATTTGATATAACGTAAAATAATTGAATGCGGAAAAGGCTAATAAGATTTGTATTGACTCTAACCTTGCCCCAGGGGCAAAGGTCTTGTTATAGTCAATACATTTTTGCTGAGAGTAGCCTTTAGCTATGAGCCTGGCTTTATTTCTGATAACTTTACCTTCTTTATTTACCTTATTTCTAGAGACCTATCTGGTTCCAATTACTGAGCAGTTTCTTGGTCTTCCAACTAGAGTCCAAACCTAATTCATTCAAATTGTTCTAGTTCTTCCTTCATATCTTCAACCCATGATTCATCATTTAGAGCTTCATCGATTTTCTTTGGTTTGATTTGGGATACAAGGGCAACGAATGTCTATCTCCTTAATGACACTCTGGTTTGCATTCTATCTTCTGGATTTCCGATGATAACTTCATTTGGATGGTTGGCATCATGATTCCTATTTTTTTGGAATATTTGGCTTTACTATTTCTTCTGTGGGAGTTGACTCTGTTGAGGATGTAGACGACTTTTCTTGGGAGGGCTCTGGACTTGTGCTGTGATTTTCTATAGTCTATATAGAACTCACATCAACACTTATACTCATAGGGAGGTGGTTAGATTCATCAAAAACAATATGTATAGATTCCTCAACACACAGAGTTCTTTTATTAAAAGTCCTGTAAGTATGACTAGTGGAGAAGTACCCAAGGAAAATACCTTCGTCACTTCATGGGTCAAATTTCCCTAGGGTATTCTTACAATTATTGTGAATAAGGCATTTCCAGTTGAACGGATGGAAGTAGCCGATGTTTGGCTTCTTTCCTCTTTAGAGTTCATAGGGAGTTTTCTTCAAAGTGGGTCTGATCAGATACCTGTTGAAGATATGACATGTTTTACTGACTGTTTCTTCCCAAAAGTGATCTGGGAGATTTTATTCTAATGGCATTATCCTGCCAGTTTTCTATAGGGATCGGTCTTCCATTCCACTACACCATTTTTTTGAGGAGATCACGGTGATGAGAAGTTCTGAGAGTATCCATTCCATGCACAATACTCTTCAAATGCCTTATTTTCAAATTCTCCTCTTTGATCATTGTGAACGTAGGTGATGAAGTGCCCAACTTCTATCTGTATTTTTCTACAAAAAATCTTAAAGTTTGTAAAAGCTTTACATTTATGTGCATGAAACATAACCCAAGTAAATCATGAGTAATCATCAACTATGAAAAAGACATATCTTTTTCCACGCAATATTTGCGGTCTTGGTGCGACCAAATTGATCCATGTGGATTGTTTGGAGAGGCCTGATTGTAAAGATAATGTCCTTGTCTTTCAAAGATGTTCTGGCTTGTTTACCCAGTTGCCAAGCATCATAGATGTGATCCTTTTCAAACTTGAGTTTAGGCAGACCTTTCACCAAATTAAGCCTAGGTAATTTCTTAATAATATGTATGCTAGCATGATCGTCGTATTTCACAACCAAGAATCATTGGATAACACAATGAGGAAGGTTAAGGTGGAAAAATTAGGACTATTTGAAACATAAATATTATTAACATGTTCACCGATAAGGGAGATATTTCTTTTATCATATTTGATAGAGCAACTTTCAGATTTGAAGAGAACTCCAAATCCAGCATCACATAGTTAACTGGTGCTGAGCAGGTTGTGTTTGATTCCTTTTACTAGGTATACTTCGGTTAATTTGCATGAATAGTTGAGTCTCACTGAGCCGACTCCAATGATATTGCCTCAGGCATTGTCACCAAATCTGACTGACACCCATCTATTTTTTTAAAGAGAAAAAGTTACCTTCTTTCCGGTCATATGTATAGAACATTCATTGTCGATGATCCACATTTCCTTTTTATAGATCTTACGGACCTGTTCCTCATTGGGTTCACCTTTTGCCATAAAGCACATATTGACAACCTCTATCTTTTCTTCAATTTCATCTTTATCACTCCAGGCTCCAAAGTTTTGATTTTTTCTGGACGATCGTTGTCTCAATTTTGGATAGTTTCATTTGAAGTGTTCAGTCCTTCAAAATTGGTAACAGAGATCATCGTTTCTGGTGGAGTCATTATTTTTGCCTCTTTGGGATCTTTGATGTCTCTGTCTCATGATCTGTCTTACCCCCCGATTGATAAGGGTCATGCCTTCACTGTTGGCATCTACCAGAATGTCCTTTTCTCCGGTTAGAGCAGCATTGAAGGCTATTAGTTTTTTCTTCTCATCCTTGTGAAACCTATTGATATAATTTTTCTTATATGCAATAAGGTTACCTCGTAATTTATCATATGTCATGTTATGAAGATCTCCATCTTTTAGAATGGCAGCCTTGGTTTCCTAAGTTTTGGGAAGACTTCGGACTAGCTTTTGGACTTGCAGGATGTGAGGATAAATCATCCTCAGTGATTTTAGTTCGCACACGATTTTACTGAATCTGGCAAACATTGTTTCAATATCCTCATGTTCCTCCATTTTGAATAACTCGTATTAATTGACAAGAGCAATAATTTTTAACTTCTTGACTTTAGTGGTTCCTTCGTAGGTTACTTTCAGTTTGTCCCACATTTCTTTTGTTATTTTATATGTTGATATCTTGTCGTATTTTTCTCTACTAATTGCACACAAAAGTAAACTTATAGCACGTGCATTAGTTTGAATTACCTCTTACTGTTCTTTGGTGACCTCGAAGCTTTCAAGATATTCAAAGTACGAATTGCTAAATTATTTCTCTTTGTCCTTTGACTTTTCCTTGAGTCCTGGAATTAATTTTGGGCCCTACTTAATATAACCCAGGCTTGAAAGTCATTTGATTAGAGAAAGATCCTAAACTTATTCTTCGAGTAAGAGTAATGCTATCCATTAAAGTACTGTGGTTTTGTGGAGGAGTGACCATCCTAAAAGAGAGCACCGAGAACCTGATAACTGGCCATTTGATCTTTGCTCACTTGCGGTTAAGCAATGCTATCTATGAGACCTGCTCTAATGCCAATTAAAATTCAAGAAGGGGGGTGAATTGAAATTTTTCTTCTGTGAGTCAACTATTGACCTTTCACAGTCAACTCACCTGTAGATCAGAATACTTCACAAACAAATTAATTTCAAAATATTTAATCAAGAAAGTAATAAGAAGTAAAGTAACAACACAAAGATTTATCCTGGTTTGGCACACCAATGTAGTGCCTACGTCCATTCCCCTTTGGTTTCGAAGTTTCCTTAGATCGTTGAAAGTTTGGCTCGAGTACAATGATAGAAAACAAGTTTTGAAGACTTATTTTGCTCTTCAGATCTTATAACACAGCTTCAATTGATATTACAAAGTTGACTCGATCCTACTCTTTATATAACAATTGTAAACTAAAGCTACAGAGCTTTGTAAGACTAAGAATGAGACACTTTGAATTTTCTCCTTGAAGTTGCGTAAGTAGTGTCTGCCTTTGGTTTTCTTCTTTTATAGTCTTTGGCTACGACTCTTCACAAGGAAACCCAAGAGATTTCTTCTCAATCTAGGATTTAAATTGATTCCTTTATTGAGGAATATAGATGTATGATATGTCCATATCAGATATATCCATCTATGGCTTCGGATCACATCCATATTAGATATGTCTGTGATCTATTTTTCTTTGTTTTGTGGAGATTGATTTTTTTCCAAATGCGCTTGTGATATTTTCTTTCTGATTGATGTGGTTTGTCTTGATTTTGAGATTGTGATCCTTCTTCAATTTCCATGATATTTTATTGATTTGCTTGCCATATTCTTGAATTGTTTTTTGATTCCATTTGTCATGTCGTGATCTATCATATCTTCCAATATCTTGAGATGATTTGGAGCTGAGATTCTCATTAGATTTGTTCTTATTGTGATTGATTTTCCTTGGATATGTGGATGTCCTTCCATTCTTGATGTCCTTCTATTTCTGAGGCCGACTTTCATTATCTTTAGTAGCTACATAGATACACTTGTTAGTTTGTTATTATTAAAAAATAAGCTTAGGAGACTAACAATTTCTGCACTGCATGCATGCACATTCTTAGAGGAAAAATTAATTTGTGTTCCTCTTTGGATTTTCGGATAACTTGATTTTTCCAAGTTTCAAATAAATTTTATCCAAAAATTTAATCTCATCGATCTATTTGCCAAAGCCGAGCCAAGCAACGACGACGGCGCAAGGCACCTCTTGGTTCTTGCCTCACTATCCGTGTGGAGTTTGTATTTCTTAATAATAACACATGAAAGTTTCATTCTAACACCAATGTGGGAGAATTAGTAAACTTTTCGTATTGTGAGCACACTTTCCTTTTAGGTGTGTTTTCACTTTCCTTCCACTAATTTCCTCTATTTTCTATTCATACTTTCAACTTGAACCCAACACTTTCTTGTACCATTGGAGGCTTAAATTTTTTGAATTGGAATTCTTTGATCTATTGAACGAGCTTCCTATTTTCATTGCCCTTTTGCTTATCATGTCGTGCTTGATGTTCCATTGAATGAGAAGTAGAGTTAAGATAGAATCAAATATGGGAAGTTGGTCCCCAATTACCTGACCTCTGAGGTAGTGATAAAGACTGCATGTATTTTTTCCTCTCTAGACCCTATTTAGTGGGAATATAATGAGTATGTTGTTGTTATTGGTCTCGAATGATAATGTCTCATAACGTTTATGACGTAGATCATGTCAGCTTGAGAGGGAGAGGGGATTCTCCCATGTTCTTCTTCTCGTGTTTGTGACTTATATGTTTACAAGGTAATTATACAAAAATGGTGGGTATTATTGTCTTTATAATACTTAGAGAACTAGACGTGTCATTTATTAACTGAGAAGGCTTTTACGTGTCATAGAAAAAGGACTCCGTTTGTTATCAGTTGGAAGAAATAAGGTTTCTCTTTTAGCTCCTACTTCTAGACCTACACTGGCGTTTGTTTTCTTCTCAAACATAACTACAGGTATCCTCATCCTCTTCCTTCACTCTTTCTTCGTCCTTTATTTCAGTACAAATTTTTTTAATTTTTTTTGTCTCTTTTTTTTTATTTCCTATGTATTTGTCAATTTTGACAATGAATATATAGCTATTCTGGATGGTTTTTCTTTAGCTACATGTATCATCTCCCTCTTACTTTTTTGTTGCTTTCTCTTGATTTGGTTTTTTTTTTGTTCACTTTTGGATAAAATTAGTTTTGGTGTTGCTGCCAAAACACTTGCAACTTAACATTTAAAAAATTGTGTATTAGGAGCACAAAATCAGTTTTGGCCAAAAATATTTGAATATTGAGTCCACTGATTTACATAATGGCCTGAATATGGTGAAAATACTTCTGGTCCCTTGTCCCTTGCCAATGTGAAGATATATATATATATAGTTTTTGAATATTTGCCCATTCTCATCTTGACATCTACGGTTGAAACCACTGGCATTAGTATTGAAAACATGCTAGGGTGTAATTCTTATGCTAAATGATTGCAACATATCCTAATCCTTTGGAACCACGACTTTAGACACTATTGTCATTATCCCTCCTTTATAACTTTTGCTCTCTGCTTTGATCGGGAAAGCATCCACAGGCGATAACGACTGGAAGGAGGTGTAAGTTTCTGTCAATATTTAGATTCTTTAAGACACTCCTCTTAAGCAATGAAGATGCGCTAAGAACACCATAATTTTCTATTGTGAGTTGTGACTTTTGATATCACTATGCAAATTGCCTCACCCCTTCATAATTTTGAAATGCAAAAGCAACTTCAATGGCTGTATTTTTTCCTGAATTGTCATTCTTTTGTTCATGGATCACTTCCAAGGCGTCATATTCGCAATCTAACAAAATATATCTCACTTCAAATTTGAATTCACTTTCCCTCTTCTTCCACAAGTACTTTTTGCCAAGTGCTGACTGACACTACAAAGAAGCCAAAACGCAGCACTAAGTAAATAGTATAGGATGTATAGTATCTAATGTAAATAATACAGTTGCAACTGAAATAAATGCTTGTCAATCATATATATAATATTTATATCTATCTTATCTATCTATGTGTGTGTATGCAATTTAGCTTGCAAAATCTTTCAAGGAAGCACGGGCCATCTCTGCCTAGTTATAATTAAAAATAATTTAACTTTAAAATTCATCTTTCTCCTTAATGAAATGATTTACAATCAAACAAATTATTTTAGATACAAGTTTAAAAAATCTTTTCTTTTATTTTGAATCACCGTAAGTGGGCCATCTCTGCCTAGTTATAGTTAAAAATAATGTAACTTTAAAATTTCTCTTTTCTCCTAAATGAAATGATTTATAACCAAACAAATTATTTTAGACACAAGTTTTAAAAGTCTTTCCTTTTATTCTAAATTACTATGTCAAGTAAAATGGTGTCACATAAAATGATACGAAGTGAGTCATAGATATCAATAGGTATTTTCAATTTTAACAATCTTCTGGATGCATATATGGATGTTCATGAGTTGGTGTGGGTCAATTATAGGTCAACACCAAAACCAAACCAATATAATTGATCTTTAAAGTATTGAAATCAAACCAAATCAAATTAAATAAAATATAATATAATATAATGGTATCAAAGCCCAATTATTTAAATAATACGGAAGTGGCATATATGTTCAGATTTAGATTAGATTTACTTGAGATTAATTTATATTGATTAATTATGAGAATACCATTTAAAAACAGAGAAGCTTTTAGAAAAATTAAAGAATTTTAATTAGTAATTATTCAGAATATATAAGTCTAAATAAAACAAAAGAAAACCCACAAAGATTAGCCTACCTAATTACTTTAATATCTAGTATTGAAGCAAAATTAATAATCCATTTAAAATCTAGAAGAATGAGACACATACCATCTAATGATGATAAAATCAGATTTAGATACCCACCAAAATATTATAAATATGGTTTAAATGAATAAAGTACAAAAATACAAAGAATTAAAACAAATTATTTCTAAAAAACGTAAAGAATTAAAAATAAGAATTGAAAGACTACATTATAATATATTTGCCGGAGTTAGTAAAAACTCAATAAATGCACAAAAAGATGAAATATCAAATTTAGAATCACAAATAGATAGTTTAGAATATATATATCAACATGAACTATTTACAATAAAATGAACAAAGAAGAATTTATAATAGATGAAAAAATATATGAAAATCACGAAGGATTAAAAATAAAAATAGTATTTTTCTAATCTAGGAAGAAGATATAAGAAAATAGGTGAACATTTATATTTAATGCTAGAAAAAGAAGAATTAAAATTAGAAGATAAATTGACAGCTATGGTGAGAATAGAAAAAGAAAACGAAGAAATAGATAGAAAAAAAGGAAATAGAAAAAATAAAACAACAAACTACAGAAAAAATACGAAAAATAGAAGAAACTAAAAATAGTAGGATTGCTGAATTAGAAAAAGAGCTACAAATGCTAAAAGATCTGTATGAAAAAAGACAGAAAGAAAAAGAAGAAAAAGATAAAGAACAAAAATTATTAAATGAGATAAATCAATTTAAAGAAAAATTAGAAATAGGCAATAAAGAAATAGAAACCAAGGAATTAGAAATTAATACAATAGATGTTGAAGAAACAGATAATTATGATTCGAAAGATAGTGAAACATATACAGAAATCTTAATAAATACAAAAAATTTAGGAATCAATGAAAAACAAGAAGTAATTAATGAAGAAAACTTAGAAAATACAAACACGGAAATAAACACTCTTGATAAAAAAGAAGATGAAAATATAATACCTAGAACATCAGAAATAAGAAAACCTACATATTATAAGAATAAGTTTAAAAGATATAATCGAAAGAATGAATATGACAAATGGACACCAAAACAAATAGTTAATAAAAATTATAACTTTTTAGACTTAGATTGTGTAATAGATACAAAAAAAATATTACAATTATGAATAGGATATATGACAAAACAATTATTAGAAAATAATATAAATGTAATAGATGCACCAGAATATATAGAAAGAATACTAATAGGAACAGTGAAATTATGGTTTTTAAATCTAACTGAAAATAGTAAAAGAGTATTAAGAACTGACAAACCCCAACAAGGAACATCATCAACAACCACAACTAAACTAACACCTATAGAATTATTAAAAAAATATGAAACAGCTATAAAAGACGAATTTAGTAGCATGACAACAACATAAGAAGAACAAAATGAAGAGAAAGATACAAATAGGAATTTAATGCTAAAATTAGCAATATGTAATATGTGCTACATAGATGAATATACTTGCGCATTTAAAGAATATTATTATAAAGGAGCATATAATACAGAAGAAAGTAAAGAAATAAGAAAATTATATTTTAGTAAATTACCTGAATCATTTAGTTCAAAAGTAATAAAAAGTTAGGATGAAGCAAAAATAGTAGATACTCTAGGAGAAAGAATAAAATTTTTACAACAATGGTATAGAAACCTATGTGAAAAATATAGAGAAGAAATAAAAATGGAAAAAACATTAATAAAAAATTTAGCATGTTGGAAAGATAAAATAGCACCTCAATTTGGATGCGAAGAAAGATATTATAAGAAAAGAAAAAGACATAAGAAATATAAGCAATACAAAAAATCAAAATATAAGTATAAGAAACCAAGAAAAAGATATTATGTAAAAAATTATAAACATAAAAGACCATATAGGAAAAAGAAATCTATAAAGGAATGTACTTGTTATAATTGCGGAAAATTAGGACATTTAGCTAGAAATTGTAAATTACTTAAAAACCCAAAAAATAAACAAATATCAAAAATAAAAATAGAAAATATAGAATATATGCAGATACATTATATAGATTACGAATTAGAAAGTGAAGACAGTATATATGAAATTTCAGAGAATGAAACAGATAATGAAATAGAAGATGATGAAATAGATAGTGAATTAGACGAATTAAATGACTGAAGAAGATATACAAATAAACCAAATGACTGAAAAAGATATAAAAATAATAACAAAAGAAGAATATTTAAATGACGAAGGAACAGATCAAAAAAATAATATTTGATAACAATGTATTTGATGAAATAAAAGGAAAAGAGTTAGACTTAAGTCTATAAAAAATATTTAAAATACCAACAATAAAAAATATATTTACTAGGAAAAAGGAAGAATATTACGTAGTAAGTCAAAAAGAACATGTAATAGACTGCAGATATGCAAAAGGTAAAGCTAGTATACCACTAATAACAAAAAGGTTAATTAATAAAGAAATAAACGATATAAAAAGTAGAGGAGATCCAATAAAATATGTACACCTTGAAGGTACAGAGATATTAATAAAAGCATATTTTAGAGAAGGAATAGATACACCAATAGAATTATATTTAGCAGATGATAGGATTATAAGACCTATAGAAAAAAGCATAATAACTACGATTAAAGGAAATTTAATATACCAAAAATTTAAATTTATAATAAATGCAAATTATTCAGTAGCAATAACAGATAAAAATATAGATAAATCATTAGTACTATATTGGAAAATATCAGGAATAGAACTAACCCCAAGAAGTAAAATATTTACAGCAAGATGTAAAAATCTATATGTATTAACAACAAAACATAAAATAACGGGAAAAAATAAAATTAATAAAATACAAATAGAAAGTCCTTTTGAACAATTCGTAAAAACAATTGATAATAATGATTATAGTTACAGAAATATAGACATAGAAGAAGATTTAGAAATAATAAATGATAGAATAAGTACAACAAAAAGAATAGCTTATGAAAAACCAGAATCATCAAATTCATCAAAAAGAACAAGTTATGAAACAAGTTCAATAGTTAATTTAAATCAATATTACATAACAGGAACAATAAACGAAAAAAAATATTTAATACTCTTAAATACAGGACAAGAAGAAAATTATGTAGCAAAATATCTAGTAAAAAATAAGGAAATAAAACCTGATAATAATATATGCCCAGATCTACCAAGAAGCTTAATAAACACTAAAAATATAGCAGAAAAAGAAATAATAATAGGAGTTAGAAAAATGAAAATTGAATTTGAAATAAAGGAAGAAATGCAAAAAGCGGACATAGTATTAGTAATTAAATGGCTAGAACAAGTAAAACCATACAATATAGAACATACACAATTAACTATAACATATAATAGGGAAAGATTATTCCTAAGAAAAGATCTAACATGATATGAAAATATATGTATTAATGAAGATAGTAGTAGAAGGATATTATAGTAGGTATTATACTCCTATGATAGATACAGGAGCAAAAGCTAATTTATGTAGATATAATTGTTTACCAGAAAGTAAATGGGATAAATTAAAAACACCAATAATAGTTAAAGGATTTAATAACGAAGGAAGCTTAATTACTTATAAAGCTAAGAATATAAAAACACAAGTATGGGATAAAATATTAACAATAGAAGAAATCTATAATTATGAGCTAACATCAAAAGATATACTTTTAGGAATGCCTTTTTTAGATAAATTATACCCACATATAATAACTAGAACAGATTGGTGGTTTACAACACCATGTAAACAGAAAGTAAGAGCAAAAAGAGTTATTAATAAAATAAGAAAGAAAACTGATTGGATAAAAGGAAGTGAAAAAATTACAAAAAAATTCGAAAATATAAAAAATGCAGAAGATACAATAAAACTGGTCGTATTTTCAATAAATAAAAAGGAAATAACTATATTTTCAATAAATAAGATAAGAATAATTAAGAAAAAAATAGAACAATTATATAGTGAAGATCCATTAAAAGGATAGAAAAAACATAAAACCACTATAAAAATTGAATTAATAGATTAAAATAGCATAATAACCCAGAAACCACTAACATATAATTTTGATGATTTAAAAGAATTTAAAATGCATATAGAAGAATTATTAGAAAAACAATATATACAAAAAGGTAATAGTAAACATAATAGCCCAGCATTTATAGTAAATAAATATAGTGAACAAAAAAGAGAAAAAAAGTAGGATGGTTATTGATTATAGAAATTTAAATGCAAAAACAATGACTTATAATTACCCAATACCAAATAAGATATTAAAAATAAGACAAACACAAGGATATAATTATTTTAGTAAATTTGATTGTAAATCAGGATTTTACCATTTAAAGTTAGAAGAAGAATCTAAGGAATTAACCGCATTTACGGTATCACAAAGATTTTATGAATGGAATGTACTACCATTTGGATATAAAAATGCACCAGGTAGATATCAACATTTTATGGATAGTTATTTTAAACAACTACCTAATTGTATAGTATACATAGATGATATACTATTATATACAAAAACCAAAGAAGAACATTTAAAATTATTAGAACAATTTACGGATATACTAGAAAAATCGAGAATAGGTTTAAGTGAAAAGAAAGCTGAAATTATGAAAAATCAGATAGAATTTTTAGGAATACAAATAGATAAAAGTGGAGTAAAAATGCAACAACATATAGTACAAAAAATAATAAATTCAAAAGAAGAATTAGATACAAAAAAGAAATTACAATCACTTTTAGGATTAGTAAACCAAGTAAGAGAATATATACCAAAATTAGAAAAAAATCGAAAGCCCTTACCGAAAAAATTAAAAAAGGATGTAGAATATAATTATAACGAAGAAGATAAAAAACAAGTTCAGAAAATAAAAATACTTTGTAAAGAATTACCAAAATTACAATTTCCAGATGAAAATAGAAAATTTATATATATAGTAGAAGCAGATGCTAGTGAATGTAGTTATGGAGGAATACTTAAATATAGATATGAAGAAGAAAAATTAGAACACCATTGTAGATACTACTCAGGTACGTTTAATGAAACAAAAATAAAATGGGAAATAAATAGAAAAGAATTATGCTCATTATATAAATGTTTATTAGCATTTGACCCATATATTGTATATAACAAGTTTATTGTACGAACAGATAATACACAGGTACGTTGGTGGCTAACAAAGAAAATACAAAATTCAGTTACAACAAAAGAAATTTGGAGACTAGTCTTGAATATATTAAATTTCACATTTATAATTGAAGTAATTAGTACTAACAAAAATGTTATTGCAGATTACATATCAAGACAAAGCTACAGAGACTGATATAACAGAAGAGGATACTCTAGAAAAGATATTCAACACCCCAACTACGCTTTCAATGAAAGTGGACAGTATGGGTAATGAAATAGAAAAGCTAAAGACTAATGAAGTTAAACTGAAGTCTATAGCTACAAATCAGCTAACTCAGCAGTGTGCAGAGCTATGTCAACCGGAAGACATTAAAATTCCAAAGCTAGAAGGAGACGTTGGGACACTCCGTAAAACCCATAACGTTTATCAATCTACAATTGCAGGTACAAGTAAAGGAGTTATTAGACAAAGATACAGGAATATGAACTTAAATAAGACATTTAAAAAAACATTTACACCAAAAATACAAAAAGACCTCATGAACATACCCCCACAAATTATCACATATCGAGATAGTCTGAACCAAGATAAAAAAGTTTATAACTATACAACCCAAAAATACATAGAAAATATCTACTGAGTACAAACTTTTCTAAACCTTAACCCCAGAGCTACAGATATCAAAGAACCCAACACAAACTATATAACCCAAAGATTACAAGGTCACAACAAGGTAATTGCACTACCTAAAACTAACCCAAGCCTAATAAAAACTTGTTTCGACTATGGATTATTAAATACCATATATACACAAGATGGAGAAGAACTATCAGCTATGGAAGAATTACAAAAAATATTCAACACCTATAAAAGAGTAACCAAAGAAAATCTATTTTATATAAAGTGTTATACTGCACCAGCAGAGATATTATATGACGAGATAAAACCATTTATACAAGTTGTAAAAATAGGATTAACCAGAGATATGATTATATCAGAAGATATTGTGCAGCAGCCAGAGATACCCAGAATCGAGATACCTGATTTTTATGCAAACAAACGACTTATTGGACTAGCTACAATTATTCAAGAACTAGCAAATAATTATACCAATGGAAATCGAATATGGATCTATTATTCAAGAGATTATCAGATGATTTATTCAAATTCAAAAGAACTACGACAAGCAGATATGGAAGATGTTAGACAATGGATAATGACATTACTAAATCCAGAAAAATAATCTACTGCAAGAGCAATTAAGAGAGGATTTATTTCAGATGGATTATTGACAAGATATTGTAAGATAATTGGACACAAATATCCAGATCATCAATGTTCGAGATGTAATGGAGAAGATAATATTATCCCAGAAGTTCGGCTAGAATAAAATAAAAAATCAAGAAGATAAGCATGCCAGCTAGAAAGAAGATAAAAAAACAGCAGATACAACAAGAAGAAGATATCAGCGGAAACAATAATGGAGATAAAAGACAA
This sequence comes from Capsicum baccatum var. pendulum, assembly GCA_030864225.1. NCBI lineage: Eukaryota > Viridiplantae > Streptophyta > Magnoliopsida > Solanales > Solanaceae > Capsicum > Capsicum baccatum. The sequence continues at coordinate 199,028,721 of CM061560.1, read as the reverse complement.
GCTATTAAATTGTGAAAGCGACATGTAACAAACTTTCACAATTTTCTTTATGTAAATTATTAGAATTGTATAGGCTTTTGACTATTATTAGTTTAGGCTTTAATTAATTTTTGTCTTTTTAGAAGACATTTGTAAAGTATAATAAATGAGGTTAGGTAGATAATTTTTGTAAACTTTTAGAAACGTGTAAAATAAGGAAGGAAAACTCTTGTAAAGTTTCAGTCTATAAATAAGAGGAACCAAAGGCATTGCAAAGCAAACCTTCATGAGTTGAAGAACAAATACTCTCCCTTGTCCACAACAAATATTTTGCTTCATTATTAAAAAACAGGTATATTTCAATGGAAAAATCTATGGAGGAACAAAGCTTAGAATTATCAAAACTACCAGAACAGGTATATCCATTTACTATTATGAATAGCTAAATTCATAAATTCCTAACAATCATGATATGATAAAAGAAATACATGTTAGTTGCTTTATAATAGAATTATTCGAAGCATGTTAAGAAGTTTATTAACAAAGTGAAAAAGGAGAAAAATCCCTAAGAACTATGTCATCCTAAAGGTGAAGGCAAGAAAGCCGTGATAGGGGAGTAACCAAAGTAGAGAGGCTATTTAAGGGAAAAGTATCCAGATTACCATGCTAATAGTGACCAAAGAACATGTTATTTAAGAATAATCTAGTATATAGTAATCTAAGATGACCATATTTTGTTATGTATATGATTGAAGGCAATATTTTGAAAATAACAATTTTATAAAAATGAAAAATTATTTATCTGATATAATGGTAGATAAATTTAAAGTACTTATTTTTGTATGTGATTAAGGATATAGGAATAATAGATATAAGGAAAATCATATTAGAAAAAAATATTCAGTAAAGATTATATAGCTAGAATAAATTACATACCACACGTACCTAATTACTCTTATAAATACTTACGTACACATCAACTATGATAAATCACATATATCTAGAATTTTGGAAAAAAGATATGAAAAATATACAATTAGTAGAAAAACAAATGAAAATAAATTTAGACAAATACATGGAAACTAACGATATAAAATATATAGAATTCCTTAATGAAAATATGCAAGAATCACTTAGAATAAAACAAACAACTAGAAAATATTATAAAGCATTTAATCGAACTTAAATGAAAGATAATATTAAAATACTTGTTTTATATACAACAACAACAACAACAACAACAAACCCAGTGTATTCCCACCTAGTGGGGTCTGGGGGGGGGGGTAAGATGTACGCAGTCCATACCTCTACCTCTGAAGAAGTAGAAAGGCTGTTTCCGATAGACCCCCGGCTCAAGACAGTCGCCACACAAATATAAATATAAATATAAATATAAATATAAATATAAATATAAATATACATATAAATATAAATATAAAGTAACGCATAGGTAGTAGGAAACATCGGGAAGCACTCAGATACCTAATACAACATGGAACACCGAAATCATAACAAGAAGAAGAATAGGAATAGGAATAAAAATAAGAGTAGGAAGAATAACAGGAATAAACCCCACCAAAAAAATTCCCTACCCTTGTGCCCCCAAACTGGCCTAGTCTTCTGCCCTAATCCTCGCCCTCCAGACCTTCCTATCTAGGGTCATGTCCTCGGTGAGCTGTAACTGCTCCAAGTCCCGTCTAATCACCTCTCCCCAGTACTTCTTCGGCCGACCCCTACCCCGCCTAAAACCATCCAACGCTAGCCTCTCACACCTACGAACCGGGGCATCCATGTCTCTCCTCTTCACGTGTCCAAACCAACTCAATCGGACTTCCCGCAACTTGCACTCCACTGGAGCCACCCCAACCTTCTCCCTGATAGTCTCATTCCTAACTCTGTCCCCTCTAGTCATCCCACACATCCATCGCAACATTCGCATTTCCGCCACCTTCAATTTTTGGATGTGGGAGTTCTTAACTGGCCAACACTCCGCTCCATACAACATGGCCGGACGGACTACCATCCTGTAGAATTTGCCTTTAAGCTTGGGCGGCACCTTCTTATCACACAACACCCCCGAAGCGAGCTTCCACTTCAACCATCCCGCCCCAATACGGTGCGAGACATCCTCGTCAATCTCACCGTTACCCTGAATCACGGATCCGAGATACTTGAAACTATCCCTCTTACATACCTCCTGCGATTCCAGCTTCACTACCACCTCATCCTCCAACCTCACGTCATTAAACTTGCATTCCAAATACTCTGTCTTGCTTCTGCTCAACCTGAACCCTTTAGACTCAAGAGTTTGTCTCCACACCTCCACACTTGTTTTATATATACTTAGAAATATAGAAATTATAGACATAAAGAAAATAATATGGGAAAAATTACAAGATTATGAAGAGGAAGAATTATTAAAAGTATAGAAAACTTACACATATATTATGAACATCAATATTACTTAGATTCAGATGGATACTATTCAGAATAAATAAATGTTAGAATATATAAAAAAAAATTAGAGAAAGGTAAAATTGGATATATGAAGAAGTTAATTACAAAAATCAACTTGAAATAGAAAAAAGACAACTAGAAGAAAAATTACTTAAAATGAAATTAACCTTAGAAAAAGAAGATACAGATAATGATTTATTTAATACATACGAAAAATTATTTAATACAGATGGAAAATTACCTATACATGAACAACAAATACTAGTTAATCAGATAAAGAACATAAACCTACGCACTGAATATAGCAAAGTTAGGATAAAATACTACGCAGAAATTGCTAAAATTTCAATAGGATAAAATAATAAACTACACAAATTAATGGATACGTCTTACGAAAAGGATAAATCATTAAAAGAAATAGAAGCCCAACTATATAATTTATACCTAGAATACAAAAGGTTACATAATACTAACGAGTATCCTAAAACACTAGATAATTTAATTACGATAATATCTAATCTAGAATATAAATTAATAAAACATTTTAAGTCAAGAAGATAAAAATGAAAATTATTTCAATCAATAATATTCACAAAATACATAATATAAAAATAAATACATACGTATTTATTATCTAGTAAACTTACTACCGCCTAATCCGTATCTCCTTAAGGAATGCCTATTTGAGGCCACGATATATAGTTTGAAGAGTGATTCATGGAAAGTTCTTGAAGTATTTTAACTGTGGGGTGCATTATCATGGTTCAGCTAAGTTTTTGAATGAAAAGCTTAATTGGGTTACTAATGGTGGTGATGGTTTTGGCATCATGTCTATTGATTTGGTTGGTCCCTAAACTTGTGAATTGCAGTAAATAACAACTGAAGAAGCGATAATGAATTAAAGTTAAGAACACAAAAGTTTTACATGGAAACTTCTTTCCTCAAGGGAAGTAAAAACCATGACCTGCCATCAGGATTTCCAAACTTCATTCTTTTTCAAGCCACCAAGTGATTACAAACTCCTATAATCACTAACTCTTGTGATAACTCTATCACAAGACAAGTGTGATAACTCTAACACACTTACAACTGACTAACTCTAGTCAAACATCCTAGGCAACTCTACCCAAAACACAACACTTGAAAGAAACGAATAAATACTTGACCAACTTACACCCAACTCGACCAACCAACTCTAGTTGCTTCAACTTAAACTAAGACATGGACAAGCTACACATCTACTATCCTTTATAATCAGGAGTAGATTTACAATATAAGACCAGAAGACCCAATAATACAATACACAAACTAGACTTCTAGACTTAAGATGAGCGGGCAATCAGGTCCCTCTTCTTGAGCAGCTTTGCTTCTTGAAGGTTCAATCTTAATGCTTGCAAAAATTAGGTTTTGTTATGAACAAATGATCCTTATATACGAGACAACAAAACCTAAGCTTCTTGCTATCTGGTCAAGGTTCAGCTCCTTTGTTGTCGCACCACCAACTTTCTGCAGGAAAGTACAGCTTCCAGCTGTAGTCAGGCACGTCATTGTCAAGGCATACTTCAACCGAGACCAGGTCCCATGGAAACACAATAGGATGTCTATGAGGTCCTTGTGGAATATTTTGTAGATCATCAAAGCCTTAGGGGTGTAACACCTGTCCAAGGTGAAATTCTGCTCATGTTTAATCAACTTTGGCGATATACAATTCAAAGAATGACTCTATCACATATCCAGAGGGTACTAATATAGATGACAGTATTCACACGGAACTCTGTATCGAAAGCCTAGTTTGTACGATCTCACAAAACGAACATTCGTCAGCGCCAGATGATGACTCAGATGAATGACAGTTGTATAGTTAACAACTTGTAAATATTTTCCCTCTCCGCATATGTTTTAAAATTCTTCTTATTTTGTCAAATATTGTATAAGATGTTGCATATTTAAGGACCATTTTTACACCAGATCTACTTAGGTATCTTTTTTTGCTTTTGCCTACTTTTAATGAACAACAACATTTTGGAAGAACATTTTTGTATCTTGTGTTTGGTGGCTTCTGCTCTTCTATGTAAATTACATTAGACATTCTTTCTCCTTTTAGGCAATGTTTTAAGAGTACATGTTGTGTCACTGGATAAAGTCAGAGTACAGAGCACGAAGGGGCTAGTGAGTATGCCAATGATATTAGCATAGCCCTTGGCAGAATCAAAGCCTAAACATGTTTAATGATAGCTTTTACTGAGTTAAGATGATTTTCCTTACTGCTAGTAGCTTCATGCTATTTCTTTATTTAATCAAAAGGCAGAATTTTTGTTCACTTTAATGATACTGTTGACTTGGGAAAAGTGAGTTGAAGGAGAAAACTATTTTAGGATGTGTTTTAACTGCTATAATCTTGAGCGTATTAGGCTCCTCTTCACTAGTCATTCTCTCTATTTTCCTAAGCTTTGCTTGGATGTATCACACATCTCCATTTAAATTTCAGTGCCCAACATATGCTTAACTAAAAAACAACTTAGATATTTAAAATTATTTTATTATTTAAGCATAAACAAACCAGCTTAACGTTTCAGTTTTTCTAAGAATGGAGAGTTTCACAATTATTTCTTGCTTAAGAAGTTTAATTAGTTCTTTTCTCTGTATATTCTTTCTCTCTCTCTCTCTCTCTTTTACCTTAAAAGAAAATGTTGACACTAAGGATGCAAATAACACTAGTAGATATCAAAAATGAATACTTCAGCCCTGGCTTTAATTTACAACATTGTTTCTGATCATTCTCTTATATTATACTTTACTCAGGTATATATATATATATATATATATATATATATATATATATATATATATATATATATATATATATATATATATATATATATATATATATATATATATATATATATTGGACAAATGTCTTTCTTAATTTTTTTTCCCTTGTATAGTAGACTAAATTTAGAATGTTATCCAAAATATTCAAAATAAATACACCAGTTATTCCTACTTAAATTGATTTATCAGTTCCAATCTTGGAACGTTACTCTAAATATTGGAAAATAAATACATCATGTATTTCTACAACTCTAAATTTATATAACTTCTACTCAATTGGTTATTCCTTAAGGTGGTTAACACTTTATATCACCCAGATTGAAATTACGATCTACGAAGTATTGCAAAAGATGGGTAATTCTATCATGGCAATAAGACTTCAACATAAAACCCGCAACCTGCCTTGTGCTGCATCAATTTTAAAAACAATTACTTCACCCTTCCCTACACAGCACAACTTTAAACCAGTCCCACATAGGCTTAAACCTGCCTGCCAATCTACTACACCACTCCATTGTCAATCCTAGAAGGTTGTTGTAACCATCATTTAGAGTTAATAAAAACTGTTCAACTTTGTTTAGAGTGAGCAAATAGAAGAGCTGGCAACTGCCAGCTAGCTGATAGTTAGTTGTAACTAACTTAAGTGATGTTAGTGTGATTAGCATAATAGAGTAGTTAGTTGGATATTTTTCTACACTAGAGTCGATTAGTTAAGCGTATGTATATCTTAGCTCTTAGCCATTTTGTGTACAGTTTTGACGATGAGAATTCAGTTTTTTCTTCTTCCAGTTCCTCCTTTTTCATTATCTGTGTAGTTTTTAATATGGTATCAGAGCCAACAATGGGCATTGAAGTTTGACTCTATCTCTTTCAATAAATCATTTTTTCTCCAATCTCTCTTTCACTGTTGTCAAAATTGTTCCCTATTTTTCTGGTTGTATTCACTATTTCTCTAGTTTCTCGACCATTTTGGTGTTCACTCATGGCGATTGAGGAGAATTCCTCTTCATGCTCATGGTGTTGACGCTAGTGGATCGAGGCAAGCAACAAATCACGATCACCTGCAGTTTTTGATTTATTTGATCCTCTATTTATACAGTCATCCGATGTTCCTGGAATTAATCTAGCTCATTATGTTCTCACTGATATGGAGAACTATATTCTTCGGAGCAAATCAATCTGCATTTCTTTGCTTGGGAAAAACAAAATTGGCTTTGTAGATTGTACATGCAAAAAGGAGATGTACAAGGGACAAATATCATATAAGTGGGAGCGGTGAATGCAATTGTGCTTTCCTGGATCATGAGCTCAGTTTAAAAGGATTTGGTGAATAGAATTGTGTATTTTTTCAATGCTCACAAAGTGTGTATGGATCTCAAAAAGCGTTATGATAAGGTGAATGTGACCAAAATTTATCATGTGCACAGAGGAATTGCTACCCTTGTCCAAGGTACATTTACTGTTTCTACCTATTTCTAGAAAGTGAGTGATTTTTGGGAAGAATATGAATCCCTGGTACCTCCTCCTACGTGTACATATGATAGATCTCATGAATTCATTAGCAATTTGGAGCATCAGTAAACTTATGCAATTTCTAGAAGGGTTGAATGAGAATTATAATCTGTCTAGGAGCCAAATCTTAATGATGACACCCACTCTTTCTATTAATCAAGCCTATTCTTTAATCATTCATGAAGAAGGTCAATGTGTACCTTTAAAAACAAACTCACCAGTTTCACATTAGAAGAAGGTGAGTCCTCAGGTTTGGTTGTGTCCATTAGTTCACAGGCATTACTAGCTTGAAATAGAACAAACATTGCCTTCTCACTTTGAGGAGGGGGACTCTTTAGGAACAACAACTATTGTAGCAAACTTTATAAAAGGAAACACTAATCACAACTTGAGAATGAAGAAAAATCCAAGTGTTCAATATGATTTTTATCATCTCAAAAGCCACACTAAGGATTAGTGTTACAAGATCATTGGATATCTATCTAACTTAAATTTCACCAAGAATAGATAAAGAGAACAACATAGATTCAGGGGATGTAACTATAATGGTTCTGGTTTTAGAAATGCACCAATTCAAAGAAATGGTAACTATAGTGCTCATAGTGCTAATATGAATTATAGTGATGAATATGGGTATCATGGCGCATCACTCCACCAAGCTCCTACAAATGAGTCTAGGCAACATTTATTTACAGTGAACAAATTTTAGAAGCTTCTTCGTCTGATTGATAAAGAGAAATCTCCTGAGAATGTGGCTAACATGACAGGTACAGTTAACTAATTTTAGCTGATTTTAAGACTAATATTTGGGTTGTTAATACAAGAGCATCAAATCACATGGTTCCCTCCATAGATCTATTGTCATCTAAGTTTCCACTTTTACCTTCTTGGCAAAAACCAGCTCCTTTAGGATGTTCTCTATATTCCTTTCTTCAAATTCAATTTACTATCAATCTCCAAACTCACTAAAGTCTTGCACTATTTTGTCTCATTTTATCCTGATTTCTTTTTTCTTCAAGACCTCTACATTGTCAAGGTGAAGGGGGTTGATAAGAAAGAGGATGACCTCTATTTTCTATATACAAAATCTCCATCACCTGCTGGATCTACATCTTCAAATGTTTGCTTGTCTACTCAAGTCAATTCCAACAATTTTATATGGCATCAAAGATTGGGACATGCACCAGTTCATGTACTCGATCAGATTTCTTTTACCAAACTTACCCTAGATAATTCTTTGATTTGTAATTTTCATATTTTCCTTATTGCTAGACAAACTAGAATACCAATTCTTATTTGTAAGACCATGTCTACTCATGCTTTTCAATTGGTGAACATGGGTGTATGGGATCCCTATAATAGCAATAGATACTTTCTTACTTTTATAGATGATTTTAGTAGATCACATGGATTTTTCTTCTCAAACTCATGAATGATTGTCTATTGCATTTAAGAACCCTTATTTGGCTCATTCACAATCAGTTCAATACTATTATTAAAAATGTTAGATCTGATAATGGACTTGAATTCATAAATTCTCAATACACATCTCTTTTTCAATTCCTTGGCATCATACATCAGAGAACCTGCGTCTACACCCCACAATAGAATAGGGTGGTTGAGAGAAAATACAAGCATCTCCTAGATGTAGGCAGAGCATTAACATTTTAGGGTCACATCCATATCAAATTTTGGGGAGAATGCGTCCTTGCAACTACCTATATCATTAATAGGCTCCCCACTACAGTCCTTAATAGGCTTTCTCTTTATGAAAAGCTTCATAATGCACCTCCTTATTTAAGTCACACAAGAAAACGTATCCATAAAAATTAGTCCTCAATAAAATGTGAAACTTTATTAGATAAACATCTTGAAGAAGTAATGATAAGCCAGATTGTAAGTTTTATACCAAACATTGCAGGCAAGTGGACTTGCCAAAGTTCTCTTTAATGTTGAGATATTTTGTCGATCCAAATTCTTGATAGATTTAGGTCGGGTATTCAAAGATCGAATTCCTCGTCTGAATACATGAAACAAAAATATAATACTAATAAGAACACATATCTACAACCAATATTTTTCTTTTATTTTTTTAATACTTAATTGGAAGGGTTAGGGCCTATACCTTTATCGCTGGGAAAGCACATCCGATTCTTAAGTCCTTTATTATTATTATTATTATCAAATCACTTCCTATTTAGTTGCTGAAATATAGTGATCTATTTTAATTGGAGCATACTGGTAATCTTGATCCTTATTTTAAGTTGTTTTTCATTGTGATATGATAGGGTGGGGTGGTCTATCGGTAAGTGCCAGAAAGAAAAAACATAGATGACACTAATCTAATCTAAAGAACTCTGATTGAATAATTTCTGTGTCACTGACTGAGGTCTTTCCCGCTCTGGGGAATCCATAGAAAACAACAATTACTTCTTAAGGATGTTTAGCACAACACTGCATATGCTTCTTAAACTTAGGAATACACTTATCAGAGTACTATAATTAGATGATCTAATAGAAAATTTTGCCTTCCACCTTTACATGCTATTAAATTAAATTTTAATATTAAATTACCTGAAATATTTGTCGAGGATATTTGGAGTTGTTACAACCTTTTCATTTCCATAATTTTACCCAAAATCATCCTTAACACGTTCCAAAAAGACGAGTGGAAATTTTCTTCCAACTGACTTATCAACAACCATATAGTAACCGGTAACTTGAATGATAATGTTAGCATAGGCAAGTCTATTAATCAACAACTATGTTAAATTGGTATATATGTAAGAGTGTAAGAGACTAGTATAACAAATAATTTCCAGTAGCACTTAGATTCCTCATACTAGCTATGTAATCAAAAAAACAGACCAGTGCACTAAAGCTCCTCTATGCACAGGGCATGGGGAAAGACTTGATACAAGTTCGGAAAGAGCTAATTGTATGGAAGGATTTCAATTTGACATCGAATTTGGAGTGTTTTAAGAGAGTGTGGAAACCAAAGAATTAATACAAAAAATATTTACATTATATTTTAGGGCCCTTTTTGGTTATATATGATGCACATGTAACTAAGGGTGTTTATGTCATTTTCTATCTTAGCTAACCCTAGCGCTATAAATAGAATAGGATGAACATTATTTTAGTTAGACAATATTTTTAGATTGGACACTCTTTGATGAGTTTGTGGGTTTATTCCTTTGTCTCAACATTGAATCTCTCTTGAATATCATTTGGTAAGATTATTCATGTATGAGTTCAATTATCATCTTCCTTGAATTAATCATGTAATTATTTATTCAAATTAGAGAGTCACAAATCTACATTTGTTTATCTCTAGTTTGCTTCAATTGTGGGATTATTCTTTCTTTCTTCTCTATCTTTCCTCAATTGCTTGATTATCTCTTGAATTTATGTATCTTGTATCTCGTTTTATATCAATTGGTAGCAGAGAAAGGCTAAACAATTGTTCATACAATTCTTAATCCTTGGCTTGCATCTCTTGAATTTAAAAAAAAAAAAAAAGATTAAAAAAACATTGAATTCAAAAATTGTTAAAATTTTCAAGTGGGGTATCATTGGCTTTTGTTGGAAATAGTCCAAAATACTTGAATATCAAATTTGAAAGCATTTGAAGATGATATGGATTTGATTTTTCCCAATTTCCCCCCATTTTTGCATCAAAAAAAATCTGCACTATTTAAAGTGTAAAATTTTGAATTTTGGAGCTATTTTGTGTGAATGTTTGTCTCATCTTTTGGGTCTAAGTTGTTTTCATCATGGGTAAACTATATTAGGTTCCAATTTGAGATGTAAGGATAAATTTGGGATCAATTTTGGGTTTAAAAATTGGGCATTTTTCCTAATGCGAATTTTAGTAAAATTTTAAAAGTTTGAGTTGGTTTTTTACTTCGAAAACTATTGGATGATGCTTAAACGTGTCTCATATTGATTGGGTAAACTTGATTTGAGTTGGGTCTTGATAGATTTGATGAATGTGGTGTTTGAGCTTGTTTTGGGTCATCTTTTTTCCAAATTTTAAAATTTGAGTTGTTTGATTTATGGGTAAATCATATTATATGTCAATTTCTTTAGCTAGATTATATTGAGTATTAGTTCTACTTGTGTTATCTAGTTATTTTTTTGTTCTTATTTTATTTCATGTCAATTTTTTTCATGCATTTCTCTTTTTAGCTTCATTGTGTGTTTAATTCATTCCTTGTACGTTAGTGCATTATGTCCTTCTTTGTTATTGACATAACTTCTACTCCGAATCGATACTTGAAAGCTTACTTTGAGATTATTTGAGATTATAGAACCGTGATGAGACTAAGGAATACCCTTGAGTGGTAGAAGGCTTGAGAGGTGAAATCATTTGAGTGTGGTTCAAAAAGCCAATGACCTTTGAGTGTATACATGAAAATTGAGTGTCATCATTTGAGATATACACGTGAGGGAGTGACTTGTGAGGTCTATTATTTTACCAACCATTTTTTTTTTAATTATGTCTTACATAGGTTCAAGGAGTTACAATGAAGGTTTGGATGTCAATGGAGAAAGGATAATTTTATTTTATAGTTTTACTTCTGGTAAGAATAATTGTGAAGTTTTTCATGATTATAGTAATGCTTCTAGAAAAAATAGAGCATGAACTTGATAAAGGTTTGGCTCAATCTGAATTTATTTTTGAGGGATATAAAAGTGGTTGTACATTTGACTGCACCTTAGGTATAAATAAAATGTGTTATACCAACTTTATTGATCCTTCTTTGATTGAGTGGTTGGATATACCTTGTTATACGGAAAGTTCACCATATAAATTTGATGAAAGGTTGTTGAAAAAGAGGTGAAGATCATTGTTTACCATGAAAGCTATCATGAGGGTATTTGGTGTGATATCTACTCTTTGTATACTTGTTTGGTATGTTTAGGAGCTCCTTGGCTCAATCATAATAAATTTTTATTTGATAAAGAGTTGAAAAAGTTTGTTGTTGTAGATTCAATAGAACGAAAGAAAGTCTTAACTCCTATGACCATTAACTAATCTTCAATAACAATGAGAAAATCAAGAAAATGAAAGTGAAGACTACTAACTTGAAATTTGATGTACAAAGTTATTTCAATAATTCAAGAAGAGTGTTTGGAGCTTATAGTGATGCTAAGTTGAAAATTGATGTGAAGAGTCATCCCAATGACTCAAAAGGAATCCTTGAAGCCTATTGCACTTCTAAGAAAATAAGTGAGAATGAAAAGAAAGAAATAATTGAGGGAGTGAATAGTGACAATTCAAAAGACGGAAAAAGAAAGAATATTTAGAATGAAATGAGTGAGTGGCTACAAGCACAAAAGAAAAAAAAACATAAAAAAAGGAGAATGAATTGTCACAAGAAGGAAGGAAGAAATGTGAGCAAGTGAGAGAAAAGAAAATGAGATAATAGAAAAACAAGAGGGTGTAAGTGAGAGGATTTCTTATTCTAACTCTAATCCTTTGAATTCTTGTTCTTCTAGTGTTTCCAATTCTTTTGTATGTCTTCTTGTTGAAGAACACCAAAAGGATGACTCAACATGGAAAAAAATTCAAGAATTGAAAGAAACAAGTCATTTTGGGATGACTTCTAGTGAGCAAGTGAGCTTAATTTTAGAAAATCAAGGTAAAGAAGATTGTTTAAGTGTTCATCAAGTTAAAAGGGGTAATCCTACATCTTTAGATACTTTAAATGAACTTGATAGTGACTTAAGTGTTAATGTTAGATCATCTTTTGGCGAGATTAATAATTTTTTACTTTGTGTCAATAGACAAATGAATGATGGCCATACACTAGTTGAATATATTGTGGAGCAAAAATTATTATTGACCGTGACCTTAAAATATTTCAAGCTAGTGTTATGTAAAATATGAAAAAACATGGTGTTTACTTGAATTCTTGTGATGAAAATGAATATATTTCTTCTTTAGCTCCTCGGAACACTAAAAATATGATTGATGATGAATGTCTCTTTGCAAGTGAGTTTGATCGTAGCATTTCTTTATCTTGTAACGACATGAATATGCTTTTTGGTAGTACACTTGGAATGGAACATGCAATGTGTGATAATATCCTTTTCGAGACTAAAGAATATCAAATTTGTAAATTTACTTAGTGAAAATATTCAAAAAAATTTAAAAGTGATTTTTGTTTTGATAATATGAGTCATTCTTTGAGTTGTCCCAATCTTGATTGTGTGATTCACAATGATCATAATTTGAAAATTGAATTAAAAGTGTGAATACCATCGATGAAATTCAATTAAATGATTTGTTCCTTGTTGTCTAATATGCACATGATGAAAATGATGATCCAAAATTTGAAAAGTGAATGACTTGTGAAAATAATTCTTGCGCAAATTGCTTGAGGTTGTTAATTGTTTGGATGTTAGCAAGCTAACTCCCAAATTATTTGTCAAAAGTAATTCTTGTGTTTAAAAGTCCTCTAAAATTGAAGAAAAACTTTTAAAGAATGGGGGAGACACAAGTAATTGGAATAGTAAATTGATAGATGTCAGTTTTTGTGTTAATTTATTTACTTACTCTAGTTTTGCCTTTGAGGATATAATTTGGGCTGAATTTTTAAATGCTTCTAGAATAAAATGTAAATATGATCTCTTTGAAGTATTGTCAATATCTATGGACATAAATGTGACATTTCTTCTTTTAATGAGTCCACTAACCTTGTTGATCTATTTGTGAAACACCGTCAAGAGAGGATCAATAATAAGGTAAGATAATTGGGAGCATATTCTTGGGCTACAAAAATATTTGAGGTATCTTTGCCTTCTAAATTTACAAATAATTTATTTTAATGGTTAGTGCTTATTTTTTGAACTTTCTAAAGCTGTGAAGGTAAATTTTTATGCCTTTGACCTTTATAGTAGCAACTTTATTGTGATTAATGAGAATTTTGTAATGTTGCTATTTGATTCATGTTGTGAGTTACTAAGTAAGAAATATAAAGAAGTTTTGGGATTGATGTTTGTGCTTGATCCCGAAAATGCATACTTATATTTAAGATTTGTGAATGGTTTTGTTAGTTTCCTTAATCAAGTGGTTAAAATAGTACAATTCAATTGTGAATTAAGAAACTATTTGATCCAAGTTGTTAAAGAGACTAGTTTTGGCTTGACAGTTCTAGAGTGTAGAATTATTAGTTTCTTTAACCTTATTTATGATTGTGGTATACTTTTGATTCAAGTTATTGATACTAAGCTTGAAAAGTTAATTTTTATAAAATTTTATGATTCTTGGTTGTATCATAAAATTGTGTATTTTTTTGAAGTGGTATGCAATTAATTTGAAAGATAATTTTTTGACATAGGTACTAACTCCCCTCTATACTTTGAAATATTAGAATTCAAGGTCAAATTCTTTTCAACAAGGGAAAAATGATGCAAGTTTGGAAAGAGCTAATTGCATGAAAGGATTTCAACTTGACATAGAAAGTTTGGAGTGTTTCAAGAGAGTGAAAACCAAAGAATTAATACAAGAAAATATTAACATTATATTTTTGGGACCTTTTTAGTCATATATGATGCGCATGTAAATAAAGGAATTTATGTTATTTTTTTTATCTTGGCTAGCCCTATCACTATAAATGGAATAGGATGAACATTATTTTAGTTAGATAATATTTTGATATTGAACACTTTGATGAGTTTGTGGGTCTATCTCTTTGTCTCTACATTGGATCTCTCTTGAATATATTTTGGTAAGATAATTCATGTATGAGTTTAATTCTTTTCTCCCTTGAATTAATCATGTAATTGTTTGTTCAAATTAGAAAGTCGCAAATCTATATTTGCTCATCTCTAGTTTACTTCAATTATGAAATTATTCTTTCTTTCTTTCCTATCTCCACTCAATTGTTTGATTATCTCTTGAATTTATATATCTTGTATATCGTTTTACATCAGGGCCTCATTCAAGGGTGTAAGTGTATGTAACCTTACCTTGCATTTCTGCTAGAGGATATTACCAAGGCTTGAACCCGTAACCTCCTGATCATATGGCATCAACTTTACTAGTTATTCTAAGTCTCCCCTCCAAATAATAGCTATGTAATTCTATATATTAAACAGCCAGCTATGATACTCTTGACTTGATAGTAAATTCAAAATTATCATATCATAATAAAGTAAGAAGCTAGGGTCATGTATCTCGATAGATGAAACATTCTCTTAAACATGCATCTATTCTTTCTTTTAAAAAAATGATTTTCCTTTGATAAGAATTATGAAATAAAATCTAGATAATTTAAAAAAAGGACAGTCCGGTGCACTAAAACTCATGCTATACATAGGGTTCGGAAAAGGGCTCCAGTATAAGGGTGAATTATACGTAGTCTTACATTTCTACCAGAGGTTGTTTTCAAGGTTGCACTATAAATAACTGAAAATAATTAATAGTACATCTAATGAAAATATTGTTGTGATTTAGATTCCCAGGGGTATGAAAAGCTGTAGAAAAGAGTTGAACAATCAAGGACACAAGAGGACAACGAAGTAGAAATATCAATACAGAAAATTAAATGATCTTGTCCACCACTCTATTCTTCCCTCCGTGACAAACATAAACTATCCAAAAATGTGATAGCAAAAATATCATAGCAAAATAAATTCTATACATGAACAAATTAAAATAATAATAACTTATTTTCTCATGGCTAGTTTCTGTCCGAATTATTTCAACCAACCAACATATTAACTGTAAAGTGACGTAATATCATATTTTATAAGTTACTTGTTCTTCTGTTACAAAAAAAAGTACAAACAACGTCAAACATTTAATAGAAAAGATTTGTTATTGTATGATCCAAAAAAGTTTTTTAAAAAAATTTAAAAACATTTATGTTATAGAGTAATGCTTACCTTTAAATCAGCACTCCCAACATTCAAGTTGTTATTGTACAACATTGACATCTGCCTCCCTATGTTCCTCTTAAGTCAATAAATGAATTCTATATTTACTTTATCTGCTCTAAACTTTGCCTTCTCTACTTTCCTGTTTACGTCATTAGATTCTCAGAATCTATCATTCATATTATAAATTGCTTCTATGAGATATTTTCATTATAAAGCACACAAAACTTGAATATGATTTTCCATCATTCTTTTTCGAAACCTAATTCATATGTATATGTAGAAGTTTTCTAAATTGGTATCTTTCCTTTGATCTTTGGTCGTTTGTTTGAAAACACTTTTATGTTATCTCACAATAGTGTTTTCAAGAATCAAAAAGAAAATAACCAACAACATTGTTGAATCATAACACCAAAATCAATCTTATAGTACAACAATTTTTAACATAGAAATGATAATCCACGCAAGGAGAAAAATTCAAGCATAAGTACCTGGAAAATAGAGTAACTCCGATGATTAAAGCGATGACTGCTTTGTTAAAATCAAGTTTATTAGAAAAAATATCCAAAAAGATTACAACGTTAACATGAGATGGAGGCACAGTAGAAAATTACCAAGTCAATTTTCAAATTTATTGAAATTGATACAAATTTAATGGGCCTTCAATCACACAATAAAGAAATACAAATCTACTATGTAAAGAATTAGCAACACAATAGCCAAGTTCACCCAAGAGTTCCCAAATTTTGAACTAAGAAGGTACAAATGATCCACAGAAGGTAAAATCAAATAAATGATTCTCACATATCACCAAATTTTACATACCAGGTAAACTTAATTGGCTAATTTCTCAAACCTCTCATTTCCCAGGAAAAAAAAGAGAAACTAAATAAAGGAATTTTAGTTCCTTTGTAACTTTTTCACTGGACAATTTGTTATTTGTTATCTTCTACTGATTTCTTCTCTGTAATGGTTGAAATTTGAACAAAATGAATTTGGTTTTGAAAGTTCTAGATTCAACCTTTAGTATTTGCAATTAACGTGCAATTCTAATTAACTAAAATTTACTTTTATTTTTATCAAAAAATATTTTGTATGTTAATTCAAATATTTAAGATTTTGAATTTTAAAAATAGTAAATAATAATAAACATAGCTAATTTTTGTACTAAACTACCAAGTAGCTTATTCTTAGGCTGCCACTTGGTTTAATGTGAAGGATTTGTTCTTTCCTTTTAATAACATATAGATGAGAACTTTGGGATGTTTATGTTATGCTACTGCTCTCACACCACATGACAAGTTCTCTCCTAGATCTATTCCTGCAGTGTTCATGGGATATTCTCCAACTCAGAAAGGATACAAGTTATACAATCTACAGTCCCATACTTTCTTTGTTAGTAGAGATGTTCACTTCAGAGAAAATATTTTCCCTTTTAAATATCATCCAACTACTTATTCTTCCACTTCTTTTCAACCTACCTATTTTGCATAAATAGATGATAGAATCTGTTCTACTCTAGTTCATTCTACTTCACCTTATAAACAGTTATATGACACTGGACCTTCTTATGATAATCAGTGACATGACACTGCACCCTCAGAGCATGCATTTCCCTTTCCTTCTCATGATTTTCCTTCTTCATCCTTCTATCTCTAGAATCTAATCTTTCTCATCCTAGTTGACCTCCGAGAAAACTTACTAGATCCACCAAACCACCTATCTAGTTGACTGACTATGTACATCCCAAGCCCCCATCCAGGGCTTCTCCTTATTCCCTTGCTAATGTGATTCAGTACTCTTACCTTAGCTCTAATTATTAAGTGTTCCTAGACAATTTTTCTTATATTACTGAACCTCAGACTTATAATGAATTCATTCAATATGACAAGTGTATACATGCCATGAACCAAGAGATTTCTGCTTTTATAGATAACAAAACCTAGGAGGTAGTTGATTTACTGGTTGGAAAAGTTCCTATAGGTTGTAAATGGGTGTATAAGGTTAAATATAATGTTGATGGTATTGTAGAAAGATATAAATCTAGGCTTGTATCTAAGGGTTACATACAATAGAAAAGTGTGGATTTTGATGATACTTTTTTCTCCTGTTGCAAAGATAGTTACTATTAGGCGTGCTCTTACTCTTTCTGGTATGCACTTTTGGCTTATATTTTAGATGGATATTTGTTTTTTTCAAGGTGATATGCATGAGTAAGTATATATGGTGCTGCCTCTTATTTTTTGCATCAAGAGGGGTCATTAAAGAGTAATAAGGTATGTAAGTTGATGACATCCCTATATGGTCTCAAATAAGCTTCTGGACAGTAGAACATAAAACTCAAAACTGCCTTACTCACATCTGGTTTCCAATAAAGTAAACATGATTATTCCCTTTTTACAAAGAAGGATGGTAAGAAAATTTATGTGATACTTATTTATGTGGATGATCTATTGATCACTGGAAATGATTTGATGCTCATCAAAGAATCACAAGCTCATCTACAATAAATATTCATGATCAAGGACCGGGGAGTTGAGATATTTTCTTGGAATAGAGTTTCTATGATCTAATAAAGGAATTCTTATGACACTGAGGAATATACACTAGAATTAATTTTAGAATGGGGATTATCAGGTGCTGAGCTAATAATGTTACCTCTAGAACATCATATGAAATTCACAACTGATGAGTTTGATAAATATCTGAGGAAAAAATAGAGTGAGGACCCTTAAATGGTGGACAAAGGTGTTTATCAAAAGCTGGTAGGAAAATAACTCTACTTAGTAATAACTAGGCCAGATATTTCTTATGTTGTACAGACTTTAAGTCAGTTTATGCATGATCCTAAATAGTATCACTTGGATATTTCACTTAATGTAGTAAGATATCTAAAAGGAAGTCCTGGTTTAGGTATTCTCTTAAGCAACAATATAGATGACATATTGAAAGCATTTTGTGATTCTGATTGGGCGTTTTATGTAGTTACAAGGAAATTAGTAGAAGGATATGGCATAAAGCTAGGACAATCATTAATTTCATAGAAATTAAAAAATAAGAAACCATCTCCAGCAGCACAATAGAAGTTGATTACAAGAGCATGACTTCTGCTGTGGTGGATATTGTATGGTTAATAGGACTCTTCGAAGAAATCAATATGAAAGTGAAGGTAACCATATGTCATACCCCAAATCCCATTGGAGCGGACTGACACCCGTAGCCGGGGAGGCCCGGGAGAACCCGTTCATAACCTATACTTTCACATTTACATTACTTATGAAAATTAGAAATTTGGGCAACACTTCGTTGTAAATAGAAGAAAATAGTACCTGTATCAGCCCAGCAGACACGCATAAATATATATATGAACAGCAATTGGCCGTCAGAGCCATCACGTCTATCAACCAAACACTCCTATGGCTGTACAATATGTCTACAAAAGCCTCTACATAGATACACAACTGAGTTGGGGTCGGGACAAACTCCTGCCCACAAAAGACTTTTATACAAATACCAAAAGTACATATAGAGACGACTTGGGATGCCCCAAAATAACTGGAGCTCACCACTAACAACAGAATGTCCTGGCTCTTACTGCGGGGGTGTACGACTTGAAGTACCTGTTCCTGCAGGCATGAATACAGGTCCCCCGTGAGGGGCGTCAGTACGGAAATATGTACTGAGTATGTAAGGCAGTGAGTATCAAGATGAGATACAAAAGATCAACAGAACCCAGATACCAGTGAATAAACAGTATGAGTAGACCACACTTAAAAGAACTGATGGGATACCTGCACATTACTTTCATATCATTACTTCCCATAATCCTTATCAATACATAACATATGTCATACAATGGCCAACTGATCAGTAGTACTAATACAATACATCAGGGACCACCCCTGGAATAGCATATATACATAATCTTTATAATACAATGGCCAACTGATCAGTGGTACTAATACAATACATCATATCATCAATTTAAAATACAGACATTCCATTTCTTAATTCAATTAATCTTTGAGATTGGTTACTTTGTGGTCACACTTTATGGAACTTGAAACCATGATACCTCAATAGGAAAAACATGTAAATAGGTAATCAATATCATGAAAATGAAGTAGAGAATCATGGATACCTCATTAAACCATTTCGGAGTCAACAATAGTATATGGACATTTTTTTGACTAGCCGGACATCTTAAAAGTGAAAACAAGTTCAATTGGTAGTGTCGAAGATCATATGATGTTATTATGTGTCATGTGTCGTAGGACAATGTTGAAAGCTTACTTGAGAGTGACATGGGTCATTATTCATGCCAAATATTAGATAGAGTATGTCTTACATACCTTGATATAACCACTTCAATACAAGTGACTTCCCGTACTCTTCGAACACTTATCTACAATAAGTCATTTGTGGCAAACTAGTATTAGCAACCAAACCTTACCATTTAGGTATTAACTTCACCAAATAATGTCTAGGAAGTAATCCTTTAGCTCATCAATAAGAGTACTACATACATCCTCTTATACTCTTATTACATTCACATATCATGCATTTTCATGAAATATCCCTCAGCATCACTCTTAGCCTTTATTTCCCTTCTTAATCACCATCCAATACCAACATGATCACTAGGAATACATAACCACTAATATAATGATATATCACCACAATTCATCCTCCATAATCCAATACAACAACTTCCATAATTTACTACTAACAATTTATACACAACAATTCATAACTATGTTTCTAGTTATCTTCCAACATCAAGACAATACTCATAATCCTTTATCAATACTTATTCATGGATAAGAATCAAGAATAAACAATATTCATACCTTAACAGTGAACTCTTGTATTTAGAATCCTCCTTACATAACCATGGGGTGCTTCTCGAAGCTTTCGAGATGGTGAACACAACTACGGAACCAATTCGAATTTTCTACGGTTGAATCACAAAATATTTGAAGTTGAAATTGGCTAGGGTTTCACCTCTCTTAATAATAGGATAATATCTGATATAAATGAGGCTAATTGCAGATTTATAAAGACCAATTTTCGTCCAAGAGGTAATAGAAAATGACCATTTTGCCCTAAAAATTTAAATAAATCCCGAATCTGTCCCTAGTAGACAGTTTTGACAGGCTGAAGTAAATCGGTCATAACTCTTTTCTCCGGTATCGGATTTGGGTGAAACCAATTACATTGGAAATATAATTCAAAGGGATTTCATTTTCATATAAAGTATACCACCGAGTTCTTCCTTTACAAGGAGTTATGGTCGTTTAAAGTTGACCCAAAAATCTGTCCCACAATTCTGTTTTTTTTTTGATAGGCTGAAGTAAAACGGGTATAGATCCTTACTCAGACATTGGATTTGGATGAAACCAATTTCATCAGAAAGAAGACTCTCGGAGGTTTTCGTTGATATATAGCAGCTCACACAGTTCTTTTTGTACAAGGAGTTATGATCGTCTAAAGTTGGATTGCCTAGCTGCAGTAATTTTCCTGCAGAATTACTGTTCACAGGCTTCCCGGCCACCGATTTGAAATTTCGAATGTGCTCGCTTATATGTAATACTCCTCTGTTTTGGGCAAACGTTATATCATTGGAAAGCTTATTCCAATACCTACACATACAACTATTGACGGGATACTTCCGAACACCATACACTTAATTTAACCCATACGCAAGCCTTTAGGACTCCATATAATCGCGATAAGTGTACGAAAAAAATTTATGGGGTGTTACACAATAGACATATTTTGTAACAATAAAGCAGCTATAAAAATAGCTAAAAATCTCATATTTCATGAGAGGAACAAACACATAGAAATAGATTGCCATTTTGTAAGGGAGAGTATAAAAGGGACTAATCAATGCAGTGCATATTGCTGAAACTGAACAAGAATCTAATATGCTAACTAATGCATTGGGAGGACAATAACACAGGTATCTGATAAGCAAGTTGAGGTTGTTAGATATATTTGAAAACTCAACTTGGGGGGAGTGTTGAGAGTGAGAAAATAGATGAACTGCCAGCTATCTAATAGTTAGTTGTAACTAACTTAACTAATGTTAGTATGATTAGAATAATAGAGTAGTTAGTTAGGCATTTTTCTACACCAGAGTCAGTTAGACAAGTGTATATATATCTTAGCTCTTAGCCACTTTGTGTACAGTTTTGATAATGAGAATTCAGTTTTATCTTCTTCTAGTTCCTTCTTTTTCATTATCTATGTAGTTTTTTAACAATTTTTAGTAAGAGATCCTCAGTTTTTTAGAACTTTGAATCATTTTGGGTTTAGCATGGGCACAGTTGAAAGCGTTGATTTGTAGTGTCCAAGACACTGAAACTTATATCATTGTTTTCACTTCATCTTTTTCTCTTTATAGATAGGAAGATCAATCTCTCTTCTTTTTTAAACCTACATTCTCATGAGTTACTTCATTTTCTTTGTCCCTAGTTACTTTCTTTTATTCAACTGCTTATTTAACATTGCATACTTTTAGATTTAGGCAACAATGTTATCTCTTCCTTCTCGATTTTAAATAATAACCTTTTTGTTTAAAAAGGGGGTCAGGAGATTCCATTATTTTCATGAACTTTATTTTTCTAAAATTGAACCTCTTTGTGAGTAACCAAAGGCATGCAAACTCACAAGCAAACCAGAGAGGAAATTTCTTGGTAATGTCTCCATAAGAAATGAACTTTTGACCTAGCAAATATGTTGATGTGGTCTTACTTTGAAACTAATCTTAAACTGGTATTTAGCTCATAAATTTTGCCTCATCAATAAGAACAACTTATACACACATATTGTCGATGATTGCAGGTCACTTTGAAATCATACATGTGCATAGGGAATGATATATGGAGTACGTTGGTGAGTTCTATGCTTCGTAGTAAATGAAATTGAATGTTCTGTCCTTTGAAGAAGTGTTTAAAGGGTACATGTTGTGTCATTAGACGAAAGAGTAAAGAGCACCAAGGCGCAAGTGGATGTGGCAATAATTATTGGTACAACCCTTGGAAGGATCTTTGGCATAAAAAATCCTAAACATGTTTAGTAATCATGGAATTACAATTCATAACTTATGATATATTATAAATATTGGATGGTTTTCCTTTCTACTAATTGTTAACAGCTTCCTATTATTTCTTTAGTTATCAAAATATGGAATCTTCTCACTTTAGTGATACCGTTGACTTGGAAAAGTTAGTTGAAGAAGAAAACATTTTTAGTAAGTGTTATATATGCAAATATTAGTACTTGCTGTTAATGTGACCAGGAGAGGGATAGTATGTTTATAATACACCTCAACTATAGATTTTGTTGTTCATCATTCAGGTCATAAGGACTATTCAATACTGTTCAGGTATGTAACCATTTTGTAGGTGAGTTGCAAGTCAAAACAACTCTGTTGATGCTACTTAATTTTGTTGAAGGAAGCAAGAAACACTCATAAATTGAAGAACATAAAGTTAAAAACTTCTTAGTACAAAGATAATAATAGTACAAGTTTATGCTTCCACAAAGCTCTTGGATATTGCTTTAATGATTCTGCAACTTGTCCTCAATTAGATGTTTGATAACCTGCTCCACAAAATCTACAATTCATGCTTATACCAAATCATAGTACATCTCAAGTAAATTACTTGTACTCCTTATGTCTTAAAATAAATGTCACTTTCACAAAAAAATTTTTAAAATATCACTTTAGCAATAAAGGAAGAAAAAAGTCCCAAATTAATTGTTATCTTAGGAATTGAAGAGAAAATTACTCTCTCTGTTCCGTTTTACATGTTGGGTTTTTAAGAGGTGTGAATGAAAAATGAATAGGTGATTTTTCCGAAAATACACCAAGAGAAAGGATGCAATTTGAATAGGTACCTTTTCGAATTGAATGGTTATGACCTAATGGATTGTGATTTTTTCGAAGAGTTGTAACTTTTTTGAAGAGTTGCACCTTTATGAAGGGTTGCATCTTTCTGAATCATTCCTTCTTTTCATGAAGCAACACCTTGATAGCTATAAATACTTGAATTTTTTGTTAGCTAAAGAAAACTTTTGAGTTGAAAAATAATCTTCTTCTTCTTATAAAAAGCCTTGTGTGATGATCAAATCGTTGAGTATATTCAAAGTTTCTAAAAATTTAAGGTATTGCTATTTTCAGGAAGAGAATCATTTTATCCTGGGATGAAAGATTCCATAACCTCGGGTACTTGAGGGAAATAAATTCCTTAAGGACACACCGTACATTCGGTGGACTTGATTCTATAATTTTCTGCTTCACCTTCTTTCTTAAAGTTGCTAAACACTTCAATTTGATTATTCATTTGGACTTGTGTTTGAAGTTGTTATAACTTCATTGTAGTTCTTGAACTTAGTATTGAAGCTTGGGTTGAAATATATAGATTTTTGAATCCAAAATAACATTCTTAAGGAATTTATTGAAAAAAATATTTTTTCTTGTGCTTGTTTGGTGAAATTTTTTTGTGCCATTAATAAATAAAATACTTTCATAATTTGTATTGGTTGGTTTCTAGAGATTAACGTGTAGTTTTCTACTCTATTTGAACTTAATAGTAATTTGAAGATATAAAAACTTCATCACGAGTTAAAGTTCATTCGGTTGCTGATTAGAAGAACATAAAAACTTTATCATTAGACTAGAAACAAGTTGGTGTGTAAAGTTTTTAAAACTTTAGAATTAGTATTCTGACATACTAAGTTGATTGTCTTTTTATGACAACAAAATGAATGTTGAAAATTATGCAAATCATGGAATGACAAGTGTAGAATCAACAACTATTGCTATGACAAGCCGTAAAAGTGTTGCTCCCACAATGACACCTGCGGAGAAACCCAAAAAGTTTTCAGATGTAGATTTCAAACAATGGCATCAAAAGATATTTTTCTATTTGGTGACTCTAAATCCTCAAAGATTCATCTCTGAAAATACTCCAAAATTTCCCAAAGAGATACCGGACAAGGAGCGATTTATTTTAATGGAGGAATAGAAATACTCGGACTTCTTATGCAAGAATTATATATTGAGTGGCCTTCAAGACGACCTATAAAATGTGTATAGAAATATAAAGACCTCAAAAGAGTTGTGGGATACTTTGGAATGAAAATTTAAAACTGAGGATGCTGGAACTAAAAAGTTCGTTGTTGCAAAATTTCTTGACTTTGAGATGGTTACAGTAAGACTCTCGTCTCCCAACTGCAAAAATTATAAGTAATCATCCATGATCTCATGGGAGAAGTTATAAATATAGTAACTACCTTATTTTAACATGTTAAGTATGTTCTTAATAATCACATGACCTTTGATGTAGCTTTAATTGTAAAGTATGTTCTTAATAATCAAATGACATTTGATATAGGTTTGATTATAAATGAGTCTTTCCAAGTAGAGTCTATAATAGAGAAATTGTCACCTTTGTTGAAGGATTTTGAAAACTACTTGAAGCATAAAAGGAAGGAGATGTCAGTAGAAGACCTCATTTTGATGTTACGCATTGAAGAAGATAACAAAGAAGACGATAAGTGGTCAAAAGGGAATTCAGCAATCAATGGAGCTAATATTGTGGAGAATGACCCTAACAACTCAAAGAAATGCAAGAAAGCATCTGGACAACAAAAAAATAATCCAAAGAAGAAATTCAAAGGAAATTGCTTTAATTGTGACAAAGTTGGTCATAAGTCTATGGATTGTCAGGTCCCTAAGAAAGGCAAGAAGAAGGATCAATCCAACTTGGTTGAATCCAAAAATGAAGTGGATGATCTATGTGTCATGCTTTCAGAATAAAACTTTGTGGGTAATCCTAGTGAATGATAAATTAATTTATGTGCCACCCATCATATTTGTGCCAAAAAGGAGTTGTTTGCTTTGTATGCTACGACTAAAGATGAGGAGAAGATTTTGATTGCTAACTCCGCAACAGCAAAGGTTGAATGAATGGGAAAAAATTTCTTGAAGAAGATATTAGGCAAAGTGTTGGCACTCAACAACGTTCTTCATGTACCGGAGTCTAAAAAGAACTTGATTTCTATATCACTTCTAACCAAAAATGGATTCAAATATGTATTTATATCTGATAAGGTTGTAATTAGCAAAGAATAAGTGTATGTCGGAAAAAGTTACTTCACTGAGGGCTTGTTTGAGATCAATATAGTGACAGTTGAGATCAATAAAAGTTCTAATTCTTCTTAGTTTCTTGACTCTAATGAATTGTGGCATGAATGGTTAGGACATGTCAATTATAAAACCTTGCGAAAATTAATTAACTTAGAAGTTTTGTTAAACTTAGAGTGCAATAAATCAAAGTGTCAAATGCGTGTGGAATCAAAGTATGTAAGCATCCGTACAAGTCCGTTGAAAGAAATTTCAATACCTTAGACTTAATCCACACAAACATCTGTGATATAAGTCAACACCATCTCGTGGTGGAAAAAAGTATGTTATAACTTTTATTGACAATTGCACTAGGTACTTTGAAGTTTATTTGCTAAATGGTAAGGATAAAGCAACAGACGTGTTTAGGAAATATAAAACAGAAGTAAAAAATTAGTTGGATAAAAAGATTAAAATTATAAGAAGTGATAGGGGTGGAAAATATGAATCCAACATTAAAGGAAATGATGATTGTCTTACTCATAAGTTTGGGGTTAACATAAAACTTATGGGAGGAAGCTATCCTTACCTCTAATCGAATACTCAATAAAGTGCCCTATAGTAAGACAATTTCAATTCCATATGAAAAATAGAAAGAAAGGAAACCTAACTTGAAATATTTCAAAGTATGGGGGAGTCTAGCGAAATTCCAAATCCCTATGCCTAAAAAGATAAAAATAAAACCTAAGACTGTGGACTGGGTGTTCATTGGATATGCCAAAAGTAGTAAATCATGTCAATTTTTGGTTCATAAATTCGAACATCCAGATATCAATGAAAATGCAATAGTTTAATTAGATAATGTTGAGTTCTTTGAGCACATTTATCCATATAAAACTAGACATGAGCAATCTAGTGGAGGCTCTAAACAACCTCAAGATGAATCAAGCAAGAATGAACTTAATAATAATAATCCAAGGTGTAGTACATGTCAAAAAATGTCAACTTCCTTTGAATTAGATTTTGTGACATTTCTTCTTGAAAATGAGACTCAAACGTTTAAAGAAATGATGTCGTCTTCAGACATATCCTTTTGAAAAGAGGTAGTCAATAGTAAGATTGAGTCAATCTTGAGGAACCATACTTGAAAATTGGTTGATCTTCCTTCAAGAAATAAACCTTCAGGTTCTAAATAGATCTTCAAAAGAAAATTGAAAGTTGATGGTACTATTGACAAATACAAGGCAAGATTTATAGTGAAAGGCTGTAAACAAAAAGAAGGCCTTGATTATTTAGATACACACTCACCTATAACAAGGATAACATCCATATATTGGTTGAGGTAGCAATTTATATGGTCTTGAACCATTAAATGGATGTGAAAATAATATTTCTAAATAGGGAATTGGAGGAAGAAATTTACATGGAACAACCTGAGGTTTTTGTGGTTCCTAGTAAAGAAAAGAAAGTATGCAAACTTGTTAAGTCATTTTATAAACTAAAACAATCACCTAAATAGTGGGATGTAAAGTTTAACCAAACCATGTTGGCAAATGACTTTAAGATAAATGAATTTGATAAATTTGTTTACATTAAAGACACTCCAAATCACAAGGCCATTGTTTGTTTGTATGTGGATGAAATATTGATCATCAATAGAGATATTTTTGACATAAATACTACGAAACGAATGCTTAAAAGCAATTTAGATATGAAATACCTTGGAGTTACAAATGTGATCATAGGTATAAGAATCAATAAAACTCCACAAAGATTGGCGTTGCCAGTCTTATTGTATTGAAAAGGTACTTGACAAATTCAACGTATTTAAATTTTGATATTTCCAAGACTCCATTAGACGTGAGCTTTGAACTTCAAAAGAATAAAGGTAAAAGTTACTCACAGTTGGAATACGCAAGAGTGTTGAGAAGTTTGATGTATATCATGAATTGTATGCGACCAGATATAGCATGTGCTATTAGTAAATTGAGTCGGTACATGTGTAATCCCAATCAAACTCACTAGATGGAAATAAAAAGAGTTTTGGAGTATCTAAAATATACTCAAGACTATGCTTTGCATTATAAAAAAAATCCAACGATAATTGAAGGATATAGTGATGTAAATTGGATTATCGGATCGAATAAAGTAAAATCCATGAGTGGATATGTATTTACTTTAGGTGGAGGAGTGGTCTCTTGGAAATAGTCCAAATAGACATGTATTGCCCGCTCTATAATGGAATCTGAATTTATCGCATTAAATATAGTCGGTGAAGAAGCTGAATGGATCTGAAATTTCTTGAAAGATATTCCTTATTATCCCAAACCTTTGGCACTAGTATGTATACACTTGATAGTCAAGTGGCAATAGGTAGGGTAGGAATATAGACATATAAGATGGAGACATAATACCATTAGATAACTACTCTCTAGTGAATTATCACTGTTCACTATGTGAATTTAAGGGATAATATGTCGAATCCACTTACAAAGGGCCCATCTAAAGAGGGAGTTAAGAGATCATCGAAAAAAATGGGTTTAAGGTCTAGGACAAGTCTGCATGGCGATAACTCTACCTAGCAGACTGGAGATTCCAAGAACTAGGTTCAAGGAGATAAAATAAAGTTGTGATTGACGGTTCAATATTATCAATATACTTAACCAATTCTCATGATGAATACAATGTTCAGAGAACAAGGATAAGGCTTATGGTTTGAAGCTTTTTAATGGTTTCTAAGTTTGGCAGGCTTGAACAAAGAATTTGATCTATAGGATTAAACGTCTAGGAATTGTTTATGTTAGGGTAAAATGAAAGCCGCTTCAAGAAGAATGTTTGATAAATGCCTATTCTCTATGCTCTCATGAAATCAGGATGTATTCACGACTGAAATGAATAAAACCATGAGAACCATAAACGGTAAAAGGCTGGTTATATGACTTGTGTTGTCTAGGTGTACTTTAAAGTTTAACAATTCATAGATATCAAATCTATCAATTGACCAAGTGCATCAGATGCATGTTCACTTTAAAAAGTTCAAAGGGAAACTAACTTATCCAATTGAAATTAGTCTTTACTTGTTAATCACACATATGTCTGTAAATTTATTATTAAAATATCCATTTTCATTCATGTGGGGGATTGTTGGATTTTTAAGAGGAGTGAATGGAAAATGAATAGGTGTTTTTTCTGAAAAGACACTAAGAGAAAAGATGTAATTTAAATTGGCACCTTTTCGGATTGAATGGTTATGACCTTTCCAATGGGTTGTGACTTTTTTAAAGAGTTGCACCTTTATGAAGGGGTGAACTTTTCTGAACCATTGCTTTTTTTAATGAAGCAACACCTTAATGGATAAAAATATTTTTCCTCAGGTTAAGAAAATTTTTGAGTTGAAAAACAATCTTCTTCTTCTAAAAACTTTTGTGTGACCATCAAATCATTGAGTGTGTTCGAAGTTTCTAAAAATTTGAGATACCTCTTTTTTCAGAAAGAGAAACATTTTATTCTAGAAGAAAAGATTCTATAACCTTGGGTACTTGAACGAAATAAATTCCTTAAGGACACACCATGCATTTGGTGGACTTGATTCTACAATTTTTTACTTCATCTTCTTTCTTAAAGTTGATAAATACTTCATTTTGATAGTTCATTTGATTATTCATTTGGACTTGTGTGTGAAGTTGTTGTAAATTTGTTTTAGTTCTTGAATGTTGTTCTTGAACTTAGTATTAAAGTTTGAGTTGAAACACGCAGATTTTTGTACCCATAATAACATTACATGGCACAAAATAATAGTATCATCGATATATTTTTTCTGCACTAAGAGGTAGGACTATTGAAAAAGCATTAAAATATTGGTGAAAAAGAGGGTGCGGAAATAAAATAGAGAAGTGGTTTTATTTTTTCAAAGAAAAAAAGAGAAATGCATAAATATAAGGAAATGGAAGTGAGAGAGAGAAAGTGTGATAACAAGGAAAGGTGCCTACAAACACTCACACAGTTAGTATCTTTTTTGGAAAGCAAAGATTTTATTATAGCTAATAAGTTATTACACTAGGGATAGTAGCAGCAACATAAACATTAGATAGTTTGAAGAGAATACCATAGCTAGTTAGTCTATAACAAGATGATTTTGATAATATCCTATAAATTAAAACTTCACATTGATCTTATTGAAGTCGAAATAGTACTTGACTAGGAGGAGATGAAAAAATATTTAACTGATTGGGTGTTATGAACTTGTTACCAAGCTTCCAAAGAGAGTCAGGCACCCCATTAAGCTGGCGGAAGGTGTATCGGAGTACTGTATTCCCCAACTTTTTCAACAATGACCCGCATGGCAAAATATATTGATCAGTGGAGGGGTGCACCGTCAAGGATATTGAGAACATCAGTTGAGTCAATACTGATTTCAAGTAGATAAAAATTATTCTGTAAATCCAGCTCCATCCCTTTAAGGAGGGCTTGAAGTTTTGGTGATATCTGCTATTAGCTTCACAGCATCCCACGAAACCTAGTTTCCATACACCTCCTAATCCCTTATTTGTAGTGTTCTTTAAAAGGGAGCCATCAACATTTAGTCTAAGACAATTGAGAGGTGGTTTCATCCATTTTAAAGGAATAAAGATAGATCTGTCCAGATATCTTTCAGAGCTCATGAGGTGAAGAAACTCAGCTACTTTATTTTTAACTATATCCAATGATAGAAAATATTTAGTATGTTTGTTGACGTTATTATTATAATTAATCCATAAATATCGAAAGGCAAAAGAAAAAATAATTTTCAGGTTATAGTTAGGGGAATAGTGAGAGGGCGAAGTTTCAGCATCTTTAACGTTGTTAGCTAGGTAGTAAAAGAGCTGATACTATCCTTGTTTAAGCCAAAATCCAACCAAAATTTCTTTGTGATATAACACTACAAAAATAAATCAGTAATAGATTCATTTGCAGATTGATAAACTGGGCAAGATAGGTTATCGGATATTCCTATCTAACGCAGACATTTCATAGTTGGAAGTCGTTCATGGAAGCAGAGCCAAAGCATAAATTTATATTTATGTAAAGTCTGAAGTTTTCATATCCAAGCATAATCATAAGGTAACAAGCATTCCCTTTTAAGGTAATAAGTCACGCTTTTAGTATTTTAATAGAGAACAATCCATTATAGGTGGCAGCCCAGCAGGGACATTCCAAGGGCATAGATGGATGCAACTTAACGCCAAGGGAAGGAGAAAGAAGAGCCTTGGGAAAATGGAAACAAATTTTCTGCCAATTCCAGTTAGAAACATCCCATATATCGGATAGATGATAATTTCCTTCATCCCGAGTTAAAGGACCTTGTATAAGACTATGTAGGGGATGGGAGTTTGGTATCCATTGTATGTACCATATGAGAATTGAAGAACTTGACCTCCAACTTCCAAGAAATATTGTTAGAACATATCAAACCCCTTTAAGGACACTTCTCCAAATAAAAGATGAAGAAGTATTTAATCGAGGATGGTTATATTTTAGTTCCAATTGGAAAATAGTCTCCAAGAGAGGCCAGTTAGCAGGGATAGGTTTTTGGTGTAAGCATTGGTTATACCAAAACCACCATTTTCATTAGGTTGAGTGCTTTTATCCCAAGCACCATAAAGCATTTTTATTTTTTCTAACATATATCCCCAAATGAAATCTCATTAAATTTTATAGATGAAATTACATATAGTCTTAGGGAGGTACAAGTACTGCATATTGTAGGCCAGAAGAGCATTAAGAACCAATTTAGTGAGAGTGAATCTTCCAATCGAGGTGAGGAATTTAGTTTTCCAGGAAGAAAGCTTTGTGTTCATGTCATCCAAAATATATTGAAAATCTCTTGGTTTTGGTTTTGAGCAAAGAATTTGGAAGCCTAGGTATTTCCAAACTGTTTAGAGGAGTTAATGTTGAACAATTAGTGGACTAAGTATTTGGCTATAGGGTCTCAATGTTTAGAGAGAGGGCCTTGGACTTCAAGGTATTTATTTTTTGGCTAGAAAGCTGACAAAAAGCTTTCATATAGGTGGCCATATTATGAATAGAGGATGGGTTGCTTTATAAATGAGAGTTAAATCATCAGCAAAATAAAGGTGAGAGAACGTAGGTCCATTCTTTGAGAGTTTGAGAGCATCCCATTTACTAATATCTACTTGATAGTTAATATAATTAGAAAGAGGTTCTAAACACATTATAAATAAATAGGGAAACATTGGATCACCTTGTAAAATACCCCTTGATGGGAAGAAAAAAGAGGTTTGGGTTCCATTCACCAAGACAGGGATACTACTAGTGGTGATACAACTCATAATTAGGGTAGTAATTTTTTTAGAAAACTTGAAGAACTTTAATGCACAATACACAAAAGACCATTCTATGGGATCAATAGCTTTTTCAAGATCAAGCTTCAAAATAAGAGAGCCTTTGTGATTTTTGGACTTATTAATATGGTTATAAATCTCCTGAACTATAATACCATTATCATAAGCTCGACGAACTTTAATAAAACTATTTTGTTGGGGCCCAATAGGATCCGTAAGGAAAGGCTTAATACGATTAGCAATAACTTTAGTAACCATTTTGACATGGTATTACACAAAATAATAGGCCTAAAATTTTTAAGAAGATTAGCATTTTTAAATTTCAAAATAAGACAGAGATAGGTGGTGTTCAGGGATTTCAGCATAGTTTAGGTATTGAATATTTGCTGCCAGTATTGTAGACTTTAACTAACAATGTTCCAATGGTGTTGGTAAAAATGAGGTTGTAAATCATCCGACCCAGGGGCCTTAAATGGTTTAAAGAAAAATAATGCAGTATAAATTTCATGATTTGATAGAGGTCAATCCAGAGAAGTAAGGTGAATATTGTGGATGCTATAAGAAGATTGCTATAGACTAGTTCTACTAGTAGATACATGCTGAGAGTTAAAAGAATTCTAAAAATATGAAAAAGCATGTTGAACGATTTGATCTTGGTTTGTGGTCCAATTCCCATCATCATCTTTGAAATAAGAAATACTATTTTCATCAACGATTAATAACTGACATGTGAAAATATTTAGTATTTACATCACCATCGTTTAACCAATTTATTCTACAGCAAAGTTTCCACTAATCTTTCTCAACCCAGAGAAGATCGTTGCAATCTTGAGATAGAAAAGTTTCAAAAAGATGTAAAAAGGAACTATACAGGCAGGAAGGGGATGGTAGAATACCATTTAGATGGCTAAGAGGATTTTTATTTTTTCCTAAATATATTTCACGACCCGAGACTACCCCCTAGTTGCGACAACATTACTTACGACCACAAGGGCCGCAAGCTAACCCATAAATTGATACCTGTTGTGAGAACTGGATAAATAGTAATGAAATACATCAACAGAAAAATAAACTATCATAGTACTAAAATTTGAATACTACAAAACGTATCAAAGTATGTCTGAGCAACTGATAAAATACTAGAAACCAATTGTTTAACTGAAACGTCTAGTAATTCTGAAATAACTGACTAACTATCGAACTGATTGTCTGAACATCTGAAAGCCTCTAAACTGAGTAAGGAGTAGATGGCATAGACCCCAAACTAACTCCAATTGACTGAATAAAATGAAATACTAAAATAAAAGGGAAGAATAAATCATATCATCGATGAATGAGGACTCACCACAATTACTTTGGGGTACTCTGAGTTGCCTTAGTTTGATCGAGAAACTGTGCGTCCGAACCTATGATATAAGACATCATAGCACAAAAAAAAGTATGTGGTCAGTACTTTGAATGTACTAATATATGAGATGAGGACAAGCTGAAATGCATGGGGTATTGTGCATGTGAAATAAGGACCAACTAAACAACATGGGATAACTAAGCATGAATTCATAAATATATAATATCTAAGAATGTAGGACTAAATATATATCTATTATATTTCTTAGATAATCTATAATATGAAAGATTGAAAGTTGTAAAATTGAATATCTGAAAGTTTGTACACTTAGTCAAGCAAACCTACACTGAAAATACACTGAACATTGTACAAAGACTGTGGGAGGTATCATATAATCGACATTTCCTAATCTAAGATAATTGGTGTCCAACATGTAACCTCAGTTAGAAAGGCGTCAGTACTGTGCCACGAGTACTAACACTGGTTGACGATGTGGATCCATAAGGTTGATGTTCCGAAGGGCTAAGGAGTCAGTCTTAACTGGCGGGTGACCCCTAGAGAGTGTTAGTCATAAATTAGCGGGTGACATCTCATAAATCCTATGCTAACTACTGGTAATGTTCAACTAACACGTCAATTATAAGGGTAAAGTGGTCTTCGTCAATATATTTACCCAACTTTGGAGTCGGGGTCGAATCCATGAGGAACAATGTGAATGACAATCAAGTTAATTCAAAATAATGGATACTTGTTAAATTCAAACCAATATTGTACAATGTAAAAATAAGGGATATAAGTATCAACACTAATGTTTCTTTTTGAATTTTTCTAGTATAAATTCAAGGCTATGAATATTTAGAGTTTTATCAATTAGACACGGATCTTGGAATTATGTATTACTAAGGGAAGTGACACGTGGATACTAATAACCATCTTCATTCTTAGTAGGTCATACATGGGTAGGTTCGTGTAAGACCCCACAAATTTCTTAAGCTTAATTTAGTCCTTTAAGCTTGTCAAGGGGTCCCATACTTAGAAAATCCTAGCTAAGAATCTAGACTTAGTTTATTTTAGCCTTCAAAAGTTGGCAATCTCATTACGCGACCTTAATATCCTTAAAGGGGTATATATTTTTATAAATCATGATCAGGAAGATCAATAGATGTTCTCAAACAAGTTTTGGATTTTTTGTAACACGTTTAGATCATGTTTGGAGTTCTAAAATAGTGGACCAATGTGATTTTGGCGCACCACGATGACAATCGTGTTGGTCAATATTTGTGCAGGCTGCTAGAGCCAAAATTTCTAATGCTCGACGCAATCATAGTGCGACAAGTTGAGTATCTTATCGCATCCATCAACGCATCACGTCGCTTATAGCGTCGACACCGTGTTTTTTAGTCATTAAATGATCGTTTCCTCCAGGGAAAAAAGGTTAATTTCCTATCCCTATATAAGCCCAAAAACACGTAATTCAACTATTTTTCACCCAAATTAGAATTTTCTCTCTCAAAATCCATCAAGAACAAGCTATGGTTTTTTAATTGAGGATCCAATTTCAATAACTTCAGCATTAATCCTCAAGAATCTTCCATCCAAGGTATGTATAGTGTTCATTCATGGATTCATTTCGTCCACGAAGCCCACAAATTCAGTTTTAAACTATGAATTTGATATTCATGCTATGGGTTGATTATGTTCATGTGGTTGTTGTTGTATGATTCCCAAGTTGAATTTTTTATGTATTTTTATAAAAATATGTTTGCATGTGAGTTGAAAACCATGAATTTTAGTTGGTTATGATATGTTAATTTGAATATTATGCCATTCCCTAAGTCATGTAACCTAAGTGTTTGATAAAATGCCTAAGAGACTAGAAATTATGTAATATAGTTCAATGTGACTTAAGTGATGGATTCATGTTTTACCTTATGTTCGAATTACTCCTATGCTATTGATGTGCCATATAGATGTTTGTTGAAATGCTCATGTGCTAGAATATGGAATAATACATTGATTATATGCATCCCTACCATGTACAAGATTATGATAACCATGTAGTTCATGAAATCCCTAACTTATTGTATTATGGATAGTTGATGTTGGTCATGTATTCAAAAGTGTTATGCCTTGTTAGTTTTTGTTTATATTGATTCCTGGGGGTAATTGTACCCGAAAAATATAGCTATGTGCCTAGAGACAGTGTCATATTTTATAGGATACTCTCAATCAAGCCATGAATCATAGAACTCATCCAATAATGTGACTCAGGAAAACTGAGTAACCATAGTAATCTCAGAAAGCTCAGTAATTCAGTAAATCTCAGTAGTATTTCGTCAGTGATGGAACCCAAGAAACTCAGTCCAGTTTAATTCAGTTAATCATGTTCAGTTTCTATTCAGATGGGAGTAGGATTCAGAACTGAGTGAGCCCAAGGATAGGAACTCACCAGTTATTTGAGGGTGTAATTCTTAGAAGCAGTCTTTGCACTCTAGAACTACGTAACCAGCATAGGTTGAGACACCAAACCTACTATTTTTAGGGTAGATGAGTTGGCTAAACCTATTATATTAGGGTCCCACCATTTTTTCCTTTGAGTACCTTCTATATGAGGGATCACTCATAGCTTGTCCTTACCAGTGGCACGATATTGAAACCCTTCCAATTGGGGTTACAGATTGGACCCCAACTCAGCTGTAATAGCTTATTAGGGGTATGTAGGTTAAATGAATACTTGTAATAGTTACAGTCTCAGTCTCAGTAAAAAAGCTTAAATAGTTCTTCAGAATCCAAGACTATCAGATCCAGCCAACTCAGAATAGTATGAAACTCAGTTAGTTCCATCAAAACCTAGATAGTTAGATACAATCACTTAATATTAGTTATATCTGTTATCAGTGACTCATGTTATCAGTAATCAAACTCGGTAGTCAGTGCCATCATGAATTCAGTCCAAGTCACTTATTCATGCATGTATTCTCACGCTGATATTATTCAATCAGTTAGCATAATTCATGCATATGAACCATTTTGCATTCAGCTACCTCACTTGCATACCAGTATATTTCATTGTACTGATGCATTTGCTATATGGTGGTTTATTCTATACCATAGGTTCAGAAGCACGAGCTCCAGAGCATCAGTAGCATTCTAATTTCAGTAGTCAGAGTTAGTAGTGAGTCCTCATCCTTCGAGGACATAATCATTACTTTATTTCTTCATTAATTAGTTTATTTTGGTAGTTGGAGTTAGTTGGGGACATATCCTATCAACTCCTTATTCAGACAATTTAGAGTTTTCAGACTACAGTGTTTTCATACTAGATGTTTTCAGTCATTATTTCAATTTTGGTATTATCATACCACATTATTCAGATATAGTTTTATCAGATCTTTATTAGTTTTAAACCTTATGGCATGATTCAGCCTACTATTTTTACATTTATACAGTATATTATGCAATATTCAGGTACAAATATAAGTCATGGGTTAGCTTGTGGTCCTTCGGGGTCATGAGCACCGTGTAGCATTTCGGGTACCAGATTCGTGGAGTTACAAACTTGGTATAAAATACTAAGGTTCAATAGAGTCCTAGGATTTCTGAAAGTTGCATCTAGGAGAGTCTTGTACATGGGTGTGTTGCGCGCCATATTTATGTGCAAAAGGCTTTGAGATGTTTTAGGAATAGTTTTCCTTCTTTCAGTATTCATGTTGTGCTAGTGAGCGTGAGCTAAAATTTAGCTCTCAATCTAATCTATTTCTCTATTTCTTCTACAGAACATGCCTCCCAAAATAAGAAACAGAAATCAGTCAGCCCCACAGGCAGTTTAAGCAGATCCCTTAGATGAGCACATTTCTTATACCGAGCTTAGAGCTGCATTCACCAATCTTGCTAATTCAGTTGCTGTTGTGAATGAATGACCAACTGTCATTTCGGCCAATCCAGTAGCCAATTCAACTGCATCCAGGATTCAGGACTTCACTAGAATGAATCCTCCCTCCTTTTCTGAGTCTAAGTCAGAAGAGGATCCTCAGGAATTCTTAAACCAGGTTCAGCAGGTTACAGACATCATGGGGGTTACTTCTAGTGA
The DNA here is from genome assembly GCA_030864225.1 of Capsicum baccatum var. pendulum. Lineage (NCBI taxonomy): Eukaryota > Viridiplantae > Streptophyta > Magnoliopsida > Solanales > Solanaceae > Capsicum > Capsicum baccatum. Next base: position 198,991,135 of record CM061560.1, on the reverse strand, counting down.
GAGTGTTGAGCTAGATTCATATTATTTTTAGGATGTTTCTCACACTTGGTTCAAATAGTGGAAATCAAAGATGTCAGTTGATGTAGGGCCTATTAAGTACGAGGAGTTGGCCACTACCTTCTTAGACAAATTCTTTCCCCTAGAGTTGAGAAAATCTAAGGTGTTAGAGTTTATCAACCTCAAGAAGGGAAACATGATGGTGAAAGTGTATTCTCTTAAGTTCACTCAACTAGCTAGATACGCTCGTCATATGGTTGCTGATAGCAAGGCCAGGATGAGTAAGTTTGTTTCTGAGGTAAATGATAGTGTGGTCAATGAGTGTAGGTCCGCGATGTTGAATAGTGACATAAACATAGCCAGGCTTATGACCCATGCTCAGCAGATAGAAGATTAAAAGATTACGATGAGAGAAAAGCAGAATAAAAGAGCAAGGATTGGTAGTTTAAACTTTACTCAGCCTAAGTCAGAGGGAGGAAACCGTTCTCAGTTTCATCCAAAGTCACCAGTTCTAGTTCCTTCTTCAGCTAGTTCTCCAGTGCCAAAATTCAGAGACGACAACAGAGATAGGGTGCCAGTCTCTAAATCTCAGGGCAGTGCCTAAACCTATCCTCTTTGTCAGACATGTGGCAAGCACCATCTGGGTATTTTTAGAAAAGGAAGTAGTATGTGTTTTAGATGTGGAAATAGAGGCCACAAAGTTAGAGATTGTCCTCAGCCAGGTCCTCAGGGTCAGCTTAACCATTCCTCAGCTTAGTTCGGTCACCAAAATCAGCAGGGTGCCACCTTCAATGCTACTAGTGGGCAACGCCCAAATAGACTTTATGCTCTCCAGTCCTGTCAATATTAGGAAAATTCTCCTGATGTGGTCAATGGTATGCTATAGATCTTTCATTTGCATAGTTACGCCTTGCTAGATCCAATAGCTTCTTTGTCTTTTGTTAGTCCCTTTATAGCGGTGGATTTTGGAGCCAGTCCAGAAATTCTAGCAGAGCCCTCCCCAGTATCTATCCTAGTAGGTAAAACTATCATAGTCTAGCGTGTATACAGGAACTTTCTGGTTATGATATCTCAGAAATTCACTTCATTAGACTTAGTTGAATTGGAGATGACTAATTTTGATATCATTCTCAGCATGGATTGGCTTTATTCCTTCTATGCCATAGTTGACTGCAGAAACTGAATTGTCTATTTTCAGTTTCCTAATGTACCTATCCTAGAGTGGAAGGATAGTACTTCAGCTTTCAGAGGTCAGCTTATTTCCTACCTTCGGGTACGGAAAATGATATCTAAAGGATGTGTCTATCATCTTGTTCATGTTAAGGATTCTAGTTCTGAGACTCCCAGTCTTGAATCAGTCCCAGTCATAAGTGAATATTCAGATGTTCCAAGAATTTCTCCCAAAAGGGAAATAGACTTTGGCATTGATCTTCTTCCAGATACTCAGCCGATATCTATTTTGCCCTATAGAATGGCACCACAAGAACTTAAAGAATTGAAAGGGCAGTAGGAGGATCTCTTAGATAAGGGATTCATCAGACCCAGTGTATCCCCATAGGGAACACCAGTCTTATTTGTGCAAAAGAAAGATGGTTCTCTTAGAATATGTATTGAATACCATCAACTCAATAAAGTCACGGTCAAGAACAAGTATCCACTTCCCAAGATTGATGATTTATTTGACCAACTTTAGGGTGATAGCTATTTCTCTAAGATAGACCTCAGATCAGGCTAGCATCAACTTAGAGTAAGAGAATGTGATATTCAGAAAATAGCTTTCCATACTCGGTATGGTCACTTCAAATTCCTAGTTATGTCCTTTGGTCTTACCAATGCCCCAACAATTTTCATGGACTTGATGAATCATGTATTCAAGCAGTACTTGGATATGTTCGTCATAGTCTTCATAGATGGCATCCTTGTTTATTCCCACAGTGAGAGTGATCATGTAGATCATCTAAGAGTAGTATTGCAGACTCTCAAAAATCATCAGTTATTCGCCAAATTCAGTAAGTGAAAATTTTACTAAGGTTAGTAGCATTCCTTGGTCATATCATTTCTGGTGATGGCACTAGAGTTGTTCCTCAAAAGACTGAAGTAGTAAGAAACTGGCCCCGCCCTATATCTCCATTAGATATCAGCAGTTTTTTGGGTTTGGCTTCCTATTATAGATGGTTTGTTGAGGGATTTTCTTCTATTACATCCCCTATGTCCAAATTGACTTAGAATAAAGTGAAGTTTCAATGGTCATATCCATTCAAGAAGAGTTTTCATAAGTTAAAGACTCGACTTACCTCAGCTCCAGTTCTAGCACTACCAGATGGTCTAGATGGGTTTGTAGTATATTGTGATGCATCCAGAGTAGGTTTGGGTTGTGTTCTTATGCAGCATGGTAAGGTCATAGCCTACACCTCAACATAGTTTAAACCTCATGAGAAGAATTATCCTACTCATGATCTTGAGTTAGCAGCCATGGTTTTTTCCTTAAAGATTTGGAGGCATTATCTATATGAATTTCATGTAGATATCTTCATAGATCATAAGAGCTTTCAGTACGTATTCTCTTAGAAATATCTTAACCTTCATCAGAGAAGGTGGTTAGAGCTCTTAAAAGATTATGACATAAGTATCCTTTATCATCTAGGAAAACCCAATGTAGTGGTTGATGCTCTCAGTAGACTGTCTATGGGTAGTGCTGCTCATGTAGAGGACAATACTAAGAAGTTAGCTTAAGAAGTTCATTAGCTTGCTAGACTAAGTGTCCATTTGATCGATTCTTTAGAGGGTAGTATATGGGTTCAAAATAGTTCAGCATCATCTCTAGTTTCCTAGGTAAAAGAAAAATAGGATAGATATCCCAGCCTAGTCAAGTTGAAAGAGTTAGTCAAAGATCAGAAGGTAGAGGTTTTATCCCAAGGGGGATATGGTGTATTACATTGCCAGAGTTGTCTGTGTGTGCCAGGTGTAGACGACTTAAGGTAGCAAATTTTTGTAGAAGTGAATGGTGCGTGCTACTCTATTCATCCAGGGGCCATAAAGATGTACCACAACTTCCGGGAGATCTATTGGTGGAATGGGAAAAAGAGAGATATTGCAGAGTTTGTGGATAAGTGCTCTACATGTTAGCAAGTTAAGATAGAGCATCAAAAGCCTAATGAGTCCAAGCAGGAGTTCAGTATTCCTACTTAGAAGTGAGAAAAAATGAACATGGACTTTTTGATGGGTTTGCCTCATACTCATCGCCAGCATGATTCAGTATGGGTCATTGTAGACAAGATGACCAAGTCAACTCATTTTCTTCCAGTCTATACCTCTTATTCAGTCGAGGATTATGCCAAACTCTGTATCAGGGAGTTGGTCAGATTACATGGTGTTCCATTATCCATTATTTTAGATAGAGGTACTCAGTTCACCTTTTACTTCTAGAAAGCATTCCAAATAAGTCTTAGTACCCAAGTTCATATCAGTACAACCTTTCATCCTCAGAAAGATGGTCAAGTAGAAAGGACCATTCAGAGTTTAGAAGATGTGCTACGAGTATGTGCAATTGATTTCAAGGGTAGTTGGGATGACCATTTTCCCTTGATTTAGTTTGGATACAACAACAGCTATCATTCCAGCATTAAAATGGCTCCATTCGAAGCTCTCTATGGTAGGAGATGCAGATATCCAGTTGGTTGGTTCAAATTTAGTGAAGCCTCAGTTATAGGGTCTGGCTTAGTATTCGATGCCTTAGAAAAGTTCATTTGATTAGAGAAAGACTCTGGGCTGATCAGAGCCAACAGAAGTCTTATACGGATATGCGCAGAAAGGATCTCAGTTCAATATTGGTGACTTTGTTTATCTAAAGATCTCTCCTATGAAGGGTGTAAAGAGTTTTGGCAAGAAGGGAAAGCTCAGTCCCTGAATGTTGGTCCCTTCATAATTCTCAGTTTCTTCGGCAAGGTAGCTTATGAGCTCGAATTGCCTTCAGATCTAGCCTCATTTATCCAGTCTTCCATGTCTTCTTGCTAAAGAAGTGCATAGGTGACCCAGCAATCGTAGTCCCTGTTAAGGGCATAGATATTCAGAATAGTCTCTCTTATGAAGAGATTCTACTTGAAATTCTTGACTACCAGACTCGTAGACTGAGGTACAAAGAAGTCCCTTTAGTCAAAGTTCTTTGGCAGAATCAGTCCGTTCAGGGATCTACTTGGGAAGAAGAAGCAGATATGCAGACCAAGTATCCCTACCTCTTCTCTGCTAACTTAGACTCAGCCTAAGGTAACAGCTTTACTTATGCTTGCCAGTTATCATGTTTAGTATCATTACCAACTCGGTATTCAGTTTCATGCTCAGAATTACAGTTATGAACATGGTACTAAGTATCATTGCATATTCAGTCATGCATTAATGTATCAGTTCAGTCATATAATTATGCATCAGATATGCATTCTTATTATGAAAAACTCAGTACATCAAAATTCTTAGTCATGTATTCACGAATCAGATACTTAAGCATCAGATATGCTTGCTCAGTATGAATCCCAGTAATGTTAATCATGTTTCAGATGTTCACGTTTAGTATGTACGCCAACATATCATTTCTCCAATCTCAGTCAGTCTTATTCGGGGATGAATCTTCCTAAAGGGGAGATATTGTAAGACCCCGTAAATTTCTTAAGCTTAATTCAGTCCTTTAAGCTTGTCAAGGGGTCCCATACTTAGAAAATCCTAGCTAAGCTTCTAGACTTAGTTTATTTTAGCCTTGGAAAGTTGGCAATCTCATTATGCGACCTTAACATCCTTAAAGGGGTCTATATTGTTATAAATCATGATCAGGAAGATCAATAGGTGTCCCTGAACAAGTTTTGGATTTTTTTGAAACATGTTTAGATCATGTTCGGAGTTCCAAAACAATAATACCCTGTACTTCTACCTAGCTTGAAATCATCTCAAATATTTTAGAAACTTACTTTGAAAGATGAATTCACTTTTATATACATGGTATTTTTAAGATTTTCACTTTTTGTCATGTGGGAAATTGAATAAGCTTTCCATCGATTCCCATTTCATCAAAATCCAACATCAAAAGAAAAAGTTATGGCCGAAATAAAAAAAGCAGTCAAAACTGCCCAAGTGCGACGGTGAAGGTCGACGGACCGTTGAGCTAGCGATGGACCGTTGCCCAAGCCAACGCAGTGAAGGCAGTGAGACCACCTTTGCCTAAGGGAGATGGCTCAGGCTGAAAGACCGTCGATCTAGTTATGGACCATCTCCCAAGCCATCACAGAAGAGGCGGTGAACCCCTATTTTGCCCAGGTGCGACAGTCAGGACCAATGAACCATCGATCTAGCGATGGACCATCACACCCGCCGTCGCATAGTTTGTTTAGTTATTTTAAAGTCATTTTTAAAAGGGTATTTGGGTCTTTTTCCACTCGTTTTAACCCCTAATTATATCATATCAAGGCTCATAAATTCATTATCCATCTACAATATCAAATTAGGGGTTTCTCTCAAAGATAATCCCTAAGAAACAAGATCCAAATCTTCTTCAAGAAACTAAGAGATTCAAGTTCTACAAGTCCAAGAACTTTAAGAAACTAACAACCCAGGTATGTCATGTGTTGATTCATGGGTTCCTTTCACCCATAAAGCTCAAGAATCTCTTTTCAAAATCCAAAGATTTGTGTATGTATGAATGTTCATGATTTAAATTGAATTTAAATTCATGTTCATGAAGTTGTGGAGTTTTGATTCATGTTTGAAATTACATATTCCAACGATTAACCCTAGGATGTGGTGATTTGCATAATAATCATGATAAACCCTTAAATTTACACGTTTATTGTTGTATCCATGATTATTAGATGTGTTGATGATTGTATAACCAAGGCATGCTCCCTATGTGTTCGATTGAGTGCCTATGTGAAGGAAAAGTTCCATACTAGTACAATAATATGAAATCCCTAATCATGCACAAGTTTATGCATGTCAAATATTTGATGAAATGTCTTAGTCAGTGAATTATGGATACATGTGTAGTCTTGTGGTGCTTTAGAACTTCTACTTCATGAAATCTCCAACTTATTGTATTATGGATTGTGATGTTGGTCATGTATTCAAGAAAGTCATGCTTTGTCAGTTTCATGCTATCGATTCCTGGGGGTACTTGTACCCAAAAATTTAGTTCTGTGCTTAGAGCCAGTGTCATGTTTTCAAGATACTCTCAGTTGAGCCATGTCCTTAGAACTCAGTTAGTCATGTGACTCAGGAATGCTCAGTAATATAGTAATCTTAGTACTATTCCATTAGTCAATGGAACTTAGTTAATTTAGTTTGGTTTAGTTCAGTAATCTATGTTCAGTGTCTATTCAGATGGAAGTAGTAATTAGCACCGAGTAAACCCAAGGATGGGAACACCCACTGTCAGATGAGAGTGTGATTCTTAGAAGTCATCCTTGTGTTCTAGAACTATGTAGCCAGCATAGGTTGAGACATCAACACTGTCAGATGAGGGTTGATGAGGTGGATAAACACTGTCAAATAAGGGTCCCATCGTTCTCTTTGAGGAACACTGTCAGATGAATGTCACCCACAGCTTGTCCTTACCAGTGGCGCGGTATTGACACCCTTCCAATTGGCATTTCAGATTGGGACATGTTGGTTAGATGACTACTTCCCATAGTTTCAGTACAGAATCAGGACTATCAGAAACAATTATTCAGTTTTAGTAATAAAACTCAGATAGTTCTATAGAATTTAAGACTGTCAGATACAGTCAACTCAGAGCAGAATGGAACTCAACTAGTTTCATCAGAAACTAGACTGTCAAATATAGTCGCTCAGTATCAGTTATTTTAGTTATACAGATATCAGTATCTCATGTTATCAGTACTCAAACTCAGTAAATATGCCATTATGAACTCAGTTATAGTTATTATGTAGTCATGCATGTATTCTCACGTTCATGTTATGCATTCACTTAGTGTAGTTCATACATGTGAACCATTTTTTATTCATCCTACCTCACATGCATATTAGTACATTCAAACGTACTGACGCATTAGCTCTATGGTATTTTATAAGATAGGTTCAGAAGCACGAGCTCCAGAGCATCAGTAGAATTCCAGTCTCAGTAGTTAGAGTTATTAGTGAGTCCTCATCCTTCAAGGACATGACCATTACTTTACTATCTAATTAATTAATTTATTTCAGTAGTTGGAGTTAGTTTGGGACATGTCCCACAAACTCCTTATTCAGATAGTTCAGTCAGTTAGAGGCTTTTCAGACTATCATGCTCAGACAATTTATTTTAGGTTTTGTTTTGGTATTGTGATACCATATTATTCAGACATTATTTTATCAGTTTTGAACCTTATGGCCTTACACCCTTTATTTCCATATTTATATAGTATATCATACAGTGTACAGGTACTGATATCAGTCATGGGTTAGCTTATGGTCCTTCGGGGTCATGAGCACTGTCTAACATTTTGGGTACCAGATTTGGGGGGTTATAAAAATAGTGGACCGACGCGATTTTGGTGCGCCGCGTCGCCAATCACGTTGGATAATATTTTTGTAGGTTGCCAGAGCCAAAACATCTAAGGCTCCATGTAATCGTGGAGTGATGCATTGAGTATCACGTTGCATCCATCAACACATCGCAGTGCTATAGCGTCGGCACCTAAATTTTTTTAGTCATTAAATGACCGTGTCCTCAAGGACAAAGGGGTCAATTTTTCATCCCTATATAAGCCCAAAAACATGTAATTCAACTCTTTTTCACCCAAATTAGAATTGTCTCTCTCAAAATCCATCAAGAAAAAGCTTAGGGCTTTTCAATTGAGGATCCAATTTCAATAACTTCACCGTTAATCCTCAAGAATCTTCCATCCAAGGTATGCATAGTGTTCATTCATGGATCCCTTTCCTCCATGAAGCCCAAGAATTCAGTTTTAAACTATGAATTTGATATTCATTCTATGGGTTGATTATGCTCATGTGGTTTTTGTTGTATGATTACCAAGTTGGAATTTTTAAGTATTTTTATAAAAAGATGTTAGCATGTGAGTCGAAAAACATGAAATTTAGTTGGTTATGATATGTTAATTCGATGATTATTCCATACCCTAAGTAATGCAACCTAACTTTTTGATAAAATGCCTAAGATACTAGAAATTATTTAATATAGTTCAATTGTGCCTGAAGTGATGGATTCATGTTTTACCCTTATGTTCAAATTACTCCCATGCTATTGATATGCAATGTAGATGTTTGTTGAAATGCTCATGATGCTAGAATACGGAATTATGACACTGATTATATGCATCCCTACCATGTTCAAGATTATGATAACCATGTACTTCATAAAATCCCCAACTTATTGTATTATGGATTGTTGATGTTGGTCATGTATTAAAGAGTGTCATGCCTTGTCAGTAGTTTCCTTCTATCGAGTCCTAGGGGTACTTGTACTCGAAAATAATAGTTGTGTGCCTAGAGACAGTGTCATGTTTTTAAGATACTCTCAATCAAGACATGAACCATAGAACTCAGTCAGTAATGTGACTCAGGAAAGCTAAGTAACCCCAGTAATCTCAGAAAGCTTAGTAATTTAGTATATTTTAGTAGTGTTCCGCCAATCATGGAAACCAAGGAACTCATTCCAGTTCAGTTCAGTTAATCATGTTCAGTGTCTATTATTTGAGCACGGAGTGAGGCCAAGGTTGGGAACTTACCTATTATTTGAGGGTGTGATTCTTATGAGCAGTCCTTGCGCTCCAGAACTACGTAGCCAGCGTAGGTTGAGACATCAAACCTAATATTTTGAGGGTTGATAAGGTGGCTTAACCTGTTATATGAGGGTCCCACCATTCTCCTTTGAGTACCTACTATATGAAGGATCACTCACAGCTTGTCCTTACCAGTGGCGTGGTATTGACTCCCTTCCAATTGGGGTTACAGATTGGACCCCAACTCAACTATAATAACTTATTAGGGACACGTTTATTAAATCACTACTTCCCACAGTTACATTCTCAGTCTCAGTAAAAGAACTCAGGTAGTTCTTCAGAATCCAGGACTATCAGATACAGTCAACTCAGAATAGTACGGAACTCAGTTAGTTCTATCAGAACCTAGACTGTCAGATACATTCACTCAGTATCAGTTATATGCATTATCATTAACTCATGTTATCAGTAATATCACTCAGTAGTCAGTCCCATCACGAATTCAATCTCAGTCACTTATTCATGCATGTATTCTCACGCTCATATTATTCAGTTTGTTAGCATAGTTCATACATATGAACCCTTTTACATTTATTCTACCTTACTTTCATACCAGTACATTCCATCGTACTGACACATTTATGCTATGGTGTTTTATTCTATACCATAGGTTCAGAAGAACGAGCTCTAGAGCATCAGTAGTATTCTAGTTTCAGCAGGCATAGTTAGCAATGAGTCCTCATCCTTCGAGGACATGATCATTACTTTATTTCTTCATTACTTTGTTTATTTTAGTAGTTGGAGTTAGTTGGGTACATATCCCATACAGTCCTTATTAAGATAGTTTAGAGGTTTTCAGACTACAGTGTTTTTAGACTAGATGTTTTAAGACATTGTTTCAGTTTTTGTATTATCGTACCATATTATTTAGATATGGTTTTATCAGATGTTTATCAATTTTGAACCTTATGGCATGATTCGGCCTACTATTTCTGCATTTATATAGTATATTATACAGTTTTCAGGTTCAGATATCAGTCATGGGTTAGCTTGTAGTCCTTTAGGGTTATGAACACCGTGTAGCATTCCGGGTACCAGATTCAGGGTGTTATAGTTCGAAAATAAGTTTTTGATGCTAGTCTTTTAACAAAACATCAAACTTTCACCCATTGATTCTTTCGAATACCTGATGGGTGTGTTCAATAATTGATAACCAAACCTCAATTTAGGCATCCCTATTTCTTGGAAGATACCCATGGTAGAGTTAACTTCACAACCACCCTTATGTCTAAGATAGTGATAGATTAGCAAACTACACACATAATCGTCTATCATTGCTTTGGTATCCATATCTCTCTTTAAAGGATGATATGAGTTCCTAAAGTTCACCCAAAACCCTTCTTTTGAAACTAGGTGACCAATCACCACCGGCATCTTCAGCCGACCAATCTATGAGGGCCTCATCGTCACTATCCAACCTAGGTAAAGGTGGTCTATCATAGTGTTTGAGTACCTCAAAAATGCCCTTTACCCTTTTCCAAAACTTTCTTAAGAATTTATCTCTCTTCTTTTCTCCCTTAACCATATTCTCATGCGACTCCTTGTGGTCCATGTTAGATGCTGCTAAGGCTGAATAGGCACTCTCCAAGATGGAAACTATGGCTTCTTTCTTTTTCTTATTCTTTTCTTGATATATCTCATATTCTAACTGAGCTACGTAGGAATGACGAGCAGTGGAGGACTCTCCTGATCCCTAAGGCAATCTGGGCAGCAACTCCTGAACCACCCATATCTGACCTAAGATATCATCAAAGAGGTTACCTGATGATGGCCTACAGGAGTCCATCTCTTCCTTGGTTGATTTTTCTAAGTCCACCTTTCTTTTTTTCTCTAACCTGGAGCACCCTCACCCCAAAATTTAAGTGGAAAGATATGGGGGCCTGGGTGTACCCAGGTATCTTCAACATACTCCTCCACATCTGCCCTCCTGGAAAGCTCAGTGATAAGGGATGGAAAAAGAAGAAGTGTACCTCATTGATTCTTGAAGTACCTCTACTCTAAGATCACAATATGACACACTTTCAATGGGATACTAGATAGGAGACAAGCCATTATCGGAGCTCACATATATGTAACTGTAGTCATGCGAGTACATGGCGATAATTTACTACCGACTATTGCATGTCTCTCTTGGTGATGGCCCAACGTACTTCAATGCATGGACATGATATATTTGTCATCCAGGTTCCTGGATCGTATCCTTTTTCTTAGAATTACCCTATGTCAGCATTTGGCAGCACATATACCTTATTAATCCGCTCCGCTCTAAAGTTCACTTTCTTTCCACGAATTTTCATCACTGGTTTTGTGAGAAAAACTACGCTAAGGTTTATGTACCCAATGCTCATTTACATAGTAGGGGTCCGGGGCAAAACATATTCACCCGGTAGTATTGAGTCAGGCATGGAATGCTGGGAACTTCTCCTCCACTTTATCAAGGCAAATACCCCTTTCCAAGAGTAATTTTGTCCTTGGCATATCATCGAAGTAGAGGTCTTGGCATTCGGCATCCATGAACCTGGTGTTGTCAAAATCTTCTATTTTTTATAGGTTGGCACCTATAAGCAATACAATTCAGACCATCATTAACATTATCACACCAAACACTTGCTAGAATCTTTGGATAAACTCATGTGGTAGTGTTATAGAATGTTTTGGGGTAAGAAAAAAGGGTGCAGAGATTTTGGTCTCTGCAAGAAACTACACTCAGGTACAGCGATCACGGGGCAATAATTGCGATCGCGTTCATTAGGACCGCAATCGCGGTACCTGAGACCACAGTTGACAATTCTGCACATCACTCAAATACATAATTTTAACCCTAAATTTTTGTTCCAAACAGACACATAAATGTCATGATCGGAGAACTTGAGCCTAGATTACGTGATTATAGACCCATATTTAGAGGAATTCACATTGAATTCATTAAGGCATTGAATCAAACATATGGTATACACGGCAATTTTAACAGCTTTAGGATAAAATATGGATATTCAATACTTCCCCAAATGACGTGTACACACCCTACATCAGCTACCCACAACAATCAACACAAATAAGCATAGTTTTGGCATTATAAACACTATTTTAGGCCTATTTCTAAACTAGCACTCCCAAGCCTACAATAACAACGAAAGTGAGGGAGTTTGAGACTACATAATAGGTAAATTATGCAAAAGGCTTATGGTAAAATGATATTCGGATAGTCATTTAAACTTATTTGATCGTGATCGCGGTCCTAGTTCCATGATTGGGACTCGTGGCCTCCACGATCGGGGTGACACAGACCACGATCACGATAATTAAGACCAAAATCTAGGTCTCTGCCCTTCTCTGTTTTGTCCAACTTGCCAATTTCATAACTCCCTTTTTCAATTTCAATCCAAATTTCTCATAGCATCACTTTCTCATGGATTATGAATGAACAAATGTAAAAATAAAATCTACTCTAGCATATATATAAAAGGATACAAACAACCTTTTTTATGGCATGATGGGGTGCCTCCCATCGAACGCTTAGTTTAACGTCGTAGCATGACAATTCCACCACTTCCTTTTGTGCTACCACTTAGAATATTTGAATCTTCGTCCCAACTTTTATTCAATCTGCAATGAGCGGTAGAGGGACAAAAGATTCATATCCTCCAACGTGAAACTTGGAAGATGTGAGGATATGGAGATCAAGCTTCGATCTCACCATTTTAAGGATTTAAATATTTTACCAAACTTCACATCAAACTTTTGAATTGGTTATTTGGGTAAAAGTGAGCACATGAATAGGGCACAAGTTTCACATAGGGCGCTGAGTTCCTTGGCCATTGATGGGTGGGGTTCCATCTACTCCTTTAGAATATCAAATTCATAAATATAGGAATCGTACTCCGTCTCCCCACAATCCATAATTTGTCTAGGTAGATGAACTCTCATCACATCCTCTAGGCATAATATTGAAAAGTGGGTTGAACGATTCCACCCCTAATTGCAAAATTTCCTCCTCCAAAACATCTTCACCCCAAAATGAACTAGAGTCATCATAAGAGATTAGCCTTGATTCTTTTTTTAACTCTAGCACCAGTTCTTTTATTTGGACATCTTTCATATCATTTGTTTTTGTTGATTGGGAAATCACCGAGGATTCTTCACTACCAAGCTCGTCATCATAGCTTGGTTTCTTTTCTTGATTAGCCTCCTCTTGGGAAATGGGCAAGATAGTGGTATTTACAAGATTTGTTTCATTGCCCATTTCCTCTATCTTGACAATTTCCCTTCCAAATGCCTCATGGTATTGATACATTTCTTGCAAATTCTCCCTTATTGTAGTTACCCGATCCAAAATAGTTTGAAGTATTGCTTCAAGACTAATGTACCCGGTATGTTGCTCTTCCTTCTCCTCATCATAGGACCTATCAAACTCATAAGAGGAACTAGCAACTCAGTAGAATAAAAAGGGAAAGGGGCATTTGGGCAATCACTTTAATGTCCATCTCGACCACTACATAAAGAACAACCATACTCCTAACAGGATCGAGATGGTGATTCCATCTCTCTCTGGGGAGCATAGTTACAATCGCTCCTGAAGTGGGGTCCATCACAATATAGACCATGGTCATCAAGATATGACTTCCAACTACCAAAATAATATTTGTCGGAAGATGTCGTTGATACAGGTAAAAGAAAATAAAAATATACCTAACACAAGAAACAAAAGAAAATCACAAACAAATATTTACAAGCTTGAATTCAAGCAAGTAAGCTAAAATTTCAAACTAACTTAATACACCAAATTATTCCCCGACAACGGCACCATAAGGCGGGCGTCGTTAATATATTTACCCAACTTTGGAGTCGGGGTCGAATCCACTAGGAATAATGTTAATGGCAATCAAGTTAATTCGAAATAATGGATACTTGTTAAATTCAAACCAATATTACACAAAGATAAAAATAGGGGAGATAAGTATCAACACTAATGTTTCTTCTGGGGTTTTTCAAGTATAAATTCGGAGCTATGAATATTTAGAGTTTTATCAATTACGCACGAATCTTGGGATTATGTATCACTAAGGGAAATGACACGTGGATACTAATAAACAACTTTATTCTTAGTAGGTCATATATGGGTTGGTTCGGTTATGGGTTTTGATGCTAGTCTTTCAATAAAATATCAAACTTTCACCCATAGATTCTTTTGAATACCTAATGGGTGTGTTTAACAATTGATTACCAAACCTCAATTTTGGCATCCCTATTTTTAGGATGATACCCATGGTATAGTTAATTCATAACCTCCCTTATGTCTACGATAGTGATAGACTAGAAAACTACACACATAATCGTCTGCCATTGTTTTGGTATCCATATCCCTTTTTCAAGGATGATATGAGTTCCTAAAGTTCACCGAAAACCCTTTTATCCAAGATGGCTTTGATCTTTCTAGAATTTGGAGTTTTCACCCATCAAACCCATATGGGTATTTGAAACTTTCACCCACTAATCCCAACAAAATTGGTCAAGAAATGATTAAACCCATCAACATGAACTACCAAATAGAAGCTAACATTAACAAACCACACACACTTTAATCCCTATTCACACATAACCCCAAGATACACATAAGATAAATAAGCAATGATATACCCATAATCTCCATTGAAATTATTTATTGAAGACTAAGTGAATGTTACTTCAAACTTTAAACTCCCATATATCTCTAATGGAAGTGAACTATTCCTCCACTTAGAAGTTACTCCAATGTATTCTTCACCCAAAAATTGTACAATATTTGCTTCTCCAAGAACGAAGGCTATGAACTCAAGAACAAAAACCTAACTATTAGGGAAGATGGAATATCATCAATCCATGTGATGCCTAGGGTTTTTTCCCTCTTTTATCAAATTTGGTATCAACCACGTGCATTTCCAGTTTTTTCCTTGGGCTGCAACCTTTTGTTGAGCCACAATTGCACCATCTTGGCCACAGCCGCGGATGACGCGACTGTGGTCGGCTTAGACAATCGTGATTTATTGACCATGCTTGAAAGCGACGATCATGGTTATCAGACCACGACCATGGAAACTGAGGGCATTCTGCTTCAGGTCTTCAACTGCACTTTTCTAGATTTCTTTTGATAATTTTTATCTCCAATCCACATCTTTCCCTCTCATGAACTATGTACCTAAAAATGTGAATATTAGTGCATTCAATCATAATTATGTCTCATTGATTCCTTCAAAACATGGTAATGTGCATGAATGTTGAGTACAAATGAGTGCTAAAATAATGAATCATCGACACCCCCAACTTAAATCTCTTGCTTGTCCTCAAGTAACACTACCTAATATCATGAGAAAACAATTATCAATGCCCAACTTTATGTCTCAATGATCACAATGACTTCAAGCTTAGTCACTACCACAAGTAGCTCATTGTACATGGGCTATGATATTTTCACTATACCCCTCATCATGGAATGCCATATCTAAGTATGCACAAGACTGAGAAGGGAAACTAGGCTACATAAATCAATACCTTAGAAGTGACTCCCTTTTAACCACAACTAAGCTATACTTAATTTTCCTTATTATTTCGAAGGTGACAAAATCACCCACCTCAATTTGTTTCACATGCCAACCTCGCAAGAAAGAGAATTCCATTCAACAAATGACCAAATATGAATTAGGGAATTTTATTTGCAAAATCTCTCTCCCTTACAATAGAAATCTCTATGCAACAAGTGTCATACCATAGGCTTGCCCCTATTTTCAATCGCCACGACAAAGAAAGTAAATGTTCGGAGATCTCAAAGGACTTTTTAAGCTAGTGACGTAGGTTCGGGTTAGGGTAGGATATCATTTGGGACAATATTGGCTGCATCCTTCCCTGAACATCTTTTCATACTATTACATCAGCCTTTTTGACTTAGGGCCACTCATCTTTGTTTTCTCTCTTTTCTTATGCTTATTTTTTTCTTCCTTTGTTTACCCAACTTATTTCATTTATTTTTCGTACAACTTTCATGCAATTGATTCCTTTTTAGGATTCTCTCATTTTTTAGTTATTTGTTTTCAATGCTTAGGCACTTAGGCATATCACTTATAATGTCATGGCCCCAAACTTACTTTCATTGATCTTCACCACCCCCAACTTAGGCTTTTAGCCGCAAGATACATTTTCAAGTTCAAGGCAGGTATGGTTCAAAAGAGGTATAAAAAGAATAGTTCACGGTTTGTAATGTGTTTGCCAAAGAAAAGTCCAAAGGCTCAAAGTGGGTAACTAGGAATTACAATTATGCTTAGATAACCTTTCTAGGATAAAGTAGCTTCGAAAATCACAAGGGTTGCCTAAGATCATTTCTCCAACCATACACAATCAAAACTAGCCTTGAGAGACTAATGGGGCAAGTTCTAGATAACACAAGTATACAAGAGATTAATGCAAAAAAGATCAGCACACATAGCATGCAAAAACTCGCCAACGAGGCTCAATTGCCCCTCTCGTGAGAGACAAAATTAGAGTATCTATCGTTATTTATAGTGAAAAAAAGAGAAGAAGTTTTGTTACAAAGTTGGTCACGTCCATGCCCTTGATTTTCAAAAAATTTTGGATGGAGAGGGTTGTTTAATTTGCATTAGCACCATGAACAATTTTCTAAACATGGTAACAACCGAAGCCTTAGTCTCACAATTTGGCTCAATAAGGGCAAACCAACCATATAGCTATTCTGACTTCACTAATGGTGTACAATGGGACCCCAAATTTACAATTTACAATGCCATAGGTACTAAAACTTCCCTTGCATTCATGACATTTATGCTACAAGTACTCAAACTTCTCCTGCATCTATGTCTCAAAACCCAAACATGATGCTTTAGCCTTAAGAATGTCATCACTCAATATATCATAGGTTAAATATAGTCATGCATCACCAAAATAAAAATAAAACTAAAGTAAAAGCCATGATAATCCAAAAAACTTGGGCATCATAAGAGTAACCAAATATAGCATCCCAAAAACAAAATCAAAGAAGCATCCAAAATATCACCAAAACAAAATGAAAATATCCCGCAACACATCAAAACCATACAAATACAAGGAAAACATCCCCAGCCAAAAAGCTAGATGTGTCCCCGCTGTATAATCAATAAAAGAATAGAAAAAAGGATAGGGGTCCTTCGTAAATCGGTATCAGGAGATGCTCTCTCCTGCTGACTCTGCACTATCACCACCAGTATTATTAGCTGACCAATCATAGGGGGCCTCATCGTCACTATCCAACCTAGGTGAAGGTGGTCTATCATTGGGATTGAGCATCTTGAAAATGCCCTTTACCCCTTTCCAAAGATTTTGGAAGAATTTATCTCTCCTTTTCTCTCTCTAAACCATCTTCTCATGTGACTTCTTGAGGTCCTTGCGGGATACTACTAAGGATAAATAGGCTCTCTCCAAGATGGAAACTGTGGCTCTTTTCTTCTTCTACTCTAACCGATATATCTCATAATCTGACTGAGCTACATAGAAATAACGAGCAGTGGAGGACTCTCCTGGTCCCTCAGGTAATCTGGACACCAACTCCTAAACCAACCAAATCTGACCTAAGATATCATCGAAGAGGTTGGATGATGATGGCCTACAGGTGTCTATGTCCTCCTGGGTTGATTTGTGTGAGTCCACCTTCCTTTTTTTGCTCTGACCAAGGGCACCCTTACCCCAAAATTTGAGTAGGAAGATGCGGGGGCCTGGGTGTACCTAGGTATCTTTAATATACTCCTCCACCTCTGTCCTCCTCAAAGCTCAGTGATAAAGGATAGAAAAAGAAGAGTGTACCTCCCTGATTCTTAAAGTACCTCCACTCTGAGATCACAATCACGACCATGTTCAAAGGCACGCTAGATAGGAGACAATCCACTATCGGAGCTCACATGTTTGTAACATAGTCATGTGAGTACATGGCGATACTTTGATGCAAATGATATTCATCCATAGCCTGGCTTTAGCTGTGAAGTCATTCATTAAAATATATCTTTTGGTGATGGCCCAACGTACTTCTTTGTCCGAACATAATTTGTTTGCCTTCTAGGTTCCTGGCTCGTATCCTTTTACTTGGAATTGCCCCATGTCAACATTCGGCAGCCCATATAACTCATTAATCCACAATGCTTCAAAGTTCACTTGCTTTCCCCAAATTATGATCATCGGGTTTGTGAGAGAAAATATGCTAAGGTTTGTGTATAACTCACATAGCCAATGCTTATTTGCATAGCAGGGGTCCTGGGAAAAACACATCCACTTGGTAGAATTGAGTTGGGTATGGAATATTGGGAGCTTCTCTTCCACTTTATCAAGGAAAATACCCCTTTTCGGGAGTAATTTTATCTTCGGCAGATCATCAAACTAGAGGTCTTGGCATTTGGCATCCATGAAACTGGTGTTTTCAAAATCTCCTATTTTTATGGCTTGGCACCTGCAAGCAATACAATTCAGACCATCATTAACATTATCGCACCAAACATCTGCTAGATTCTATGGATAAATTCATGTGGTAGTGTTATAGAATGTTTTGGGGTGAGAAATAGGGGTGCAAAGATTTTGGTCTCTGCAAGCAACTACATTCAGGTACAGCGATCGCGGGACAATGATTACGATCGCGGTGCCCAGATCGCAGTACCTAAGACCACAATCAACAATTCTGTACATCATTCAAAATACACAATTTTAACCCTAAATTTGTGTTCCAACCAGGCACATAAATGTTATGATTGGAGAAGTTAAGCTTAGATTGAGTGATTATAGACCCAAATTTGAAAGAATTCACAATGAATTCATTGGTGCATTGAAACCAATACATGGTATACACCTCCATTTCAACAGTTTTAGGCTAAAATTTAAGCATACAAGACTTCCCCAAATGGCGTGTACATACCCTACAGCAGCTACCCAAAACAATCAACACAAATAAGCACAGTTTTGACATTATAAACATTATTTTAGGCCTATTTTTAAACTACCAGTCCCAAGCCTACAATAATAATAAAAGTGAGGGAGTTTAAGACTACATACCTGGTAAATAGTGCAAAAAGCATAAAATGAAAACTTGGATAGTCTACACAATGCCAAAATTTGAGATAATTCTGAAAATGGGCGTGTGGGAAAATAACAGTAGGATAGTGTTAATTATCATGATCATGGTCCATGTCACCGCGATCGCGCATAACTCCCTTTTTCAATCAATCAAAATTTATCCTAGCATCACTTTCTCATGGATTATACATAAACAAATGTAAAAACTAAATCTACTCGATCATGCATAAATAAAAGTATATGGTCCACCCATCAATGGGGTGACAGGGTGCCTTTCATCGAGCGCTTAGTTTAACATTATTGCACGATAAATCCACTTCTTCCTTTTGTGCTTCCACTTAGAAGATTTGAATATCAATCCCAACTTTCGTTAAATCTACAATGAGCGATAGAGGGACAAAAGATTCAGATCCACCAAGGTGAAAATTGGAAAATGTGAGGACATGGCGAGCAAGCTTCGATCTCGCCATTTTGAAAATTTGAATCTTTTACCCAACTTGACATCAAACTTCTGAATTGGTTTTTTTGATAAAAGTGAGCACATGAATAGGGCACAAGTTACACATAGGGCGCTGAGTTCCTTGGCCATTGATGGATGGGGTTCCATCTACTCCTTTGGAATATCAAATTCTAAAATATAGGAATCGTACTCTGTCTCCCCACAATCCATTATTTGTCTAGGTGGATGGACTTTTATCACATCCTATAGGCATAATGTTGAAAAGTGGGTTGAACGAGGTCGAACCCCTAATTCCAAAATTGCCTCTTCCAAAGCATCTTCACCCCAAAATGAACTATAGTCATCATAAGAGATTTGCCTTGATTCTTCTTTTGTGCACCATTTCTTTTATTTAGACATCTTTCATATCATTTGATTTGATTGATTGGGAAATTACCACAGATTCTTCACTACCAAGCTCATCATAATAGCTTGGTTTCTCTTCTTGATTAGACTCCTCTTGGGAAATAGACAAGGTAGTGGTATTTGGAAGATTTGGTTCATTACCTATTTTCTCTATCTTTATAATTTCCCTTTCAAACACCTCATGGTATCAATGCATGTCTTGCACGTTCTCCCTCATTGTAGTTACCAAATCCAAAATAGTTTGAAGCATTGGTTAAAGACTAGTGTACCTGGTATGTTTCTCTTCCTTATCCTTATCATAGGACGTATAAAACTCATAAGAGGAACTAGTAACTCAGTTAGAATAAAAAGAGGAAGGGGCATTTGGGCAATAACTTCAATGTCCATCTCGATCACCACATAAAGAACAACTATACTCCCAATAGGATCAAGATGATGATTCCATCTATCATCAAGGAGTATATATATAATCTCTCCTAAAGTAGGGTACATCACAATATGGACATGGGTCATCAAGATATTACTCCCAACTATAAAAATTGTATTAGTTGGAAGATGCCAGGGATACAGGTAAAAGAAAATAAAATCTACCTAGCACAAAAAAAAAGAAAATCACAAACAAATATTTACAATCTTGAATTTAAACAAGTAAGCTAAAATTCCAAACTAACATACTACACCAAATAGTTCCCCATCAATGGTGTCATTTTTGTAACACTTAACTTACCCATCGATTTAAGTATAAGGTGGTCTACATCAATATATTTACTCAACTTTGGAGTCGGGGTCGAATCCACGAGGAACAATGTGAATGGTAATAAAGTTAATTTGATATAATCGATACTTGTTAAATTCAAACCAATATTACACAAAGATAAAATTGGGGGAGATAATTATCAACACTAATGTTTCTTTTGGGGTTTTTCTAGTATAAATTTGAGGCTATTAATATTTATAGTTTAATCAATTAGGCACCAATCTTGGGACTGTGTATTACTAAGAGAAGTAACACGTGGATACTAATAATCAACTTCATTCTTAGTAGATCAAATATGGGTAGGTTCGGTTATAGGTTTTGATGCTAGTCTTTCAACAAAACATCAAAATTTCACCCACTATTTCTTTTGAATACCTAATGGCTGTGTTCACCAATTGATAACCAAACCTTAATTTAGGCATCCCT
This sequence comes from Capsicum baccatum var. pendulum, assembly GCA_030864225.1. NCBI lineage: Eukaryota > Viridiplantae > Streptophyta > Magnoliopsida > Solanales > Solanaceae > Capsicum > Capsicum baccatum. The sequence continues at coordinate 198,970,233 of CM061560.1, read as the reverse complement.
ATCTCTAGGATGATACCCATGGTATAGTTAACTACACAACTACCCTTATGTCTAAGATAGTGATAGATTAGCAAACTACACACATAATCGTTTACCATTGCTTTGGTATCTACATCCTTCTTTCAAGGATGATATGAGTTCCTAAAGTTCACCCAAAACCCTTCTTTCGAAGGTGACTTTGAGCTTTCTATATTTTGGAGATTTCACCCATCAAACCCATATAGGTATTTGAGACTTTCACCTACAAATCCCAACCAAATTGGTCAAGCAATGATAAAACCCATCAACATGAACTACCAAATAGAATCTAACATAAACAAACCACACACATTTTAATCTCTATCCACACATAACCCCAAGAGGGAGATCTATCTACACATAAGATAAATAAGCAATGATATATCCATAATCTCCATTGAAATGATTTATTGAAGACTAAGTGAATGTTACTTCAAACTGTTAACTCCGAAAAATCTCCCATGGAAGTGAAATATTCCTCTCCTTAGAAGTTACTCCAATGTATTCTTCACCCAAAATTTGTACAATATTTTCTTCTCCAAGAATGGAGGCTATGAACTTAAGAACAAAAACCTAACTATTGGGAAATATGGAATATCATCAATCCATGTGATTCCTAGGGTTTTAGTCCTTTTTTTTCAAATTTGGGATCATCCATGTGTATTTCCAATTTTCCCCTTGGGCTACAATCTTTCGATGAGCCGCAATCGCACCAAATTGACTGCAGTCGCGGCTTACGCGACTGGGATTTATTGAACATTCTTGACTATCGCAATCGCGGTTGTCAGACTGCTACTGTGGTAATTGAGGTCATTCTGCACCAGGTCTTCAGCTGCACTTTTCTTGCTTTCTATTGATAATTTTTAGCTCCAATCTACATCTTTCCCTCTCATGAACTATGTACCAGAAAAATATGAATATTAGTGAATTCAATCATAAATATGTCTCATTATTCCTTCAAAACATGGTAATGTACATGAATGTTGAGTGCAAATAAGTGAAAAAATCATCACTCATCAGCTACGTGGTTTTGGAACTTAGAGACAACTATTAAGAACCCAGTACTATCTGGCGGGTGAGCCCTCATCCCTAGGTTCACTCAATGTTAAATCCTACTCCCAGCTTAACTCACACTAATACTGGACTAAAATAAACTCAACTGAAGGCTATTACATAACTGATAGTGCTAGTCATGAATATGAATATCTAAGTATACTGATTAGATTCATAGATTAACTGTCTGAGTACATAAAAAGATGAATTTATGTAAATCACATAGGTATCGGGTGTTCATAAACTACCAGAACTAAATGAGTATAAAATATGATATCAAACTTGAAATATAGTAATAAGTGATTATGATTCAAAGACCTAAACATGGGCATTTCATCTACCGTATGAAAATCACAAACTTATACCTGAGAATATCTTAAGTATGAGGAAAACAATATGTTTCATGGCTAAAATCATAACTTATGGATTTATCTTGAATAACTGAACATGACATGGAAATTACAACATTCAAATCATGATACGACTCATTCCACTTGAAAGCACTTATAATCATAACTTGAAATCAAAATAACAAGAGATTCATGGAGATAGTTCAACTTAACTATGTAAAACTCATAACTTAAAATCAAAAAGGGTTCTTGGACTCCGCAAGTGAAAGAGACCCATGTATGAACATCACACATACCTCACTAGATGAATTCATGAAGATTCTTGGGAATTTCTTGAAACTTTAAACTTGAATTCCTTGATTCCTTGTGAAGAAGTTAGGGTTTGTTCTTGGGGAAAGAGAGGCCTTTTCTGAGATAATTTGAGAGTAAAAGGCAAAATAGTGCTCCTTAGGATCCACAATTTGTGTTTATGGACGAGTTGGGTAAGGAAAATGACCCAAATACCCTTAAATTCTTAAGAGAAAAAGTTGGACGAAAAAGGAACCGGGCGATGCGTGCTCTAGACCAGTGGGGTAAGCCTTGTGCCACGGGCTCCATCCTGGCTGACTGGACCAGGCGTCGCAGGCCTATCCCAGTGGTTCTACTGTATTCATTTTCAAAACATGCCTCTACACTCGTTTGAAAATTCTAAAACTCACTCAATATGTACTTTTCACCACCCTAGACATGTATCAACTTAAAAACCAACATTTCAGGGTCAAGAAGGTCGATTTAAAAATTCACAAAGTTTAGGGGTCTTGAAAGTAACTAAGTCCTCAACACTTAGTGGAATTTCAAGTCTTGGACCCCTTATGCATGCAACGGAGGGATAAAATGAGCAAATAACATTACGGGGTATTACAATATATCACCAAATGTAGTTTTACTCTACGTAGTTCTTGAATTTCTAAAATCACTAGTAGATTGAAAGAGTTCTTTATGATCCCAACAATGTTTTACAACACCCTCAAAAATTTAAAGTATTTTATCTTTGTCTTTCCCGTATTCTAAACATCAATTTTTGACTTGAAATATGTTTAGCAATGTTAAAAGGGTCATCTGAGGAAGTTTCAGAAATTTTGGAAGTGGTTGGGATAATTTTGGACCATCGAAACAGTGAACCTCTCTGATAACACCATGTCATAGAGGGTAGCCTTTGAGATAAGCAATATGACATGGAGCTTAGTCCATAGATAAACCACGAAGGCCCGAGAGACCCCTCATCGTACTATCATAAGCATAATCCATACATAAACCAAAGGGCAGAAGATATAGTGACATTCAAGGGAAACTCATAATCAAACTCTGTAAATAAGTTGTGACAATAAAAATACTCAAATCTCGTCGATGAAGCCTCTACAGAATACTAATTATCTAGGTCGGGACAAAGCCCCCGGCTAGACCATAAACTCAAAGAAGTCAACATATGAATAAATGTCCTTTGAAAGATGGATGGAACACTAACTCTGTTATTATCCCAAATATAATATTTTAGTGATTTGATGGACCACAAGAATGTTCCTTAGAACCTAAAGATCAATTCTAGGAAAGTATTAGTATGCAGAACAATTAAAAAATAACATATATTTCATGTAAAATAATCGAGAGCGTTGTGAAAACCACTTGTCACGATATATATATATATATATATATATAAAATGCATAGGCATAATATAAAGAGCTTCAATCCATGCTTGTAAAATATTGACTCAACTCTTTGATTTACTTCTGAGCTAGAGGGTACACCCTACATTTCTAAAATCCCATTGTCTATATGGAATCTGCCATTAACTCGTCGGCCAATCCCCTTAATCCAAGTTTGCCACAAGGATAGGGGTCCTACATACTATTCAAGTATATCAGTGCCCGGGGGAAAGTATACATTGGCCATTGCCAATCATGTCTCCCGAGTCGGCAAAACTAGGTTTCCAGCAATGAGCCCTTACACTCAAATTCCTTCTTCGGGTACCCATATATTTCTCTTTAATCCCAATTTTAGTCTACTAAAACCATGTTTCATTCTTAAAATTTTCATTTACTTTGATGTCAAGGGCACTTCATAATAAGTATCGTCATACCTTGATTTACAAGTCATATCATATCATATTAAATCCATAGCCCTTCTCATTAAAAAATATGTTAATAACCACCAAAAGATTAAAACATCATATGAGAGTTCTTATTTCATAAACATATGAAAACTTATGCAAAACACTCTCTTTTCAAGTCTTTAACACATGGTGGCCAATTATTTTATTAATCGCATGCAATTTCTTCACTATGAAATAGGAGCCTTTAGCATGACAAGCACCTCTTCAAAAACGTGAAAAATAACAATGCATAATAGTTAAAAAGGCATTTAAAATTCAAGAATTATCATCATTCATAAAACAGCCCCAACTTAAGTCACATATAAATCTCATGAACAAAAAGGGGACTTATAGTTCGTGCTCTCAAACCCATTTCACAATCAATAACATGTTAAGACCATGGATTTCATCATGGGAGAGGAAATTTCATAAATCATGCTCATAAATCACTTTTCAAAAATCATAATGTATATACGTGTGAATATAACTCAAGTTCATGAAAAAACACCATAATAAATGCACACTTTCATCAAAATGGGTTCATGATGCATGCTTTTTAAATTGTTTCCAAAACCCTTTACATATACATCTTTAAAGCTTGTTAAAATATTGAAATTATGCCCATGAAAGTTAGGATAGTCACACATACCTTTTTGATGAACAAATTTGAGATATCTTGAATCTAAGCCTTGGAAGAATAAGTATTGGGAGGAAACCCTAATTTTCACTCTTGAGAGAGGAGAATAAAAGAAGTGACGGTAAACTGATATTCTATTAGTAAATAGGGTTTAAATTGTGATTTAAGTCATGGGAGAGGAGTTTTTGATGAGTAAAAGACCTAAATAACCCCTTGAAAACTTTATAACAGTGTAAAACGATCGCTCCTAACGGTTTGGGCGATGGACCGTCACTCTCATGACTGACTATCACTCCAACCATCCCAAAATGACCAATTTTTGGTCTTTATACTTAAGAGTGACTGTTTAGTGAGACGAGCCATCACTAGTGCGATGGGACTTCACCCTGGTCATCACACCTTGGTAAACAGACACCATTTGATAAATTACCATAACTTTTTACTCCGATATCGAATTAAGGAAAGACGATGGAGTTGGAAAGAGTACTCTAAGACCTTTTATCTTGTATATTGTAGTCCATCTAACTCATTATATTCTAGGATTAATATTTATTGAAAGTTGACCTATGTTGGAACATTCACTAAAACTTAATCGGTAGAACAGTTCTCAACTCGACTTTGAGTTAGGAGATTTTTATGATCACAATCTATCTCCAAAGATATTCTCACACTAAAGAATTGATCATCACACTAATATTGACACAAAATCATTAGGTTTGGTTCTATATACATAGGTACGATGGTTTTAATTCTAGCTCAAAAATGTGGGGTATTACATTATCTCCCCCTTGAGATCACTTGTACTCAAATGATGGATAAGAACTTGTTGAAGCGATAGAAGTATGGAGTAAATGATGTAACCTCACATTAGGAATATTTCCTCAACAAAACATACATAGGTATCAAAAAGGGATTTACGATATCACCTACTAAATCGTGCAAGCACGAGGCATGAGTAGTGAGACTTGACATAGAGATAACCTTGGGCATGAGTTCTATGGAACACAATCATAATAACGTAAGGCATGAATTTATTTGGTGACCATAGGTTTTGGTTCATATTGATACTTGACATGAAAAGAGGTTTTGTGGGACAAAGAAAAGGAATAGAGGTATTCTTCACCTTACATAATACAACCATATAGCCCTTAAATAAAATAGCATTTCTCTACTATGCTTCCTACTGGGAACAACACCCATTAATACTTCCAACTTACAATTTCCCCACAACACACCTAACTACAAGGGTCTGAGTCCCACTGTATAGTACTTCCATATTGAAGCCTAACCCGAAGGAAAAAGGTGCTAGCTTAAGCTATAGGACCCTATACTCTACATCTCTTTAAGAATACAATTTCACCTTATCACTACAATCAAACAACCTCGGATTGTAATCACGGAATACTAATCGCATAGCACAATGGTTTGTTTTTCATCAATCACAATATTTAAGCCTATCTTACACACCCACTTTATGGATCTCCCCACTAAAACTAGAAACTTCAATCACACTCACCAAACTTTTCACCACATAGCCACTTCCTAATTATTTCACATAAAGAAAGTTTGTCTCGCTCTTCCCTCTTTATCTAGAGCCTTAGCTCGAGTAGTCACTCTAAAATTTCCACAATAAAGAACATCTACCCTATTATCTCAAACATTACTATACTTCCATAACTACTATCATTCTAACATAAAAAGGGTCATTGAGGGACTAGAGCACAAGCATAAAAAATGAAAGTGACACTATTCAATTATAACTTATATTTGTTACACTACCCAAGGTGGGGCCTATGAGGTAAGATACGATACAATAGGCATGAAATACCTCTTCGCAAACACCTAAATCATAAATAGAGGGTCATTTGGGGAAAACCATAACATAGCATAAGTTCTTCAGACTGGGCATAACAAGAGGCATGAGTGGATATGCCATGGGTCATATAACATAAATCCATAATTCATGTAGTCAGTGATTGAGACAAGGATTGATACTTGAAGCTATTACTCCTCATTTTAAGAACTAAAAATGGCCATGAGTTTGCATAAACCTTCTCGCTTTGCTATAGACCCAACATAAAATGAATCCATAGCAGATAGAGAGTATAGTTTCAGAACTAAGCATAAAGTGAGACGTGAGTTTATGGTCCATGAGTGTCATAACATAGAGCTTGAATACTTGGAAGCTTGGATTGCTGAGATACGTTATTGCTTTTAGTTTAAGGGTTGTATCATGGACATAATTTGCATAGAGAACTCAAACCTCATGAAGAGACACAATTTGAATACATGATACATTGGTAGAATGTCCTCTTAATCTGAAGTAGCAGAATTTTGCTAATGCATAATTTGATACATAATACATTGGTAGAATGTCCTCTTGATCCAAAGTAGGAGAATTTTTCGAGAATAAGAATAGAGTGATCATGCTTTTACCTGAAACTTACCACTATGAGAAAATTCAAGATCTACCTAAAGTCATTATCTCCTGCTAAGATCAAAGTCACGATCCTAGACTTATGGATGTATCCTCTTCTTAAATTCATAAGCACAATGCTCAGCACAATAGGGTATCACCATACACATAAATGCTAAAATGTCCCCTTATAAACTATAATCTGAAGGCACTGCTTTCTAACAATACTACTCTTAACTTTTTCTAGCATCTATATCCATTACCCTAAAACTCACACTCTCATAAGTATACTCACCGACACTCCTTAACACATATCAATCCATTCTCCACTCTTTAATATACTAGCATTAAACCTCTAACCGCATAACTCACAACATAACAAACTTTGTAGAACTATATCAAAGGCACACATTGCCTATCTATATTTCCTCAATTCACCTCTAAAGGACACCATATAACAACTCCCTAGAGTTCTCCACAATACAAAATTAAAGAACATGAACTAGTTACACATGGCACATAAACACATAAAACCTTATCTAACAACATGCTACTTGGGGTTCAGCTTATTCTTATATACCTAATGCTCTTACCCACCTAACGACTCAGACTCATTTCAACATCTTAATACTAGTCCTTAAGTATATATATATATATATATATCATAATTTTTTTCACTTAATTTTTCCACATGTTGTCAACCTAGGCTGGGGAACACATCAAATCAAGCCTACTAACTAACTCCCATAATTCTTGTATCACTATCCTCGAGCTAACATTCTTACCACCACAATACACATCTAAAGTCCAAACCTAGTGTCTAGCATCGATCATGCACAACCTATGAAACATCTCGCATAATATACTAGTCCACCAAATAGAGAGATCAACCTAAATTCCTTATTTCTTCTAACTATGGCGTACATGCACTTTTTTTTCACAACCTTAGTTCTACACCTTAATATTTATTACACACCTTCTCACATACTGTACTAGTTTAAAACTACTAGACAAAAGAGAATCAAGAGGGGGTAAAGTTACATAATAAGAATAGTCGACCTTACTCTTATACTATAATCCATTATGATCTGTTAGTATATTCTTCTTTCTCACATCATATCTACTGATCCAAGTATACATTTGAACTACTTTCAAAATTTTATAATCATTACTGAGTTTCCCCTTTTTCTAAATTTTCCCCAAGGAAGTCTAAATTATAAATTATTAGTCACTCCATCCTTTCATTCATGACCTATAAATGATTTTCCAACTATCAAAACTATCCATCCTGAGCTTCTTATATATTTTAAATAAATAATTATCATAGCTACTTACTTCCTCCATGGACTACCACATATTCTACTAATATTGCTACAACCTTAGTCAATTCCCATAAAGAAGGCATACCACCCTTCACTCAAATGTTGTACAACTAAATCTACCTTCTTTACTCAAGTGCTACTCTAACTTCTAAACTTATAGCTTTAAAGCACCAACTCTGGGATCATTTTACTACTCATAGATTATAACACCTTAACTTATTTACCCCTCGAATGGAAATATCATTCCAATATTTTGCTATATATGTCTACTCTTAAGTGTCACATCTGCAATAAATCCTTTAAAAAGGGACTAAATACACATCTTACCTTAGGTTAAAAAGAAAGATTTCATTTAGATAGAGGTATACACTCAAATCAATACACTTGACATACTAGTAGACTCCTCTCAATTCCACATGCTATTCCATAACCTTTCTAATGACTCAATTAGAAAGGACCACATCACTTAGACAAAGCTTTTGCCCTTGCATCATCTTGATAATAAGACATGGCTAATAGAATTAGAGAAAAGAAGGAATTTGGATAACTTTCATATGGAAAACATTGTCTTATTATCTAGAGTATGAAAGAATGAGAAACAACTCTTAAATTTCTGGTAGCCTCCTAATTATAAAAGTGGTCCACAATACACCCATAAGCAAGACTTGACTAGACACAACTTCGTAGACACCCTGGGACCATGAACCATGCTCTAATGCCAAGCTTATCATGACTCGAGCTGAGGCCCTATCCACGATAGGCATCCCAAACCATGAAGTCATGAGATACCTCTTAGCATACTATCATAAGCATAATCTACATATAAACCAAAGTGTAGAAGATATATAATGACATTCAAGGAAAACTCATAATCCAAATATGTTAAGAAGTTGTGACAATACATATACTAAAATATTATCTACGAAGCCTCTACTGGATACTAACTGTCTAGGTCAGGACAAAGCCCCCGGCTAGACCATAAACTGAAAGAAGTCAACATATGAATAAATGTCCTCCAAAAGATGGATGGATCACCAACTCTATCATTATACCAAATATAATTTTCTACTGATGTGATGGATTATAGGACTGTGCCTTAGAACCTATATTTTAAGGATCAATAGTTGGAAAGTATTGGTATGCAGAACAATCCAAAAATAATATATATTTCATGTAAAATAATTAAGAGCACTGTGAAAACCATTTATCATGATATATATAAAAAATGCATGGGCATAATAGAAAGATCTTAAATTCATGCTTGTAAAACATTAACTCAACTCTTTAATTTACTTCTGAGCTAGATAGTACACTCTATATTGCTTAAATCCCATGGGCTATATGGAATCCACCATTAACCCGTCGGCTAAGCCCCTTAATCCAAGTTTGACTCAAGTATAAGGGTTTTAAATACTATTCTAGTATACCAGTTCCCAGGGGCAAGTATACATTGGCCATTTCCAATCATGTCTCCCGAGTCGACAAAATTGATTTCCAGCAATGGGACCTTACACTCAAATGCCTTCTTCGAGTAACCATTTAAATCTCCTTAAGCCTAATTTTATTTTTTTAAAACCATTCTTCATGCTTAAAAATGTTCATTTACTTTAATGTCAAAGGCATTTCATAATAGGTATCATCTTACCTAGACTTACAGGCCATATCATATCATTTCAAATCCATAGCCCTTCTTATTCAAAAATATGTTAATGACAAGCAAAAGATTTAAACATCACATAAGAGTTCTTATTTCAAAGCTTATGAAAACTTATGCACAACACTCTCTTTTAAAGTCGTTAACACATGGTGGTCAATTCTTTCATTAATCTCATGTAATTTCTTCATTAGGACACAAAAGCATTTAGCATGAGAAGTACCTATTTGAAAACATGTAAAATAATATGCATAATGGTTAACGAGAATTTAAAATTCATATACCTACAAAAACCATTACATATACATCTTTAAAGCTTTTCAAAATATTAAACGTACTCCCATGAAAGATAGGATATTCCCACATACCTTTTTGATGAACAAAATTTGAGATATGATAAATCTAATCCTTGGAAGAATGAGCTTTGGGAGAAAACCCTAAACTTTTCTCTCTTAAGAGAACAGAAGATAAAAAGCAATGATAAACTGATATTCTATCAATAAATAAGGTTTATATTGTGATTTAAGTCGTTGGGGAGGAGTTTGTGGTGGGGAAAATACCTAAATACCCACTTGAAAACTTTATAGCAGTGTAAAACAGTCCCTACTGACGGTTTGAGTGATGGACCATCACTCTCGTGACTGACCGTCACTCCAACGATCCCAAAATGACCGATTTTTAGCCTTTCTACTTAAGGGAGACGTTCTGGTACGATGGGCCATAACCTTGGCTATCACTCCTTAGAAGACAGACACCTTTTGGTAAATCAGGCATAAGTTTTTACTTAGATATCAGATTAAGAAAAAACTGGTGATGATGGAAATAAGATTCAAAGACCTTTCATCGGGTATATTTTTGGCAATATAACTCATTAAAATCTAGGATTAATATTCACTACAACTTTACCTAAGTTGGAACGTTTACTAAAACTCAATCGGTACAAAAGTTCTCGACTCAACTTTGAGTTAGGAGATTTTTATGCTCTCAATTCACCTCCAAAGATGTTCTCACACTAAATAATTGACCATAACCCTTAATTGACTCGAAATTATTAGGTTCAAGTCTTTATATACAGGAATGATGGTTCAAATTCTAGCTCAAAAATATGGGGTGGTACACTAGTCTCTGTGATAAGCAGTGTGCTATGCTGCCTTGTAAAATTTGTGCATTCACTTAAGGGTGAAGGGATTTTTGGTATTTCTCCCCTTTAACCCCCCCCCCCCCCATGACTTCAATTATTAAATAAGCATTATTACACCTCTGTAAATCCCTAAACATCATTCTTTAAGAAAAAAATAAACTACCTAGGGTTTGAGGATTCTAGTCTCTAAAGGGGTCAAATCTCTCACCGTTCTCTTTGTTTTCAAGGTATGTGGGACTATCCTAAATTTCATGGGCATAATATTTTCATATTAACAAGCTTTAAAGACATATAATTATGTATATGTAACAGGTTTTAGAAGTGGTTTGAAAAGCATGCATCATGAACCAATTTTGAAGAAAGTTTGTATTTTTTATGGTGTTTTTTCATGAACTTGAGATAAAATCATGTCCATATAATATATTAGTATCAAAAAGTGATTTATAAGCCTGATTTATGAAACTCAATTACCCATGATGAAATTTATGGTCTTAACATGTCATGAATTATGAAATGGGTTTGAGAGCACAAATTAGAAGTCCCCTGTTTTAATCATGAGATTTATCTATGACTAGTGATGGGGATGTTTTATTAATGGTGAACATTATTTATGTTTAAATGCCTATTTATTTATTTTGTTTTGTTATTTTATGTGTTTTCAAAAAGGAGATTCTTATTCTAAATGCTCTTGTGTCCTAACGGAGAAAATGCATGTGATAAATAAAAGAATTGGCCACCGTGTGTTTAAGTTTTAAAAAGAGAATATGTTGCATAAGTTTTGTAGTTATTAACATGTTATGAATGAGAAGGGATATGGACATGATATGATATGGCTTTCAAGCCTAGGTATGATAATACCTATTATAGAGTGTCCTTGACATGAAAATAATGAATGTTTTGATCATGAAGCATGGTTTTAAAGGACTAAAATTTGACTTAAAAATATCTAGATGGTTACCCAAAGAAGGTAAGATTTCAGATAACTCATATCCGAAATTGTGTTTTGCCAACATGGAAGTATGATGTCTTGATATCTAGATTGTATACAGGCGATAGCCCTGTGGCATATTAGATTATAACACTTTACCCCTTTTGGAAAACTTAGGTTGGGGGTACTTTATTTGTAGGGTGTACCATCTAGTTCAGAAATAAAACAAAGAGTGTTGTCTATGTTTCTACATACATGGTTTAAGAATCTTTAACTATACCGATGTGTTTTCATATATATATATATATATATATATATATATATATATATATAATGCTAAATTTATTTCATAATGGTCTCGATTATTTTACATAAAATATTCATACTTTTGGATTGATCTGCATACCAGTATTTTTCAAGTCTTGAATTCTTATAATCTAGGTTCTGAGGCATACTTCCATGGTCATCTCAGTGGAAGATACCTCTTAGTCATTCAGATTTGGTGAGCCTCTCTTAATTTTGTAAAACATCTTATTCATATGTTAGGTTCAGTCAGTTTTATGGTCCAACCGGGGGCCTTGCCCCGGCTTCGACAGATTAGTGGCCAGTAGAGTCTTCGTAGACTAATTTGTTGATATTGAAGCTTTCTTTTATGGAATTGTATTTTTAAGTACTAAATTTATTATGGACCCTTGTTTTATATTCAGTTGTGATCTGTATTTTTTATTTCTTATAGATTATGCTCATGATAGTACTCTAAGGGGTATCTTGGGACCTCATTGTTTAGGATGACTGTAGTATCCACGGCCGGCTTGGGTCGTGACAAGATTAGTATTAGAACATGGTTCAGGGTCCTAGGGTGTCTACGGGGCAGTCTTAAGTAGATTCCTATTTATGGGTGTGTAGCATGCCATACTTATTACGAAGAAACTACAAGGCATTTAGGAATATTTTACTTTTTATTCATGTTCTAGTTCATTGTATAGGGTCTGAATATTCCATAACTCATGACTTTCTATATTTCAGATCATGTCTCCCCATAGATCTAATAGTCAGAACACCTCAGCCAGGAACTCTAATCCTATTGGGGAAAATGTTGAAGATATTCTCCCTACTTATGGGATGCTGATGATAGGCGTATTTACACGCCTAAAGTACTTTAATTTACCCATATTTTAGCTAAGTTTTGAGGACAAAATATATAATTCATGCACTTTTAGTCCTTTTTCCTGTAAGTGAGCTAACCAACGTGATTAGCAAGTTTTCAGGTATAAATGATGAAGATTTCAGCATTTTATGGATAACCTGACGCCAAAGGAAGCATCACGAAAGAAGGAAAGCAGCGTTTCGACGCCTATGGACTGAAAGTGACGCATGGAAAACTTGTGCCGAGCAAAAAAAACATTTCCAAAGACTTAGGGATCAACAATAACTTAGTAGGATTAGGATAAGGATGCAGTATCATAGTAGGATTAGGATAAGTACGCAGTTGCCTAGTAGGAATAGGATATGGGTGTTATAAAAACCCTATGATGCTAAACTTTTCAGCAAGCATTATTACAATTAAAACAATTCTCTTTCAATTAATTCTTCTTCCCTTCTCTTCATCTAGTCGACTTTTAATTTTCATAACAAGAGAAATGCTATTTTGCAAGGAATTCACGCCACAAGCCCTACCAAAACATACTTCACGTGAGATTTTTATCTTGGTATGCTGATAATGTCTATTGTGATTTCCATTGCACTCATGAATAGCTAAACTTCTCTGTTAGGGTTATGGAAGCCTTATGAGATACTATCTATTGCTATGAGTTTGTGAATTCTTGATACGTATGCTGCTTATATCATTCTTCTCTTCATCTTAATATAAATTCTTGTGGTTGCAAACATATAGAATACGCCAGTATAGCATTACCTTGTTCGAAAGAAAAGTTACATGTCTGGAAAAGAGAGAATGTCAAGGAAATAGGGCACCAATCCCTGTTTAAAAGTTCGTGCCGTAACTGGATTAACCTCTTGCAGAATTTGTACCATTAGATACGCTTTAAGTTCGAAAGAGTTAAAGTTAAATAGTCCTTGATGGTCGAAAGACGCCTGGATTTACCATAGAATACGATTCTCTATAAGCGCATGAATGTCTGAATTGTGCATAACTCATAGTCAATAGATACGTATAACTCATAAGGTGGACATAACCCTAACTCTCAATTCTCATTGATTAAAACCTACCAAGTACTCCGTTTTACTTTTCTATTTTACGTTTTTACTCTACTATTTTGTTTACGTTATTTGCACGCACAAAATGCCCCCTTTGTTGCAGAATTTTCGGCCAAAAGTCTACTAATAGTTGCTTACTTAGTGACCAAGTATTCCCTGTGGAATTTGACACCCAACCTAGTTGGATTCTATATATGACGACGACCACTTACACTCTTACGAGAGCTGTAGTTTGAGCGTTATCAAATTTTGGCGCCGTTGCCGGGGAATACGGTTGTCAACTAAGTTTGTGATAAATACTAGACCCTTTGGTCAAAGATTCTCGTACTTTACTTTTAGTTGTTGTTTTTGTTTTCTGCAGGTTTTTGTTCAGTGCATGCCAAATACTCAAAGTTCGGGACAACCATTATTACCCATAAACCCTGAACCGCAACTTATTAGAAGGATGGATGCACAATGTGACATTGAGAGAAGGGCTGCTCAACAGGAGTAGGCTAGACTAGCTGCATTGGCCGCTGCCCAAGTACATCAACAGAATATCGATAACCCTGGGCGAGCAGCAGATCCTGATGATGAGGACTTAGGTGATGATGAGCTACTAAACCCTAGGCATGATGCTGAGGTGGCGACACCGGCAAACAGAAGAGATCGTCAAGAAAGATTTTGGCCTGAACGCCGAGCTATGCAGATTCCCTTTGATGATGATGATCTGGATGAAGCTGGTGCCACAGGAGCTATTATTCCTCCGCCATTGGCACCCGGAGCCAAGTTCAACATCACTAGCACCATGATTCAGTTGTTGTAACTCAAGGGATTATTCGGTGGACTTGCAGGTGATGATCTGAATATGTATCTGGTCAACTTTATCTCTACATGCAAGTCATTCAACAATCCAGGCGTTAGACAGAATGCAATTCGGCTGTGCTTATTCCCATTGTCTCTATCTGGAGAGGCAACTCTATGGTTGAACGGGCTGACTCCTGATTCTATTACAAATTGGAGGCAATTGAAAGACGCTTTCCTAGAAAGATTCTTTCCGCCATCCAAAAGAGCACAATTGAGAGATGAAATTAACAACTTTCATCAGCTTCCAACTGAAGCCCTTCACGAAACATGGGAGAGATTCAAGAAGAAGCTTATGAGGTGCCCAAACCATCACATGACCAATGTACACTTGATGGAGATACTATACAGATCCTTGAATTCAGTAACTAAACCAGTGGTGGATAATGCAGCTGGAGGATCATTTATGGACTTCACTTTTGTTCAAGCAAGCGACATGCTAGACCGAATGACAAAGCAAAGTAGAGCTTGGCATACCAGGGATTCTGAGGTAACAAGCCCTACTTTATCTATTGGTATGACTGCAGAACAAAGGCGAAGAGAGGAGGAACGCGATCAAGATATGGCGCACATGAAAACACATATGGATCTTCTTACAAAGCATCTATTATCAGGGAAGATCGAAAAGGTCAAAGCAGTTGCGTCAAAAGGAAGAGAGGAATCCAATTCTGAGGAAGAAGCCAACTACGTGAGCAATCAGGGGGGTTTCTGAGGCAATGCCCAAGGAAACCAAGGTCGGAACTATTATGATAATTCTGGAAACAAGGACCGTGACCAAGGTAGTTGGAAGAACAAGACTGACAGGAGTGGTGTGTATATTCCTCCTGGAAGACGTGACGCCACTACATCTGGTTCTAGAAATATGTCCATGGAAGATATGATGGCTAAGCTGTTGAAAGGAGTAGAGGCAACTAACTCGGGAGTAACCGAGGTAATAAATGATTTGGCCTCAATGAAGCAATTGGTTGACTCACATTCCACTTCAATAAAATAGCTGGAGCAACAATTGAGTCAAATTTCAGCCACATTAAATCAACGAAAAGCTGGCACCTTACCTAGCGACACAGTGAAAAACCCAAGGAACGATGGAACATGCATGGCCATTACTACCAGGAGTGGTAAGGTGCTGGAAAATTCATCCCAAAGCAAGCTAGTGGCCGATGATATCACAAATAATGCAGAAGACGCCGAAGAAGCTGAATAAGGCGTCAAGGACGTTACCCCTCAACGTCCACAGCCCGAAAAGATCATCAATCTAAAGTAAGAGGAAAAGAAAGTCGTGGAGAAAACCATTCCCCTTCCACCACCACCTTTTCCTCAAAGATTGAAGAAGAGAGCTGATGATACCAAGTTTAATAAATTCATGTCAATGTTGAAACAGCTGACCATTAAAGTTCTGTTGGTAGAAGCACTAGAACAGATGCCTGGCTACGCAAAATTTATGAAGGATCTTTTGACAAAGAAGCGGATAGCAGGTTATGAGTTGATAGATACTGTTCATCATTGTAGTGCAATCGCTACCAGATCACTAGTTCAGAAGAAGGCCAATCTCGGTGCCTTCACTATACCTTGCACTGTCGGACCCTTGAATTTTGCCAAGGCATTATGCGATTTAGAAGCCAGAATCAACTTAATGCCACTATCTATTTATAATAAGTAGGGGTTGGGGGATCCTACTCCAACCAATATGAGGCTTGTAATGGCAGATAGGTCGGTAATATGACCTGTTGGTATTTTATGTGATGTATTGGTGAAGGTGTCCTCATTCATCTTTCTGGCAGACTTCGTTATCTTGGATTGTGAGGTGGAATAAGAAGTTCCTATAATCTTGGGGCACCCTTTCCTTGCAACAGGAAGTTTGCTTATTGATTTAAGAGCCAATGAGCTTCTATTCCGAATGAATGACGAAGTAGTCCGCTTTGATGTGTGTAAATCAATGAGCCAAACCCAAAGATCTGAACGTGTTCTCAGTAGCTGATGTTTATTTTGATGATGAGAAAGAATTACCTGTAGAGAAGCAGCTTATTGATGACCCATTGGCGATTGTGCTTATGAATGTTGAGCGTAAGGATGCTGAAAATTATGAAGAAACTATTTATGCTCTAACAGGATTAGGGTCATATCCTCATTCTCCCAAAAAGCTGGACCTTGATCTCAAAAACCGACCTACACCACCAGCTAAACCATCTATTGAAAATCCTCCCACGTTAGAATTAAAGGAGCTTCCTAGTCATCTAAAGTATGCATTCTTAGGAAGCAGTAACACACTTCCGGTTATTGTGGCAGCAGATTTGGGTGAGCAGCAAGTTGCAGCTCTCATCGTGGTTCTACGGAAGTACATGAGATCCATCGGCTGGACCATCGCTGATATCATTGGTATTCCACCTGGGATTTGTACACACAAGATTCAGCTTGAAGAAAATTGCATACCCACTATTGAGCATTAAAGGCGTCTAAATCCACCTATGCAAGAGGTGGTGAAGAAAGAAATTATTAAGTGGTTGGATGCAGGGGTTGTGTATCCAATCTACGACAGTAAATGGGTAAGCCCGGTACAATGTGTACCAAAGAAAGGTGGCATGACGATAGTTGCGAATGAAAAGAATGAGTTAATTCAACTCAGACCTGTCACAGGGTGGAGAGTATGCATGGACTACCGTAAGCTGAATTCGTGGACACTTAAAGATCACTTTCCAATGCCATTTATAGACCAAATGCTTGATCGATTAGCAGGGAAAGGATGGTTTTGTTTCTTAGACGTTTATTCCGGCAATAATCAGATTTGTGTTGTTTCCGAGGATCAAGAAAAGACAACGTTTACATACCCATATGGTACGTTTGCCTTCAAACATATGCCATTTGGATTATGTAACACACCCGCCACTTTTCAGCATTGTATGATATCTATTTTCTCTGATATAGTGGAAGACACTCTGGAGGTATTCATGGACGATTTTTCAGTTGTGGGTGAGTCGTTTGAATCGTGCTTGGCAAACCTAAGTATGGCGTTGCAGAGATGTGTTGAATTCAACCTAGTGCTGAACTGGGAGAAGTGCCACTTTATGGTAAAATAAGGTATTGTTCTTGGGCATAAAATCTCCAAAAGAGGAATTGAGGTGGATCGAGCTAAAATCGAAGTCATTGAGAAACTACCACCCCCAATTTCGGTCAAAGGAGTTCGTAGTTTCCTCGGGCATGCAGGTTTTTATCGATGGTTCAATAAAGATTTTTCCAAGATTGCTAGTCCGTTATGCAAGCTTTTGGAGAAGGATGCAAAGTTCGACTTCGGTGAAGGCTGCTTGAAGGCATTTGAATGCCTCAAAGGTAAGCTAATTGAAGCTCCTATCATTGTAGCGCCTGATTGGTCTCTACCATTTGAAGTCATGTGTGATGCTAGCAGGGTAGCTTTGGGTGTTGTACTTGGCCAGAGAAGAGAAAAGTTATTCCATCCAATCTACTATGCAAGCAAGGTCTTGAACGGAGCCCAGAAGAACTATACTGTCACGGAACAAGAGCTTCTAGCAGTTGTGTATGCTTTTGAAAAGTTCCGTGCTTATTTGTTGGGAACCAAAGTGGTAGTTCATACAGACCATGCAGCTCTGAGATATTTAATGACAAAGAAAGATGCAAAACCAAGGCTAATTTGATGGGTATTGTTGCTGCAAGAATTTGATTTCGAGGTAAAAGATAGAAGAGGTTGCGAAAACTAAGTGGCTGATCATCTATCTAGAATCGAGAACAAGCATATTGCGCAGCCTGATCTAGAGATTGATGATGCATTCCCTGATGAAGAGATCTTAGCCACGATGATGGAAGAGTTACCATGGTATGCAGACTTCGCAAACTTTATGGTAAGTAATGTGATGCCTGCGAATCTATCATTTCATCAAAAGAGAAAGTTCATGCATGATGTGAGACACTACTTCTGGGATGAGCCATATTTGTTTAGACGATGCGCTGATGGTGTGATCAGACGATGCATATCTCATGTGGAGGTGCCAAGTATCTTGGAAGAAAGTCATGCTTCTCAAGTTGGTGGACACCATGCAGGTGGTCGGACAGCAAGGAAGGTATTGCAAAGTGGCTATTATTGGCCTTCGATATTTAAAGATGCCTACGAATTTGTGAAAAGATGTGACTAATGTCAGAGACAAGTCACGATTTCGAAGCACCATGAGATGCCCATGTCAAAAATTCTTGAAGTAGAGCTGTTTGATGTGTGGGGTATTGATTTCATGGGCCCATTTGTAAACTCGTTTGGGATGAAATACATCCTAGTTGCTGTTGACTATGTATCTAAATGGGTTGAAGCAGTAGCGCTGGACGATAATGAAGAAAAGCGTGTTGTAGCATTCTTGAAGAGAAATATCTTCTCTCATTTTGGGGTACCACGTACCATCATAAGCGATGGAGGATCACACTTTTACAACAAGCTATTTAAATCCGTGTTGGTGAAATATGGGCTCAAGTAACAAAAGGTAGCCACACCTTATCACCCTCAAACTAGTGGACAGGTAGAGGTTTCCAATCGAGATATCAAGCAAGTCCTTACTAAGACTGTAAATACTAATAGGAAAGATTGGTCTCGGAAGCTGGACGATGCACTATGGGCTTATAAGACTGCATTCAAAAAGCCAATTGGTATGTCCCCGTACCAACTATTTTATGGGAAGGCTTGTCACTTACCCATTGAGCTCGAGTATAAAGCATTGTGGGCACTGAAGCGACTAAATTTGAATTGGGATGATGCTATGAGTCTGAAATTGGAGCAGCTGAATGAGATGGATGAATTCCGTCTACATGCGTATGAAAGATCAAACCTATACAAGGAGCGGATGAAAAATATCATGATCGGCAGATTGTTCAATGAAACTTTCAAAAAGGTGAAAGGGTACTTCTTTTCAATTCCAGACTGAAGCTATTCCCAGGTAAGTTAAAGTACAAATGGTCTGGCCCGTACGAAATTAGCCAAGTCTACTCGTCGGGAGTAGTTGAGTTAGAAGACAATAATGGTGTTGTCTTTAAGGTGAATGGCCAATGAGTGAAACCATATATCGGTCCCCTTGACTCGATTAAATGCATTACCACCATCTATCTGGACGAAGTCTAAGTACTTGAGGTAACTATGTCGTGCTGCGACAATAAACCAAGCGCTTGATGGGAGGCAACCCATCATGTTTTTTTTATCGTTCCTCTTGCATTTGTTTTCACTAAATAAAAATCCAAAAAGAAGAGTCGAGCCATGACCAAAACTAAGGCGCTTGATGGGAGGCAACCCGTCGTTCTAATCATTTTTGTTGACTTTGAGTAAGTGTAGGTACAAGAGGTGTAAAAGAGGAGATTGAGTTCAAATTTTGATTTGGAAACGGTTCATGTTGAATATGGTAAGTTAGGAATGAAGAAGAAAAGGCTATGGGTTAGGCATTGCCTATGAAAATCTAGGCAACGAACAAGGCAAGGCCTATGTAAGTCTAGGCAACGAACAAGGCATGGCCTATGCTATGGCATAAGCTCTCAGAATCTAGAATGTCATGGCATAGGCGCCGCCTATGCCCAATAATGCTATAGCATAGGCGCCGCCTATGCAAAAGCCTTCAGTCTCGAATTCTACAATGCCATGGCATAGGCGCCGCCTATGCCTAATAATGGTGCCTATGCTCAATAATGCTTTGCAAAAGGCGTCGCCTATTCCAAGCATAGGCAAAGCATTAGGTGCCACCTATGGTCACTTTTGGTCTCCAAATCCGATTCCAAAAGGGTCAAAACCCGACCCAATCTTGTCCTATAAATAGAACCTTAGTCTTAGAACAAAAATGCATTGCAAACCATACCTAAGCGCCGTCCACCTCTCCAAATTCTCTCAAAATTTTTCCTTTTGCTCTTTGAACTTTGCAAGAACATCTTCCCAGGCCATCAACCAAGTACAATGGCACCAAAAGCAAGACAAGGAAAAGAAAAATGAACCACTTCACAAAAAGGCCAGAAAAGGGGACGTAAAGAGCAAGGTGAATCCTCCTCGCAGCAAATACCTCGCCGCATGTTCGGAATAAAATGGGTCCTAGAGGAGGAAGGAAAGGAGTGGTATAGGAACAATAAAGAGAAAAAATATGTTCATGTGAAGTTGATACACAAGGAGATCCTAGCAAAGAAAGAACCCCGTATGTTGGCCAAGATAATGGCGTTACATCTTGATTTCATCTTCCAAGATATAGGAGAGTGCAATCTCGATTTAACACGAGAATTCTATGCCAACTGGTCACCAAAAACTACAGGGAGTGAAGTAAAGATTCGGGGCCAAGTTCTGGAACTAAATGCGGAGTTCATCAACTCCTTTCTAGGTTTGCCATCTGTTGATCCATCACCACTCAAGGAGCTGTATAACAGGCCTCCGTACAGGGCCATTAGACACACATTGTGCCAAACAATATCTATGGCACGATGGAGTAGGCATAAGGACACCAGTCGGCACAACACCTTCCCATATGTTTCCTTGAAGAGAGAAGCACGGATATGGCTGCGGATAGTCAACTCTTCCTTGATTACAGGGACTCAGTACACAAAGATTACACGATATAGAGTATTCTTGGTGTACGCATTGATGACGAATGTCCCTAACAACATTGGGGCAATTATTTGATCTACAATGCGTAAGGTTAGGCTGCACAAGAGGTCCCACTTCAGGTTTGGCAATCTGTTGACTGTAATATTGAGGAAGGAGGACATCGAAGAGGAACCTGCTGATCATAAGCTTCCACACAACCCAAAGAAGGTTGAACTCACAAAGGTTAAAGATGCTGAATCCACGTATGGCGTCAACCTTACCACTGCAGAAAGACATGCTCGGGATGAAAATTTCTTTCGCCATCTTTATGGCATGACTCGGTTTACCATGATGAGCAAAGGTTGTGTTCCAACTGCTGCAGAGCTCCAACAGCTGGATTATGACTACCCAATGAATGAGCATGCGAGGGCGATGTGTGGAGTAGGTGTATTTTTTGAGGAACCTCTGGATGACGATGTGCCAACCGTTGATGATCGCCGAATGCCAGACTCCTACGTGTAGGAGAATTCTGACAACGACAACTCTGATGATGATTCCGATGAAGGGGGTATGACCCCAGACATAGAGGAGGAGTCTAACTAACCAGGTTCTTCTTATTTATTTTCAACTGAGGGCAGTGTGTCCCGTCTAAGTGTGGGGTGCTGGTATTTGTATGCTATACTTCCTTACCTGCATTTTCTTATTTATGTTTGTTTGTTTTGATTTTTTTAGTAGTAAATTTTTTTTACTTTGCATGAAATTGTTCTAATAAGCAGCATGGTATGATAACAAGAGTCTGTGATAAAATCATTACTATTGAGATGTTTAGGCTCTAATTATGACTCATTGTGTGATAATTGTGTGGTTCAATTCCTTCATCTGTTGGGTCAAGAGTCTATACTACTCCCAATAAAGTCGACCATGTGCCTTGTGTGTGTGAGATTATACTATATTCTGTGTTTGTGACTGATGCTAGAACTTGCCCGGTGTGTATGTAAAGCAAAATAAAGAGTGTGAGTTTAGGAGATGATTTAGGCATTTCTTTAGCAGCCTATTATTGTTTACCTTCTTTTTATCTACCCATGGACATTATCCTAGATAACCCCCTTTTGAGCCTTTAAGCCATTTTCTTTGACAGCCTCATATGTAGCCTAATCCATTTTGTTCAAGACCATAATTTGATCCAAATTCCTAAGCGCTTTAAATTGTAAAGTCATGTGACAAAATAAGAGGAAATTGGGTGAGTATGATGCCTTAGAGTGTATTGGTACTTGAATTTGTTATGAAAAAGAGTGGCTATCATAGAGGTGTGTTATAAAAAAAAAGGGAAGAAAAGAAAAAGAAATAGAAAAATAAAAAGATAAATTGTGTTTATGATGAAATAAAAAGATAGTTATGTTTGAATGGCAAAATAGGTAAAAAGGGGTGATAGATGAAAGAAAGGTAGCAGGGTTGATTAAAAGAAAGTGTTAATGGCATAATGTGATGAATTAAAGCGCTTAGGAACATAGTCACTATTTCTGGCCAAAATAGTCCTACCCGTCCCTTAGCCTACATTACAACCTGTAAAAGACCTATTTGATCCCAAGCTTAGCATTCTGATATTTAGTGGAGCATTACACTAAGGGCAAGCCTATGGTCATCAGTTGCAACATATGAATTCTTTGTGAGAGTGAGAGCAAGGAAAATCTTATACCCATGTTTCAAAAAATGCAATACTTATGAGTGATTATGGGTAATATCTTAGGTGAGACACACATGGTTGATGAGTTTTGGGTAGTCTTGTATGATTCTTTGTGCCTTAACTTTTGAATACGAATTAACCATCATCACGAGTCTAGGTTGGAGGTTGAATTATTTCTAGTATTGATCCAGAAAACTACTCTTTGTTAATAATTGTCGTACCTGTCTTGATGAATATTTTGTGTTGTTACTGTGAAACCCTAAGTAGATGTTTATATGGACATGATATTTTGTTCGAGGACGATCAAAGCTTTAAGTGTGGGGTGTTGATGATAGGCGTATTTACATGCCTAAAGTACTTTAATTTACCCATAATTTAGCTAAGTTTTGAGGACAAAATATATAATTCATGCACTTTTAGTCCTTTTTCCTGTAAGTGAGCTAACCAACGTGATTAGCAAGTTTTCAGGTATAAATGATGAAGATTTCAGCATTTTATGGATAACCTGACGCCAAAGGAAGCATCATGAAAGAAGGAAAGCAGCGTTTCGATGCCTATGGACTGAAAGTGACGCATGGAAAACTTGTCCCAAGCAAAAACAACATTTCCAAAGACTTAAGGATCAATAGTAACTTATTAGGATTAGGATAAGGATGCAGTATCCTAGTAGGATTAGGATAAGTACGCAGTAGCCTAGTAGGAATAGGATATGGGTGTTATAAAAACCCTATGATGCTGAACTTTTCAGCAAGCTTTATTACAATTAAAACAATTCTCTTTCAATTAATTCTTCTTCCCTTCTCTTCATCTAGTCGACTTTTAATTTTCAGAACAAGAGAAACGCTATTTTGCAAGGAATTCATGCCACAAGCCCTACCAAAACATACTTCACGTGAGATTTTTATCTTGATATGCTGATAATGTCTACTGTGATTTCCGTTGCACTCATGAATAGCTAAAATTCTCTGTTAGGGTTATGGAATCCTTATGAGATAGTATCTATTGCTATGAGTTTGTGAATTCTTGATACGTATGCTGATTATATCATTCTTCTCTTCATCTTAATATAAATTGTTGTGGTTGAAAACATATAGAATACGCCAGTATAGCATTACCTTGTTCGAAAGAAAAGTTACATGTCTGGAAAAGAGAGAATGTCAAGGAAATAGGGCACCAATCCCTGTTTAAAAGTTCGTGCCGTAACTGGATTAACCTCTTGGAGAATTTGTACCATTAGATACGCTTTATGCTCGAAAGAGTTAAAGTGAAATAGTCTTTGATGGTCGAAAGACGCCTCGATTTACCATAGAATACGATTCTCTATAAGCGCATACATGTCTGAATTCTGCATAACTCATAGTCAATAGATACGTATAACTCATAAGGTGGACATAACCCTAACTCTCAATTCTCATTGATTAAAACCTACCAAGTACTCCATTTTACTCTTCTATTTTACGTTTTTACTCTACTATTTTGTTTATGTTATTTGCACGCACAAAATCCCCCCTTTGTTGCAGAATTTTCGGCCAAAAGTCTACTAATAGTTGCTTACTTAGTGACCAAGTATTCCCTGTGGGATTCGACACCCAACCTAGTTGGGTTCTATAGTTGACGACGACCGCTTACACTCTTACAAGAGCTGTAGTTTGAGCGTTATCAGATGCGAACACGTTACAGAGCTCGTACCATATAGTTCACTGCTACTCCATGGGTTCCTCCATTCTAAACTAGCCCTCCTCAGGATTCTCAGTCTGATATCAACCATGCTCAATATCCTTAGATAGAGGTCTAAAATATTGAGTTCCATCAGTCTATCCACATGATTGATCAATTTGTGGCTTATCAGTCTCGTCAGTCTAGAGATATGAGTTTTGTGCATGGTTCTTCTAAAATTACTAAAGTTGGACAGTTCACCACCTACCTTTATGGGTACTAAGGTTAAGGAGGTTCCTCAAGGGTTCATAGATAAGATGGAGAATATATTTAGAGGCATGCATACCAGTGATACTTCGGGGGTAGAGTTTGTATCTTATTAGTTAAAAGATATGGCTTACTAGTGGTACGAGGAATGGGAAGGATTGAGATGTGTGGATGCTAAATCTGCTGTATGGGAGGAGTTTTTTTAGGCTTTTCTAGATTGATTCTTTACCTAGGAGTTGAGGGAAGCCTAAGCTGAGGAATTTGTCAATCTGAAGCAGGGAAAGATTTGTGCCAAGGAATATACATTTGAATTCACTCAACTTTCCTGTTATGCTCCAAAATTGGTATGCAACATGAGGGCTCATATAAGAAAGTTTGTATTCGGTTTTTCGAATGATTTGGTGTTAGAATGTAAGGGGAAAATACTAAATAATGACATGGATATTTCTAGAATAAAGGTGTATATACAACAGGTAGGAGAGGAAAAGAAAAAAAAAGCGCCAGTAGGAGAGAGGCAGACTAAGAGAGTTAAGTTTGCAGAATAGGATACCAGCTAGAATCAGGATGGGAGGTGGGGCTAGAAATAGTCCAAGATAAATTTTTGGATAATGTTCAGTCGTCAGATAGTGCACCTGTGCCTAGGCCCTCAGGTGAGTAGCAGTTTTAGTCATGAAATGGACCCAAAACTTAAAGTGCTCAGTTTTAAGGAAGTATGCTCAGTCATTCAGACAACACCCTCTCTATGGAACTTGTAGAAAGAATCACTTGGAAAAATGCTTGCACAGGAACAAACTGTGGTTTGGATGTGGTCAACTAGGCCATTTTAGGAGGGACTACCCTTCATCTAGAGGAAATTTTGGTGGCGCTAAGTCCCAAATTGCTTTCAAAATCCACCACCTAAGGGTATGATTTTTGTAACTGGAGGTGGTTGCAATCGGTTGTATTCTTTACCTAATCTCGAGGACTCAATGGCTTCACCAGATATTGTTAAGAGTATGTTATAGATCTTCTCCCATGACGTTTATTTGTTACTTAACCCTGGATCTACTTTGTCTTATGTGACGCCCCTTATATGGCAGTCGGTTTTGGTTTTAAGACCAAAAACATTTCTGAACCCTTCTCTGTCTTTACCACTGTTGGTGACTCTATCATTGCTAGAAGAGTTTATAGAAATTGTGTGGTGTTTGTTTTCCATTGGGATACAATGACTGATTTGGTAGAACTTGATATGGTTGATTTCGAAGCTATTTTTGTAATGAATTGGATCCATTCATGTTATGCTATATTACATTATAGAACCAGAAAAGTCACCTTCTATTTCCCTACTTAGCTAGTTATGGAATGGGAATGGTATTCTCTGGTACCTAAAGGGAATTTCATATCTTATCTTAGAGCCTATAAGCTCATATCTAAGGGTTATTTGTATCATCTTGTTCAAGTTAATGATTCTATAACTGAAAGTCAGTCTCTTTAGTCGGTCTCCGTAGTTAATTAATTCCTAAAGGATTTTCCTAATAATCTCCCTGGGATAACCCCAGATAGGGAGATAGATTTTGGTATTGACCTTTTTGCCAAACACCAAGCCTCTTTCTATTATGCCATACAGAATAGCTCTTATGCAATTGAAAGAATTAAAATAGCAGTTAAAAGATCTTCATGATAAAGCCTTCATTCGTGCTAGTGTCTTTCATTGGGGTTCTCTTGTACTATTTGTGCGTAAGAAATATGAATTCCTCCATATTTGTATAGATTTCCGTAAGTTAAATAAAGTCACTAGTAAGAATAAGTACCCTTTCCCTAGAATTGATGATCTGTTTGACCAATTTCAGGGTGCTAAATGCCTCTCTAAGATTGACCTTCATTCGGGTTATCATCAGTTGAAGGTTAGAGAGGCTGACATTCCCAAAATAGCTTTCTAAACTCGGTACGATCACTATGAATTCCTGCTCATGTCCTTCGGACTGAATAATGCCACTGTGATATTTATGGACCTCATGAATTGGGTGTTTCGTCAGTTTTTAGACCTATTCATTATAGTTTTCATTAATGATATTTGGTTTACTCTAACAGCGAGGAAGATCATGCTAATCACCTCTAAATCATCCTTCAAACCCTTATAGATCACGAGTTGTATGAAAATTCTCTAAGTGTGAGTTCTGTAGATTAGTACAATAGCTTTTCTGGGGAAAAATTGTTTCTAGTGGGGGAATTAAGGTTGATCCCCAAAAGGTTGAAGCATTAAGGAAGTGGCTCAGACCCACGACTCAAACCAACATTCAGAGCTTCTTGGGTTTGGCAGGATATTACAGGAGATTTGTAGGGAGCTTCTTATCCATAGCTGGTCCACTTACCAAGTTGACTCAGAAAAAGGTCAAGTTTTTATGTTCTGATGCTTGTGAAAATAGTTTTGAGAGATTAAAGCACAAGTGGACTACTGCACCTGGTTTGATCCTTCCTGAGGGTACAGAGAGTTTTATGGTTTATTGTGATGCGTCTCGAGTGGGACTAGGGTGTGTGATAATATAGCATGGTAAGGTGGTGGCCTATGCATCCAGGCAGTTAAAAGTCCATGAGAAAAACTATCCCACCCATGATCTAGAGTTCGCAGTTGTGGTTTTTGCATTGAAAATTTAGCGTCATTATCTTTATGGTGTACATGTTGACATCTTTACTAATCACAAGAGTTTACAGTATGTTTTCACCCAAAATGAGTTGAATCTCAGGCAGAGGTGCTGGTTAGAACTGCTGAAGGATTATGACATGAGCCTGCACTATCATCTAGGTAAAGATAATGTGGTTGTTGATGCTTTTAACAGGTTGTCCATAGGCATTCTTTCTTATATAGAGGAACGAAAGAGAAATTTGGTTAAGGATATTCATTAGATTACTAATCTAGGAGTCCAACTCCTAGACACTGAGGATGGAGGGTCGTTCATCCAAGAAGTAGCTAAATCCTCCCTATGTGCCGAAATCAAGGAAAAGCTAGTCAGGATCCCATATTGATACAGATTAGGGAAGATGTTTGTCAATAAAGGGTGATGCCTTTTGAAGTTGGAGGAGATGGTATTTTGAGATACCAAGGTTGGTTGTGTA
The DNA here is from genome assembly GCA_030864225.1 of Capsicum baccatum var. pendulum. Lineage (NCBI taxonomy): Eukaryota > Viridiplantae > Streptophyta > Magnoliopsida > Solanales > Solanaceae > Capsicum > Capsicum baccatum. The sequence continues at coordinate 198,942,284 of CM061560.1, read as the reverse complement.
TGCTGAATGTGGATGGGTTGCGAGAAAGGATTCTTAAAGAAGCTCATACTTCCAAGTATGTAGTTCATCCTGGTTCCACTAAAAGTTATCATGACTGGTAGATTTATTGGTTGAATAACATGAAAAGAGATGTCACTAACTTTTTAGCCAAGTGTTTGAATTGTCAACATGACGCGACCCAATTGGGGACCTTGTCGTAATGGTCTTCCTTAGTTCAATCGGGACTGGAGACACCCCCGTTACCCAACCTAACCTCCAGTTGCCTGCCCTGAGTTGGCCATAACAGAAGATGTTTTAAGACATAGTATAATTAGTACCAAAATGAAATATGATTGAACAGTGAGAAATTATGTTCGATGATGCCAACCTCAATACCAATATCAATACTTAGGCTGACATCTATACCGATCGCGCCCATTCCAACCCATAGTAGTACCACAAATCCTCTAACCAAAAAAGTAAAAAAATATGATTGGGACATGCCCCCAACCATGGCCAAAACTAATATCCAAAGTAAAACCAAGTGTCTAGAAATGTCCATAACATGAATAGAGCCTTCTGAAAGGATGGAATCTTACCGCTTCAATCCAAAGGTTGATCCCCGATTCAACCACTATGTTGGGGGAGTAGAACGGTCGGTTCCTACATAGCGTAGGTATATAGTTGTCAGTAAAAGGGTTGGCGAGTGAACGCTAGCATGATCTCAAAATAAGGATAAAATAATACCATTTATAAAGCCAAGTAAAACCATCCATATGCACATAACCATACTTATATATATAACCATGCCAGGAAAGGCGACCGGGTTTAGCATGCCTTTAAAATCTTTATCTAAGTTGTGTAGCTTTGTCATCCTAAACCACCCACGGGCAATATGGGTTCATCTCCCCCTGATGAAAGGGCCCCAGTGCGTGAAGTCACACGACCAGGGAAGAAAAACCTGGGATGACTAGTACATCCCCTAAAATATAGTGTGACATCATGCACACGATCACCAAGACCAACCTCATATCGGCAAATATGAGTTTTCAGTTTTGGTCCCCCTAGGACCTCCACCTTCCACGGCTTTGGTACACATCCCGCAATTATTGCCCAATTAAAACCATTACCAAGCAACCAACCAATCCATTTACCATTTATTAACAAAGTCCATTAAGTGGTGGTATCATCATACCGATCATACTTGCAAGTACTATCCATAGTCAACCATATATACATTTAAGGGGACTTCCAAGTTCCCTTCCATTTACCATCTTAAAACACTTGGGGGATATCATGTACCCCATAAGCATAACTATATATCCATTTACCTTTACAAACCATTTAAACCATGCATAATTCCTTTACCAAGTTTTAAACCAAGCAATAGTTCTATTAAAATACTCAATGCAATGGAAACATTATTATAGCCATTTTGTCAAACAAATTGGGGCATAACATGACCAAAACCAATTTTAATTACCATTAAACCATTCCCATGTTATCTAATTATCCAAAACTACCATTTAGTCAAATAGAGCATACTTAAAACCATGGAAAACCATAACCAACCATTTAATATCAAAACCCCCAATTCATATTTATGAGGGAAGAGAACATGTCTCAAGCCAAGATGATGAAGGAAATAAATCACCAAGACAAGCCCTAAAATCCTCTAGTTGAAACCCTAACTTCCCTTGTCCAAAAGCTTTTGAGAGAATTATAGAGTGTTTTAGAAGAGTTTCTAAGTGTTAATGAATGGAATAATAGTTTAAATAACCTTCCAAGTAGGTTAGAAGTCATGGGACCTTATTAGGATAAGTGGGGAAATGTCCAGAATACCCCCACTTAAGTTGCACAAAATCCTGTCCTAGAGGTACGATAGACCCTCACGAGTCATACTCTTCAATACGAGTGGTACCCTCCCCTCGTATTCGGGACTCAACCTTTGGATCCAACACTATCCAGCATACGACTCATCCAACCAAGTTGTATCCGAAGCATACGATCCGTACCCTTCATCTGTACCCCTGGCAAACCTAAGAAAGATTTAGTCGATGTCCACCATACTAGTCCTGGGTATGACTCATACCCTGGCTTACGGCTCATAGTGAGCCACTCGTACTCAGATCTAACCTAAGTAACCAAGTCTAATATTAAGTTAAGGAACCAAACAATCCATAACCACCAATACGACTCATACCTCTAAGTTGTATCCATTTCAGTAACAAAAATCCATCCCACCAACCAACACTAGTCAGCACACGACTGGACCTTACCATTCGTACCCCAACATACGGCTTGTACCTATGAGTCATATTGGGTCCAGAGACCAAAATTCCAAGAAATTTTCTAAGGTCTAGAAATTAGGGTGTTTTGGTATCCCCCACTAGGAATATTCATCCCCGAATGATGGATAAGGTAAGGGTAACCACACGCATGAGTTATTTGCATTATCAAATATATTCCCAATCCTTACAAAAGTTTGAAAATAAAGAGGCAAAGATGTTCATCTTTCCTTTAACAAACTCTGAAAATAAAGATGTGTTAAAGTCACATACATTCCGCATGAATTCCAAGAGCAGAAACAAATGTGGATATTTAGACTTCATGTCATCCTCTACTTCCCATGTAGCTTCCTCCACCTTATGGTTCATCCAAAGTACCTTAATCGAAGCCACATCCTTGGTCTGCAATCCATGAACCTACCTATCTAAGATTTTAATCAAAATTCTTCATAAGATAAAGAACCCATGATACCCAGTCCTTCCAAAGGAACAACCGAAGAAGGATCACCAATGCACTTCCTCAACATGGAAACATAGAAGACCAGATGAACCATGCTCAAGCTAGAAGAAAACTACAGCTAATAAGCAACATTAACAATTCTCCGCAAAACCTTATAAGGACTAACATACCAGGGATTGAGCTTTCCCTGCTTACCAAACTGCACTACTCCCTTCATGGGAGATACCTTGAGGAAAACCTTATCCCCAACCACAAACTCTAAGTCTCTACGCCTAACATCTGCATTGTAATTTTGGCAACTTTGGGCATCCTTAATCATCTCTCGAATAACTTTCACCTTCTCCATATCCTGGTAAACCAAGTCGGGACCAAACATATCTGCCTCACCAAGCTCAAATCAACCGATAGGAGATCTATACCTTCTACCATACAATGCCTCAAAAGGCGCTATACCAATAGTAGAATGATAGCTATTGTTGTAAGCAAACTCCACCAAGGTAGATTCTCAACCCAATTGCCACCATAATCAATCATAAAAGACCGAAGCATATCCTCTAATGTTTGAATTATTCTCCCCGCTTGCCCATCCATCTGCGAGGGAAAAGAACTACTCAGACTAACCTTAGTCCCTAACCCTTTCTAAAAAGATAGCCAAAAGTGAGAGGTAAACTGCATGCCACGATAAAAAATAATTAAAATAGGCACCCCATACAACTTCACAATCTCTTGAAGATTCAGCTTCGCATAATCCTCCGCCGAGAAGGTAGTCCATACTGGCAAAAAAATGCGAAGACTTAGTTATCCTATCCATGATGACCTAAATTGAATCATATTGATTTTGATACCGAGAAAGATCGGTAACAAATTACATATTGATCACTTCCTATTTCCACTTGGGCCAATCAATTTCTTGATACAACCCTCCTAGTCTCATGTGCTAAATCTTAACCTGTTGATACATCATGCACTTGTCCACAAAATTATCCACATTCCTCTTCATGCCATTCCACCAATAGATCTCCTTGAGATCATGATATATCTTAGTCGAGCCAGGATGAACAACATAGTGCGACTCATGTGCCTCAGTCAAAATCCTTTTTCTCAAACCATCGACATCAAGAATACACAACCTCCCTTGGTACCATAAAGTACCATCACCACCGATATCAAACACTACTACCTTTTACCCACCAACGTCACTTTTGATTTTCATTAAGATAGGATCTAACACTTATTTTCCTTAATCTCCACACCAAGAGATGATCAAACCCCTTCTTGCACCATCACACCACTATCTTTAGAGTATAAGAGGCAAACTCTAAGATTATCCAAGCGTTGAATATCCTTCAACAATTACTACTTTTCTTTCTCCACATGAGCCAAACTCTCCACGAATAATCTTTTAAGAGTATCAGCAACCACGTTAGCTTTACTTGGATGATAGTGAAGACTAGTATCAAAGTACTTGAGAAGTACAAGCTATCTCATCGACCTGACATTAAGCTCCTTCTAAGTGAACATATACTGCAGACTCTTATTTCAGAAAAGATATTCATGTGCACACTATACAAATAATGCTGCCATATTTTCAAAGCAAACACAATCGCCAACAGCTCCAAATCATGAGTAGGATAATTCTTCTCATGCACTTTCAATTGCCTAGAAGCATAGGCAACCACCTTTCAATGCTACATCAACACACAACCAAGACCTACCCGAGATGCATCATAATAAACCACGAACCCATTATTGCCTTCCGATAAATTCAAAATTGGAGCCAAAGTTAACTTATTATTAGACTTCTCGAAACTCCCCTCACAAGCATCTGACCAAGAAAATGTGGCCTTCTTTTGAGTCAACTTAGTCAAAGGAGCAGCTATCGATGAAAATCTTTCCACAAACCACCTATACTAGCTAGCTAAACCCAATAAACTCTGAATGTTAGATGGAGTCGTGGGTCTAGGCTACCTCTTCACCACAGTAACCTTTTGAAGATCCACCATGATCCCTTCACTAGAAATAATATGACCCAAGAAAGTTATAGCATTCAACCAAAACTCACACTTAGAGAACCTTGCATACAACTGTTGTTCCTTTAAGGTCTGCAACACCACATGGAGGTTATATGCATGATCCACCTTAGTTTTCGAATAAACCATAATGTTATCAATAAACACAATGATGAAGAGATCCAAATACGGACAAAAATCCTATTCATCAAATCCATAAATGCCGCCGGAGCATTAGTTAATCCAAATGACATTACCAAAAGCTCAATGTGCCCATACCAAGTATAAAAAGTTGTCTTAGGTATATCTACCTCCCTAATATTTAGTTGATGGTACCTAGACCAAAGATCTATCTTAGAAAACAACTTGGCACCTTGCAACTGATCGAATAGATCATCCATCCTTGAAAAATGATACTTATTCTTGACCATCACCTTGCTCAACTACCTATAGTCAATGCATATCTGAAGGGAACTATCCTTCTTGTGCACAAACAACATCGGTTCACCCCATGGCGATACACTTAGATAAATAAAACCCTTATCCATAAGATATTTAAGTTGCTTCTTGAGTTCCCTCAGCTCAGCCAAAGCCATTTTATACGGAGGAATAAAAATTGGATAAGTGTCCGAAACTAAGTCAATACCAAATTTTATTTCCCTATCCAGAGGAACACCAGGAAAATCATCTGGAAAGACCTCTAGAAACTCATTAATCACTGGAACTAACTGGAAAGGACCTTTAGAGTTAGAATCTTTAACTTAAACCAAGTGATAAATACAACCTTTAGAGATTAACCTCTGAGATCTAAGATAAGAAATAAATCTCCCCCTAGGAGCTAAGGAACTACCCTCTCATTCTATAATTGATTCACCAGGGAACCTAAAGATAACCCTACGAGTTTAAAAATCCAAGGAAGCATAATAAGAGTGCAACCAATCCATACCCTGAATAACATTGAAATCCACCATACCCAACTCAAACAGATCCACCAAGGTTTGCTTTCCTCCAACATATACCACACACCCCTTATAGAGTCTCCTAGCAATAACCAAGTCACCTACTAGGTAGAAATAGAAAAAGGATACAAAATAACTTCTAGATTAAAACCAAAAAATACAGCCGCATAATGAGTCACATAGGAGAGAGTGGACCCCAAATCAAGCTAACAATATACTTCACTAGAGAAAAGTTGCAACATACCAGTAATGACATTAGGTGATTCCTCGGATTCCTATTGGGATACCAAAGAATACAACCTGTTCTGACAAACACAAGAACCAGGAGTAGTAACCAAAGTAGATGCCCACCACCAGGTGTAGGAGCATAAGATGAAGACTCAAGAATCTTATTATCCCCCATAGAAATCTTATTAACTGATACTCCTTCAGATAATGGCCTGTCTGGACACACTTGAAGCATTTGTCCCTTTTTTCATCAAATTAACACCGATGAGAAAGACTATAGAATAGACAAGAAGGGTATGAAAAAACTAACTGACCTTGGTTTGCCTAAAATTGGGCACCCTGTGCCTAAAAATTGTCACTACCTTAATAACGCTTGTCGCAAGCATAAGGAGCACTAGCAGAAGAGTAGGAACCAGAACTCCCCCACTTCTTTTTCTGCCATTTTCCATAATCCAGACCACCCTAAGACTGAGCACCACCCTGGTTAGAAAACCTACTCCTCTTACCCTACCTATCCTTAAACTCTACCTGTTTCCTCTTTTCAACCTCTACTTGCTTCATATGAACAGTCAACCTAGAGATGTCCATATCTTTAATCACCAAGGCAGTATTTCTCTCTAAAATCAAATCCCAATTTAACCCAGAAGTCAACTTCCTCATTCTTGCCTGCATATCAGCCACTAAATCAAGAGCATACCTTGATAATTGGTGAAACTTCAAGGCATATTTCTTGACAAACATCTTCTCCTGATTGAGGTTTACAAACTTTTCCATCTTTCCTTCCCTTAGCTCTTGGGGACAGAAATGAGCTAAGAAGTCCTTAGAAGAAGTATCCCATAAGATTGATTCTTCCACTTTACCCCTATCCATGTCCTACTCTTCATACCACTTATTTGTAATATCTTTGAGTTGATAAGCTAAAAATTTTACCCCCTCCACATTGGTAGCCTACATCACCCAAAATATTTTTTCTATTTTATCCAAGAAGCCTTATGGATCCTCCTCCACCTTCACTCCAAAAAAAATAGAAGGACCTATTTCATAAATTAGCTAACCCTTGTGGCCTCAGCAGACAAAGCACCAGTTGCACCCCGCCTTAAGAAGGACTAGTAGCAATCGATGGAACTCCAAAACTTTCAGATATAGGACCGTGAGATCGAAGATGAACCCCTGAAGTAGGATGTACCCCTTCAGCATTACCCGCAGATGGTATAAAAGAATTTCCTTGTGTTCCAGATCTACGAGGCATGATTTGAAAGACGAATAAATAAGTGTTAGAGAAAATTCCAAGACTGAGACTCTAAGCTTGAGAATAGAATACCAAGATAGTGAGACATTCCTGAATGCCTTGTAGCCTTTCCCTTATAAGTATGACACACTACACACCATTCATAGAGACTCTACTCGACACGGCTTTGAGAACACCTAATTGACCATGAATCTAGGCTCTGATACCAATATGACATGACCTAACTGGGGGACTTATTGTAATAGGTATTTGTAATGCCCCGAGTTTGTACCCCGAATGCTACATGGTGATCATAAACCCAAAGGACCACAACCAAACCCATGACTGGTACCTGCTACAGTAACTGAATAATATCACTGTAAAGTATGTGAAAATTAGGCAAAAACTGTCCATAAGGTTCAATACTATAAATAAATACTGTATACTAAAATTTGAATACTATATAACAATACCAAAATTGAAATATCTATCTGAAAAATACTCTAGTCTAAAAAGCCTCTACTATCTAAAAAATAGAGTTGATGGGACAAATCCCCAACTAACTCTAACTACTAATAACTATACTGATAAACTGAAATACTAAATAAAATAGTCATGTCCTCAAACTATGAGGACTTACCACTAACTCTAACTACTGAAGATCTGAACTGCTAAGGGTACTCGGGAGCCCGTACGTTTGAACCTATGATATAATACATCATAGTGCAAAAAAAGGTTTACATCAGTACTTTGAATATACTAGTATGCTAAGTGAGGTAGGGTGAGATGCATGGATTCATATGAATGAACAATACTAACTGAAACACATGAATATAACTGAACGAGAGTACATGCATGAATATGTAAACTATAACTGAGATCGTGATAACACTGGATACTGAGTTTTGAATACTGATTAACTGATATCTGAGTTTACTGTTACTGTATTACTGATAACTGAATGACTACATTTGATCATCTTAATTTTGTGGAACTATACTGAGTTCTATGCTGAGCTATGTGACTATGTCTGACAGTCTCGAATCAATAGAATTGAATTGAGTTCTATACTGAGACTAAATCTAAAACTGAGACTGTAGGAGATAATCATCTAACCGACATGCCCCAAATAAGTTAATTGAGTTAGGATTCAATATGTAACCCCAATTGGAAGGGTATCAGTACCGTGCCATGGGTAAAGACAACTGGTTATAGGGTCAATCCTAGTCAAACAGTTGACCCCTGAAATCAGTCCTAAACTAGCGGGTGATCCCTGAGTATGTCAGTCCTATCTAACAGGTGACATCTCATAACCTATGTTGGTTACGTAGTTCTAGAACTTAGGGATTGATTCTAGGGATCTATTCCTAGAAAACTGGTGAGCCCCCATCCTTAGGCTCATAAGTGTTGAATCCTACTCCCAACTGAAAGACACTAAAATTATTCCTAGATTGTATTAGTCTTGACTGAACTATTACTGATTATACTATTTAGCTGAACTGAACTGAGTTAACTGAGTTCTGTTGACTGGCGAAATACTACTGGATTCTATTAATTGACTAAATACTATTGAGTTCTATTAGCTGATCGAGATTACTAAGGTTGGAACTGAATACTGAACCAAACTAGACTGATTCTGAGTTTTCTAAGTAATAAATTGGTTACTGACTGAATACTAAACTTAGATTGATTTCTGAGTACTACTGAATTTTTTGAGTTCTATAACTGACTAAGAGCACGACTAATCGTGACATGACTAAAACCACTCTGTAACTGACACTGGCTTTAGCTAAACAGCTACATTATCTGGTATTAAATACCCCCAGGATTCGATAGCATGAAAAGTAGAGTATAGCATAGTCGTAAAACTCATAAAAATGTATGTTAGTCCATAGTTCATTCATAGAGACATTTACTCAAACACTTGTAATGCATTAACTTGTACATGAATGGGGAATGCATGTTAGCATGCTATAATTTCATTATTCAACTCACATGAACAATTAATCAAACACTTAAAGGTAATAGTACATGCACATAATACTAGAAAACATGAGAGAATCACAATTTCAACACCAAATTGACAATCTTAAGGCTTTAGCATGAATTCACACGACACTACATATAAAATAAATGATTTCACATGAATCTTGCAAATAATAAATAATTAGAAAACCCCAACAACATAATAATCATGAACATAGTCACATCAAATTATGAAATTCATTAAACCCTTTAACTTATAGTTTCAAAAAGGTTTCTTCAACTACAAGGGTGGAAGGAAACCCTTGGATGAACACTTAACATACCTTAATGCTTGAATTCTTGAAGGTTGATGGAGTGTTTGTGAGGATCGAACTTGAAATTAATGTCCTAGCATTTTGTTCTTGAGAGCAATTTGAGAGAGAATGAATTTTACCCTAGGAATGACTTAATTTTGTACTTTTGGGGATGAATAGGGGAGGGAAAAATGACCCAAATACCTCTTTGGATGCGGTTTTTAAAAATTGAATACTGAGCTGTCGACGCGTAGACCGATATGCCATGTCATTGGCATCGATCTGATGTCCAATGATCCATGTTGAGTCTACGTTGGTTCACTAAAATTTACCACTGGGAGCCGAAAAAATATTAATCAATGCGATGGATGATGAACCGCGTTAAGATCTCATTGATATACTATTTTAGGTTCCCAAACATGTGTCAAACGAGGTTCAAAAAATCCAAAACTCATCCGGAAATACCTACTGACATTCCTGATCATGATTCAACCTAAAGATTAATACTTTAAGTTCATAAGAGTCGTGAAATAGAGTTGCCAACTTATGAAGGCCAAAATAACATTAAGTCTGAATACTTAGCTAGAATTTTCTAAGTCTGGGACCCCTTAGCAAACTTAAAAGACTAAGTTGAGCTTATGATTTTGCGAGGTCTTACAATATCTCTCCCTTGGGAATATTGGTCCTCGAATGAGACTGATTAAACTGAGAATACTGATAGACTAGACTTAGGTACTAAACATGCATAATTGAAGCATGATTTCATGACTGAAATAATTGATATACTAAATTATTATACTAAACATGCATATCTGATGCATGAGTTCATAGCTGAACATGATTTATGAATGCATGACTGGGATTACTGATAAGCTGGTCTTATATACTGGATATGCATGTCTGATGCATGAGTACATCACTGAACTAATTTGTGAATGCATGATTGAATATGCAACGGTAATGGATACCAAGTTTGTAACTGTATTTGAATATGGACTAAGCCAATCTAAGGAAGACTGTTACCTTAAGCTAAGAATACTGATGAACCTGAGATTATTTAATAAACATATATGAATGGGAACATGAGAACATAACTGAGAGTAAAAAGGGATACATGAACTGAATATCATGAACTGGTCTGAGCCCCTGAATACATGGCTTACAGCTAAGATTAGAAACTTGAAGGTCCACCTATGAGTAACCACTACTCCAAACTTGATTCATTATGTGAAGAGAAGATGGAAGGTTTAGGTCATGAAAACTTTGGGGATTATAGTGTATCTCCCCCTTGGGATATTATGTCCCCTGAAAAATGCTGACTTGGCTGATATACTGAGGAAATACTGAGACGATGCAAAGGGAACCAACAAATTGAAATATGATTGCATATCGAGGATCTAAAATTGAGTCATGACACCTAAACTGAGCTGAAATCGCAACCACATGGTTTCTCAACCTTGGAATAGGTATATTCATGAGACTTTGGATAGTGCGGCAAAATGGAAATATGGAAAACCAACCCACACGAACATTGTCTGCCTAATTGCTAAACTGAATTATTGGCTTTGTGGACTAACTTATGCTAAAAACTTATATTCAACTGGAGCCTTTCTTTGACACTCTTTCTATAGATTTCTAGTGGCTTTAGGGAGTAAGAAGTCTTGGCATGGCTGAATAAAAGAGATGGATAAGAAAATCACATCCTGCCTAAAATTCTATAATGTGGGTCGAGGCCTACGAAACATCATCTAAGATGAAGTGACTAAGCCTTATGCACTGCAACTATAAATTTTCAAGCTTAGACATATCCCTTGAATACTCTCTCAACTATACTCTCCATAATAGCACATAACCTGAGACTACTGAAAATATTCACATGGGTGCTGATCACGAGTGCATAAACATACTAATTTAACTGATTATTTAAATGTCTGATAGCTGAATACTGGGCATGTAAGACTGAACTGCACTTAGTCTGAATAACGAGACTGAAATTGTAGAGTATTATGCCTATAAGGCAAGGAATGACTGAGTGACATGAGATAACTGAGCATGAATTCTTAAAAACTGTATTATCAGAGAATACAAGACCAAGCTTATAACATAATTCTGAAATAGTCTATAAATTGAGGTACTAAAATACTGATAACTAAATAATTGATAATTATATGCTATGGTCAAGAAAACATAAAACTGAATGGAGTTTTTGATCTGATTACTGAACTTGGACTGGGACTATAACTAAAATGATAACTGAGACTGTAACTGAGACTGTAACTGGTACTGAACATACTAAAAGGCATGAGTTCAAAATTCATGAGTTGCATGACCTGAGTTTGGAGATTTTGTATTCATGGAACATAATTTGTAACACTGAGTGAACTGGAACTCTTTATACTAGGAATTATAATCGTACATGATTTTCGTTAATGTGTACGAAAATAGGCTATAATCATAGAGTTGATATGTAAGGCATGAGTAGACATCATAATAACTGGAGTACAAAACTTTGCACTGAGGTAAGATGGGTTGGGCATCATCTCCTCTCATTGCATGTCTACACCTACTGACATTACTACTAGAATCTAAAGGCCTGACTTTCTAAGGTATCATAATCGGACAATTTTTGTATACCCATCAGCTATGATAGACTGAGCCACTAGGGTGAAGACTGGAAAGGTCCTATTAATATTTGGTCTGACTTTAAAGTTGACTCCTATACATAGAGTTACAAAAGAAAAAAAAAAGCTCCTCAATCTAAAGAGGCATAAATATGTAAATGGGAGATCTGTAACATAACAGTGAACTCCTGATCTTATCTGGAGAGCTTTCCTGATCTTATCTAGACTGAAGTGAATTAAGCCAATTTGGGTGTTGCCTAATGGAGGTACTAGAAGTGGAGCCTTGCCGATTCAGGCGAGCGGACTGAACTAAAGGATGGTTAGACTGACCCTGTTGGTATAAATATTTTTCCCTCTGGGACATTAATCTACACTTCCGCAACCTGTGGCCTAGCTTTCCACATCTAAAACATACATCACGGCCCTCTCTACATGCACCTAGGTAATGTCTACCACATTCTCCATAAAGAGGATAGGTAAAACCCCTACTCACACTACCCTAGGGTTTGGATCCTGGCACCCCATCTCGACGGCCAATCCTGAACTTTCGTACTAGTACACTAGCTGAAGATGGAGCTGGGATTGAAAACACCTGACTAAACTAAGGATGTTATCCCCTCTGAACCTGGTTAAGCAAAACTAAAGATACCCGTTCTGGCTCTCTTATTCTCTCTCTCCTTTTTTTAAGCTTCTACACCTTAATCTATTTAGCATGGACCACAAACCTAGATATGTCCATCTGCTAAATCAATATCATCACAGTCCTGCACTCCTTGACCATACTCTCTGACACCCCAGATATGAACTTGCCCATTCTAGACCTATTATCTGCTACTATATGGGGAGTATACCTGGCTAACTGAGTAAATTTAAGGGAATACTCTTTCACACTCATACTGCCTTGCCTGAGATTAATAAACTCTAACACCTTGGCTTCTCTTAGCTCTAAGGGAAAGAATCTATCTAGAAAAGCGGTAGCAAACTCTTCCCACTCTATGGATTCTGCATTTGTACCTCTATCTACCTTCCACATCTTAAACCATGTATGGGCTACATCTTGTAGTTGATAGGCAGCTATCTCAGCACTCTCACTGAAAGTTACTCCCATAATATCTGGGATTTTTTTAACTTAGTCGATGAACTCCTATGGATCCTCTTCTGACTTAGATCCCGTGAAGGAATGAGGGTTCATTTGGGTGAAGTCTTGAATCCTGGATGTAGCAGTATTGGCCACTAGGTTGGCCTGAATAGTACATGGCCGTTCATTCTGAGTTGCTACTGAATTGGCTAGAGTAGTAAATATTGCCATCAATTTTGCATGGGAGACATGCTCGTCCAGAGAATTTGCCTAGACGGGATGAGGGGCTGGATGATTTCCTATTCTTCTTCCATTCTTCTTAAGAGGCATGTTCTGTAAATAGAAGAAATAAAAGGATTGTATTATACTGAGGGTTTAATTGAGCTCACGCTCACTCGCACGATATGAATACTGAAAGAAGGGAAACTTTTCCTAAGACATCTCATAGCCTTCTATCCATAAGTATGGCGCGCTACACACCCATGCATAAGACTCTACTAGATATAGCTTTCAGAGTTCCTAGGACTCTATAGAACCTTAGGCTCTAATACCAAGTTTGTAATGCCCCGATTCTGTATCCCGGATGCTACACGATGCTCATAATCCCGAAGGACTACAAGCTAACCCATTATTGGTACCTGCTGTAGTAACTAAATAATATCACTGTAAAGTATGTAGAAGTTAGAGGGAAAATAGCCATAAGATTCAATAATATAAACAAATACTGTATACTAAAATATGAATACGGTATCATAATACCAAAACTGAAACATCTATCTAAAAAATACTATAGTCTAAAAACCCTCTACTGTCTGAATCATGGAGTTGATGGGAAAAGTCCCCAACTAACTCCAACTACTAAAAACGATACTGATAAACTGAAATAATAAATAAAATAATCATGTCCTCGAACTATAAGGACTTACCACTAACTCTGACTACTGAAGATCTAAACTTCTAAGGGTGCTCAGGAGCCCGTGCATCTGAACCTATGATATAAGACACTATAGAAAAAAAGAAAGGTATGTGTCAGTACTTTAATTGTAGTGGTATACTAAGTGAGGTAGACTGAGATGAATGGGCTCATATACATGAACAATACTGACTGAAATGCATGAATATAACTAAATGAGAATACATGAATGAGTACGTAAACTATAACTAAGATCGTGATAACACTGGATACTGAGTTTTAAATACTGATTGATTGATATCTGAGTTTACTGATGTTGTATTATTGATAACTGAATGACTGTATTTGACAGTTTTGATTCTGTGGAACTATGTTGAGTTTCATGTTGAGCTGAGTGATTGTGTCTGACAGTCCTGAATTTATAGAACTGAACTGAGTTCTATACTAAGACTGAATCTAAAACTGAGACTGTAGGAGGTAATAATCTAACCGACATGCCCCAAATAAGATAATTGAGTTGGGGTCCAATATGTAATCCAAATTGGAAAGTATCAGTACCGTGCTACGGTTAAAGACAACTGGTTGTGCGGTCAATCCTAGTCAAATGGGTGACCCCTGAGATCAGTCCTAAACTAGCAGGTGATCCCTGAGTATGTCACTCTTCTCTAATGGGTGACATCTCATAAACTACGCTGGCTACGTAGTTCTGGAACTTAGGCATTACTTTTAGGGACCCAGTCCTAGCTAATGGGTGATCCCCATCCCTAGGCTAGCTCGGTGCTGAGTCCTACTCCTAACTAAAAGACACTAAACTTATTCCTAGACTATACTAGGCTTGACTGAGTTGTTACTAATCGTACTGTTTATCTGAACTGAATTGAGTTCATTGAGTTTTGTTTACTAGCGGAATACTACTGGATTCTATTAATTGACTGAATACTACTGAGTTCTATTAGTTGACTGAGTTTACTGAGGTCAGAACTGAAAATTGAACCGGACTGGTTTGATTTTGAGTTCTCTAAGTACTGAATTGGTTACTAACTAAATTCTGAACTGAATACTAAATTGAGACTAATTTCTGAGTACTACTGAATTTCTTGAGTTCTATAACTGACTAAGAGCAATACTGATTGTGCCATGACTGAGACTACTCTATAACTAACACTGTTTCTAGGTAAACAGCTATATTGTTGGGTATTAAATACCCCTAGGACTCGATAGCATGAAAAGCAGAGCATAGCATAGTCTTAAAAGTCATAACAATGTATGTTAGACCATAGTTCATTCATCATGTAAATTTCAGTTTCTTCCTTCAGTTTTAATCAGATTATAAACTTTATAAGTATTGTACTTATTTAGATTATGCCATGATTATGTTTCCGCATAGAAGAACTTGTTATTTATTTTATTATAGTTCAGTTGCTTAATAGTATGCCAGTTCATGGGTTAGCTTGGGATCACTTGTATTCCAAGCACTGTATGGTATCTAGGGTGTACTCTCGGGGTGTTACACAGATCTACCAAGGTCTGCCTGTCACCAACAGATACCAAACACCCCCTATAAACTCGTTCAATAATGACTAAGTCTCCTACCAGGGTAGAAACAGAAAAAGGGTCCAAAACAATTTCTGGATCAAAACCAAAAGACACGGCTATATAAGGAGTCACATAAGAAAGAGTAGAGCCCAGATCAAGCAAACGATATACGTCACGGGAGAATAGCTATAACATACCAGTAACAACATCAGGTAATGCCTCAAATTCCTACTGGGATGCCAAAGCATACAACCTATTCCAACCAACACTAGAACCATGAATAGTAATAGAAGCAGATGCCATACCACCAGGTGTAGGAACAGAAGATGAAGCAACTAAAATCTTATTCCCTCTTGTAGCAACCTTATTAGCTAGAAAATCCTTTAGACGATGGCCTATCTGACCACACTTAAAGCACTTATCTCTACCTTCCTCACAGAATCCCCAATGAGGACAACTATAGAACCGACAAGGAGGATATGAAGAAACAGACTGACCTTCATTTGCTTGAGATTGGGCAACCTGAGCCTAAGAATTATCACCACCTTGGTAACGCCTGTCTCCCGACTATTATGGGTAAGGAGCATTGGAAGTAGAGAAGGAACCAGAACTCCCCCATTTCTTTTTCTACCACTTGCCACCATCTTTACCATCTTGAGACTTCACACCTCCCTGATCAGAATATCTACCTTGCTTTTTTTACCTATCCCTAAATTTTGCCTAATTGCTCTTCTTATCCTCAACCTGTTGTATATGAATAGTCAACCTAGAGATATCTATATACCTAATGAGCAAAGCACTATTTCTCTCAAAAATTATATCTCTATTCAGCTCTAAAGTAAACTTCCTTATTCTCGACCTTATATCAGCCACTAAATCAGGACCATACCTTGACAACTGATGAAACTTCAAAGCATATTCCCTTACAAACATCCTCCCTTACCTGAGGTTCATGAACTCCTCCAGCTTAGCTACCATCAACTCTTGAGGAAAGAAAAAATCCATGAAGGCATTAGAAAAGGCCTCCCATAACCCTTCCTCTTCCATATCACCCTTATCTATGTCCCACTCTTCATACCACTAATAAGCAACATCTTTGAGCTGATAAGCTACAAAGCTAACTCCCTTCACATCAGAAGCCTGCATAACCCAAAATATCTTCTCTAGTTCATCCAAGAAGCCCTGTGGGTCTTCCACAACATTTACTCCTATAAAAGTAGGAGGAACCATCTTTATAAACTGACCAACCTTTATAGCCTCAGTAGACAAAGGAATAGCCGCACCCCGCTCGACTTGAGCATCGACCATCTAAGTAATAACATGAATAGACTGACGAACTCTGCATTTATCACGTTACCCTAAGGGACTTGAAGATTAGTAGAAGGAACTCTAGCACAATCAAGAAATCACAATGAGATTGAAGATGTACTCCAGACGTAGGAGGTACCCCTTCAGCATTATCCCCAGATAAGGCAAAAGGCTTTTTTTGTATTCAAAATCTAGAAGGCATGATCTGAAAGACAAATAACTAAGGATTAGAGAGAATTCAAGGACTGAGAATTTCAAGAAAGTGAAATATTCCTAAATATCTTACAGTCTCTCTCTTATGAGTGTGGTGTGCTATACACCCCTTAAAGAGACTCTACTTTACATGGCTTTATAGACTTCGCAGTTGACCATAAACCTAAAGCTCTGATCAACTTTTCATGACCCGAACAAGGGACTAGACGTAACGGGCATCCCAAGTCCAATCAGGACCGGGGACCTCCCCCTTAAACCAACCCAACCACCTTTCACTACCCTAGATGAGCTAAATTTTGAGCATATAAGAAGATTGCGTAAATACTCTCATAAAGACTCTAGGATAGGGTCACAACCATGACTGACCAAACTGAGTCTACCCACACCAAACCAACCATCCATGCCATACCAAACCAAAGAGAATATCAAAACATAATATGATAATCAATCCCGAAATGTAATATGATGGAACGGTGAGAAATTATGTCTGATGATGCCAGCCTCTCAACTCATTCCAATGACAAGGCCGACACCAATACTAATCCTGCCTATACCAATCCACAGAAGTACCACAAGGCCTCTATCCAAAAGAATACAATTATCTAGTTGGGACATGCACCTAACCATGGCCAAAACCAATGTCCAAAATGAAAACAAAATATCTAAGAGTATCCATATCATGAAATGGAGCCTTCCAAAAAGATGGAAACTCACCACTTTATTCCAAATGCAGTCCCCAAGTTAATCACTGTATAGGAGGATTCGAACGGCCGGTTCCTGTATAGCATAGGTATACAACCGCCAGTAGATGGGACGACAAGTACATCCCTCAAATATAAAATGTAACACTTATACATGGACATCAAGGACCCTTCATATCGGAAAATATGAGTTTCCAGTTTCAATTCCCCTAAAATATCTACCTTCCACAGCTCAGTTACACATCCCACCATTAATGTTCAAATAAAAATCATATCCAAACAAATCCAATTACCATTTATAAACAAAGTCCATTTATTAGTGGTATCTTCACACCAACCATACTTGCAATATTTATCCATATCCAAACCATTTAGTAGCTTAAGGGACTCGCAAGTGCCCTATCTATTTATCATATTAACCTCTTGGGAGAATTCCATGTACTCCATAAGCAAAACCAATAATCCTTTAACCTTTGTAAGCTATTTAAACCATTTATAGTTTCATATATAAGCTAAAAACAAGCAAGAGTTCCTTTTAAAGATGTCAATTCTATGAACATATCTTTATAAGTATTTTATCAAACACATTGGGGGTATAAATAACCAAAACCAATTTCAAGGACCATTAAACCATTATCATACAATCAAATTGCCCAAAATAACCTTTAATGGATATAAAAGTATAGTTAAACCATAGGAAACCATAACCAAACCATTTACACCAAAACCCCCAATTATTAATGGAAAACCATAACCATGCAATATCGAAACCATGAAAACAACCATAAAATCCATGCATTTTTAGAAATAAGAAGTAGGAAAGAGACACATGCTTTAAACCTAGAAAGATGATTGAATAAAATTACCAAAGAAAGCCCCAAGTTGAAACCCAAGCTCTCTTGTCCCAAAAGCTCTTGAGAGAATTATGATGTGTTTTGAAATGGTTTCTAAGTGTTAATAAATAAAATAATAGGGTAAATAACCTCCTAAGTGTATTAGAAGTCATGGGTCATAATTAGGGTAAGTAGGGAAATACCTAGAATACCCCCACTTAAGTTCCTTAAAAACCCATCACAGGTATACGGCTAACTCTTTTATGAATCGTACCCTTCCTCATGATTGGTTTCCACCAGTCGTACCTAGGCCTTAACCTTGATCAGATATTGTCCAGCATATAAATCATCCAACTAAGTCATAACCTCAGCATATGATCCGTACCTATGATCTGTATCCCTAGCAGAATAAATTACCAGAAGGACCAAACACTGCTCACCATACGACTCACTAATACGACCCGTATCCAAGCCTTATGACTTATACCCTTAAGTCGTGACCATTCCAGTGATCAAAACTATCTCACCAACTAACACTAGTCAGTTTATGATAGGACCATACCACTCATACCCCAGCATACGACTCATACCCTAGAGTCGTATAGGGTTCAAAGAATGAATTTCAAGGAAAATCTCTAAGGACAAATCTCAGGATGTAACATTATTCATAGAATGTATGTATGATGGTCTGGTGACTTTTACGGTTCCATGAATTAACAAAAAAATATATTTATGCTTACTAATTATCTACATGTATTGACTGAACGTGACTTGGTGATGTTTTGTAGACTTGGTGGTTTTAATCCTAAATTGCTTATTGTTGCTTGTTATGCTAAATGTATATTAGTTTGAGCATGTATTAACTTGTTGTACTATAATTTGGTTATGTGTTCATATTCGCATCTTAGGTTGGCCAAATGACTATACATTACTGATGTGTCATTGTTTCATGAAACTTTTAATTCCTAAAATAAGGAAATTTTTCAGGAACTTAGGTATTTTTGTGGGATATGATGTGCATTTGTGTTGATTTTGCAGGAAAATAGGATTTAGAGAAAATACTGAGAACAAATATAAAGTGTTATTGAAGTGGTGACCTATATATTAACCCATGACTCGTGGGTAGCACCTACTCAACATGAGTAGCTGGAATGAGTTAAGTTTTAAAGAATGTTACATTGCCTGATTTCCATGAAACCTACCTATGGTTTGTGACTCCAACACATGTAGTCATGAGTTAAAGTTCTAAAAGTTAGATTTCTACACTGATTTGCACAACTTGAAGGCACGACTAGTGGGTCTAACTCACGAATCAACCCACGAGTCATAAGTTGCTGCCTATACTGATTTCCTACATAATTTATGATAGGTTTTATTTTTATTTATAAATACTACTTTGATGTTTTATTATTTTGCTACGCACTCTATATACTTCTTACATTGTTTTGAGTTTTGACATACATTATCGATCTTGGGATTATTGATCTTGGTTTTAAAGGTTTATAATTGAATTGAGATTTTGGGTTTATCATCTTGGTCTTTGTAAGTTCAATCTTATACTTTCATATATGGAATATTCATTTGTTCTTATGACCATGAGTAGCTAAATTCCATAACTAGGTTATAGGAACCATGATGAATCAACAAAGCAAGTCAAGTGTGAAGTCGTTCTAGATTGGTGATCTTACATATATTAGAATTTCCTTTGATTTTATTGCTTTCATGATGGGTGCATACATTTGGAACTTTCATATATTCTGTACTTGCTCAAGAGAGAGGGGTATATATTAGGAAAAGGAGATAACAACAACAATTTAAAGCTACCAGCCTTTATCTAATTAACTTGAGTCATAACTAGGTTAGTTAATCTGATATCATAAAACAGCAATTAGTAATGTGATGCTTTAAGACTTAGAGGAAATGAGTGAAATTCACCCAAACCAAGGTCGAGATATGGTTAGGTAATACATAACTTGTTAAATTTTGCATGCAAAGCCTCGGGGTAGTTTGATAAACACAAACAGTCTGTGGAGTTATGAAATCTTGGGAAACATAATTCTAGTGCTCGTTTCATTTTGATCACAACCCTAATTACCCAACAATCATTATTGTTACTCCTATTGTTACAAATCCCCCACCCCCATTCTTTTTATTTACATAATTTTCAATTACATTAGCAAGCTGTTGATATATTTTTAGCTTATTCCTCATGGGTTCGACCTAACCTAGTTAGGTTCTATATTTGATCCAGTGACCACTTTATACTTTCTTAGAGGTATAATTTGAGCGACATCAATTACACTATTATTTTCTTGTGTGTTGATACTAAACTTGCTCTTACTTTTGTGAGTGTGTCACTTATTTTAGTGATATCTACGAGACCTCACTTGTGATTCCAGAGGCTGATTTTAGATTTCGGGGTGAAAGGCATATCCGAGATACCATGAGATCTTTTATTTATGACATAGTTCTTATTTATGGACTTATGCTTACCGTTTAGTTCTGGGGTTGCATCCCCTTCTTGACAATCTTTAATAGTTTTGGTAAAAATGATTTTCAATTCTTATGAATGGTTTTGATTAAGTAAAATGTTCTGCACTTAGTTTTACTTTGTTTTTATTGGATTTGAATTTATTTATTGATGAATTATTTTTAGGACTCTTCTAAGTGTTTAATTAAGTGTTGGTATTTTGGGATTGATGGTTCTCCCACCGGGTGAGTAGTGTGGTGCCACTCACGACAGATTTAGGCCGTGACATGTTTAATTAGTCTAAACAATATTTAGACTATATCTATTTATTTTACTTAGGAAAAAGGGTAAAATAATACCCCCTCTACCTTCATTTATTTGTTAAGCTTATCCTATTTATATTATAGGATCAAATATACTCTTGTCGTTATGAAGGTATTCAAAGCACCCCTCATTTGGATAAAATCCCACAAATAAATTTTAATTGGAGCTCAATTAAATTACCAGGTTCGTTCTTTAAACCCAAGCCAGACCACCTAAATCAAGTAAACTCATACTAATTAAACCCCAAAATTCAATAAAATTAGACAACTCAAATAATCACGTCAAGTTTCTCTAAACACTAAAATTATCAGATGATTTTCCTAACTGAAAGCTGTACAAAAATGGTACTTGACATTTTGCAGAAAGAAAATAATAAAGGTATAATATAAATGCATGGAATTCCAAAATATTGAATATTCAAAACTTTAACAAAAACAGATGCTAATAGGAATAAGCATCTTTATAGTTTCAAAAAGAGAAATTCGCATATCGAACTTTATATTCTGTGTTTAGGAAAATCACTTCATTCCCTGGATAATTTTGTAATTCCAAGTTGTTAAGTCCTTAGTTTAGATGATTGACAAATTGCATGTTGGGACCTGTTTCCTAAAGAATTTGTAATGACAAAGATGCAACTACTTAGGGATCTGGTTGGGCCTACACATCACTGTCACAATCAACTTCACAGCTGGACGAAAGTACAAAAGTTGGTGGGAAAGGTTGTTGTACTTTTTCTCGTCAGCCAATGGGGTTCATCCTAGGTTTTCCTATTTCATATGTATATTGTTCATCTTCCACAAAAAGAAAACTAAGCTTCCATATACAAACAACATCTCCCTCTAAAAGCTTTTGAATCAAATAAGCATTCGCAACAAGGAACTGATAGCTCACAAAGTTGTATTTTATTTTCTTGTAGTATTTCAGTCTTTGTACTATGGTTATAAACATTGCCTACTGTTACTATTGTTATTACTAGGTGTTGGTGCTTTTGTCTAAAACTTCTTGTCGTCATCTAAAGTTAGGTGATATTAAAGCTAGAGTTAGTTGGGTAGTGGTGCAATAGAGTTAGTGCAAGTTTCTCTTTGTAATAGACGTATTACTAGGATAAGAAGGATTAAGAGTTTAATCCTTGATGTAATGTAGTTATATTCAATGTGATGAAACGATTCACGTATCGTGATGGAATCTATTAAAACCCACCAGTAAGTAAGCCAACACCGTAACCCGGAGCTAAGGCAATGGGTTACTTTCGTAGAAACACCCGACATGGGCCACAATAGATGAACACCATCATAAACAACAATGTTCCACAATAGACAATCAATAATGGATACCCCATTCCCATGACCTGGTAATATCAGCACAAGAGCATCTAAGTTTGACAATAGGAAATACATCACAAAGTCTAATAGTTTTAGACATCTGTTTTGAAATCAAAAGACTGAATAAAGATAGGAGGGAACTGGGCGACTCAAAAAACCAAGATCTTACCCTATCTTCAATAAATCAATACAACACGATCTTAACTTAGTGGCGGCAACTAGTACTCGGGTCTGCACCAGAAAGGTACAGAAGTGTAGTATGAGTACATAGGCATCATTGGCCGACTGAGATAAATTATGATATAAAGATGATATAAAGTAAGACAATATATCTAAGTCAAGGTACAGAATCAAACCTGAATCATCTCCATCATTACTGTACAAAATAACTAACCAACTAGAACAATAATATGACATCTCATATCAATGCATACCACAACCATCATATAGAAAATGAATAATCGATCCGAAAGCATAAAGCAACGTATCTACAATTTCAATTGCATAAATACAAAGTTCAATATGCATACAACCATTAGAGCATAAAGTAAAAAAACTTACCACGACGTCCCATACCACCGGGAAGTACACCCAAAAGAACATAAAGTAAATAACTCACCACGGCATCCCATACCACTAAAGAGTGCATCAATATATCAAACATCAACTTATCAAGATATATGTATAACCAACTCACATTTATCCACGGTTTCCACATTTCCCATCAACGGTCATTTGCCAAGATCCATAATCATCATCAATTACAGCAATTGAAATAACATATACCAAGGTAATCATAACTATAGTAATATAGCCATTTTGACATCTAACTCCTCAATATACTCTATCTACTTACTATTAACTAACCAACAATTATTATTAACCACTAGTTTTCTAGTTATCACAAGGCCTCTAATCATTAGTTTAACCAATTTTTTATATAATCCTCCTTTATGAAATAGCAACTAATTATTATTTACCAACTAGCCAACATCCACCTCTAGTCAAGATGTACAATAAAATCATAATTACCATTTAATCGAAACTCATTCCTAGTTATCATAGGTGCACTAGTCATCATATAGGAAGAGATTACATAGTATCAAACACACTTATCTATCTATTGCCCAACGTCTTTTATAGTTAGAAACATAATTCTCTAAGTCCTCACTTAAATGACCAACGACATTACATACTAGACATCAATATCACTAATCATCAACAATGCTACATTTATTAACATCATTAGCCATTTTACAACTATAATTGCTAGTTATCACATTTTAACTAAACAAGGTCCACCGACTAATATTCTAGTATTCTAGCCATCAAGTAATATAACCACTTTATATAGACAACTAGTTATCACATAACCCATTTTACTATGCGATTTCCATAATTTATCCATTTATTCAAGCCAAATATATCCGCTAGGGGAATCCTTACTTCTGCAGATGATTATACTTACTAATTAGCCTTAACTTAATATTCGGCATATTCTAATTCTATTCACTAGTTAGTATTAACAAGAGCCATTCCACTTAACAAGCGATTAATGGTAGAGAATTATAGATAACTTTCCAAGGAAAACATCATATCCCTAATGCACATATGGGCTTAGTCATACAAGGGCATAACCACACATATACCTATATATTATTATATTCTTACCATACATCATATCACCATAACATCAGTATATTCTCCAAGTTTACCGGGCATCATCGTAACATCAATACCTCTTTTGGATTTACCGGGCATCATGATATCATTAATTCCTCTTTAGAGTTTATCAGGCATCACCATAACATCAACATATCCTCTAGCCTTGTCGGGCATCAACATAGAATCAATATACCCTTCGTCCTTGTTGGGCATCAACATAACATCAATATATCCTCCAGCCTTGTCGGGCATCAACACAACATCAATATACCCTCCGGCCTTGCCGAGCATCAACATAACATCAATATATATCCTCTAGCCTTGCTGGGCATCAATATAGCATCAATATCCATCTTGACATCAATATGCATATGTATATATATAATCAAATCAATAAAAAATGCAAGCCCAACGAAAAGTAGAGTGGGAAAGAAGTAAGGAAACGTAATCCCAGGATCATATAGTAAACTAGCCAATAAATCAAGTGATAGCATAGTCATGGATTCAATTTTCAAGGTTATCCCAATGTTATCCAAATAGTGATAGTGATATCACAATCAAACATGCACATTATTTCCAAAACAATATCACAAATAACCTACTTACTGGGTTTATCCATCATATTACCAAAGCATACTCTAGACGTTTCTCAAGTATCTAGGTCACTAATGAAGTTACATAGTTCAAGATTAAGGAAGATCAAGTTTCGCTTCTAATATCCCAAGTTATTTTCTTCAAGTCTAACTTCTACCCAAAAATAGACTAAGTTACCTAAATCACGTCTCAAAGGTTTATCAATCCACACTAGTTCTATAGGACAGTTCTTCCTTAATTATTCCTCTTAAATCATTCAAAACTCTAAGGCAAATTCCACAACTAGGCATATCTAGGTAAACCTACTCTTAGGATGGGTGAACAAGTGATACGCCCAAATTACAACTCTCGTGAGAAAGTGTAAGCGATCACTGTCAAATATAGAACCCAACTGGGTTGGGTGTCGAATCCCACAGGGAATACTATAGTCACTAAGTATTGCGATTATTATTAGACTGTTGGTCAAAAATTCCAAGGTAAGGGGGGTTTTGGTTTAAGCGCAAACTAATATTATCAAAGTAACAATGGAATGATATGTGTAGTAAGATTTGATCACTGAGAATAACAAGTTAGGGTTATGTCCACCTTGTAGTTTCTACTTTTCTATTAACTATGAGTAAAGCAGAGTTTATACATGCATGCACTTATAGAGAGTCATATTCTAATTCTAAATCCAAGTGTTTTTCAACCATCAAGGATTTATTCACCTTAACTCTCTCGAACCTAAAGTGTACAACAAATTATACAAACTCTCCAAGAGGTTAATCCTGCTAAGGCATTAACGTGTAAATAGAGGTTGGAAACCCTATTTTCTTGTCACACTTTCTTTTCCAAACATGTAACTTTTCTATCGAACAAGTTAATGCTATAATGGCACATTTCTTATGTTTGCAACCATGAGAATTCAATCAAAATGAAGAGAGTAATGATATAAGTGGCATGACACATCATAAATTCACAAACTCATAGCAATAGAAAGTATATTACAAGGTTTCCATAACCCTAACAGATAAGTTTAGCTACTCATGAATACAACAGGAATCAAAATAGACATAATTATCATACCACAACTTAGAAAAATCTCGGCTATGGAGATGACTAGCGCTACTAATGAAAAGAACGTGTTTTCTCTCTCCGTTGATCAAGCCTAGCCGTTTTTCTCTGTTCACCAAACTATTACAGAATCTGAATATTCAATAATGAATAATAATGCTGAAAAATTCAGCAATAAGGTTTTTAATAACATCCTTGTCTAATAATTTGCTACTGTATCCTTAAGTATTTAAAAATACTGAGTTTGCCCGGGACAAAGTTCCCATGCATCACATTCAGTCCAAAAGCTGCCTTTCCTCTTATGTGAAGTTTTCCTTTGCTGCCCACAGGTCCACAAAGTGCTGAAATCTTCCTCATTAGTACCTGAAAAGCATGCTAATCACATAGTCCAGCTCACTTAACTAAAAATGGACTAAAAGTGCAGGAATTATGTATTTTATCCTCAAAACTTAGCTAAAACATGGGTAGGTTTTGGTGCTTGGACGTGTAAATTCGCCCAACATCACCACCCCACACTTAAAGCTTTGTTTGTCCTCGAACAAAATATTACGTCTATGCGAACACCTAACTAGAATTTCACAAGATCAACACAAAATTTTCAACAAGACATACACGGCAATTATTAACAAAGAGTAGATTTCTTGATCATTACTAGAAACAACTCACCCTCCAACATAGACTCATTAGGATGGTTAATTCGTATACACAATTTAAGCCAAAGAAAATCATATAAAACTACCCAACAATCATCAACGATGTGCGCTCACACAAAATGTTACCCATAATCACTCATAGTTTTGCATTTTTCAGAAATATGGGTATAAGAACTTGCTTGCTCTCACTCTCACAAAGAATTCTTAGATTACAACTGATGACCATATGCTTGCCCTTACTGTAATGCTCCACTAATATCAGAATGCCAAGGTTAGGATCAAATAGGTCTTTACGGGTTGTAATGTAGGCTAAGGGACAGGTAGGACTATTTTGGCCAGAAATGGTGACTACGTTCCCCAAGCGCATTAATACACTACCTTATGACATTTACACTAACTTTTAACAACCACTCTACCTTCCTTTCATCTACCAACCCCCTTTCACCCAATTTTTTATTTAATCAGAAACACAATGATGGGAATATACAACCCTCTTCTTTTTTTTTTTTATAAGCATCCTTATGATAGCCACTCTTTTTCACCAAATTTTCAAGTACCAATACACTCTGTGGCATCACTTTTACCATTTTTCTCTTATTTTTCCACACTCTTTGCTCAACTTAATTCTACAGTTTAAAGCGCTTAGGAGCTTTTGGATCAAAATTATGGTCTTAAAAAAATGGATTAGGCTACATATGAGGCTGCCAAAGAAAATAGCTAAAGGCTCAGAGGGTGTTCACTAGGACAATATACAAAGGTAGGTAAAAAGAAGATAAACAAAACCAGGGATGCCAAAGAAATGCCTAAATCAACTCCTAAACTCACAATCTTTATTTTGCTTCACACACACACTAGGAAAGTTCTAGCATCAGTCGCAACAAAGAATATACAATAACCTCTCACACACACAAGGCACATGGTCAACTCAATTGGGAGCATTATAGATTCTTGACCCAACAGATGAATGAATTAAACCACAAACAATTATCACACAATGAGTCACAACATAGAGCCTAAATGTTTCAATAGTAATGATTCAGCATAAACTCTTGTTATAATGCCATGCCGTCTATCAGAACAATTTCATGCTAAATTTGACTAATTACAACTAACTAACTACGACTAAATCAAAACAACTAAGAATAAATGTAGGTAAGCAGTACACAATACAACAAACATATACCCGCAACCCACACTTAGATGGAACACACTGCCCTCAGTGTAAGTAAATAAGCAAAACCTAATTAGTCAGACTCCTCATTTATATCTGGGGTCATACCCCCTGCGTCAGAATCATCATCAGAGTTGTCATCATCAGATTCGTCCTCCACATCTGAGTCTGGCAGTCGATGATCATCGTCTGTCGGCATATCATCATCTAGAGGTTTCTCAAAATTTACCCCCACTCCACACATGGCCCGAGCATGCTCATTAAGCGGGTAGTCATAGTCCAACTGCCGCAGCTCTACATCAGTCGGCACACGACCCCCACTCACCATGGTAAACCTAGTCATGCCATACAGATGGCAGAAAAAAACTTT
The DNA here is from genome assembly GCA_030864225.1 of Capsicum baccatum var. pendulum. Lineage (NCBI taxonomy): Eukaryota > Viridiplantae > Streptophyta > Magnoliopsida > Solanales > Solanaceae > Capsicum > Capsicum baccatum. The sequence continues at coordinate 198,914,029 of CM061560.1, read as the reverse complement.
CATCTTGAGCATGTCTCTCAGCAGTGGTAAGGTTTATGCCTTGACCAATCTCTGGCTCTTTGATTTTTGTGAGATCTACCTTCTTCGGGTTGTGTGGTAGCTTATGGTTTGTTGGCTCCTCCTCAATGTGCTCTTTCCTTAAGATTGCAATCAACAAATTGCCAAAACGGAAATGGGACCTTTTGTGCAGCCTTGCTTTGTGCATTGACGATCGTATAACCGCACCAATATTAATGGGAACATTTGTCATTAGAGCATACACTAAGCAGACTCGGTCACGCGTGATCTTAGTGTATTGTGTCCCAGGAATCAAGCAGGAGTTGACTATCCTTAACCATTGTGAGCCTCTCTGTTCAAAGAAGCATAAAGGTAAGTATTGTGATGACCATTATCCTTGTGACGAGTCCACCGGGTCATGGACCTTGATCCACATAATGTATGTCTGATGGCCCTGTAGGGAGGTCTGTGATAAATCTCTTTGAGTGGTGATTGATCCACACTTGGAGTACCCAGAAAAGAGTTGAAGAAATCAGCGTTCAATTATAAGATTTGGCCCCAAATCTTTACTTCACTTCCGGTAGTCCTTGGGGACCAGTTGGCATAAAACTCTCGAGTCAGATCAAGATTGCATTCCCCCATATCTCGGAAGATGAAGTCAAGATTTAGTGCCATGATTTTAGCCAAAATGCGTGGGTCTGTCTTTGCTAAACTTTCCTTCTACATCAAATCCACATGAACATATTTCTTCACTTTATTGTTCTTATACCATTCCTTCCCTTCCTCCTCCAGAACCCACTTGATCCCAAAAGTGCGTCGAGCCACTTGAAGAGAGGAGGACTCAGCCTGGTCTTTTCTTGACCTTTTCTGACCTTTTTGTGATGTGGACGCTTTCTCTTTTCCCTGTCGTCCTTTTGGAGCCATGTTACCTGAGATCACAATAGAGCCATGTTAGTTTTATTTCGGAAGATTCACTATAATCGGAAAAAAAATAGTGATGGCACCACCCCACACTTAATTTGTTTGCACAAACTAATTTAGTGAGTGATGGCGATTACTCAGACTTCATCGACATACATTTAGGTGGTATATGCCAACAACAATATTAGCGCAGTCACACTTTCAACCCTTCACTTTACATAACAATTTCTCAGTTTGATAGAGAGAAGCAGCACACATTGGTCATATAATCTTGACTATCCTTTCCAACTTTATTTCATTGGATTAATGCACTGTTTGAACAAGACTACCACATAGAAATCTTATCATGTTATAGCATAGAAACAATCACACCATCTTATGCTTGTGGTCAATCATCGATGAACGAGTCATTCAAACATTCAAGCTTACAACTCTCAAGATTATGCATTAACTTCACAATTTTAACTCCATAAAAAATTATGACAGTGAATATCAATCAATACATGCCGGAGTAAAGTCAAGAAAACCTACAAGAATCCTTTCACACAATGAGATGTATTCTTCAAAAAATCATAACAAACTAACCTCACTCTTGTCACCAAGCACTACTACAAAATCTAATAAACCATTATAAGCGTAGCACTGCAACAACTACGGAATATAAAAGAACAAATTACTTGGTGATGGATCGAGAAGATGATCTTGCAAGATTAGATGAGAAAAGAGAAAAACTTGGAGAGAGTAGGAGAGCTTGGGTGGTGCCTAGGTTGAACAAACAATTGAATGGTGTTCTAAGGTTGAGGATCTATTTAAAGGATAAGCCATGGGTCGGTTTGATCCATCTACAATTGGGTTAGTAGGCAAATAAAACATAAGTAGGCGGCGCCTATAGCATTGCCTATGCATAAGTAGGCAGTGCCTTTAGCATTTCCTATGTTAGCATAGGCGGCGCCTATAGCATTGCCTACATTGGCATAGGCGGCTCCTTGCTCATTGCCTATGTGAGGCAGTGAGCATAGGCAATGGCATAGGCGGCGCCTTGCCCATTGCCTATGTTGGCATAGGCGGCGTCTTTCCCATTGCCTACATTGGCATAGGCGGCGCCTTGCTCATTGCCTATGTGAGGCAGTAAGCATAGGCAATGGTATAGGCGGCGCCTTTCCCATTGCCTATGTTGGCATAGGTGTCGCCTAGCCTATAGCCTTTGCTCCATCATTCCTAGACTTACCACCATTGGCATGGCTCACTTTCAAATAAAAATTTGGGACTAATCTCCTCCTTTGTATGTCTTGCACCTACACTTAATCAAAAACAACAAAAATAATTAGAAGGATGGGTTGCCTCCCACCAAGCGCCTTAGTTTTGGTCGTGGCTCGTCTCTTCTTTTTGAATTTTTATTTATCAAAAACAAACTCCTAGTGAAACAAACTACTAATGATGGGTTGCCTCCCATGTAGCACTTGATTTATTGTTGTGGCACGACATAGTTATCTCGATTACTCAAACTTTATCGAGATATATGGTGGCTATACATTTTATCGAGTCGGTTAGGCCGATATATAGCTTCACTCGCTGGCCATTCACCTTAAACACACCACCATCATTGTTTTCTAACTCTACTACTCCAGATGAGTAAACTTGGCTAATTCTGAATGGACCAGACCATTTAGACTTCAACTTACCTGGAAATAGCTTCAGTCTGGAGTTGAAAAGAAGTACCAAATCACCCTTCTGAAAGTTTCGTTGGATAATCCTCCGATCATGGTACTTTTTCATCCTTTCCTTGTAGAGATTTGCTCTTTCATACGCATGTAGACGGAATTCATCCATCTCATTTAGCTGTCCCAATCTCATATTAATAGCATCATCCCAGTTCAGGTTAAACTGCTTTAATACTCACAGTGCTTTATGTTCTAGTTCAATTGGCAAGTGACAAGCCTTCCCATAAACTAGTTGGTATGGTAACATGCCAATTGGTGTCTTAAACGCAGTCCTATATGCCCATAAGGCATCGTCCAGCTTTCTGAACCAATCTTTCCTACTGGCATTCACAGTCTTAACAAGGATCAGCTTGATCTCCCGATTTGAAACCTCTACCTGCCCACTAGTTTGAGGGTGTTACGGTGTAGCTACCTTATGTTTCTTAACCCTATATTTTACCAATACGACTCTAAATAGCTTGTTGCAAAAATGTGATCCTCCATCGCTTATGATGGTACGTGGTACCCCAAAACAGGAGAAGATATTTCTCTTTAAGAATGCTACAACACTCTTACCTTCATTATCAGCTAGCGCGACAGCTTTGACCCACTTGGATACATAGTCCACAGAAACTAGGATATATTTCATCCCAAATGAACTCACAAATGGACCCATGAAATCGATACCCCAGACATCGAATAACTCTACTTCAAGCATTTTAGACATGGGCATCTCATGGTGATTTGAGATAGATCCTTTCCTCTGACACTGATCACATCTTCTTACAAAATCGTAGGCATCCTTGAATAATGAAGGCCAATAATAACCACTTTGCAGTACTTTTCTGGCCGTTCGATCACCTGCATGGTGACCCCCAACTTGGGAAGCATGACTTGCTTCCAGTATTCTAGGTACCTCCACATCTGGGATGCATCGCCTAATAATACAATCAACACATCGTCGAAAAAGATAAAGCTCATCCCAAAAGTAATGTTTCACATCATGCATGAATTTTTTCTTTTGATGAAAGGAGAGATGCTCAGGAATCACTTTACTTACCACGTAGTTAGCAAAGTCTGCATACCCCGGTAAGTCTTCCACCATAGTTGCTAGAATCTCTTCGTCGGGAAATGCATCATCAATATCAAGGTCGGTTTTCACTATGTGCTCCCTCTCAAGTCTAGATAGATGATCAGCTACTTGGTTTTTGCACCCTTTTCTATCCTTCACCTCGAAATCGAATTCTTGAAGTAGTAACACCCACCTAATCTTCCTTAGCTTAGCATCCTTCTTTGCCATTAGATATCTTAGAGCTTCATGATCTGTATGAACCACTACTTTGGTTCCCAACAAGTAAGCACGAAACTTTTCAAAAGCATAAACAACTGCTAAAAGCTCTTGTTCAGTGACAGTATAGTTCTTCTGTGCTTCATTCAAGGCCTTGCTTGCATAGTAGATTGGATGAAATAGTCTTTCTCTTTTCTGACCAATTACAGCACCCAATGCCACCCCGCTTGCATCACACATAACTTCAAAAGGTAGAGACCAATCAGGTGCTACAGTAATAGGAGCTTCTATTAGCTTTCCTTTGAGGCATTCAAAAGCCTTCAAAAAATCTTCACCAAAGTGAAACTTTGCCTCCTTCTCCAAAAGTTTGCATAATGGGCTAGCAATCTTGGAGAAGTCTTTAATAAACCTCCGATAAAAACCTGCATGACTGAGAAAACTACGAATCCCCTTTACAGAAATTGGAGTTAGTAGTCTCTCGATAACTTCAATCTTGGCTCGATCAACCTCAATTCCCTTTTCAAAGACTTTATGCCCAAGAAAAATGCCTTCCTTAACCATAAAATGACACTTTTCCCAATTTAGCACCAGATTAAATTCAACACATCTCTGCAAAGCCATACTCAAATTTACCAAGCATGACTCAAATGACTCACCTACAACCGAAAAGTCATCCATAAACACCTCCAAGGTGTCTTCAACCATATCAGAGAAAATGGACATCATATATCACTGAAAAGTGGCAGGTGCATTACATAGCCCGAATGGCATTCGTTTAAATGCAAAAGTACCATATGGGCATGTAAAAGTGGTCTTCTTTTGATCTTCAGGAGCAATGCAAATCTGATTATATCCGAAATAACCATATAAGAAATAGAACCATCCCTTCCCTGCCAATCGATCAAGCATTTGATCCATAAATGGCATTGGGAAGTGATCCTTTAACATACACGAATTCAGCTTCTGATAATCCATGAACACTCTCCACCCTGTGATAGGTCTGAGTGGAATTAGCTCATTCTTTTTGTTTGCAATTACTGTCATGCCTCCTTTCTTGGGCACACATTGTACCGGACTCACCCATTTACTGTCGGAGATTGGATACACCACCCCTGCATCTAACCACTTTATGATTTCTTTCTTGACCACCTCTTGCATAGGTGGATTCAGACGACGTTGATGCTCAATAGTGTGCATGCAATCTTCCTCGAGCTGAATCTTGTGCATACATATCCCAAGAGGGATACCAATTATATCAGCAATAGTTCAACTAATGTCTCTCTTGTACCTCTTCAGAATCGAGATGAGAGCTACCACTTGTTATTCATCTAAATCAGCAGCAACAATAACCGGAATTATATTTACATTTCCCAAGAACGCATATTTTAGATGACTGGGTAGCTCTTTCAATTCTAGCACTGGTGGATCTTCAATTGAGGGTTTCGCCGGTGGTGAAGGTTGATTATTAAGGTCAAGGTCTAGCTTCTTAGGGGAATATGAATATGACCCCATTCCTGTCAGAGCACAGATAGTTTCTTCATATTCTTCAACATCCTCACGCTCACAATTCAAAAGCACAGCAGCCAATGGCTCAATAGTAAGCTATTTCTCTAAAGGTAATTCTTTCTCATCCTCATAATAAACATCAGCTACAGAGAACACATTCATATCTTTGGGCTGCTTCATTAATTTTCATACATCAAAACATACCACTTTGTCATTCATCTGAAACAAAAGCTCATTTGCTCGTAAATCAATAAGCATGCTTCCTGTTGCAAGGAAAGGACCACCCAAGATATGGGAACTTTAAAATCCACCTCACAATCCAAGATAACAAAGTCTGTAGGAAAAATGAAGGTAGAAACCTTCACTAGTACGTCATATAAGATACCAACAGGTCATTTTACCGACCTATCTGCCATTATGAGCCGCATGTTGGTTGGCGTAGGATCACCCAACCCCAACTGTCTATAAATGGCTAGTGGCATCAAATTAATGCTAGCCCCCAAATCGCACAACGCCTTAGCAAAATCCAAAGATCCAACCGTGCAAGGAATAGTGAAAGCACCCGGATCTACCTTTTTCTGTACTAAAGACCTCGTGGCAATTGCACTGCAATGATGAAAATTATCTGTCAGCTCATAGCTTGCTGCCCTTTTCTTTGTCAAAAGGTCCTTCATGAATTTGGCGTATCCTGGTATCTACACCAGTGCCTCCACCAAAGACACATTAATAGTCAGATGCTTCAACATAGTCATGAATTTACTGAACCTGGTGTCATCAGCCTTCTTCTTCAGTCTCTGAGGAAAAGGTGGTGGTGGATTTGGAAGAGTTTTCTCCACAACTTCCTTTTTATTTTGCTTCCCATTATCAATATTTTCAGACTGCTGACATCTAGGTGTAGCATCATGAACGTTCTCATTCTGACTTACATCTTCTACAGAATCATCACAATCTGCTTCAATAACATTCTCTTCTATATTATCAACCATCGGCTTGCCTTTGGATGGGTTTTCCAACACCTTACCACTCCTGGTAGTAATAGCCAAACATGATCCATCATTTCTTGGATTTTGCACAGTGTCACTAGGTAAAGTGTCAGCTTTTCTTTGATTGAATGCCACTGATAGTTGACTCATTTGTTGTTCCAGCTGTTTTACTACAGTGGAATGCGAGTCAACCAATTGATTGATGGAGGACAAATCATTTTTTACCTTAGTTACGCCCATGTTGGTTTCCTCCACTCCTTTCAACATCTTAGCCATCATGTCCTCCATGGACATCTTCCCAGACCCAGACGCAGCAGCTTTACGATTTCCAGGAGGAACATACAAACCACTCCTGTCAGTCTTATTCTTCCAACTCCCTTGGTCTCGTTCCTTGTATCCGGATTTATCATAATAGTTCTGACCTTGGTTTACTTGGGCATTGCCTTGGAAACCCCCCTGATTATTCAAGTAATTCGCTTCCTCCTCAGAATCGGAGTCATCTCTTCCCTGTGATACAATGGCCTTGACCTTTTCTGTCTTCCCTGATAATAAATGCTTGGTAAGAAGATCCATCTGCATTTTCATGTGAGCCATATCCTGGTCACGTTCCTCTTCTCTTCGTCTCTGTGCTGTCGTCATGCCAATAGATACAGTAGAGCTTGCTACCTCAGAATCACTGGTATGCCAAGCTCTACTCTACTTTGTCATACGATCTAGCATATCACTTGCCTCAGTAAAAGTAAGGTCCATGAATAACCCACCCGCAGCATTATCAACCACTGGCTTAGTCACTGAGTTCAAAGCCCTATATAATATTTCCATCAAGTGGATATTGGTCATCTGATGATTTGGACATCTCATGAACTTCTTCTTGAACCTCTTCCATGTTTCGTGGAGAGCTTCAGTTGGAAGCTGTCGAAAATTGCTTATCTCATCTCTTAACTGGGATCTCTTAGATGGCGGAAAGAATCTTTCTAGGAAAGCGTCCTTTAGTTGCCTCCAATTGGTAATAGAGTCAGGAGTTAGCCCATTTAACCATAAAGTTCCCTCTCCAGATAGAGACAATGGAAATAAGCGCAGTCGGATTGCATTCTGTCCAACCCTTGGATTGTCAAACGATTTTCATGTTGAGATAAAATTAATCAGATACATATTTGGATCGTCTCCTGCAAGTCCACCAAATAACCCTTTGAGTTGCAGTAGCTGGATCATAGTGCTAGTGATATTAAACTTAGATCCGGGTGCCAAGGGCGGAGGAATAATAGCTCCTATGGCACCAGCCCCATCCAAATCATCATCATCATCATCAAAAGGGACCTGCACAGCTCGGCGTTCAGGTCTCATTCTAGCTTGGCGATCTCTATTGACATTCCTGTTCACAGGTGCAACCACATCATCTGCATGCCTTGGGTTTAATCATTCATCATCACCCAGGTCCTCATTATCAAGATTTGTTTCCCGACCTAGGTTATCAGCATTCTGTTGATTTACTTATGCAGCTGCCAATGCAGCTAATCTAGCCTGCTCCAGTTGAGCAGCCCTTCTTTCAATGTCTCGTTGTGCATCCATTCTGCCAATAATATGTGGTTCAGGATTTAGAGGTAATAATGGTTGACCAGAACTTTATGTATTTGGCATGCACTCTACCAAACCTGAACAAAACAAAAACAACAAACAAAAAGTAAAATTTGAGAATCTTTAACCAAAGGGTCTATTAACTATCACAAACTTAGTTGACAACCGTATTCCCTGGCAACGGCGCCAAAATTTGATACGCCCAAATTACAACTCTCGTGAGAAAGTGTAAGCGGTCACTGTCAAATATAGAACCCAGCTGGGTTGGATGTCGAATCCCACAGGGAATACTATAGTCACTAAGTATTGCGATTATTATTAGACTGTTGGTCAAAAATTCCAAGGTAAGGGGGGTTTTGGTTTAAGCACAAACTAATATTATCAAAGTAACAATGTAATGATATGTGTAGTAAGATTTGATCACTGAAAATAACAAGTTAGGGTTATGTCCACCTTGTAGTTTCTACTTTTCTATTAACTATGAGTAAAGCGGAGTTTATACATGCATGCACTTATAGAGAGTCGTATTCTAATTCTAAATCCAAGTGTTTTTCAACCATCAAGGATTTATTCACCTTAGCTCTCTCGAACCTAAAGTGTACAACAAATTATACAAACTCTCCAAGAGGTTAATCCTGCTAAGGCATTAACGTGTAAATAGAGGTTGGAAACCCTACTTTCTTGTCACACTCTCTTTTTCAAACTTGTAACTTTTCTATCGAACAAGTTAATGCTATAATGGAGCATTCCCTATGTTTGCAACCATGAGAATTCAATCAAAACGAAGAGAGTAATGATATAAGTGGCATGACACATCATAAATTCACAAACTCATAGCAATAGAAAGTATATTACAAGGTTTCCATAACCCTAACAAATAAGTTTAGCTACTCATGAATACAACGAGAATCAAAATAGACATAATTATCATACCACAACTTACAAAAATCTCGGCTATGGAGATGACTAGCGCTACTAATGAGAAGAACGTGTTTTCTCTCTCCGTTGCTTAAGGCTAGCCGTTTTTCTCTGTTCACCAAACTATTACAAAATTTGAATATTCAATAATGAATAATAATGCTGAAAAATTCAGCAATAAGGTTTTTAATAACATCCTTGTCTAATAATTTGCTACTGCATCCTTAAGTATTTAAAAATACTGAGTTTGCCCGGGACAAAGTTCCCATACATCACATTCAGTCCAAAAGTTTTCTTTCCTCTTATGTGAAGTTTTCCTTTGCTGCCCACAGGTCCACAAAGTGCTGAAATCTTCCTCATTAGTACCCAAAAAGCATGCTAATCACATAGGTCAGCTCATTTAACTAAAAATGGACTAAAAGTGCAGGAATTATGTATTTTATCCTCAAAACTTAGCTAAAACATGGGTAGGTTTTGGTGCTTGGACGTGTAAATACGCCCAATATCAACAAGTCACTTTCATCTAACTAGAGCAACTAGAGTATTCTCATGCTATTCTTGAGATAACAAGTCCAACTAACCAAGGTTCAAGACAATGGGTCAATTATCACGCTTAATGTGTTCAAAGGCCTAAGTGATTCAACTAAATCCAAACATTACCATATACCATTTCAACATCTAAGACCCTGTCGGATCTTATCATGATATCAAAGTCATACAATAATAGAGCTCAATCTAACTACAAGTAAGCCTAACCGACCTTGAATCCAAATAGCTCACGAACAAACAATCTTCGCTTTTCCTTTCCTTGAAGCTTCTCCAAGGATCCACGCTATCAAAAATATAGTTTATGCATTAATACGAGAATAACAACACCCATATTGCACCATTCTGCTTCGGGTTCAAAATGACTCCAAAACCCCTTAAGTGAGTCCCACATACATAAAATGAGTTTTCGAGGCCAGCCTATTGTTCAAATACCATTAGGGAGTTATATCCCTCAAGAAATTTGTGCAAATCAACCATATTTGGGGCTAAAAAAAATCCTCAAGACATTTGGGGTTGTGGGTCTAAAAATTCAAGAATTTAACACTAATATTAAAGGAATCTTACCTTAGATTTGATGCTAATCGTGAATATGCAAGTTGTTTAATCTCCCAATCAACACCCAACACACACTATAAAGACTACTCTCTCCATTAAGGTTTTAGAGGCTCAAGAAAATGAAGAAATGGCTAATTTTTTGCCACGGAGAGCTTTTAAATGGACCATCCCAGGCCCTCAGGAGTGGAGATTGCATACACACTCTAGCTGCGATTGCATAGTCCCATTTAATTACAATACTCCTCTGCACAAGAAGACGGGTAAAACTTGGAATTTGATTTTAAGTTTTGACCAAGGCCTCGAGATGCATCCGGAGTCCAATAGGAACAAATGAGATATGCAAATATACTGATTTCGATGTTCTGGACGCGTTGGCAAAGTCAGATTTTCTAGTCGAGGTTATTTCGACCAAATATGGGTCTAACACCTAAATTTTCAATTTTTCAACTCTCCGACCAATAGGTTGAGATAGTTTGGGTGTAGTGGGATGAACCCAAACAAAATGTGTAACCAACCTATAATCAATACAACAGAGCTGCTAGTACAGTCAAAATTTGCATCCAATATCGTTTTACTAAAGTTTTTGCTCGGTAGCCATTTGAAACCAACAAACACTTCTAAGTGGAGAAATGGTTCTAAAAAACAAATGAACTGTCAGGTAACCAAACTATCAGTTCCAGCAAGTCATAAATGAATTAGTGAAGCTATGGAAAAGCTCTAATGGTGAAAATAAGCAAAATCACAAGAAATGACCTGAAAGGTCATTACAACATCCACTACTAAGAAACTTTCATCCCCAAAAGTTAAAGTTGAAGAAAATACCTAAAGTCTCAAACAAATGAGGATACTGGGCCTGCATCTCGCTCTTGATATCCTAAGTGGCCTCCTCTACTGGGCAGTGCTTCTACTGAACCTTAACTACAGGATTCTCTATAGTACGCAACTGCCTCACATAACTAGACAAAATAAGCATGGTCTTCTCTATAAAGGTCAACTACTTGTCTAACTAGACTAAATCCCACCTAATCACATGAGACAGATCAGGAATATACTTCTACAACATAGGGCCATGGAAAACCATATGAACACCAGCAAACTCTGGAGGCAAGGCTAACTCATAGGACACTTCATCAACTATGTAGAGAATCTCAAAAGTACCAACATATCAAGGTCTGAGCTTACCCTTCCTTTCAAACCTCATCACACCCCTCATAGGCAAAACATAAGGGAGCACCCGATCACCAACTCTGAATCTCAAGGCATGAAGCCTACGGTTGGCATAGGACTTCTACCTACTATAGGCTACTCTCAGCCTATCCTAAATCACCCTGACTCTATCCAATGGGTCCTAAAGAAAATTTGAACTATGAGGTCTCACCTCAAAAGTCTCAAACCAACCTATCGGAAACAGCATCTCCTACCATACAAAGCCTCATAAGGCTTCATCTCAATACTCGAATAATAGTTGTTGTTGTATGCGAACTTTGCCAATGCTATGTATTGAACCCACTGTCATCCAAAATCCATAACACAGGCTCAGAGCATATCCTCAATCACTTGAATAATCAACGCTCGGACTAACCATCTGTGTGTGAATGAAAGGATGTACTTAAATCCACTTGAGTACCCAACTCATCCTAGAAAGCTCTCTAGAATTGTGAAGTAAATACAGAACCACAGTCTGATATGATATAAATAGGAACCCTATGTAAATGAACTATCTCCCAAACATAACTCTAGGCTAATCTCTCAACACTGAAGGTCATCTAAATAGGAATGAAATATGCTAACTTTGTCAAACGATCCATAATAACCCAAATATCATCATGACTATAAAGTACGAGGTAAACCACTAATGAAGTTCATAGTAATCCTTTGCTATTTTTACTCAAGAATGGGCAATCTCTGAGTCAATCCACCTAGATGTTGATGCTCGGCCTTAACCTCTGATAACATAGGCAATAAGCCACAAAATCTCCCATATCTCTCTTTATACATTTTTGTTGTACCTGGATAAATAGAATATTTAGAGTTGTAAGCCTCATCAGGATTCAACTGAATTAAGTCATCAAGCTAGGGAATACAAATATGACCCTGGAACCTCAAAACACCCTCAAAATCAATACTATGCCTCTCAAAATCACCACCCACCACCTAGTCACAAAGAAAACTCAACTTGCTAACCTCATACTAACGATCACAAATTTGCTCAAGTAAGGAGAACCTTACCTCTTCATAAGCCTAAATTCTTATAGGATCCAAAATATCAAGGATAAGTATCAAATTGACTAAGAACTAAATATCTCCTTCCAAGGGCCTCTGAGAAATTGCTATGCACGCCAAACTACCCATGCTCACTTCCTTGCGACTCAAGGCATTAGCTACTATATTTTCCTTACCGGGATAATACAAGATGGAAATATCATAATACTTTAACAACTCCATCCATCTATGCTGGTGAGCATTAGGCTCTCACTGGGTCATAAGATGCTGAAGGTTACAATGATCGGTGAAAATCTCACAATCCACCCCATACAAATATTACCTCCAAATCTTGAGCGCAAAAACTACTTCCACAACTCTAAATCATAAGTGGGGTAGTTATGCTTATGCACTTTGAGTTGTCTAGAAACATAAGCAATAACATGACCCTGTTGTATCAAAACAAAACCAAGACCAACACCAAAATCGTCATAAAACATGGTGAATCCCTTACCCTTAACTGGAAGAGCTAACACTGGAGCTGAAGTAAGACAATCCTTGAGCTTTCTAAAGATCAACTTACACTTCTTGAACCATCGGAAGGGAACTTCCTTTTGTGTCAATTTGATCATAGGGGTTGAAATAGTAGTAAGGCTCTTAACAAAATACCTATAATAATCGGTTAAATGAATAAAACTACAAACCTCAATCGGAGACGTAGGTCTAGCCCAATCATGAATTGCCAAAATCTTAGATAGGTCTGCTATAATTGTAATACCCCATATTTCTACCTAGCTTAAAATCATCCCAAAAATGTTAAATACTTGATTTAAAAGATGAATCCACTTTTATACATATGGTATTTTCAAGATTTTCACTTTTTATCATGTGGGAAATTGAATAAGTTTTCCATCAATATAAGATTCACCCAAATCCAACACACGGTCAAAGAGTTATAGCCATTTTAGTAAGACAGTTTCCCACTTGAGCCATCAACATATCATGGAGCAGGCCAACTTGGCAATCATCAAAATCCAGTGGGCATCCACGATTATGGCACATTGTGCCAAGGATCAAATTCAAAATTATCCTTTTTCAGTAAAACTCTGTGATTACACCGTGTAGCGCCAAACTTCCAGGTTGCAAACAAAGTGGCAATGCGATAGCTTCTCATCGCGCCATTGCCCAATTTCCTAGTTGGCAATTTCCAGTGGCACGATACGATAGCACCGCATCGCGCCAGGTGCCCAAATTAGGTTTTCAGTGATGAAAAATAAAAACTTTTAAGGGCAACTGGATCTTTTTCCATGACCCATATCAGCCTTTAACCACGAAATTATGCCCTAAAAACCCTATTATATCACTTTTCCTCACTTTCTCTCAAGAAAAAAATCATTTTCTCTCAAGCCAAGAACCCTATCTGAAGAAATCAAGACTAATATTCAAGATCCATCAATCTTTGTAGAATCAAGAACTAAGGTATGTATAGTGTTCATTCATGGACTCCTTTAGTCCATGAAGCCCAAGAATCTCTTTTCAAAGTTCAAGTATATGGATTTTTATGAATCCCATGTTGGGTTTGTTTTTGTTCATATTGATAAGGACCAATTGAATTCTAATCCATGTTTGGTGATAAATTTTATGTGGAATTAGTTATTATATGCGTGGATTCATGTGAACCCATATTTTAAACCCTTGAATTGTGAAACTAGAATTGAATCATGATGTTTACTTGTTGTGCAATGTAGCCTACATATACTATGCTCACTATGTGTTTGATTAAATGCCTATGGGAAGGAAAAGTGTCATACTAGTATGATAATATGAAATCTCCATTCATATACAAGTTCATGCATGTCAAGTGTTTGATGAAATGTCTTAGTCAATGGCTTATGGATATATGTGTAGCCATTGTTATGCTTTAGAATTTATTCCATGAATTACTTTTATGATATTGAGTCCTGGGGTATTTAATACCCGACAATTTAGCTGTGTGCCTAGAACCAGTGTCATGTTTTCATGATATTCTCAGTCAAGCCATGTTCAGTAAAATTCAACTAGTCATGTGACTCGGGAAAAATTCAGTAAGCTCAGTAATTCTAGTAAATCTCAGAAAGTTCAATAATTCAGTAATTCAGTAATCCCGATAGTATTCCGTCAGTCATAGAAACTCTATGAACTCAGCCCAGTTCAGTTCAGTTAATCATGTTCAGTGTCTCTTTAGATGGGAGTAGGAGTTAGCACCGAGTAAGAACAAGGATGGGAACTAACCTGTTATTAGAGGGTGTGATTCTTAGAAGCAATCTTTGTGCTCCAAAACTACGTAGTCAGCATAGGTTGAGACATCATAACCTGTTATATGAGGGAAGATGAGATGGATTAACCTGTTATATAAGGGTCCCACCGTTCTCATTACAGTAACCTGTTATATGAGGGTCACTCACAGTTTGTCCTTACTAGTGGCGCGGTATTGACACCCTTTCAATTAGGGTTGCAGATTGGACCCCAACTTAGCAATAATGGTGTATTAGGGGCATGTCGGTTAGATGACTACTTCCCACAGTCTCAGTCTCAGTATCAGTCTCAGTAAAAGAAATTAGATAGTTCTTCAGATTCAGGACTGTCAGAAATAGTCACTTAGTACAGTACGGAACTCAGTTTGTTCCATCAAAATCTAAACTATCAGATACAGTTATTTAGTATCAGTATATTAGTTATCAGTAACTCATGTTATCAATATTCAATTTCAAGACTGTTAGATACAGTCAATCAGACCAGTTCTTCATAATCAGAACTGACAGAAAAAGTCATTCATTTATCAGTAATATGACATTAGTTCCTGATGTTAGGCGTATTTACACACCTAAAGCACCTTAATTCACCCATATTTTAGCTAAGTTTTAAGGACAAAATATATAATTCCTGCACTTTTGGTCATTTTTCCTGTAAGTGAGCTAACAAACATGATTAGCAAGTTTTCAGGTATAAATGATAAAGATTTCAGCATTTTATGGATAACTTGACGCCAAAGGAAGCTTCACGAAAGAAGGAAAGCAGAGCTTGGACGCCTAGGGACTAAAAGTGATGCATGGAAAACCTATCCTGGGCAAAAACAGCATTTCCAAAGACTTTGGGGATCAGCAGTAACTTAGCAGGATTAGGATAATGATGCAGTACCCTATTTTGCTGAAGTTTTTCAGACGACATACTTCTTCACTCAATTACTTTTTATTATTCATTCAACACTTTCAATTCATTCTCTTTCAATTAATTCTTATTACTTTCTCTTCATCGACTTCTAATTTTTCACAACAAGAGAAACGCTACTTGCAAGGAATTCACGCCACAAGCACTACCAAAGCATACTTCACGTTAGGCTCTTATTTTGGTATGATAATAATGTCTATTGTGATTTCCGTTGAACTCATGAGTAGCTAAACTTCTCTGTTGGGGTTATGGAAGCCTTATGAGACACTATTTATTTCTATGAGTTTGCGAATTCTTGACACGTATGCTGCTTATATCATTATTCTCTTCATCTTAATCTAAATTCTTGTGGTTGCAAACATATAGAATACGCCAGTATAGCATTAACTTGTTCGAAAGAAAAGTTACATGTCTGGAAAAGAGATAATGTCAAGGTAATAGGGCACCAACCCCTGTTAAAAAGTTAGTGCCGTAACTGGATTAACCTCTTGGAGAATCTATACCAGTAGATACGCTTTAAGATCGAAAGATTTAAAGTGAAATAATCCTTGATGGTCAAAAGACGCCTGGATTTACCATAGAATACAATTCTCTATAAGCGCATGCATGTCTGAATTCCGCATAACCCATAGTCAATAGATACGTATAACTCATAAGGTGGACATAACCCTAACTCTCAATTCTTATTGATCAAAACCAACCAAGCAATCCATTTTACTCTTCTATTTTTCGTTCTTACGTTACTATTTTGATACTCTTAAATTCACGCTACAATCCTCCCTTTTTATGAAACTTTCACCAAAAGTCTAATAATTTTTGCTTACTTAGTGACCAAGTATTCCCTGTGGGATTCGACACCCAACCCAGTTGGGTTCTATATTTGACAATGACCGCTTACACTCTTACGAGAGCTGTAGTTTGAGCGTTATCAAATTTTGGTGCTGTTACCGGGGAATACGTTTGTCAACTAAGTTTGTGATAGTTACTAGACCCTTTGGTCAAAGATTCTTGTACTTTACTTTTAGTTGTTGTTTTGTTTTCTGCAGGTTTTTGTTCAGTGCATGCCAAATACTCGAAGTTTGGGACAACCATTATTACCCATAAATCCTGAATCATAACTTATTGGCAGAATGGATGCACAACGTGACATTGAGAGAAGGGTTGCTCAACAGGAGCAGGCTAGACTAGCTGTGTTGGCTGCGGCTCAAGTGCATCAACAGAATATTGATAACCCAGGGCAAGCAGCAGATCCTGATGATGAGGACTTAGGTGATGATGAGCTACTAAACCCCAGGCGTGATGCTGAGGGGGCGACACCGGCAAACAGAAGAGATCATCAAACAAGATTTCGGCCTAAACGCCGAGCTATGCAGATTCCCTTTGATGATGATGATGACAATTTTCATGGAGCTGGTGCCACAGGAGCTATTATTCCTCCGTCATTGGCACCCGAAGCCAAGTTCAACATCACTAGAACCATGATTCAGTTATTGCAACTCAAGGGATTATTCGGTGGACTTGCAAGTGATGATCCGAATATGCATCTGGTCAACTTTATCTCTACATGCAAGTCAATCGACAATCCAGGAGTTGGACAGAATGCAATTCGGCTGCGTTTATTTCCATTGTCTTTATCTGGAGAGGCAACTCTATGGTTGAACGGGCTAACTCCTGATTCTATTACTAATTGGAGGCAATTGAAAGACGCTTTCCTAGAAAGATTCTTTCCGCCATCCAAGAGAGCATAATTGAGAGATGAAATCAGCAATTTTCGTCAACTTCCAACTGAAGCCCTCCACGAAACATGGGAGAGATTCAAGAAGAAGCTTATGAGGTGCCCAAACCATCACATGACCAATGTCCACTTGATGGAGATACTATACAGATCCTTGAATTCAGTAACTAAACCAGTGGTGGATAATGCGGCTGAAGGATCATTTATGGACCTCACCTTTGTTCAGGCGAGTGATATGCTAGACTGAATGACAAAGCAAAGTAGAGCTTGGCATACCAAGGATTCTGAGGTAGCAAGCCCCACTTTGTCTATTGGCATGACTGCAGAACAAAGGAGAAGAGAAGAAGAACGTGATCAAGATATGGCGCACATGAAAACACAAATGGATCTTCTTACAAAGCATCTATTATCAGGGAAGACCAAAAAAGTCAAAGCAGTTGCGTCAAAAGGAAGAGAGGAATCTAATTCTGAGGAAGAAGCCAACTACGTGAACAATCAAGGGGGTTTTCGAGGCAATGCCCAAGGAAACCAAGGTCGGAACTATTATGATAAATCTGGAAACAAGGACCGTGATCAAGGAAGTTGGAAGAACAAGAATGACAAGAGTGGACTGTATGTTCCCCCAGGAAGACGTGACGCCACTGCATCTGGGTCTGAAAATATGTCCATGGAAGATATGATGGCTAAGCTGTTGAAAGGAGTGGAGGCAACAAGCACGGGAGTAACTGAAGTAATAAATGACTTGGCCTCAATGAAGCAATTGGTTGACTCACATTCCACTTCAATAAGACTGCTGGAGCAACAATTGAGTCAAATTTCAGCCACATTAAATCAAAGAAAAGCTGGCACCTTACCTAGCGACATAGTGCAAAACCCAAGGAACGATGGAACATGCTGGGCCATTACTACCAGGAGTGGTAAGGTGCTGGAAAATTCATCCCAAAGCAAGCAAGTGGCCGATGATACCACAAATAATACAGCAGCCGTCGAAGAAGCTGAAGAAGACATCAAAGGCATCACCCCTCAGCGTCCACAGCCCGAAAAGATTGCCAATCCGAAGCAAGATAAAAAGAAAGTCGTGGAGAAAACTATTTCCCTTCCACCACCACCTTTTTCTCAAAGATTAAAAAAGAGAGCTGATGATACCAAGTTCAATAAATTCATGTCAATGTTAAAACAGCTGACCATTAATGTTCCATTGGTTGAGGCACTAGAATAGATGCCTGGTTACGCAAAATTTTTGAAGGATCTTTTAACAAAGAAGCGGGCAGCAAGTGGTGAGTTGACAGATGCTGTTCATCATTGTAGTGCAATTGCTACCAGATCACTAGTTCAGAAGAAGGCCGACCCCAGAGCCTTCACTATTCCTTGCACTGTCGGATCTTTAAATTTTGCCAAGGCATTATGCGATTTAGAAGCCAGCATCAACTTGATGCCACTATCCATTTACAAAAAGTTGGGGTTGGGTGATCCTACTCCAACCAATATGAGGCTTGTGATGGCTGATAGGTCGGTAAAATGACCTGTTGGTATTTTATGTGATGTATTGGTGAAGGTTTCTTCATTCATCTTTCCGGCGGACTTCATTATTTTAGATCGTGAGGTAGACTCTAAAGTTCCCATAATCTTGGGGTGCCCTTTCCTTGCAACAGGAAGTGTGCTTATTGATTTAAGAGCTAATGAGCTTCTATTCCGGATGAATGATGAAGTAGTCCGCTTTGATGTATGTAAATCAATAAAGCAACCCAAAGATCTGAACGTGTTCTCAGTAGCTGATGTTTATATTGATGATGAGAAAGAATTACCTGTTGAGGAGCAGCTTGTTGATGACCCATTGGCGGTTGTGCTTATGAATGTGGAGCATAAGGATGCTGAAAATTATGAAGAAACTATTTGTGCTCTAACAGGATTAGGGTCATATCCTCATGCTCCCAAGAAGCTGGACCTTGATCTCAAGAACCGACCAACACCACCAGCTAAACTATCTATTGAGAAACCACCCACATTAGAATTGAAAGAGTTGCCTAGCCATTTAAAGTATGCATTCTTGGGAAGTGGTAACACACTCTCGGTTATTGTGGCAGCAGATTTGGGTGAGCAGCAAGTTGCAGCTCTCAACACAGTTCTACGAAAGTACATGAGAGCCATCGGTTGGACCATCGCTGATATCATTGGTATTCCGCCTGGAATTTGTACACATAAAATTCAGCTTGAAGAAAATTGCTTACCCACTATTGAGCATCAAAGGCGTCTGAATCCACCTATGCAGTGAAGAAAGAAATTATTAAATGGTTAGATGCAAGGGTTTTGTATCCAATCTCCGACAGTAAATGGGTAATCCCGGTACAATGTGTACCAAAGAAAGGGGGCATGATGGTAGTTGCGAATGAAAAAAATGAGTTAATTCCACTCAGACCTGTCACAGGGTGGAGAGTATGCATGGACTACCGTAAGATGAATTCGTGGACACTTAAAGATCACTTTCCAATGCCCTTTATTGACCAAATGCTTGATCGATTAACAGAGAAAGGATGGATTTGTTTCTTAGACGGTTATTCCGGCTATAATCAAATATGTATTTCCCCCGAAGATCAAGAGAAGACAACGTTTACATGCCCCTATGGTACGTTTTCCTTAAAACGTATGCCATTTGGGCTATGTAACGCACCCGCCACTTTTCAGCATTGTATGATGTCCATTTTTTCTGATATGGTGGAAGACACGCTGGAGGTATTCATGGACAATTTTTCAGTTGTGGGTGAGTCATTTGAATCGTGCTTGACAAATCTAAGTATGGCGTTGCAGGGATGTATTGAATTCAACCTAGTGATGAATTGGGAGAAGTTCCACTTTATGGTGAAAGAAGGTATTGTGCTTGGGCATAAAATCTCCAAAAGAGGAATTGAGGTGGATCGAGCTAAAATCAAAGTTATCGAGAAACTACCACCCCCAATTTCGGTCAAAGGAGTTCGTAGTTTCCTGGGTCACGCAGGCTTCTATCGGCGGTTTATCAAAGACTTCTCCAAAGTTGCTAGTCCATTATGCAAACTTTTGGAGAAAGATGCAAAGTTTGACTTCAATGAAGATTGTATGAAGTCATTCGAACGCCTCAAAGGGAAGCTAATTGAAGATCCTATCATTGTAGCACCAGATTGGTCTCTACCGTTTGAAGTCATGTGTGATGCTAGCGGGGTAGCTTTGGGTGCTGTACTAGGCCAAAGAAGAGAAAAGTTATTCCATCCAATCTACTATGCGAGCAAGGTCTTGAACGGAGCCCAGAAGAACTATACTATCACAGAACAAGAACTTCTAGTGGTTGTGTATGCTTTTGAAAAGTTTTGTGCTTATTTGTTGGGAACCAAAGTGGTAGTTCATACAGACCATGTAGCTCTGAAATACTTGATAGCAAAGAAAGATGCAAAACCAAGGCTAATTCGATAGGTACTGTTGCTGCAAGAATTTGATTTTGAGGTAAAATATAGAAGAGGTTGTGAAAACCAAGTGGCTGATCATCTATCTAGAATCGAGAACAAGCATATAGCGTAGCCTGATCTAGAGATTGATGATGCATTCCCTGATGAAGAGATCTTAGCCACCATGATGGAAGAGTTACCATGGTATGCAGACTTTGCAAACTTTGTGGTAAGTAATGTGATGCTGGGAATCTATCATTTCATCAAAGAAGAAAGTTCATGCATGATGTAAGACACTACTTCTGGGATGAGCCATATTTGTTTAGACGATGCGCGGATGGTGTGACCAGACGCTGCATATCTCATGAGGAGGTTCCAAGTATCTTGGAAGCAAGTCATGCCTCACAAGTTGGTGGACACCATGCAGGTGGTCGGACAGCAAGAAAGGTATTGCAAAGCGGCTATTATTGGCCTTCGATATTTAGAGATGCCTACGAATTTGTGAGAAGATGTTATCAATGTTAGAGACAAGGAACAATTTCGAAGCATCATGAAATGCCCATGTCAAAAATTCTTGAAATCGAGCTCTTTGATGTATGGGGTATTGATTTTATGGGCCCATTCGTGAATTCGTTTGGAATGAAATATATCCTAGTTTCTGTAGATTATGTTTCAAAATGGGTCAAAGCAGTAGCATTGGCTGATAATGAAGGAAAGCGTGTTGTTGCATTCTTAAAGAGAAACATTTTCTCTCATTTTGGGGTCCCATGTACTATCATAAACGATGGAGGATCTCACTTTTGCAACAAACTGTTCAAATCCGTGTTGGCAAAATATGGTGTCAAGCAACATAAGGTAGCCACACCCTATCACCCACAAACTAGTGGACAGGTAGAGGTTTCCAATCGAGAGATCAAGCAAATCCTTGCTAAGACTGTAAATGCTAATAGGAAAGATTGGTCTCGGAAGCTGGACGATGCACTATGGGCATATAGGACTGCATTCAACAATTGGCATGTCCCCGTACCAACTAGTTTATGGAAAAGCTTTTCATTTA
This sequence comes from Capsicum baccatum var. pendulum, assembly GCA_030864225.1. Lineage (NCBI taxonomy): Eukaryota > Viridiplantae > Streptophyta > Magnoliopsida > Solanales > Solanaceae > Capsicum > Capsicum baccatum. The sequence continues at coordinate 198,892,423 of CM061560.1, read as the reverse complement.
CCCATTGAGCTCGAGCACAAAGCATTGTGGGCGTTGAAGCAACTGAATTTCAATTGGGATGATGCTATGAACTTAAGGTCGGAACAGCTGAATGAGATGGATGAATTCCGTCGACATGCATATGAAAGAGCAGACCTCTACAAGGAGCGGATGAAAAAATATCATGATCAGCGGATTGTTCAACGAAACTTTCAAAAGGTTCATATGGTACTTCTTTTCAATTCCAGACTAAAGTTATTCCCAGGTAAGTTAAGTTTCAAATGGTCTGGTCCGTACAAAATTAGCCAAGTCTACTCGTCTGGAGTAGTTGAGCTAGAAGACAATAATTGTATTGTCTTTAAGGTGAATGGCCAATGAGTAAAACCATATATCGGTCCTATAGACTAGATAAACTATATGTCCACAATCTATCTCGACGAAGTGTAAGTACTCGAGGTAACTATGTCGTGCTGCGACAATAAATCAAGCGCTAGATGGGAGGCAACCCATCGGGTTTTTTTATCGTTTCTTTTGCATTTGTTTTTACAAAGTAAAAATCCAAAAAGAAGAGTCGAGCCACGACCAAAACTAAGGCGCTAGATGGGAGGCAAGCCATCGTTCTAATAGTTTTTGTTGTCTTGGAGTAAATGTAGGTGCAAGAGGTGTAAAGGAGGAGATTGGTTTCAAATTTTGATTTGGAAGTATTGCATGTTGAAGGTGGTAAGTTAGGAATGAAGAAGCAAAAGGCTATGGGTTAGAAATTGCTTATGAAAATATAGGCAAAGAACAAGCCAAGGCCTATGTAAATCTAGGCCACGAACAAGGCAAGGCCTATTCTATGGCCTAAGCTCTCGGATTTTAGAGTGCCATAGCATAGGCGCCTCTTATGATCAACAATGCCATAGCATAGGCGCCTCCTATACAAAAACTTTTTGTCTCTGAATCTCATATGCCATGGCATAGGCGCCGCCTATGCCTAACAATGCCATAGCATAGGCGCCGCCTATGCTCAACCAGGCTTTGAAAAAGGCGCCGCCTATGCCAAGCATAGGCAAAGCTTTAGGCGCCGCCTGTACTCACTTTTGGTCTCCAAATCCGATTCCAAATGGGTAAAAACCCGACCCAAGCTTGTCCTAAAAATAAAACCTTAGTCTTAAAACAAAAACACATTGCAATTCCACCCTAAAGCACCGCCTACCTCTCCAAATTCTCTCAAAAAATTTCCTTTTGCTCTTTTAACTTTGCAAGAACATCTTCCAAGGCCATCAACCAAGTAAGTACTTCTTTGTTCTTATATTCCGTAAGTACTACACTACTACGCCTATAATAAATTGGTAAATCTTGAAGTAGTGTTGGTGATTTAAGTGTGGTTGATTTGTTGTGATACAACTAAGTGAGTGAAAAGATACGTAAGGATGGTCTTGATTTGTTTCCAACTTGAATTTGATTTTGATACACTGTCATACTTTTACAGAATTGACATGGTCAAGAAAATGGTATAATCTTGTAACTTGAAAGCTTTCATGTTCGAATTACTTGTTCATTAAGATGAAAAATCATGGTTAACTACAAACATGAAATGTTGATTATTTCTAAGCCATAACTTGATACAATCTCTATGTAGTAGTCTTGTTCGAAAGGGTACATCAATCCAAACATGAAAAGTATTGTCAAGATTACTTGAGATAGAATTGAAAAGGATAGTTAAGATGACTAGAAAAGTATGACTGCACTGATTATATTATTGGAACGTACCACCTAAACGTATATCGATGAAGTCTGAGTAATCGACAACGTTCACTTAACTAGTTTGTGCCAACAAACTAAGTGTAGGGTGGTGCCACTACTGATTGTTTGTCAATTGTATCTACCGAGATGAAGCTAACATGACTATCATTTTAATCTCAGGTACAAATGGCACCAAAAGAACGACAAGGAAAGGATAAAGTGACCACCTCACAAAAAGGCCAGAAAAGGGGACGAAAAGAGCAAGGAGAATCCTCCTCGCTGCAAATACCTCGCGGCATGTTCGAAATAAAATGGGTCCTAGAGGAGTAAGGAAAGGAGTGGTATAGGAACAATAAAGAGAAAAAATATGTTCATGTGGAGTTGATACACAAGGAAAGCCTAGCAAAGAAAGAACCTCGCATGTTGGCCAAGATCATGGTGTTACATCTTGATTTCATCTTCCGCGATATGGGAGAATGCAATCTCGATCTAACACGAGAATTCTATGCCAACTGGTTACCGAAAACTACAGGGAGTGAAGTAAAGATTCGGGGCCAAGTCCTTCAACTAAATGCGGAGTTCTTCAAATCTTTTCTAGGTTTGCCATCTGTCGATCCATCACCACTCAAATAGCTGTATAACAGAACTCCGTACAGGGCAATTATACACACATTGTGCGTAACAAGATCTATGGCATGATGGAGCAGACACAAGGACACCGGTCAGCACAACACCTTCCCATATGCTTCCTTAAATAAGGAAGCTAGGATATGGTTGCGAATAGTCAACTCTTGCCTGATTCCAGGGACACAGTACACAAAGATAACACGAGATAGAGTGTGCTTGGTGTACGCATTGATGATTAATGTCCCTATCAACATTGGGGTAATTATTTGATCTACAATGTGTAAGGCTAGGCTGCACAAGAGGTCCCACTTCAGCTTTGGCAATCTGTTGACTGCAATATTGAGGAAGGAAGACATCGAAGAGGAACCGGCTGATCATAAACTTCCACACAAACCAAAGAAGGTTGACCTCACAAAGGTTAAAGATGTTGAATCCACGCATGGCGTCAACCTTACCACTGCAGAACGTCATGCTCGGGATGAGAGTTTCTTTCGCCATCTTTATGGCATGACTCGGTTTACCATGATGAGCGGAGGTCGTGTTCCAACTGTTGCAAAGCTCCAATAGTTGGATTATGACTACCCAATGAACGAGCATGCAAGGGCTATGTGTGGAGTAGGTGTGTACTTTGAGGAACCTCTCGATGATGATGTGCCAACCGATGATGATCGTCGAATGCCAGACTCCGACGTGGAGGAGAATTCGGATGACAACGACTCCTATGATGATTCCGATGAAGGGGGTATGACCCCAGACATAGAGGAGGAGTCCGCCTAATCCAGGTTCTTCTTATTTATTTTCTAATGAGGACAGTGTGTCCCGTCTAGGTGTGGGGTGCTGGTATTTGTATGCTATACTTCTTTCTCTGCATTTGCTTATTTATGTTTATTTGTTTATTTGTTTTATTTTTTTAGTAGTCAAATTTTTATTTTTATTTTTGTTAAAAACTTTGCATAAAATTGTTCTGAGGCAGCATGGTATTGTGACAAGAGTCAGTGATAAAATCATTACTATTGAGACGTTTAGGCCCTAAATATGACTCATTATGTGATAAGTGTGTGGTTCAATTCCTTCATCTGTTAGGTCAAGAGTCTATACTACTCCCAATAAAGTCGACCATGTGCCTTGTGTGTGTGAGGTGATAGTATATTCTGTGTTTGTGGCTGATGCTAGAACTTGCCTGGTATGTATGTAAAGCGAAATAAAGAGTGTAAGTTTAGGAGATGATTTAGGCATTTCTTTGGCAACCTGTGATTGTTTACCTTCGTTTTACCTACCCATGGACATCATCCTAGATAACCCCCTTTGAGACTTAAGCCTATTTTCTTTGACAGCCTCATATGTAAGCCCAATCCATTTTTTCAAGACCATAATTTGATCCAACTTTCTAAGTGCTTTAAATTGCAAAGTCATATGACAAAATAAGAGGAAATTGGGTGAGAGTAGTTCCTTAAAGTGAATTGGTACTTGAATTCGTTATGAAAAAGAATGGTTAGTATAGAGGTGTGTTATGAAAAAAAAAAAAGGGAAGAGAGAAAAATGAAAAGAAAAATAAAAAGTTAATTCTGTTCAAAATTGAAAAACAAAAGAGGTGAGAAAGGGTGGTAAATTAAAAAAAAGTAGAAAGGTTGTTGAAAGAAAGCATAAATGGCATAATGCAATGTATTAAAGCGCTTAGGAACATAGTCACTATTTCTGGCCAAAATAGTCCTACCCGTCCCTTAGCCTACATTACAACCTGTAAAAGGCCTATTTGATCCTAGGCTTAGCATTCTAATATTTAGTGGAGCATTACACTAAGGGCAAGCCTATGGTCATCAGTTGCAACATATGAATTCTTTGTGAGAGTGAGAGCAAGGAGAATATTGTACCCATGTTTCTAAAAATGCAAAACTTGTGAGTAATTATGGGTAATATCTTGTGTAAAACACACATGGTTGATGAGTTTTGGGTAGTCGTGTATGATTCTTTGTGCCTTAACTTCGTGAATACAAATTAACCACCATCACGAGTCTATATTAGAGGTTGAATTGTTTCTAGTAGTGATTAGAAAACTACTCTTTGTTAATAATTGTCGTGCCTGTCTTGATGAATATTTTGTGTTGTTACTATGAAACCCTAAGTAGATGTTTAGAAGGAAATGATATTTTGTTCGAGGATGAACAAAGCTTTAAGTGTGGGGTGTTGATGTTAGGAGTATTTACACGCCTAAAGCACCTTAATTCACCCATATTTTAGCTAAGTTTTAAGGACAAAATATATAATTCCTGCACTTTTGGTCCTTTTTCCTGTAAGTGAGCTAACAAACATGATTAGCAAGTTTTCAGGTATAAATGCTGAAGATTTCAGCATTTTATGGATAACTTGATGCCAAAGGAAGCTTTACGAAAGAAGGAAAGCAGAGCTTGGACGCCTAGGGACTAAAAGTGACGCATGGAAAACCTATCCCGGGCAAAAACAGCATTTCCAAAGACTATGGGGATCAGCAGTAACTTAGCAGGATTAGGATAATGATGCAGTAACTTATTAGGATTAGGATAAGTACGCAGTAGCCTAGTAGGAATAGGATATGGGTATTATAAATACCCTATTTTGCTGAAGTTTTTCAGACGACATACTTCTTCACTCAATTACTTTTTATTATTCATTCAACACTTTCAATTCATTCTCTTTCAATTAATTCTTGTTACTTTCTCTTCATCGACTTCTAAATTTTCACAACAAGAGAAACGCTACTTGCAAGGAATTCACGCCACAAGCACTACCAAAGCATACTTCACGTTAGGCTCTTATTTTGGTATGATAATAATGTCTATTGTGATTTCCGTTGCACTCATGAGTAGCTAAACTTCTCTGTTGGGGTTATGTAAGCCTTATGAGACACTATCTATTGCTATGAGTTTGTGAATTCTTGACACGTATACTGCTTATATCATTATTCTCTTCATCTTAATCTAAATTCTTGTGCTTGCAAACATATAGAATACACCAGTATAGCATTAACTTGTTCGAAAGAAAAGTTATATGTCTGGAAAAGAGATAATGTAAAGGTAATAGGGAACCAACCCCTGTTAAAAAGTTAGTGTCGTAACTGGATTAACCTCTTGGAGAATCTGTACCATTAGATATGCTTTAAGCTCGAAAAAGTTAAAGTGAAATAATCCTTGATGGACGAAAGACGCCTGGATTTACCATAGAATACGATTCTCTATAAGCGCATGCATGTCTGAATTCCGCATAACTCATAGTCAATAGATACGTATAACTCATAAGGTGGACATAACCCTAACTCTCAATTCTCATTGATCAAAACCAACCAAGCAATCCGCTTTACTCTTCTATTTTTCGTTCTTACGTTACTATTTTGATACTCTTAAATTCACGCTACAATACCCCCTTTTTTATGAAACTTTCACCAAAAGTCTAATAATCTTTGCTTACTTAGTGACCAAGTATTCCCCGTGGGATTCGACACCCAACCCAGTTGGGTTCTATATTTGACAACGACAGCTTACACTCTTACGAGAGCTGTAGTTTGAGCGTTATCAGTTCCTCAGTACTCAATAGAATTAGTCATACAGTATGCCAGTATTAGCACTTAGATATCGTAAATCCACGTTATCAGAATTCATGAGTCAGTGTTATTATGATCTCAATTACAGTTACGTATTCATGCATGTATTCTCATGTTCATGTTATTCAGTCAATTAGTATTGTTCATGCATATGAACCATTGCATTGCATACCAGTACATTCAAACATATTGACACATTTGCACTATGGTGTTCTATATCATAGGTTTAGAAGCACGAGCTCCCCAATATCCTTAGTAGATCAGATGTTCAGCAGACAGACTAGCAATGAGTGTTCATCATTCAAGGATAGCATGATTATTTTATAATTTTATTGTTTCAGTAGTTCGGAGTTAGTTGGGGACATGTCCCATCAACTCCACAGACTTCAGACAGTTTGGAGGCTTTCAGACTACAGCATGTTTCAGACAGTTTATTTCAATTTTAGGTATTGTTATACACCATTACAGACAGTATTTTATATTCAGTATTAGTTTATTTTTGAACCTTATGGCCTTGCAGCTTATATTCTGCATATTTATAGTAGATTATTCAGTGTTCAGTTACAGATATCAGTCATGGGTTAGCTTGTGGTCCTTTGGGGTCATGAGCACCATGTAACATTCCGAGTACCAGATTTGGGGCGTTACAATAATACCCGCCTTAGACACTACATGTCCAAGAAATGACACTGACTCAAGCCATAAATCGCACTTAGAGAACTTTGGAAAAAACACCTAATCTCGCAAGGTCTACAGCATGGTCCTCAAATATTGTGGATGTTCCTCACTACTCCTCGAATACACAAGGATGTCATCAATGAATACAATAACAAAGGGTTCTAGATATGGTTTGAACACACGGTTCATCAAATCCATGAATGCAGCTAAGGCATTAGTCAACCCAAACGACATCACCAATCACTTAAAATGACCATAATAGGTCCTGAAAGTTGTCTTTGGGATATCTTCAGCCCGAATCCTCAGTTGATGATAATCAGAACTTAGATCTATCTTAGAAAACATGGTTGCGCCCTGGAGATGGTTGAACAAATCATCAATGCGAGGTATAGAATAATGGCTCTTCACTGTTACCTTATTAAGTTGCCTATAATCAATGCACACACACATTGAACCATCTTTCTTCTTTATTAAAAAAAATAGGGGCTCCCTATGGGGACATAATAAACACCTTATCGAGAATATCCTAAAGCTTAGAATTTAGCTTCTTCAGCTCGAAAGGATCCATATAGTAAGGTTCCATAGAAATAGGTTAGGTGCCAAGCTCAGGGTCAATAACAAACTCAATCTCACGGTCAGGGGGATTATCAGGGAGGTCGGTAAGGAACACATCAGGAAACTCACAAACAATACAAACAAAGTCAAGCGATGGACTCCCTACACAAGTATCACATATATAAGGGAGATAAGACTCACAGCCTCTCAATACAAGACTTTTAGCACAAACATATGAAATAATCCCCATCTGCTTGTGGCTAACCGCTCCTGCCCTATGACTAGGGGTACGCCAGGCATGGCTAAGGTAACGATTTTTGTAAAACAATCTATGACCTTATTAAAGTGGGATAACTAGACCATACCCATAATGACATCGAAATCTAGCATATCCAGAACAATAAGATCAGTATTAGTATCAACATCACTAACTGTCACAACACATAATCTAACTACTTGATCCACTACAAAATAATTACCCACAATAGTAGATATGTGTAATGGCATAGATAATAAATTACTAGTCAAGTCCAACCGTGGTGCACAATAATAAGATTTATAAGAATAAGTGGATCCGGGATCAAACAAAGTAAGAGCTAACTTGCAGCACACCAAAAATCGTAATTGTAACTGCAGCATCCAAAGTCACAGCCTTGGGTCTAGCAGGTACTTCATACAATTGACCACGCCCGCCATTTGGTAAAGCACCTGACTGATCTACTATCCTACCTGCTTGAATACCACCTTGAGCACCCTGGTAACCACCCTTGCGACCTCAGAAACCACCCCTACCTGAGGGATAAACTACCCTAATAGGAGTAGTACCCTGGGTTGAAACAACCATCGCCCTACGACTAAGGAAATCTCTTGATAAATGACCAAGAATCCCACAAGTAAAACAAGAGTCATAAGCAAAACCAGAACTTACAGATCCGGCCAAACTGGAGAAACCACCATGTCTAGTGTAGCTTGCAAATAAACCTCTCAAAGACTGATCACCTCCCTTACTTAGGTGACTACTAGTACCAAGCTAACCTTCGTCAGTAGTCTCAAGAGCTACCTGAAGTGGTCGACTTGTCTAAAACTGAGGTTGAAAAGATAGACATAGAGGATGCCCAACATAAACTACCACTTCTAAATTGGGAACTACTATGGCTCCTACCAAATCTGCCCTGATACTTGGGCCTCTACTATGGCTCTCACCAAATCTGCCCTGATACTTGGGTCTCTTATCACGAACCTCATGATGCATGTCCTCCATCACTCTAGCATGATCTAAATCCTAAGGAAAAGTCCTACCCATAGCAACTAAACTCTAGCTAGCCATCCAAAGAGGAAGTCTCAATCCTTTCATAAAGCATTGAACTCTTTTATACTCAGTATCTAAAATAGAATTTCAAGCCTGGACAACTCATTGAAATGGGCCTTATACTAGGTAACTTTCATAGAACCCTATTCCAATCTAGTGAACTGGTCCCTCAAAAAATCTTTAAGGTTGTACGGCATATACTTCCCTAAGAACATCTCAGAGAACTGAGTCGAAGAAAAAGAAGAAGACCCAACTAGCGTAGAACTCATAAAACCTCTCCACCAATGACAAGAAAACAAATTCAATTGAAATATAGTATATTCCACCTCACAAGTCTCAACAAGGCCTAACCCACTAAGCCTATCCTCATAAGAAGTCAAAAACTCAAATCCATCCTCTCTAGTAGTACTAGAAAACCTAGGCAGAGACAACCTCAAAACCTACCTAGTATTTTCTTCTTTTCAGCAGACATAGCAGGCTGGGTCACAACTGTCTGAGTGATCATCATCTGAACAACTATCAGCATAGGAGGAACCTCAACTCTAGGAGCTACAGTGGTAGGGTGTACCTCATCCCCAGTAGTCTGTAAACGATCAATAATAACCCAAAGTTAAACCAAGGAGTTTCTAAGAAAAGAAAAAATATTAAAACATGATGGAGCCAGGGCTAGTCCCTGGCCCACTGATGATAGGTGAATTTACACGCCTATAGTGCTATATTTTGCCCATATTTTAGCCTAGTTTTGAGAACAAATTATATATTTCACGCACTTTTAGTCCTTTTTCCTGTAAGTGAGCTAACGAACATGATTAGCAAAGTTTCAGGTATAAATGATGCAGAATTCAGCATTTTATGGATTACTTGACGCCAAAGAAAGCTTCACGAAAGGAGAAAATGAAGCTTGGACGCCTAAAGACCAAAAGTGACGCATGGAAAATATGTCTCGGGCAAAAAGAGCAATTCTGAAGACTTTGGGGACTAGCAGTAACTTAGTAGGATTAGGATAATGATACATTAACCTAGTAAAATTGGGTTAAGTATTTCATTAGCTTAGTAGGATTAGGATAATGATACATTAACCTAGTACAATTGGGTTAAGTATTTCATTAGCTTAGTAGGAATAGGATATGGGTATTATAAATACCCTATTTTGCTAGAGATTTTTAATTCATTCTTCTACTATTCCTCAACAATTCTCATTCTAGTTTTAATTCATTCTTCTACTATTCCTCAACAATTCTCATTCTAGTTTTAATTCATCTTTCTACTTCTTTTTCTATTCATCTATTCATAATTTCAGCAACAAGAGAAATGTTACTTGCAAGAAATCACGCCTAACGCCTACCACACTACTACTACACGAAATTCTTATTGTGGTATAATAACAATGTCAATTGTGATTTCCTTCGCACTCATGGGTAACTAAACTTCTCTGTTGGGGTTATGGAAGCCGAATGAGATACTATCTATTGCTATGAGTTTGTGAGTTTGTGACACGTATGCTGCTTATATCATTATTCTCTTCGTCTTAACCTAAATTCTTTGTGGTTGCAAACGCAAGAATACGCCAGTATAATATTTAACTTGTTCAAAAGAAAGTTTATCTGTCTGGAAAAGAGATAATGTCAAGGTAGTAGGGTCCCATCCCCTATTAAAAAGTTAGTGTCGTAACTGGATTAACCTCTTGGAGAATTTGTACCGTTAGATACGCTTTAAGCTCGAAAGATTTAAAGTGAAATAATCCTCGAATAGGTCGAAAGATGCCTGGATTTACCATCGAATACAATTCTCTATAAGCACATGCATGTCTAAATTCCGCATAACTCATAGCTAATAGAGACGTAAACTCAGAAGGTGGACATAACCCCAACTCCTCAATTCTAATTGTTTACAACTTAATAACTATTCTTTCTTTTTACTTTGCTATTTTCAGTTTTTACTTTATATTTTGTTTACATTACTTGCACGGCAAGATTCCCCCCTTTTACGAGACTTGCACCAAAAGTCTAGTACTTTTTGCTTACTTGTTGACCAAGCTATTCCCTGAGGGATCGATACCCAACCCAGTAGGGTTCTATATTTTCTAACGACCGCTTTACACTCCTACGAGAGCTGTAGATTGAGCATTATCAAAAAATTGGCGTCGTTGCCAGGGAATACGAGTATCAATTAAGTTTGTGATAATTACTACACCCTTTGGTCAAAGATTCTCGTACTTTTAATTTTAGTTTTTGTTTTTGTTTACTGCAGGTTTTTATTCAGTGCATGTCCCATACTCGAAGTTCTGGTCATCCGTTATTACCTATCAATCCTGAACCACAACGAATTGGCAGAATGGAGGCACAAACAGAAATCAAAAGAATGGCTGCTCAACAGGAGCAGGCAAGATTAGCTGCTCTTGCCGCCGCCCAAGTACACCAACAAAACATTGATAACCCTGAGCGCACAACAAATCCTGACGATGAGGATTTAGGTGATAACGAGTTACTAAACCCAAGGCATGATGCTGAAATCGCAACACCTGCCAACAGAAGAGGTCTTCAAGATCGGTTTACGTATGATCGCCAACAAATACAACCAGCTTTTGACGACGATGATGATGATCTTGATGGAGCCGGAGCCACTGGATCCATAATTCCTCCACCATTAGTGCCCGGAGCCAAGTTCAACATCACAAGCACCATGATTCAGTTATTGCAACTCAAAGGATTATTTGGTGGACTAGCAGGCGATGATCCGAATATGCATCTCATCAACTTTATTTCTACATGCAAGTCGTTTGACAATCCTGGTGTTGGTCAGAATGCAATTCGATTACGTCTATTTCCATTGTCTCTGTCTGGGGAGGCAACTCTATGGTTGAATGGGCTGACTCCTAATTCTATTACAAATTGGAGGCAATTGAGAGACGCTTTCCTAGAAAGATTCTTTCCGCCATCCAAAAGAGCACAATTAAGAGATGAAATCAGCAACTTTCGTCAGCTTCCAACTGAAGCCCTTCATGAAACATGGGAGAGGTTCAAGACAAAGCTAGCGAGATGCCCAAACCATCACATGACTAATGTTCACCTAATGGAGATATTATACAGAGCCTTGAATTTAATAACTAAACCAGTGGTGGATAATACGGCTGGAGGATATTTTATGGACCTCACCTTTGGTCAAGCAAGCAATATGATAGATCGTATGATGAAGCAAAGTAGAGCTTGGCATACCAGGGATTCTGAGGTAGCAAGCCCCACTTTATCTATTGGCATGACTGCAGACCAAAGAAGAAGATAATAAGAACGTGATCAAGATATGGCACACATGAAAACACAAATGGATCTTCTTACAAAGCACTTATTATCAGGGAAGACCGAAAAAGTGAAAGCTATTGAGTCAAAAGGAAGAGACGAATCTAATTCGGAAGAAGAGGCCAACTACTTGAACAATCAGGGGGGTTTCTGAGGTAATACCCAAGGAAACCAAGGTCGGAACTATTATGATAAATCTGGAAACAAGGACCAAGGTAGTTGGAAGAACAAGAATGAAAAGAGTGGTTTGTACATTCCCCCTGGAAGACGTGACGCCACCACATCTAATTCTGGAAGTATGGAAGACATGCTGGCTAAAATATTGAAAGGAGTGGAAGCAACACACGCGGGAGTAACGGAGGTAGTTAATGATTTGTCCTCTATGAAACAAATAGTTGATTCTCATTCCACTTCAATCAAGCAAATAGAGCAGCAATTGAGCCAACTTTCAGCAGCACTCAATCAAAGAAAGGCTGGTACTTTACCTAGCGATACTGTGCAAAACCCAAGGAATGATGGGTCATGCATGGCCATCACTACCCGAAGTGGTAAAGTTCTGGAAACTTCAGCAAAAAGCAAGAAAGTGGTTGAAGAAGTAGTGGACATTGATGATAAGGCGAAAGAAGAAGATGCCGCTATAACAAATCCTATCGTCAACGACGTTAACCCCAATAATTTGCAACCTAAAAAAGCTGAAAAACGGAAGCAAGAGGAGAAGAAAGTCGTGGAGAGAACAATTCCATAGCCACCACCACCTTTCCCTCAAAGATTGAAGAAGGTGGCGGATGACACGAAGTTCAGCAAATTCATGACTATGTTAAAGCAGCTGACCATTAATGTTCCATTGGTGGAGGCACTTGAACAAATGCCTTGGGTATGCAAAATTTATGAAGGATCTTTTGACAAAGAAGCGGGCAGCAAGTTATGAGTTGAAAAATGATGTTCATCACTGCAGCGCAATCGCGACCCGATCAATAGCTCAGAAGAAGGCTGACCCCGGTGCTTTCACTATTCCTTGTACCGTTGGATCTCTAAATTTTGCCAAGGCATTAAGTGATTTAGGAGCCAACATCAATTTGATGCCACTATCTATCTATAAAAAGTTGGGGTTGGGTGATCCTACTTCAACCAATATGAGGCTCGTAATGGCGGATAGGTCGGTAAAACGACCTATTGGTATTCTATGTGATGTCTTGGTAAAGGTTTCTTCATTTATCTTCCCGGCAGACTTCGTTATTTTGGATTGTGAGGCAGACTCAGAAGTTCCCATAATCTTGGGGTGCCCTTTCCTTGCTATGGGAAGCGTGCTTATTGATTTGAGAGCTAATGAGCTTTCGTTCTGAATAAATGATGAAGTAGTTCGCTTTGATGTTTGCAAATCAATGAAGCAACCCAAAGATCTGAGTGTATTTTCGGTGGCTGATGTTTTATTTGATGATGAGAAAGAATTACTTGAAGAAGAGCAAATTATTGATGACCCTTTGGCGGTTGTGCTCATGAATGGAGAGAATAGGGATGCTGAAAATTGTGAAGAAGTTATTGGTGCTCTATCAGGATTAGGGACATATCGCTATGCTCCCAAGAAGCTGGACCTTGATCTCAAGAATCGACCCACACCACCAGCTAAGCCATCTATTGAAGAGCCACCCACATTAGAATTGAAGGAGCTGCCAAGACATTTAAAGTATGCATTCCTAGGAAGCGGAAACACACTTCCATTCATTGTTGCAGCAGATTTGGGTGAGCAACAAGTTGCAGCTCTCATTGCTATTCTACGGAAGTATATTAGAGCCATTGGATGGACCATTGCGGATATTATTGGTATTCCACCTGGTATTTGTACACATAAAATTCAGCTTGAAGAGAATTTCACACCCACCATTAAGCATCAAAGATGTCTAAACCTACCGAAAGTTGAATTCTTGGACACTCAAAGATCACTTTCCAATGCCATTTATGGACCAAATGCTAGATCGATTAGCGGGGAAAGGATGGTTTTGCTTCTTAGACGGTTATTCAGGCTATAATCAGATTTGTACTACACCCGAAGACCAAGAGAAGACAACGTTTACATGCCCATATGGTACGTTTTCCTTCAAACGTATGCCATTCGGGCTATGTAACGCACCAGCCACCTTTCAACGTTGTTTGATGTCAATTTTTTTTGATATGGTTGAAGACACTCTGGAGGTATTTATGGACGATTTTTCAGTTGTTGGTGAGACTTTTGAAGTTTCCTTGGCAAACCTAAGTATGGCGTTGCAAAGATGTGTAGAATTCAACCTAGTGCTGAATTGGGAGAAGTGTCACTTCATGGTAAAAGAAGGAATCGTTCTTGGGCACAAAATCTCCGAAAGAGGAATTGAGGTTGATCGAGCAAAAATCGAAGTCATTGAGAAGCTACCGCCTCCAATTTCGGTGAAGGGAGTTCGTAGTTTTCTCGGCCATGCAGGTTTCTATCGTCGGTTCATCAAAGACTCCTCCAAAATTGCTTGTCCATTGTGCAAACTCTTGGAGAAAGATGAAAAGTTTGACTTCAATGAAGATTGCTTAAAGGCATTCGAATGCCTCAAAGGAAAACTCATTGAAGCCCCTATCATGGTAGCACCAGATTGGTCTCTCCCGTTCGAAGTCATGTGTGATGCTAGTGGTGTAGCCGTTGGAGCTGTGCTTGGTCAGAGAAAGAAGAAATTATTTCATACTATCTACTATGCGAGTAAGGTCCTAAATGAAGCCCAAAGGAACTACACTATGACAGAACAAGAGCTCCTAGCGGTTGTGTATGCGTTTGAGAAGTTTCGTGCCTATCCATTGGGTACTAAGGTGATCGTTCATACAGACCTTGCAGCTCTTAGGTATCTAATGACAAAGAAGGATGCAAAACCAAGATTAATTCGATGGGTATTGCTGCTGCAAGAGTTTGATTTCGAAGTTAAAGATAGAAGAGGTTGCGAGAACCAAGTGGCCGACCATCTATCTAGACTCGAGAACGAGCATGTGGCACAGCCTGATATCGAGATTGATGATGCATTCCCTGACGAGGAGATCCTAGCGACGATAGCAGAAAAGTTACCATGGTATGCCGACTTCGCAAATTTTGTGGTGAGTAATGTAATACCTGCCAATTTATCATACCATCAAAAGAGGAAGTTTATGCATGACGTACAACACTACTATTGGGATGAGCCATATTTGTTTCGAAGATGTGTGTATGGTATTATTCGATGATGTATATCCCATGTAGAGGTGCCTACTATATTGGAAGCATGCCACACTTCCCAAGTTGGAGGACATCACGCAGGTAATCAGATGGCAAGAAAAGTATTGCAAAGTGGATATTATTCGCCTTCGATATTTAGAGATGCCTATGACTTTGTTAGAAGATGCGACTAATGCCAAAGATAAGGTGCTATTTCGAAACACCATGAGATGCCCATGTCAAAAATCCTTGAAGTAGAGCTCTTTGACGTATGGGGTATTGATTTCATGGGTCCATTCATAAATTTGTTTGGAATGAAGTACATCCTAGTAGCTGTAGATTATGTCTCAAAATGGGTTGAAGCTGTAGTGTAGGTCGACAACGAGGGAAAGCGTGTTGTAGCATTTTTGAAGAGGAATATCTTCTCCCGCTTTGGAGTACCACATACTATCATAAGTGATGGAGGATCTCACTTTTGCAACAAGCTATTCAAATTCGTGTTGGCCAAGTATGGTGTCAAGCAACATAAGGTAGCCACGCCTTATCACCCACAAATGAGTGGATAAGTAGAGGTTTCCAATCGGGAGATCAAGCAAGTCCTTGCGAAGATGGTAAATGCTAATAGGAAGGATTGGTTTCGGAAGCTAGATGATGCACTATGGGCATATAGGACTGTATTCAAAACACCCATCGGCGTGTCCCCTTATCAACTAGTTTATGGGAAGGCTTGTCATTTACCCATTGAGCTCGAACATAAGGCATTGTGGGCGTTGAAGCAATTGAATTTGAATTGGAATGATGCGATGAATATGAGGTTGGAGCAGCTGAACGAATTAGATGAGTTCCGTCTCCATGCATATGAAAGGTCAGGCCTATACAAGGAGCGGATAAAAAGGTATCATGATCAGCGGATTGTTCGACGAAACTTCCAAAAGGATGATATGGTACTTCTCTTCAACTCCAGATTGAAGATTTCCCAGTTAAGTTAAAGTCCAAGTGGTCTGGTCCATACAAAGTTATCCAAGTCTACTCGTCTGGAGTAGTTAAATTGGAAGACAATAATGGTGTTGTATTCAAGGTGAATGGTCAACGTGTTAAACCTTATATCGGTCCTCTTGACTCGATGAATTATATGGCCATCACTTATCTCGACGAAGTCTAAGTACTCGAGGTAACTATGTCGAGCCACGACAATAAATAAGGCGCTAGATGGGAGGCAACCCATCGTTTATCATTTATCGTTTATCGTTATCGTTTATCATTTATCGTTTATCGTTTATCATTTATCGTTTATCGTTTATCGTTTATCGTTTATCGTTTATCGTTTATCGTTTATCGTTTATCGTTTATCATTTATCGTTTATCGTTTTGTCTTTCTTTCGTTCTAGTACTTGTTTTGCTTTTGATAAATGAAAATTCAAAAATAAGAGTCGTGCCACGACCAAAACTAAGGCGCTAGATGGGAGGAAACCCATCGTACTAATCATTTTCATTGGTTTTGAGCAAATGTAGGTGCAAGAGGTATTCAACGAGGAGATTGGTTTCAAATGACGATTTGGACGTATTGCATGGTAAAGGTGGTAAGTTTGGAATTAAGATGCATAAGTCTATGGATTGAGCATTGCTCATGACAAAATAGGCATCGAGAAAGGCTAGGCCTAGGCAAAACTAGGCCACGAACAAGGCAACTCCTATACTATAGCCTAAGGTCTCGGAATCTAGTGTGCAAAGGCATAGGCGCCGCCCATGCTCAAGTATGCTATAGCATAGGCGCCACCTATGCTAAAGCATTTGGTCTTAGAATCTCATATGCCATGATAAAGGCTCCGCCTATGGTCACTAAAGGCATTGCACTAGGCGCCGCCTATGCTAGCAAATGCTTTGCATTAGGCGCCGCCTATACCATGCATGGGCAAAGCTAAAAGCGCCGCCTATGGTCACTTTTTGTCTCCAAAACCGATTTTAAATGGGTCAAAACCCGACCCATTCTTTTCCTATATAAAGGGGACTTAGTCTTGAAACATAAACACCTTGGAAACTTGACCTAGGCGCCGCACATACTCTCCAAAACATCTCAAATTTTTTCTTTTTGCTCTCCCACTTCACAAGAACATCTCCAAAGGCTTCAATCACGTAAGTACTCTTTTATTCTTCATCTATTTTTCGTAAGTACTACATTGCTATGTCTATTATGAATTGCTACATCTTGAAAAAATATTGGTGATGTTAATGTGTTTGAATTGTTGATACAAAACCATGTGAGTGAACATATACGTTAGGATGATCTTAAACTATTTCCGACTTGAATTTGATTTTGATGCATTGATATACTAATTGCGGAATCGCTATAGTCATGAACATTGCATAACCTTGTCACTTGAATACCTACATGTTAGAAGATCCCGTTCATCGGGATAAGACTTATAGTTGCCTACCGACATAGGAGGTTGTGATTATTGATATAAACTATACCAGGATGTAATCCCTATGTAGTAGTCTTGTTATATCTAACATGAAAGTATTGCTAAGGTTGCAAGAAGTGATACATCTCTGATTTTCTTGTCGGAATATAGTGCCTAAAATGCATGTCGATGAAGTCTAAGCAATCGACTACTGTCACTTCACTAATTTGTATCAACAACCTAAGTGTGGGGTGGTACCCCTACTGCTTGTGAATAGATTGTATATATCGAGCTGATGCTAATAGGAACATTGTTTAAATCTTAGGTACAATGGCACCCAAAGCAAGACAAGAAAAGGCTACCACTTCCCAAAAGGGCAAGAAAAGAGGTCGCAAGGACCAAGGAGAATCATCCTCAATGCAATTACCACGCCGCATGTTTGGAATAAAATGGGTTCTTGAGGAGGAAGCCAAGGAATGTTAAAGGAACAACAAGGAAGGAAAATATGTTCATGTCGACTTGATCAACAAGGACAGCCTAGCGAAGAAGGAGCCGCGCATGTTGGTGAAAATCATGGCACTAAATCTGGATTTCATCTTCCGCGACATGGGAGAATGCAATCTTGATTTGACACGAGAATTTTATGCCAACTGGTCACCGAAAATCACAGGCAGCGAAGTTAAGATTCGAGGCCAAGTTCTACAATTCAATGCGGATTTGATCAACTCCTTTCTTGTCTTACCTTCAGTCGATCCAGCACCATTCAAAGAGCTGTACAGCAGACCTCCTTATAGAGCAATGCGACACACACTTTGTGGAAGTAGATCCATGGCAAGGTGGAGCAGACATAAAGACACCGGACGACACAACACCTTCCCCTATGCTCCTCTGAATAGGGAAGCAAGAATATAGTTGCGTATTGTCAACTCTTGTCTTATTCTTGGGACCCAGTACACCAAAATAACAAGAGATAGAGTGTGTTTGGTCTATGCATTGATGACAAATGTCCCTATCAACATTGGGGCAATCATTCGTTCTACAATGCGGAAGGCAAGACTACACAAGTGGTCCCACTTCACCTTTGGCAACCTGTTGACAGCAATCTTGCGGAAGGAGGACATCGAAAAGGAACCAGCTGATCACAAACTCCCTCATAACCCGAAGAAGGTTGAACTCACAAAGGTCAAAGATGCTGAAACAACACATGACGTCAACCTTACTACTGCGGAGAGACATGCTCGAGATGAGAGTTTCTTCCGTCATTTTTATGGCATGACACGGTTCACCATGATGAGCGAAGGTCGTGTTCCAACTGCTACAGAGCTCCAACAGCTGGACCATCACTATCCAATGAATATGCATGCGAAGGAGATGTGTGGAGTAGGTATATACTTTGAGGAACCTCTTGATGATGATGTGCCGACCGATGATGATCGACGCATGCCAAACTCCAACGTGGAGGAGACTTCTGATGACGACGACTCCTATGATGATTCTGACGAAGGGGGTATGACCCCTGACATAGAGGAGGAGTCCGACTAACCAGGTTCTTTGTATTTATTTTCCACTGAGGACAGTGTCCTGTCTAAGTGTGGCGGTATTTGCATGCTATACTCCTTTATCCGCATTTGCATTTATTTATGTTTGTTTGTTTGAGTTTTTTTTTTTCGTTTTTTCATTTTTTTTGTAGTTAAATTTTTTTACTTAGCTTCGCATGAAATTATTCTAATAGGCGGCATGAGATTATAACAAGAGTTTGTGCTAAAATCATGACTATTGAGACGTTTAGGCTCTAATTGTGACTCACTACGTGATATTGTGTGGTATAATTCCTTCAGTTGTTGGGTCAAGAGTCTGTACTACTCCCAATAAAGTCAACCATGTGCCTTGTATGTGTGAGGATATTGTATATTCTATGTTTGTGGCTGATGCTAGAACTTGCCTGGTATGTATGTAAAGTGAAAATAAAGAGAGTAAGTCTAGGAGATGATTTAGGCATTTCTTTGGCAACCTATGATTGTTTACCTTCTTTTTACCTACCCATGGACATTATCCTAGTTAACCCCTTTAAGCCTTTAGCCTATTTTCTTTGACAACCTCATATGTAAGCCTAATCTATTTTTTCAAGACCATAATTTGATCCAAATTCCTAAGTGCTTTAAAGTATAAAGTCAAGTGACAAAATAAGAGGAAATTGGGTGAGTATGATGCTTTAGAATGTATTGGTGCTTGAATTTGTTATGAAAAAGAAAGTGCTATCATAAGATGTATGAAAAGAAAAAGGAAAGGAAAGCTGAAAAGTTGCTTAAAATTGAAAAAACAAAAGAGGAGAAAAAGGGTGGTAGAATAAAAGAAAGTAGAAAGGTTGTTTGAAAGAAAAGTGTTAATGATACAGTGTGATGTATTAAAGCGCTTAGGAACATAGTCACTATTTCTGGCCAAAATAGTCCTACCTATCCCTTAGCCTACATTACAACCCGTAAAAGACCTAGTTGATCCTAAGCTTAGCATTCTGACATTTAGTGGAGCATTACACTAAGGGAAAGCCTATGGTCATCAGTTACAGCATATGAATTCTTTGTGAGAGTGAGAGCAAGGATATTTCTATACCCATGTTTGAAAAATATGCTATACTTGTGAGTGATTATGGGTAATATATTGTGAGACACACATGGTTGATGAGTTTTGGATAGTTGTGTATGATTCTTTGTGCCTTAACTTTTGAATGTGAATTAACCACCATCACGAGTCTATGTTGGAGGTTGAATTATTTCTACTAATGATCAGAAAACTACACTTTGTTGATAATTGTTGTGCTTGTCTTGATGAATATTTTGTGTTGTTACTGTGAAACCCTAAGTTAATGTTTAAAAGGACATGATAGTTTGTTCGAGGACGAACAAAGCTTCAAGTGTGGGGTGTTGATGATAGGCGAATTTACACGCCTATAGTGCTATATTTTGCCCATATTTTAGCCTAGTTTTGAGAACAAATTATATATTTCATGTACTTTTAGTCCTTTTTCCTGTAAGTGAGCTAACGAACATGATTAGCAAAGTTTCAGGAATAAATGATGCAGAATTCAGCATTTTATGGATTACTTGACGCCAAAGAAAGCTTCACGAAAGGAGAAAAGGAAGCTTGGACGCCTGAGGACCAAAAGTGACGCATGGAAAATATGTCCCGGGCAAAAAGAGCAATTCTGAAGACTTTGGGGACTAGCAGTAACTTAGTAGGATTAGGATAATGATACATTAACCTAGTAAAATTGGGTTAAGTATTTCATTAGCTTAGTAGGATTAGGATAATGATACATTAACCTAGTACAATTGGGTTAAGTATTTCATTAGCTTAGTAGGAATAGGATATGGGTATTATAAATACCCTATTTTGCTAGAGATTTTTAATTCATTCTTCTACTATTCCTCAACAATTCTCATTCTAGTTTTAATTCATTCTTCTACTATTCCTCAACAATTCTCATTCTAGTTTTAATTCATCTTTCTACTTCTTCTTCTATTCATCTATTCTTAATTTCCGCAACAAGAGAAACGTTACTTGCAAGAAATCACGCCTAACGCCTACCACACTACTACTACACGAAATTCTTATTGTGGTATAATAACAATGTCAATTGTGATTTCCTTCGCACTCATGGGTAACTAAACTTCTCTGTTGGGGTTATGGAAGCCGAATGAGATACTATCTATTGCTATGAGTTTGTGAGTTTGTGACACGTATGCTGCTTATATCATTATTCTCTTCGTCTTAACCTAAATTCTTTGTGGTTGCAAACGCAAGAATACGCCAGTATAACATTTACCTTGTTCGAAAGAAAGGTTATCTGTCTGGAAAAGAGATAATGTCAAGGTAGTAGGGTCCCATCCCCTATTAAAAAGTTAGTGCCGTAACTGGATTAACCTCTTGGAGAATTTGTACCGTTAGATACGCTTTAAGCTCGAAAGAGTTAAAGTGAAATAATCCTCGAATAGGTCGAAAGACGCCTGGATTTACCATCGAATACAATTCTCTATAAGCACATGCATGTCTAAATTCCGCATAACTCATAGCTAATAGAGACGTAAACTCAGAAGGTGAACATAACCCCAACTCCTCAATTCTCATTGTTTACAACTTAATAACTATTCTTTCTTTTACTTTGCTATTTTCAGTTTTTACTTTATATTTTGTTTACATTACTTGCACGGAAAGATTCCCCCCGTTTACGAGACTTGCACCAAAAGTCTAGTACTTTTTGCTTACTTGTTGACCAAGCTATTCCCTGAGGGATCGATACCCAACCCAGTTGGGTTCTATATTTGCTAATGACCGCTTTACACTCCTACGAGAGCTGTAGATTGAGCGTTATCACCCACCACTGGTTGAGGTGGAGGAATCTCTAGCTTAGGTGCAATAATGGGGTTTGGGGGAGGCCCATCCTGATCCCTAATAGGGCACACATCTCGAGGCTATCTTATAACAAGGGAAATATCCCTAGGTTGGGTCTCGGGACCCTTATTATACATAGCTGCAGCACGTGTCCTACACATCTAAGAAAGAGTAAAGTTAAGAAAATATACTACAAACCAACTCAAAATCATAGCACGATAGGCGTAAGAGAAGTGAAGAAATCCTAAGAATACACCAAAGCCTCCCAAAGATAGTAAACAAACGTCAACGTTCTGATCTGTAGGTCTCTATTAGACACTTACTCTTGTACC
Organism: Capsicum baccatum var. pendulum; assembly: GCA_030864225.1. Lineage (NCBI taxonomy): Eukaryota > Viridiplantae > Streptophyta > Magnoliopsida > Solanales > Solanaceae > Capsicum > Capsicum baccatum. The sequence goes on along the minus strand of CM061560.1, from coordinate 198,870,355 downwards.
AATAATACCAGTGAAACCTATGCTCTAATACCAATTTGTCACGACTCGATTCACGCATCGTGATGGAATCTACTAAGACCTACCAGTAAGTAAGCTAACACTGTAACTCGAAGCTAAGGCGATGGGTTACTTTGGTTAAAACGCCCGACAAGGGCCAAAATAAATGAGCACCATCATAAACAATAATGCTCCACAATAGACAATCAACTAAGGATATTTATTTTGCATGACCTAGTAATAATAGTACAAGAGCATCTAAGTTCGACAATAGGAAATACAAATCAAAGTCTAAATAATCTTATACATCTATTTTAAATGCAAAGGACTGAATAAATATAAGAGGTAAATAGGTAACTCAAAACTCTAAAAGCTCAGCTTGTATATGATAAATCAACACAGTAAGATCTCAACTCAGTGGTGGAAACTAGTACTTGAGTTTGTACCAAAAAGGTACAGAGGTGTAGTATGAGTATCAAAAAAATGGGTAATCAATAGGCTTCATTGGCTGACTAAGCTAAATTAGGATATAAAGATGATATAAAGTAAGAAAATATATCTAAGTCAAGGTGCAGAATCGAACCTAAATCGTCTCCATCATTACTATATAAAATAACTAACCAATTAGAACAATAATATGATATATCAAACCATTACATACCACAACCATCATGTATAAAATGAATATTCAATCCGGACGCGTAAAGCAACGTATATAAAATTTCAATTGCATAAATACGAAGTTCAACATGAATACAACCATTAGAGCATAAAGTAAAAGAACTTACCACGATGCCACATACCACCAGGAAGTACACCCAAAAGAACATAAAGTAAAGAACTCATCACGGCATCCCATACCATCGAAGAGTGCATCAATAGATCAAATCATCAACTTATCAAGATATATGTATAACCAACTCATATTTATCCACAGTTTCCACATTTACCATCAACAGTCATTAGCCAAGATCCATAATCATCATCAATTACAGCAATTGAAATAACATGTACCAAGGTAATCATAACCATAGTCATATATCCATTTAGGCATCTAACTCCTCAATATACTCTATCTACTTACTATTAACTAACCAATAATTATTATTAACCACTAGTTTGCTAGTAATCAAAAGGCCTCTAATCATTATTCTAATCGATTCTTTATACAATCCTCCTATATGAAATAGCAACTAATTATTAATTACCAAGTAGCCAACATCCACCTCTAGTCAAGATGTATAACTAAACGATAATCACCATTTAATCGAAACTCATTCCTAGTTATCATAGGTGCACTAGTCATCATATAGGAATAGGTTACATAGTATCAAACAGTCTTATCTATCTATTACCTAACGTATTTTCTAGTTAAAACCATAACTCTCTAAGTCCTCACTTAAACAACCAACGGTATTACATACTAGTCATCAATATCACTAATCATCAACAATGCTAAGTTTATTAACATCATTAGCCATTTTACAACCATAATTTCTAGTTATCACATTTTAACTAAACAAGGTCCACCGAGTAGTATTCTAGCCATCAAGTAATATAACCACTTTATATAGACAACTAGTTATCACATAACCCATTTTACTAGGAAAATATCCACAATTTATCCTTTTATTCAAGACAAAGTATCCCCTAGGTGAATCCTTACTTTTACACATGATTTACTTACTAATTAGCCTTAACTTAATATTCATCATATTTCATTTCTATTCACTAATTAATATTAACAAGACCCACGCCACTTAACAAGAGATTAACGATAGAGAATTATAAAACTTTCTAAGGAAAACATCATATCTCTAATTCATATATGGGTGTAGTCATACAAGGGAATAACCACACATATACCTATATATTATTATATGTTTACCATACATTGTATCACTATAACATCAATATATCCTCTGAGTTTACCGGGCATCATCATAACATGAATACTTATTTTGAATTCTCTGGGCATCATCATATCATCAATACCTGTTTTTGGTTTACCAGGCATCACCATGACATTATAATATATCCTCCGGCCGTGTCGAGCAATAACAGAGCATCAATATACCCCCCAGCTTTGTCAGGCATCAATATAACATTAATTATCCTCTGACCTTGTCGGGTATCAACATAACATCAATATATCCATCGGCCTTGCTGGGCATCAACATAACATCAATATATCTTTCGGACTTGTCGAGCATCAACATAACATCAATATACCCTCTGGACTTTCCGGGCATCAATATAGCATCAATATCCATCATGACATTAATATGCACATATATATAGTCAAATCAATAACAAATGTAAGACCAACAAAGAGTGGAAAGGGAAAGAACTAAGAAAAGGCATATCATCGCTCCTTAACATTTATTATCAAAGTAATACATTAGTCAGCACATGAGTATGTTTATGCATATTGTAGGAATATTTCATGCATTATTGGTCTTAGTATGAATATCAGCATGAACAATAACAAGTCATGGTTATACTTTTTATAACCCCTCTTTATTAGCATAATTTACAATACTAGCACAAAAGGGATGTTTTGCACAAACATTAGTACAGTCACTAAGCTTGAGCATAATATGAGTGATAACATAACCCCAGGCTCACATAGTAAACTAGCTAATAAATAAAGTTATAGCATAGTCATGGATTTAATTTACAAGGTTATCCTAATGTTATCCAAATTATGACAATGATATCACAATCAAGCATGCACCTTATTTCTAAAACAACATCATGAATAACCCACTTACCGGGTTTACCCATCATATTACCAAAGCATATTCTAGACATTTATAAAGTATCTAGGTCACTAATGAAGTTACATAGTTCAAGCTTAAGGCGGGTCAAGTTCTGCTTCTAATATCCCAAGTTATCTTCTTCAAGTCTAACTTCTACCCAGACGTAGACTAAGTTACATAAATCATGTCTCAAAGGTTTATCAATCCACACTAGTTTTATAAAACAATTCTTCCTTAATTATTCCTCTTAAGTCATCCAACCTCTAAGGCCAATTCCACATTAGTCATATCTAGGTCAACCTACTCTTAGAATGAGTGAACAAGTCACTTTCATCTAACTAGAGCAACTAGAGTATTCTCATGCTATTCATGAGATAACAAGTCCAATTAACCAAGGTTCTAGACTATGGGTCAATTATCACACTTAATGTGTTCAAAGGCCTAACTAATTCAACTAAACCCAAACATTACCATATACCATCTCAACATCTAAGACCCTACCCAATATTATCAAGATATCAAAGTCATACAATAATAGAGCTCAATCTAACTAGAAGTAAGCCTAACCTACCTTGAATCCAAATAGCTTACGAACCAACAATCTTTTCTTTACCTTTCCTTGATGCTTTTCCAAGGATCCACGCTATCAAAAATATAGTCTATGAATTAATACGAGAATAACAACTCTCATATTGCACCATTGAGCTTCGGGTCCAAAACGACACCAAAAACCCCATGTGGATCCCACATATGATAAATGAGTTTCTGAGGCCAACCCATTGTTCAAATACCATTAGGGAGTTATATCCCTCAAGAAATTTGTGCAAATCAACCATATTTGGGATAAAATCAAGCCTCAAGCTATTTGGGGTTTTGGATCTAAAAATTCAAGAATTTAACACTAAAATTAAAGAAACCTTACCTTAGATTCGATGCTAATCATGAATATGCAGGTTTTTTAAGGTCACAATCAACACCCAACACATACTATAAAGACTACTCTTTCCATTAGGGTTCTGGAAACTCAAGACAATGAAGAAATATCCAATTTTTTGCCAAGGAGTGCTTTTAAATGGACCATCCTAGGCCCTCAGGAGTGGTGATTGCATAGATATGCTAGCCGTGATCACATCCATTGAGATCGCACCAAGTCACATGCGATCGTGGTACTCCTCTGCATATGACGATGGCTGAAATTAGACAAGGCCTCAGGATGCATCCCAAGTCCAATATAATTAAGCAAGATATGTAACCATACTGATTTCAATGTTTTAGATTCTTTGGCAAAGTTAGATTTTACATCCAAGGTCATTTCGACCAAATATTTGCCACACACCCAAATATCTAATTTCTCAACTCTCCGACCAATAGGTCAAAATGAGTTCGAGTGTAGTGGGACCTAAACCAATGGTCTAACCAACCTAAAATTAATACTCTAAAGCTAATCGTTCAGTCAGAATTTACATCCAATATCATTTTACAAAAGTTTTTGCTCGATGGCTATTTGGAACCAACGAAGACTTCTAAATGGGGAAATGGTTCTAAAAAACAAATGAACTGCCAGGTAACCAAACTATCAATTCCAGCAATTAATAAATGACTTGGGGCAACTATAGAAAATATCTAATGGCAAAAATAAGTAAAATCATGAGAAATGGATTGAATGGTCATTACATTCACGTTTTTTGAATATTAGTAAAGCTTAGAAATCCTGGAGGAAAGTCATGGTTTTTCTCACTTGAGTAAGGATTTTCCACATAAAATTGTTGTTTCTCTCATTTACTCTTTCATGTACTTTACTATTAGTTTCTTTTTGTTTAAGTCTATTTGGAACTAGGTCCCAAAGTTGAGGAGCAACTCACTATAATTCTTCAATTGTAATTAGAGCAAGGTCTTCTAGAAAAAGGTTAACACCTTGGAAGGATCTTGAACATATCTACTCCTCCAAATTATAAAGAAGGCTAGCCTACCACTAGATAATCTAGATTTAATAAAGAATATTATGGGTGGTGGAAGATTGGGATGCTTGACTTTATCATGGCAAAAGATTGTAACACCCCGAGCCTGTACCCCGGATATCACACGGTGCTCATAATCCTAAAGGACCATAAGCTAACCCATGATTGGTACCTGCTATGAGCACTGTATAATGTTATTGAAATAAATATGAAAATTAGGCTGAAGTTTCCATAAGGCTTATCACTGAAAAACAAATACTGAATATTGATAAGTAAATACTAAAAACTGAACATCTGTCTGAAATAATCTAGTCTGATAGCCTCTAACTATCTGAATATAGAGTTGATGGGACAAGTCCCCAACTAACTTTGACAACTAAATACTAACATACTGAAATAATAACTATATTCTCAGACTATGAGGACTCACCACTATATCTTCTGCAAAAAATCGGGGCTGCTAAGTACGGTCAAGAGCCCATGCGTCTGAACCTATGATATAAGACATCATAGCTCAAAAGAAAAGTATGTGTCAGTAATTAATTAGTACTAGTATGCTAAGTGAGGTAAGCTGATATACATGGGTTCATATGCACGAACAACAAATGACTGATTAATACGAATATAACTGAACAAGAGCACTTATATATCTAAAACTGGTGTAATTATTGACTTTGCAATGCTATGTGTAAATCTACTAATACTAAAACTGAGATCACTGATAACTGAATTACTAATAACTGGGTGACTGCTTCTGACAGTCCTAATTCTGTGGAACTGAACTGAGTTTTGTGCTACTCTAGGTGACTATATCTGACAGTCCTGATTCTGAAACTAAACTAAGATTTTATACGGAGTCTGAAAGTAAAACTGTAATTTTGGGAGTGTTCATCTAACCGACATACCCCGATTATGAACTGAGTTGGGGTCCAACTTGTGACCCCAGTTGGAAGGGGTTAGCACCTTTCTAAGGGATACTAACAATGGTTGTGAGTTAACCCTCTCTAGCAGAAAGACATTTTATCAACCCTTGCTGGTAGAAAAACACATATGAGATATATCAACCCTAGTCTGGCAGGAAGATATCTCAACCTATGATAACTACGTAATTTTTCAACGCAGGGATTGCTATTAAGGGTCAAACCCTTTTCTGACAGGAATGCCCCCCATCCCTGGGTTTGCTCGGTGCTGATTCCTACTCCCAATTGAATAGACACTGAACTAATTTCTAGAATGTTCTAGGCTTGACTGAACTATTACTGATCATTCTATCTAACTGAACTGAGTTTTGTTAACTGATTGAACTGGACTGAGTACTATAATTTATGACACTACTGAAACTATTTTGTAACTACTATAACTCTAGGTAAATAGCTAGATAGTCGGGTATTAGATACCCCCAAGACTCAATTGCATAAATTGTAAAACATAGCACAATCTTGAAGCATGATAACTAGACACTTTATCACAATTCATTCTTTGAGGCATTTTATCAAGCACTTGCATGGTATAAACTTATATACATGCTAACATAATATGATTTCACTACTCAAATCACATGAACATTTTATCAAACACTTGCGGGGGCATAGTTTATGCACATAATACTAGACAACATGCAATTATCATGATCACAATTCCAAACTCACAAATTCAAAGGTTTCCAACATGAAACTACATAATACTGCACACGTGCTATTTAATTCACATGAATTTTGTATTTAATCATGGTTTAGATCACAAATAAAAATCATAATCATGAATACAATTTAAATCAACATGGGATTCATGTAAACAATCATCTTGAAATTTTACAAGTGGTTATTGAGCTCCAAGGGTGGAAGGAAACCCTTGGATGAACACCCAACATACCTTGGTGATCAATTCTCTGAAGGTTGTGGTTAATTTCTTGAGAATTGAATTTGGGGCTGAAAAGATGTGGGAAAATGATCCAAATACCCCTCTGGATGTGAACTTTTAATTACTAAAAATGTGCCAAGCGACGTGTAGACCAACGCATTGCATCGATGGGGTTGATGCGATGGCCGACGTGATGCTTTGAGATCAATCGACTCGCTAGAATTTGCACTGGGAGCTAGGGAAAAAATATCTATCAACGTGATAGGCGATGCGACACATCGAGATTACGTAGATCCACTATTTTGGACTCCCAAACATGTTTCAAACGAGGTCCAAAAATTTTGAAACTCACTCAAAGTGACCTACTGACACACCTGATCATGATTCAATCCAAGGATTGAGATTTCAAGGTCATAAGGGTCGTAAAATAAGATTGTCACATTATGAGGGCTAAAATAATTCTAAGTGTAAACACTTAGCTGAAATTTCTAAGTCTGGGACCTCTTTTCATGCTCTAAAGGACTGAGTTAAGGTTAGAATTTTGCGGGGTGTTACAAATATTCTAAACTATGGGATGTTATTGAAGATGATCCTTTTTTTCCCACAAGAATAGTAAAGGTTGGTAAATTGACTTCACAAGTTCCTAAGACTAAAAAGGAATTTGATGATACTAATCGAAAAAAGGATTAAAAAGAATTACAAAGCTAAGAAGTTGTTTGTTTGTGGAATTAGCCCTGATGAGTATAAAAGGATATCTTCTTGTGAGACTATCAAAAAGATTTGGGACTGCCTTTAAATAGCCCACTGGGAACTATTCATGTGAAAGAGTCAAAGGTAGACATGCTGACCATCCAATATGAGACTTTCACCATGAGAGAGGGCTTATCTATCAAAGAGATTCACACTAGATTCACAGCCATAACTAATGAGCTTCACTATTTAGGTGAGGATATTAGAACCACCAAACAGGTTAGAAAGATTGTAAGTATTCTCCCCAAGCAATGGGATAGTAAAGTAAATGCAATCACTGAAGCTAGGAACTTGAAAACTATGACAACGGATGAGCTAATTTGTAATCTCAAGATGTTTGAGATTATGAAAATACAAGATAAATCCAAAGTTGAGCTCAAGATAGTGAAGAACCTGGTCCTAAACGAAATTAAGGAGACCACAAGTGTTAAGAATGAGAAAACTTCCTGCATATCTAAATGGGGTCTCAAGCCATTGAGGAAGTCAGGAGATATCCCTATAAAAGGATAATCCAGCAGACCCATCAAAGACGTAAGAGCAAATAACACCTGTCATAAATGTGGAAAACTGGTTCACTACATCAGGGATTGCCCTATGCACAAGGTTGAACATAAGAAGTATGTGAAGCAAGCTGTTAAAAAATACAATGGTAAGGACCGAGTCCCAGGAAAGTATAGTAGGAAGGTGGAAGCTTACAAAGTTGCAAGTCAGGTGTTGGCATCTTGGGTTGACTCCTTCAGTGATTCGGATGAATTAGAGAAAGGAGAATATGTGTCCATGATGGTGATGGAAGATGATGTCCAGGTTTTTATTCTCTTTTTTCTTTAATGGAAGATATAAATGATGATGAAGATGATTATTTTACACTTCTAGATATTAAGGACAATCTCAAAAACTACTCTCCTAATAAGTTGAAATCCTTTGTTGCTGTGCTGATTGATACTGTAAATGAACTCACCCAAGATAAAGAAAGTTTGAAGGAAGATCTTGATAAATGTGAGGAAGAAATTATTAAATTCAGTGTACAGGTGATTGAACTGACAAAAGAAATGACAATTCTAAAAGAATATCTTGAAAAGTGTGAGAAAGAAATGGTTGAATTATATGTATAGGTAATTAAGCTTCAGGCTGCAGACAAACCACTTTTCTATGAAAATGATATTTTAAATAAGAATCTTAGTGAAATGTATAAGCATGATTCAAAATGAAAAAGTGAGGGAAGAAGGATTCAATTTAAGATGGAAGAAGAATTGGCTAAGGTCAAGGCTGATCTGACTACTTTACTTGAAAGAAATTCAAAACTTGAGAAGGAACTGTTTTGGGTTAAGGCTGAGCTTGAAAGGGTTCTCAGGTGGACTACATTATTAAGTTCTAACTACTCTCACCAGTCAAGGATCAATCAGAAGGAGCGGATTAGGGTATCACAGTCAAAATACTACCTCCAACTCATATATGTAGAAGATATGTTGATAAACAACTGAAAATTGAAATACTAAAATATGTAGTACTGTTGTGTCTAAGATAACTGATAAATGTTGAAAGCAACTGATGAACTGTCTAACTCTTTGTCTGAAAAGCCTATAACTGACTGAGGAGTTGATGGGAAAATCCCCCAACTAACTCCGACTGACTAAACATAATGAAATGTTGAAGTACTAAATGAGAAATAATATGCCCTCGGTGGATGAGGACTCACCACTACGGTTGTTGAGTAATGCTGGTTGTCTAGCTGTGGTCAGGAAATTGAGCCTCCAAACCTATGATATAAGACATCAAAGTGCAAAGAAGAGTATGTGGTCAGTACTTTGAATATACTAGTATAAAAGATAAGGGTCTGGCTGAAATGCATAGGATACTATGCAAATAAGATAAAAACTAACTGAACAGCATAAAATACTGAGAATGAATACATGGAAACTATAATATCTGAGAATGCAAAACCAAGCATATACATATTATTGAAATAATATGTAAACTAAAAGACTGAAATATATATAACTGAATAACTATAAATCTGTATGGTTTGTTCAAGCAAACCTAAACTAAATATACTCTGAATATTGTACTTTGATACTGTGGAAGGCATTATCTAATCGACATTTCCCAATCAGAGCTAATCGGGTTCCAACCTGTAACCCCAGTTTGAAGGGTGTCAGTACTGTGCCATGGGTACTAACACTGGCTATATGGATCCACTAAACTGGTGTCTCAAAGGACTAATAAGTCACCTTCAATTGGCAAGTAGACATCTTTATCCTATGCTAGCTACGTAGTTCTATAACTCGGGGATTGCTACAAAGGGTCGCACCCTCTACTAGCAGGTGAAACCCATCCCTAAGTTTGCTCGATGTTAAATCCTACTCCAACTAAACTAACACTGGAACTGAAACTGGACTGAGTTTAACTGAACATGATTTCATGACTGATAGTGCTCATTATGATCATAATAACTAAATAGATAGGAATAATCATCTAAAAATTATGTAAAACACATAGGTATCAGGTGTTCGTAACCCACCAGCACTGAATGATCATAAAACATAAAATTTAAACTTAACACTGTAGTATTGAATCATGGTTCAACTTAAGACATGAGCATTTCATAAAACACATGGAAAGCATGAACTTGCACATGAGAATATTCTAAACATGAGCATTCAACACATCATGAAATTTACTTAAATAAGACATGGAAAACTAAAATTCATAGAATGAGGAAGTCAAATCTTGTGTGGGATCATACATGGTCTGAATTTAATTTAAATCACCAAGAAAACATGAAATTTAATCTTTTTTGAACATATAGAATACCATAATGATATAAAGTTCATTCTTTAATTGAGAAAAAGGGTTTTAAGGCTCCATGGGTGGGAGGAACCCATGAATGAACACCCTACATACCTTAAACTTTTAACTTGAAAGAGAAACACCAATATTGATGCTTTCTTGAAGTTTCTTGAACTTGGGGAACTTGAATTATTGATTACTTTTTGAGAAAGGAATTAAATTTGTGTTCTTGGGGAAAGAAAATGGTTCTTTTGGGAGGATAATTGGATAAGAAGGGAAAATTATGCCCTAACTGATGCCCAACGTGTTATGAATGATTAGATTGAGGGGGAAAGACACAATTACCCCCTCAGGCATTTAAATTTGAAAATGGATGTGATAGGCTTACCGCAATGCGATCTTATCACTGTAGTTCATTTCCCTTATCGCAACGCGGTTTGCATGAGAATAGGAATAAGTTCGTGATGCGGGCTTATCACGATAACCCTCTAGTTTAGTGATCCAAACATGCCTCAAATCTCATCCAAAAAATACAAAATTTCTCCGAGACATACTTTCTTACACCCCTGAACATGAATCAACTCAAAAATCGACATCTCAAGGTCCAGAAGACCAAATTAAAAATTGTCAAAGTTTAGAGGCCTTAAAATGACTAAGTCCTCAACACATAGTAAAATTTTCAAGCCTTAAGCCCCTTATGCATGCAACTAGAAGCTAAACTGAGCTAAGAATAGTACGGGTATTACAATATCTCTCCCTCTAGAATATTCGTCCTCGAATGAGACTGGTTAAACTGAGAGTACTATACTAAGGCAAATAAGATCACATAGTGAACATGCATGACTGTGGACATGGATACATAACTGAGTTTGAAACATGATACATGAACTGAACTAATTTTGTGAATGCATGAAATAATATGAGAATGATTATATAGGAAGAACTGAGAATGGGAAAGAGTCAATCTAAGGAAAACTATTACATCAAGCTGAGTCTAAGTTTGTGGAGAAAATATGAGGGTACTTGGTATGCATATCTGTTTCTGCTTCCCAAGTCACTCCCTCAATGGACTAGTTCCGCCATAGAACTTTAGCTAAGGGAACTTCTTTGTTCCTCATCCTACGAATCTAATGATCTAGGATCTCAACTGGAACTTCTTTGAAAGAAAGGCTATCCTGAACACCTGTACTTTTTAAAGGAATAACAACAGCTGAATCACCAATACATTTCTTTTGCTAAGAAACATAAAACACCAGATGCACTGACACCAAATCAGCAAGCAATACTAGCTCATAAGCTATCTTCTAAAAACGGATTAAGATTCTATAAGGACCAACATATCGGATATTTATCTTTCCCTTCTTACCAAATCTCTTCACTCCCTTCATGGGTGAGATTTTCAAATAGACTAAGTCACCAACATCAAAATCAAGGTCACTTCTCCTCACATCTGCATAAGATTTCTAATGGCTTTAAGTTGTCTTCGTACTTTTCCTAATCAAATAAGCTTTGTCCATCATGTCAAACACTGAATTTGGCCCGATCAAAGTAGCCTCACTTGCCTCAAACCAACCAATAGGATATCTACATCTCCTCCCATAGAGAGCCTCAAATGGAGCCATTTGAATACTGGAGTGATAGTTGCTATTGTAGGCAAACTTAATCAATGGTAAGTGGTCAACCCAACTATATTTAGAATCAATAATGTATGCTCTAAATATGTCTTCTAAGGTCTAAATGGTCCTCTCTACCTGACCATCTGTCTAAGGGTAAAAAGTTGTACTGAGATGAACTTGAGTACCAAGACCTTTCTGAAAAGCCTTCAAAAAGTGAGAGGTAAACTGGGTACCTCTATCTAATATGATAGACAATGGAACTAATACAATCTAACCAACTCTATACTATAAATCCTAGAAAAATCCTCAACTGAGTACAAAGTATGAATTGGAAGTTTTATGATCTAATTTAGTCATTCTATCTATAATGACTAATATTGAATTATGTTGAGACATGTATGAGGCGAACCCATCACAAAATCCATGTTCACCACTTCCCGCTTCCAACTGAGGATGCTGAACTCCTACAATGTACTACTAGGCCTCTGGTGCTCAACTTTAACCTGCTGACAATTCAAACACTTAGCCACAAACTCTACAATATCCTTCTTGATACCATTCCTCCAATAGATTTCCTGTAAGCCATGGTACATCTTGGTGGCTCTTGGATGAATGGTATATCGAGCACTATACGCTTCTGCCAAAATCTGCTACCTCAAACCATCAATACCTGGAACACATAACCTATTATGACAATGCAACACACCATCTCCCCTTGAGAAAAAACCTCTAATTTTTGATCTCTGACTGATTCTTTCAACTTTACTAGACTGGGATCCCTATCTTCTTTTTCTTTACTTTGGCAACCAAATAAAATTTTGAACCATTCCAAACCCACATACTAACATCAGCTAAATCAACCAATTGGACACCCAATCTAGCAAGCTGATGAACCTCCTTGGATAACTTCTTCTTATCATGCTCAATATAAGACACACTACCCATAGACAATCTACTAAGGGCATCTGCCACTACATTGGCCTTTCTCGAATGATACAGCACACTCATATCATATTCTTTCACAAACTCAAGCCACCCTCTCTGATAAAAATTCAAATATTTCTACTAGAATACATACTGTAAATTTTTGTGATCCATGAACACATCAACATGAACCCTATAAAGATAATGCCTCTAAATTTTCAAGGCAAAAACAATAGCTGTCAACTCAAGATCATGGGTAGGATAATTCTTCTCATGGTGTTTAAGTTGTCCAGAGTCATAGGCTATGACCTTACCCCTCTACATCAATATAAAACCAAGACTAACTCTGGAAGCATCATAGTAAACTACAAACCCATCAAAACCATCTGGCAAAGTCAAGACTGGGTTAAGTGAGTCGAGTCTTCAACTTCTGAAAACTCTTCTCACATGAATCTAACCACTAAAATTTGACTTTATTTTGAGTCAATTGAAACATACAGGATGCAATAGAAGAAAATCCTTTAACAAACAATTTGTAATAGCCAGCCAAACCCAAGAAACTCCTGATATCTGATGGAGAGATAGGTCTGGGCCAGTTTCTCACTGCTTTGGTCATTTGAGGGTCAACTCATATGCCATCACCAGAAAGAATATGGCTCAGGAAAGCTATTGATCTTATCCAAAACTCATACTTACTTAACTTGGTGAACAACTGATGAGCTCTAAGGGTCTATAATACAATTCTCAGATGGTTTTCATGATCATTTTCACTACGGGAACAGACTAGAATATCATCAATGAAAACAATGATGAATATGTTCAAGTACTTCTTGAACACTCTGTTCATCAAGTCCATGAAAGTTGCAGGGGCATTCGTTAGTCCAAAAGACATAAATAGGAATTCAAAGTGACTATACCGCGTACTAAAAGTTGTCTTCAAAATTTCACATTCTCGAACTCTAAGCTAATGATAGCCAGATCTGAGGTTTATCATAGAGATATAACTGGCACCCTAAAGCTGGTCGACCAATTCATCAATCCTGGGGAGTAGATACTTATTCTTGATAGTGACTTTGTTCAACTTATGGTAATCGATGCACATTCTGAGAGAGTCATCTTTCTTCCGTACTAAAAGGACTAGAGCGCCCTACGGGGAAATACTAGGTCCGATTAATCCCTTATCTAAGATATAATTCAACTATTCTTTCAGTTCCATAATTTTCGCTAGAGTGATTCTATAGTGCGGAATGCAGATAAGCTGGGTATCTGGAAAAAAATCTATTCCAAAGTCAAATTCCCTTTCAGGAGTTACTCCGGGAAGGTCTTTGGGGAAAATATCTGGAAATTACCTTACAACTGAAATTGACTGAGACTTGGAGTCTCAAAAGTAGAGTCTTTGACTCAAACAAGATAATAAACACACCTTTTATATATCATTTTTCTTGCCTTATGATAAGAAATAATCTGACCCCTAAGCATAGAGGTTCTACCCCTCCATTCAATGACTGGTTCATTGGGAAACTAAAAATAAATGACTATTTCTATAATCAACTGAGTCATAACATGATTGGTGTCAATCCATGCCGAGAATGACATCAAAATTGGTCATCTCTAACTCCGCAAGATCAACATAGGTAACTTTTAGAGATACTATGACCGAGCAATTTTTATATACCCGTCTGGCTATAATAGATTAACCCACTGAGGTAGACACTGATAAAGGTTCTGCTAAAGATTCAGAACTGACACCAAAATAAAATGTTGTATAGGAGGTTATGAAGAAGGGTGAAGCTCTGATGTTTAATAAAATATAAACATGGAGATGAAAGACCTACAATATACCCATAACTACATAAGGAAAACTTTTCTAATCATGCTGACTCTGGAGGTCATACAACCTATTCTGACGTTGCCTACTATTTATGCTAGAAGTAGCACCCTGCTGAGTCAGGCGATCGACTAGAATTGGAGGATGGCTGGATTGACCCTGCTGACCAACCTTTGGGCAATATCTAACTCGGTGGACTGGCTTGCCACATCTAAAACACATATCACTCCTAGCTCTACACATACTCTAATGATGCCTGCCATATTTCCCACAGAGCAGATTAGTATGATCATTGTTTACACTACCCTGGGACGTAGAACCTGGTACCCTATCCCGACTATCTTTCCTGAACTTAGCCACTGGAGAACTAGCTGAAGATGGAGCTAGGGCTGAAAACTTTTGTTAGAACTGAGAACGGTTACCACCTTCCGACCTTGGCTGGGAAAAGTTAAAACTACTTATTTTGGCCTTTTTATTCTCTCTCCTTCTCCTTAATTTTCTCTTCCTCAATCTACTGAGCATGAACCATAAGTCTAGATAAGTCCATCTCCATAATCAACATGGCAGTCCTACACTTTTTAACTATACTATAAGATACACCAGACACGTACTTACTCATTCTAGACCTATTGTCATCCACCACATTAAAAGCATACCTTGCCAACTGAGTAAACTTAAGTGAGTACTCTTTCACACTCATGCTGCCCTACTTTAAATTAATAAACTCCTAAATCTTAGCCTTCCTCAACTATAATGAGAATAACCTATCTATGAAAGTAGTGGCAAACTTCTCCCACTCAACAGGCCCTTCATCAATACCACGGTCCTTTTTTCACTACTTAAACCAGGTGTGAGCTATATTCTGCAACTAATATCTAGTCAAATCTTCAGTCCCACTCAAAGTGATACCTATAATATCTATCATATTCTAAGCCATTTCAAAAAACTATTACGGATCCTCTTCAGACTTGGATCCCAAAAATAAAGGGGGATTCATTCGAGTGAAATCCTAAATCATAGTTGTAGCAGTATTTTCCAATATATTAGCTGGGGAAATAGCTCACTGATTGTTCTGAGTAGCTACTGAATGGGATAAGGTAGTAAAATCGGCTCTAAACTCAGTATGAGAGACATATTCAATCAAGGGATCTTCCTGAATAGGCAGATGTGTAGGTTGGTCCCCATTCCTTCTTCTATTATTTTTTTAGGCATAGTCTGTAAATAGAATGAAGGATGAGTTAGAAAGAGAGTTTAAATAAAGCTTATGCTCTCTTACATAACATGAATACTGAAAAAGGGAATCTTTTCTAAAAAATGTCTTGTATCCTCTTGTCTATAAGTGTGGCATGCTTTACACTTATGAACAAAACTATACTCAATGTGGCTTTCAGACACCCTAGAACATTATATAATCTTAGGCTTTGATACCAAGTTTATTCATGACCTGAGGCTACCCCTTGACTATGTAAATAGTGCTAACAATCATAAGTGATCACAAGCTAACCCATTAGCTGGTACCTACTATAAGAACTTAATAAAATAGCACTAATATAAGATAAGCAGAAGATAAGATGATAAGAAACTAAAACATAAAATACTAAAATACGTTATACTATCGTGTCTAAGATAACTAATAAAAGCTGAAAGTATCTAATTGTTTAACTAAAAAGTCTCTAACTGACTGAAGAGTTGATGGGACAAGCCCCCAACTAACTCCGACTGACTGAACATAATGAAATACTAAAATAATAAATGAGAGATAATATGTCCTAGACGGATAAGGACTCACCACTATGGTTATTGAGTAATGTTGGTTGTCTAACTATGTTCAGGAAAGTAAGCCTCCGAACCTATGATACAAGACATCATAGAACAAAGAAGAGTATACGGTCAGTACTTTGAATGTACTAGTAAACGAGATGAGGTTTGGCTAAAATGTATGGGGTACTGAGCACATGAGATAAGGAATAACAGAATAGCATGAAATATTGAGCAAGAATACATGGAAACTGTAATATCTGAGAATGCAAGACCAAGCATATACATATTTTGAAATAATCTATAAATTGAAAAATTGAAATCTGTATAACTAAATAACTTTGAATCTATATGCTTTGGTCAAGAAAATCTAAACTGGATATACTTTGAATACTGTATTGAGACTGTGGGAGGTATCATCTAATTAAAATTCCTTAATTTGAGCTAATCGGGGTCCAACCTGTAACCCCAGTTGGAAGAGTGTCAGTACCGTGCCATGGCTGCTAACACTGGATGTGTGGATCCACTAAACTGGTATGCCGAAGGACTATGAGTCACCCTCAACTGGAATGGTTCAACTCAAGATGTGAGCATTTCATCAAACATGTGGAAAGCATGAACTTTCAAATGGATATATTATAAACATGAGCATTCAAGAAATCATTAAATTTACTTAATTAAGACATGGAAAACTAAAATTCATAGCATAACGAAGTCAAATCTTGCATAGGATCATATATGGGCTAAATTTAATTTAAATCACCATGAAAACATGAAATTCAATCTTTCTTGAACATATAAAATACCAAATAATAGAAAGTTCATTCTTTAATTGAGAAAAAAAAAAAAGGTCTTCGGGATCCATGGGTGGAAAGGACCCATGAATGAACACTCCACATACCTTAAAATTTTGACTTGAAGGAGAAACACTAATATTGATGCATTCTTAAAGGTTCCTAAACTTGGGGAACTTGAATTCTTGATTTCTTGGGAAGAAAGGAATTGAATTTATGTTTTTTGGAAAAGAAAATGGTTTTCTTGGGAGGATAATTAGAGAAAAGGGGAAAAATTATGCCCAAATTGTGTTTTGATTGATTGGGTTGAGGGGGAAAAGACATAATTGTCCCTTAGGCATTTAAATTTGAAAATGGATGCGACTGTCTTACCGTGATGTGGTCTTATCAGAGTAGTTTATTTCCCTCACTACAATGCAATCTACGTGAGAATGGGATAGGGTCGCGATGTGGGCTTATCATGATAACCCTCTGGTTTTTCAGTCTAAACATACCACAAACCTCATCCGAAAAATCCAAAACTTCTTCGAGACATACTTCTTACATCTCTGAACATGAGGCAACTCAAAAACTAATATCTTAAGGTCGGGAAGATCAAATTAAAAATCCTTAAAGTTTAGAGGCCTTAAAAATAACTTGAGTCCTCAATACTTAGTGAAATGTTTAGGCCTTAATCCCCTTATGAATGCAACTAGAATCTGAACTAAGCTAAGAATAGTATGGGGTATTAAATTTTTAGTTATGGGTAGTGTGAGACTTAAAGAATGTTGAAGAGCCAACTTGAGGATCTAAAATTAGATGAGCCTAAAATTTCTCATGCTCTTATGGATAGTGTCACTCTTAAGGATAGCATACTAGAGTTATATGGAGACATAAAGAAGACTGCAAATCCTGAGTTAGGGAGTGTTGGACCTCATTCAAAGCATTTTTCACATTGTGTTTGGATAGTTAGATCTTGATCGAGCCATCCGAGCATGAAGAAGGGTGAAATAAGGAGGAAACATATTTATATATTCTTGAATTTGTTGATCTAGAATCAAAGAACTACATTCCTCACGTAAGGTCCAAGAAGTGCAACATGCCACATCTATTTCTTAGGTCCTTTATTTTTCTACCACCACCCCATGAGCATAATGGGAAATCAAAAGAACAATTAGGAGTGAAATTCATAAGTTCAAATTGGAGAGATAAAATTAGAGGCAAACTCTTAGGCTACCTTAATGAAGTCTAAGTAATCAAGGTACCCATAGGCTTGTTAGGGAAGTCTGAGAACCCAACCAAGCCTCGTTATGTTATAACTAAAATCAGGCACTACTTGGGAGACAACCTAAGGTATTTTATTATTTGTATTCATGTTACATGATTGTCGTTGGATCCCCGCACCTATGGTGCCACAGGTATGTTCCTAACTCTCTTATTTTGTAGTGGTTTGATGCATTAGGAACAACATATGATTTTAAGTTGGGAGTGAGGCTGCTTGTGGGTCTTGATATCCTCTTAGAGCTTTTGTTGTTCTGCCTCTTTTCCTTAGAGTCTTGTTCCTAATAGTGATGGCATATTTAGGTGTATTGTGTTTTATTTCATGATGTTTTGTGTTTAACTAGGAGAAAAATGAGTATCTAGGGTAGTTAACATGTTTTTGTTGATGATACTCCATCAATATCTTATTTTTGAACTGTGTGATATCTATATATATGTGATTATTATGAATCTTTATATGGAATAAGGATTAGGGACAAGACAACAATTGCTAACAATTGTATGAACCGGATAGGTAGTTAGATGTAATGTAACTCTATGCCATGTGTGTGTGAAATACTACTTAGTTTCCTTTGTGTGTTAAATCCATAATAACTTGTCTGGTTAGTCTTGCCTAGGTTGTAGGATAGTTGGTTCGAAAAGAATCATAGGTCATTTTTTATATTAGTCAATTTTTAGCCAACATGACCTTCCATGTGTGAATTATATCCCTTGATCCTAATTTTGAGTTTGAATGCCTATTTTTCTTATTTCACCTATTCACCTTCCCATTTATATTACAATAAACCTATTTTGGCCCTGATCCTCCTTGGACATTGTGCACCCCAACTCAGGAAAAATGCCTAAGTTAAGGGTGGTTATCACAGGGGTGCATAGTGTAAAGTGGGTATGTAGAAGGGTAAAATAAAAGAAAATGTTAGTAGGGTTGGGTGTGGTAGAAAAAGAAAAGAGAAAGAAAAAAATGAAAATTGTGAAAAAGAAAGAATAAAGAAACCACACCCAACTTGAATGTGCATAAAATAACAAAGGGGATAAATAAGGGTGGAGTAAAAGAAAATTGGTTAATAAGTGAGACCCCAAGGTTAATATAGTGTCATGGAGGCTTAGTCACTTTAAATATCCATATGTATCATACTAACCCCAATCCTATACTATAAATCAAGAAAAGTACTATAGTGATCCTAACATGACTGTCTGAAAGCTAAGGTAAAGAAAATAAGCCAAGCCTATGCTACTTGACACGCATTGATTGGAACTTCTTTTTGAGTGTGAGTGTATCTAGACCATCCCTGTATTGACATACTTGATTTCATATTTGAGCAAGTAGGACTTCTTTTGATGTGAGGGCACATGGGTTGTATTGCTAGTTTCTTACTTGTTTGGGTAGTGTAACTTATGTATATGCATGGTTGTTTATTGCTAATATAATTTCATAGCTTGATTTCTTTGTGTCTCATTGTTGTGCTTCATTAATACACATAATTGGTTTTAAAGTAATTGAATTAGAGAGGGTAATGTGTTTGAACTTAGAGAGGGTAGTGTGTTTTGAGCAAAAATTTATGATTGACTGCCATAGGTATCTTACGTTTCTCTTGGTTAAGTACCGTCATATTGTTTTGCTATGTTTTGTTGCCTAAGTACATGCAACGTTCTAAGTTGAGGGTGCTGATATGCTTTGAATTTATAGAATTTTAGATGCTTACAACTATGAGAATATCATGTACTTAAGGCTATTTTGTTGGATTTGATGTATTTTAAGAGTGTTTTTCAAGAAATTAGGTTTCGAATGCTAAATTCAAGAAGAAGATGAAAAGTGATGTTTTTTGCTACTTATTTGATCTATTTTGGGTATTCATGACTCTTTACGGATGTTCATGCCCAAAGCATGAGATTGAAGTAGAAGATTTAAAGCTTGGTTGCAAGTGCTAGAGTTGAAGATCCTGAGAGCTGACAGTGCTTCAAAAATTTGGCCACTACCTTTCACCCCGATATCAGTTTGAGGCAAATTGGTATTATTGGAAATCTAATTCAATTATCTATCTGATGGTGCGGACTTTCGCACTTACTAAGTATACATGCGGACCGCAAGTAGCACTTACGGTCCTCAAGTGGAAAAAGTAAGTGACAGAAACCAAAATCCTGAGAGCTAAGCTGGAAAACTTGTACCTGCGCCGTGTACCTGTGCCCACCCTGCTAGCCATAGGTACTACCTGTTCCTAGGGTCAGGGAGCAAGTGCATAGCGCAACTGGCCACCTACTCAACTTTTTTGGGTAGTTCAAAAATCATTTTCTAGGTTTCCATGTATCCTAATTATACTCCTATGATGTTTTTAAGTCCTATTATGTATGGGTAATAAAGTTTTCCTATTTTAGTTAGGATTTGATTTCTAGGGTTTCTTGCAATCATTAAATACCCTTTAGGCTTTGTATTCATTCACGAATTCGCTGACATATTGATGATACATCTACTAATCCAAAAGACTATTGATGATACATAACTTATTAGATTCTACATGCAAGGTATTGTAATAGTTCGACAGTGCACGATAAGTTTATTGAGTTAATAATCTAGGGGAACACAAGTTTAGTATTCGTCTTAAATTATTTACAACCAAAAGCAACCAAGCCTAGTCACTTTTAGCTAGTTACTACACATTCCCTTTTTACTTTTCCGCACTGCCTAGTGATTTCAATAAGTTTGAGACAGATTTCTGGCCTATTGCCTGTGGGATCGACTCCAAGCTAGTTGTATTACTATATTTGACAGCGTCAACTTCATCCTTCAATTAGAGGTGTATTTTGAGATTTATCAAATTTTGGTATCATTGCCAAGGAATATGGTCTTGGAATTCTTTATTGAAGTTGCTGGAGTTTTGGGGATTTATTTTGTTTTGTTTTGTTTGTTTTGTTGATCTACTCTTCTTGAGATGACAACCTAGATAGAGAAAGTATGGAGTGATGTGACTCCTTATTTATTAACCCTTTTCCTTTTGATATAGAGCATTAATGCAGGTGTTGACACCCAATTTTGGCTCTCCTTTTCATAAAATTAATTTCTTGATGGTTAGGATTCTTGAATATATTTCCAATACATTTTCCTTATTTTCTACATTAATAGTTTGAAAAATAATATTATATTATCTTTGCATCTTATAAATTCACCCAAAAATAATAAATAAATATATTTTAAATTATCATTTCACTACTTTTTCTAAAATGAATAATATATATATATATCTGTGTGTGTGGTAGCATATTAACATAATCCTTGCTATAGTATCATATTTTTTGCAAATTTACTCTATTTAATTTTATTTATTTGATTTCAAATTATAGCTAAAATATAACATATTTACATATTTGTGAAAATTATACATATATATATATATACACACACATATATACATGTTAAATTAATCAAAAAGAATAAGCATCGTTAAATTAGTTAAATAAAATCGATTTGGGAGAATTAGATTAATTCGTGTATTTGTTTGAGTCGGTCTCCTTAATTTGATTCTCAGCTTTGAAAACCAAATTAAAACCATCCCAAAATCTCAAAAAATATCAAGCCCATTACCTAAATACCCCTGACCCGACCCAAACCAATAATTGAAACACCCCTAGATCCCATTTCCCCTTCCCGTTGAAACTCAACCAAACCAGCATCGATAATCTTTCTCTCTCTGTCTACTACAATTATCACTTCTCCCTCAAACCATCAGATAACAATGACTCCAATGGTCCTTAAACTTCCCCCTTTCCTTTTCCTCCCAAATTCATCAATCTCACAATCTCCATCAACATTATATCACTTTCATCACCTTTCTTCCAAAATTAGACCCTAAAATTACTCAACCTCTACTGCTGCATCTGATAAAGGTGAAAAGTATGGGAGACTGCTAGATTCAGGATTGTTATCCCCTTAATTCTATTGGTCTGAAAGTGAATGTCTTCAAATAGCCTTTTCCCCATTCATATCAATCTAAAATTCAAGCTTTCTCTTCTTCCAACTTGGTCACTTTGTTTCTCAATGAGATTTGACTTTCTAAGAATTCCAAATTTGAATTCTTAGAGCCCCTATCAAAGGTTGTTGCAATGTCTCTCAAGTGTGGCTATAAAAGGGACCCTTTGAACCCCCAACTAAGGGAGAAGAAGGACCAAGTAATAAGCATCAGAAGAACCTATCAATATTAGTTCATGTTACTATTTTCTCTTTATTGTTTTACTCTAAGTGATTCCAAAACCCGAGTTTGAGTTTGAGTTAAAGAGGTTATGATCTCATCGAAATTTGACGTTGGAACCCCTAGTTTGCTGCCCAATATTCGATAATACTCCTTTCCCATTTACTCTTTAGATTCGTCCCTTTTGATTTGGATTCAGCTGTTTTATCCAATTTAGTTTGGTACAAATTGTGAAGTAGTTTCTAGTCATTTGGTTACTGTGGATGATGTGCTCATAAAGAGTTCATGATTTGAGATATAGCTTGAGTAAATTTTATCCCATTTATTTATATTATATTTAGCATCTGTGATTCATTGATTATTTGAGTTTTTTGGCTAATTTTGGATATGAGCATGAAATAGAATCAATAGTTGGTCATTTGTTAACATTAGACGATGTATTCGTGAAATATTTTAGTTCACGATTTAGCTTGAAACAAACTCTGTAAAGTTGTAAGTTTTTTGATACATGTCCAGTGAACTGATTAGGGTCAATTTGAAGTCGGTTTGGTTGTTTTTATTGAGATAATGGTTACTTAAATATGTATATATTTGGCTCTGTACTTACAAGATGCCAGCAGCTCCATTTTATCATGGAAATTATTTTTAAAAAGGTCAAAACTTTACAAATGCTTGGATGTCTATAGTGGGATTTGTTCCTTTTTCATGTTAAACATTCGAATATGGCATCAAGTAGTAGTGTTACCTTAGGTTAGCTGCTCACTCAATGAATTTTTTAACTTTTAACTTAGAGGGAAAGGTTTTGTATGTTTTTTAATGTTATAGTAGGAATCCATCTTCTTTTTCATTTGCTTGGACATTCGCTTGATCTTATTCCAACTTAGCTCTTAAATCGGTAGTTTGATTTTCCTCCCTGGTATGTTTATGTTTTCTGGTTTTCTTTTACTTCTTTTCTTAATTTGAGTTTAGTGCCTCATTATTCATGTTTATACTTGGGACATTAGAGCGGGTCGTTGAAATAAGCTTTAAATAAGTTTAGTATAAGAAATTTTTCATTTGTTTATTTGGAAATTGGTCTTCTCTAGATGTGATGCCTAATATGGTTTGAAATTTTTTTTGTTTGTTAAGTGGTTAAGCTTGTTCCCTTTTTCTAATAATAGAATTGTCGGCGCGGGTCTAGTTTTGTCAAAACTGTCTTTTTTTCCTCACATATGCATGTGCTTTTTCATTTTGTTTAATGTTTAAAAAGAATCTAGTTTGTTTTCAATGTGTAGTTACTATAGACATTTTCAAAAATGTGCTCCTCTTTTGTTTTCTATCTAAATGTTGATCATGTCTTTTAAGCCAAAGTTTCTTATTAATTAGTTGTCCTAAACTTGCTTCCCTGTAAACATAGACACTGAAAGGGGCTGTCGAGCATGATTATACATATGATTTTTGAATTAAAAATGGGCTTGATTTGGTCACGTTGAATTCTTCATAAAACCTTTAGTTTGAGATATTAGGAGGATTGTTTGCCTTTAGCTCTACCCAAATTCTATTTGTTCATGTACCAGTTGGCTCACATGAATATAGTTTATCAGGTTTCAAGTTTGAATTCGTTTCTTGTGGAATCTTTGAGTTGTTTACTTATGGGTCTCCTAAGAATATGTTGGTCTTGCATTCCCTTTGATAGATGTCCACCATATAGCTTTTCTATTAATTGTTGTGTTGCTTGGTTTTTTAAATGTATGTAGCTGACTATTTCTTAGGGGCAATTTGATGTCAATTTCGGATGTTCTGAACGTGGTATTAGTGGACTAACTAACTCTTTGTTGGTTGTTGTGTTCATAAAATGCAAGCAGCCTTTAACTTAGAAAAGAGAAGGCTAAAAAATGCTTAAAACACTACAAGCATTCAGCTATTCATAATGGAATTCCTGTTCCATCTTTTACTTGAATACTTGAATATGAAATTACGTTTGTACTATTTTAGGATAGAGGTTTACTTAAATATGATTTTTGACTTTTGACTTAGCATAAAAAAATAGGTTATGCAAGCCTCAAGTATTGAAGAGTATTTAATTGTATATTGAATTTCTCTATTTTTTTAACTTGGGTATTAAAAATGATTAGAGAAGCTTGACAACTTACTATGAAGGTAGTTTTTAACTAGCTTGAATAGCTTTTTCTCTGGCTAAACATGTACCATCTCATATTCATTTAGTACAAATTGTTAGCTTAAATAATGACACTTGTTCAGGCTCTAAAATAAGGTAAACAAGCTGGAGTTTTTACCTTTTGAAAGATGATATTATTTGCTTAAAGTTGTTTCATTTGGCTAGTTACAAACACGATCCTAAAGCAACAATAGTTTTCTAGTAGTCTACAATTATCTAAACCTTATTGCGTGCTTGCTAATTATTTCACATTCCTGTGAATCAGTATGAAATACACTTTGTGAAGTTCGATATTCTTGGGTGTGTCTAGCTATCCATCTATTTAGATTTAATGTCTGGTTGGCTAGCTATTGTAAAATTATCGTAATATCGATTAGGATGTTTGCACATGGTATGGCTATTTGATCTGCTTCTTATATGCTTGTCTACGTGATTACAAGACCTCACTAACTCTTGGTCTAGCATGGAAAAGGCCATACATACTTTAACCTTCAAAATATGTTTAACTGTTAAGGTTTATTGTTTTATTTGGTTTTATAACAGGTACATGGATTTTGTTACTTTAATCTTAGATATTATTAAATAAGTATAAGGCTTCATGGGTAAGACAGACCATTCTAATAAGTTATTATTTGGTTAAGTGTTGTGCCAACTTAAATCACTCCATAAATATTAGCTAGCATGTCCTCCCTTTAACTTGTCTAATTTTGCTCGTGATAGTCATTTATCCATGATTACTTAAAAGTGATCCAAAAGTAAGAGTACGAATTAGATAATGCATCCCTGCTTGAAATTTTATTCGATTTGAAGATCTACTACCATTCCTATTAACATTCTTAAGAGCTCAAGTGTAACTATACTTTTCATTTGTGGTACTCACTTAGTTAATGGTATATCAATACAAGTGCATGAACTGTTAGTCCCCGCTAAACTCTATTCAAACTTTGTATGCTCTAAGTATAGGTGTATGCATATGCTATGTGTGCAGCTCTATTTATATTTCCACACAACCAAAAGGAATTCACGTGCAGATTTAGTGCATTTTTTCAACATATCTTATTGGGGTTTAACTAAAATTAGTTTTCTTTAGTATATTTTCCTTGTTTTACATCCTTACATTATCCTTCCATTGGATCGCTATTAATCCTTATTCTTTTCCTATTTCTCATGTACACTCGGGAGTAGGTATGGAGTCTTATGGCTTGACTCCATCTTGTTCCAAATAAGATAAGCGAACAAATATTGCATTACACATTTTCTTCTATCAGTCAAGTGTCTCTTTTCCTCTCTTCAAGATTTATTCTTCTTTTATAGACACTCACTATTATTTTTGCTTAATATTTCACATATTATTATTTGAAATTTTATATTTTATATGTCTTATTTGAATTAATGTGAATCTTTAAATGTGATAGCAACTTAATTACTCACTTCTCGTCTCTTGGGTTTTTAATTTAGCATAATCACTAGACTTAGGTATTCAATTTAATGTCCTTAAAAGTTTTAAAATTTGGCAGGTTAAGGCATGCCCTTTTAGAATAATTGGCCGAGTTGTTAGAACCTTTAATGCTTCTTTAATATAGAATAATTGCTTCATCTTTAGAATCAAAGTTCGTTTTCACTAATTAGTAATATCAAGTTAAAAAAATATAGGGTTTTGTGGTAGATAGGCTTATCATCGCTAGACTCAAAAATCAGCTTAATTATTTTGGATATGGTAAATCAACTTCCTTTCCTCATCAATTTCAAATAACAGATAGTGATTCTTTCCAATTTGATTCTGAGGCATTTTCTTAAGATTTCTGTAATGCCCCGGGAGTACACCTTGGACACCACACGGTGCTTACAGTCATAAGTGACCACAAGCTAACTCATGAGCTGGTACCTATTGTGAGCACTGAACAAACTGATAATAAAGGATATACATGTGCAAAAGACAAAGCTGGATACGCCATAAGGTTTAAACATTTAAAATATCTCTGAAATAACAAGTATAAAAACAATACTATAAAGACTGCCAATAACATCTGATAACTGACTAACTATTTGAAAGTGTTTGAAAGCCTCTAATTGACTGACTGTGGAGTTGATGGGACAAGTCTCCAACTAACTCCGACTGACTACTGGACTGAAATACTAAAATAACATAATCGATCCTCAGAATATAAGGACTCACTACTATTGTTGCTCCTGGTGCGCTAGGATATCTAGGTGCGATTGGGAACCTGAGCATACGAACCTATCATATTAGACATAATAGTGTAAGAAACGGGTATGCAGTCAGTACTTTGAATAAACTGGTATGCTAAATGAGGTTAGGCAGATATGCATGGCTCGTATGCATGAATAATAACTGACTGAATAAATGACATGAAATAACTAACTTATAATATACGTGAAAGTTGTAAAATTTGAGAATGCATAACTAAGCATATGACATAATACTGGAATGGTCTGTAAACTGAAATACTGAGATACTGATACTGAACAACTAATAACTGTATGATATGGTCAAGCAAACCTGAAACTGAACTCTGAACTGAATACTGGACTGAGACTGCGGGAGCTATCATCTAACTGACATACCCCAATTAAGAGTTAATTGAGGTCCAACCTATGACCCCCAGTTGGAAGGGTGATAGTAACATGCCACGGGTACTAACATTGGTTTCATGGATCCACTGAAATAAAGTCCCAAAGGACTAAATATCACACTTTACTGGCAGGTGCTCTGGTGAGATATGTGGCAACCCTCAACTGGTAGGTTAACATCTCTAACCTACACTTGCTACGTAGTTCTGGAATGCAGGGATTTCTACTAAAGGTCACACCCTCAACTGGAAGGTGATCCCTCATCCCTAGGTTCGTTCGGTGCTAAATCCTACTCCCAACTGAACTGACTCGGTTTACTGAACTAAGCTAAACTTGACTGATAGGATAACTAACTGAACTAATAATACTCATTTATGCCTGAAAACTATTCCAAAGTACCAAGACTAAGTAAACAGATAAATTTTGGGTATTCATAACCCCCAGGACTCGATAACATTAAGAGTAGGAGCATATTAAAGTTTTCAAATGCATAATAAGTAGTCATTGCTCAAAATTCATCTCTTAGGCATTTCATCAAACACTTTAAATTCATGAACTTAGGCATGGGAATGGTTAAAACATATCGGAATAACAAAATCATAACACTAAAACCATACTTTGGGGATTTGACATGGAATTTCATGCTTCAAACGTGTAAGGGCTACTTTCCAACTAAAACAATTGTAATCATCATTCATAATTGAAATTTCCAAAAAAAACTTCATGAAAATAACTCATTCTAAACATGTAAATTCATAGTTTAAAGCATAAAAATAGGTTCTTGGACTCCATAGGTGAAAAGGGCACATGGATGAACATCTAACATACCTTAAGGCTTTAATCTTGCAAGAGAATTGACATTCTTGATCGTTCTTGGGTGGTGAAGCTTGAATTCTTGAGTTTTCTTGAAGGAACAATGGTTGAACTAGATGAATTTGGGTGATGGTTAGGGTTTATTTTAAAGAGAAATTGTGGAAATAGCACATATAATTCCTTAACTGATGATAAATCTCGTGTTTTTATGGATTAGGGCCATGGGAAAAAACCAGACTGCCCCTAGGAAATTAAAATTCATAACTAGAACCCTGATTGGACTCTCACCATGAAGTGCCAAGGCTGCCACCGCTAGTCCACCATTGCTCGCCATAATCATTGTGACTTGCTGTTTTGAAAATCCAAATGTGGTCCAAACCTCATCCGAAAACTACCCGAGACATGCTACTTACACCCCTGAACATCAACTCAAGAACTTATGTTTCAGGGTTGGGAAGTTCACTTTAAAATCATCGAAGTTAAGAGGCCAAAAATAAAATTAAGTCTCCAACACTTAGCTAAATTTTCAGGTTCTAAGCCTCTTATACATGTACTATGGGCTAAATTAAGCTAAGACAATTACGGGGTATTAAAATATCTCCCCTTTGGGAATATTCTTCCTCGAATGAGACTGGTTAAGCTGAGAAAATACAAAGGTATTGAGTTACATGTTGAATATGCATAACTAAAAATATGAATGAGTCTGAAACATAGTGACTGACTGAACTGATTCATAAATGCATGCGATGACATAAAGATGACCACATGGCTGAGACTAAGAATAGAATAGAGGAAATCTAAAGGAAAATTTTACCTTGAGCTGAGTCTGAGTTTAAAGAGAAAAGGTGAGCATACTTGGTTCGCATATCTGCTTTAGCTTCCTAAGTGTCTCCCTCTACGGACTGATTTTGCCAAAGAACTTTGACCAAAGGAACTTCTTAGTTCCTCAATCTATGAAATTGACGATCAAGGATTTCAACTGGGAGTTCTTCGTAAGAAAGACTGTTCAGAACATCTAATCTCTCTAAAGGAACAATGACAGATGGATCGCCAATACACTTCTTTAATAAAGAAATATGGAACACTAGGTTTACTAAAGCCAAATTTATAGGCAACTCAAGCTGATAAGCTACCTTTCCAAAATGGCTCAAGAGCCTATAAGGGCTAACATATCGGGGACTGAGATTCCCCTTCTTTCCAAACCTCTTCACTCCTTTATGGGAAAGATTCTCAAAGAAACTAAGTCTCCAACCTCAAACTCAAGATCTCTCTTCCTCATATCTGCATAGGATTTTTGTTGTCTTTGGGATGTCTTAAGCCTTTCTTTAATTAGATAAACTTTCACCAATGCATCAAATACTGAATATGACCCTATCAATGTGTTCTCACCTACCTTAAACCAACCAAGAGGAGATCTCTATCTTCTCTCATAAAGAACCTCAAATGGAGTCATCTAAATACTGGAATGATAACTATTATTGTAAGCAAACTCCATCAATGGCAAGTGATCATCCCAACTTCCCTTAAAGTCGATAACATAAGCTCTCAACATATCCTTTAAGGTCTGAATGGTCCTCTCAACCTGACCATCTATCTGAGGGTGAAAGGTTGTACTGAGACGAACTTGGGTACCAAGACCCTTTTGAAAAGCCTTTAAAAAATGAGAGGTAAACTGAGTACCTCTATCTGAAATGATGGACAATGAGACTCCATGCAATCTAACCAACTCTCTAATATAGAGCTTGGCATAATCCTCGACTGAATAAAAAGTATGGACTGGCAAGAAATGAGCCTATTTGGTCATTCTATCTACAATAACCCTTATCGAATCATGTTGTCGGCGTGAACAAGGCAACCCTATCACAAAATCCATATTCAGTTCTTCCCACTTCCATGTGGGGATGCTGAACTCCTGCATAGCACCACTAGGTGTTTGATTCTCAAACCTTAACCTGCTAACAATTAGCATACTTGGCTACACACTCTGCAATATCCCTTTTTCATACCGCTCCACCAATAGATTTTGCACAAATCATAATACATCTTAGTAGCTCCTGGGTGAATAAAGTAATGTGCACCATGTGCTTCTGCAAGAGTTTGTTGTCCCAAACTGTCAACACATGGAACACATAGCTTACCTTGGCAATGCAACACATTATCTCCCCCTTGTGAGAAAACCTCTACTTTCTAATCTCTGACTGACTCCTTCAACTTAATAGACTGGGATCCCTAACTTGATTTTCTTTTACCTCGGCAACCAAAGAAGATTTGAACTATTCTGAACCCATACACTACCCTCAACTGAGTCAACCAAATGAATGCCTAATCTAGCCAACTGATAAATCTTTTGAACCAACTTCTTCTTATCATTATCAACATGAGCCACACTTTCCATAGAAAATCTACTAAGGGCATCTGTCATTATATTGGCCTTACCTGGATGATACAAAACAATTATATCATAATCTTTTAACAATTATAACCACCTTCTCTGGTGAAGATTTAACTCTCTCTACGAAAATACATACTGTAAACTCTTGTGGTCCATGAACACATCAACATGTACCCCATATAGATAATACCTCCAAATTTTCAAGGCAAACACAACAGCTTCTAACTAAAGATCATGGGTGGGATAATTCTACTCATGGGGCTTAAGTTATCTAGAGGAATAGGCTATGACCTTACCTCTCTACATTAGAACACAATTCAAACCAACTCTGGAAGTATCACAGTAAATAACTAACCTATATGAACCATCTATCAAGGTCAAAACTGGGGTCGAGATGAGTCAAGTCTTCAACTCTTGAAAACTCTTCTCACTGGAATCTGACCACTGAAACTTGACTTTTTTCTGATTCAATCTGGACATGGGGGATGCAATAGATAAGAAACCTTCAACAAACCATCTGCAATAGCTTGTCAAACCCAAGAAACTCTTGATATCTAATGGACAAATGTGTCTGGGAAAGTTTCTCACTGCTTTGGTCTTTTGAGGGTCAACTTTAATGCCATCACTAGAAGTAATATGGCCAAGGAAAGCTGTTGATCTTATCCATAACTCACACTTACTGATTTTGGAAAATAATTGATGGGCTTTAAGAAACTACAATACTATTCTGAGGTGGTCTGCATGATCATTTTCATTACGGGAATAGACAAGAATATCATTAATGAAGACTATGATGAACATGTCCAAGTACTACTTGAACACTCGTTTCATCAAGTCTATGAAAGCTACTGGGCATTTGTTAGACCAAAGGACATGACTAGGAATTTCAAGTAACCATACCGAGTTCTGAAAGTGTTTTTGGAATGTCACATTCTTTGACTCTGAGCTGATGATAGCCGAATCTGAGGTCTATCTTAGAGAAATAACTGGCACCCTAAAGTTGGTCGAATAAGTCATTGATTCTGGGGAGTGGGTACTTATTCTTGATGGTAACCTTGTTCAACTGATGGTAATTGATACACATTCTGAGAGAATCATCTTTCTTTCACACGAAAAATGACTAGAGCCTATGGGGAAACACTAGGACTGATGAATACCTTATCTAAGAGATCTTTTAATTGTTATTTTAACTCCCTAAGCTCTAATGGAGTCATTCTATAGGGATAAATAAAGATAGGCTGGGTATCTAGAAGGAGATCTATTCCAAAGTCAATTTCCCTTTGGGGAGGAACTCTGGGAATATCTTCAAGAAACACATCTAGAAATTCCCTCACTTCTGAAACTGACACGATAGAAGTCTCTGAACTAGAATCTTTGAATCGAACAAGATGGTAGACATACCCCTTGGATATCATTCTTGCTCTAAGGTACGAAACAAGCTGACCCTAAGTGCTGAAGTACTACCCCTCCATTCTAGGACTGGTTCATTCAAAAACTGAAAATGAACAACTTTGTTTTTATAATCAACTTAAGCATAGCATGAGTAGAGCCTATCCATGCTGAGAATGACATCAAAATCAGTCATCTCTAACTTCACAAGATCAACTGAAGTGACTTTCTTGGATATTATGATCTGATAGTTTCTGTATACCTACCTGGCTATAATAGAGACACCTACTGGGGTAGACACTTAAAAAGGTTCGGCTAAAGTCTCAGGACTGATACCAAAATTCATAGCTATATAGGGAGTTACAAAAGAAAGAGAAGTTATAGGTCTAACAAAGAATAAACATTTAAATGAAATACATACAATGTACCAGTAACCACATCAAGAGAATTTTCCTGATTCTGCCGAGATTAGAGTGCATACAATCTATTTTGGCACTGACAACTGGTTGCACTAGAAACAACATCCTGCTGATTCGGGCAACGAGATGGAACTAGGGGACGACTAGATTGACCCTGATGACCACCCTATTTTCTGGATTTCCACACCCAAAGCATACATCAATGCTCGGTCTACACATACCCTGATGATTCCTGCCACGCTTCTGGCAAAGAGGATTTGTGCGTCTACTGTTCATATTACCTTGGGTCTTAGAGCCTAGCGCGCTATCTCAATCATCATTTTTGAACTTCGGTACTAGAGAACTAGCTAAATATAGAGTTGGGGCTAAAGATTTCTGATGGAATTGAAGATGGTTACCACCCTCTAACCTTGGCTGAGCAAAATTGAAGCTACTTGTTCTGGCTCTCTTATTCTCCCTCTCTCTTTCCTTAAAATTTTGCTCCTTAATCTATTGAGCATGGACCATCAACCTAGACAAGTCCATCTTTTTAATCAGTATCGCGGTCCTAAACTCTTTGACCGCGCTATCAGCCACACTAGAGATAAACTTACTTATCCTAGACCTATAATCAAACACCACATTAGGAGCATACTTGGCTATCCAAGTAAACTTAAGATAATACTCTTTCACACTCATGTTCCCCCACCTCAAATTGACAAACTCCTACACTTTAGCTTTCTTTAACTCCAAGGGAAAGAGCCTATCTAAAAAGGTTGTAGCAAACTCCTCCAATTTAATAGGCCATGCATCGGCCCCTCTATCTCTCTTCCACTGCTTATACAGGTGTGAGTAATATCCTGCAATTGGTAAGCACCCAACACTGCACACTCACTAAAAGACATACCCATAATATCAGTTACCTTTTGAACCATGTCAAGGAAATCCTGTGGATCCTCATCAAACTTGGATCCCAAAAATAGAGGAGGGTTATTTGGGTGAATTCTCGAATCCTAGCTGCGGTAGTATTAGCCACTGGAACGGTTGGGACAACAGCCTGCTGATTATTCTGGGTTGCTACTGAATGAGCTAAGGTAGTGAATACAGCTCTAAATTTGGCATGAGAGACATACTCGCTCAGGGGATCTTCCTGAACAGGCGAAGGTGCGGGCTGATTCTCATTTCTCCTTCCGTTACTCTTTCTGGGAGGCATGGTATATAAACGGAAAGAAGATTGAATTAGAAATAGAGTTTAAATTGAGCTCATGCCCTTTCACATAATAAGAATACTGAAAGAAGGGAAACTTTTCCTAAAACGTAATGTAGCATCTTTTCTATAAGTGTGGTGCGCTTCACAACCATGTGTAAAACTCTACTCAATGTGGATTTTAGACTCCCTAGGATACTTTAAAATCTTAGGCTTTGATACCAAGTTTGTAACACCCAGAGATTACACCCTGGACGCCACACGGTGCTTGTGGTCACTTGTGACTGTAAGCACCATGTGGTATCCAGGGTGTACTCCCGGGGCATTACAATTTCATATGACAAAAAAAAATCTTTAAACATGAGCTTTTTAGAAAATAATAATAATAAATTTCAGCCATTTTAGATTTAAACAATTATATTTTTTAGTCCTCTCAATGGTTTGCTTAGCATATGCTAATGTGCCATTTTAGCATAATTTTTATCCTAGACTATATTTAAACTATTAATTAGAATCTTTTATATCTTTTAAGAAAAATGATTTGAAATAACTATCTTTTGACAACAATAAGGTTGCGTTATTTTTTAGGAATTAGCTTTGATAATTTTTGAAAATCGGTTGAATCTTTCTAAAGTTTTCTAATCTTTTTAATAAATAATTAGCATTTTTTATTTTAATAAGATGTATATATATTTTTTAATACCTCATTTATATCTTTCTTAATATAACATTTGATTTTCTTATCTAACCTAAGTTTGGCCGATTAACCGTAGTTGGAGGATCCTTAAGGGTGCCTAATCCCTTCCCTTTAGGATAATTAAAACTGTTGCATAGAATCTTTTAAGTTGCATAGATCTTAAATAAAGTTTTTATTTTATTTTAATCACTTAGTTTATAATAGGTGTCCTAATTCATCATAGCACTAATTAGGTGGCGACTTCCTTAATTAATTTAGAAGTTTTTCAATATGTTGTACCTTGGTTTGACTCATGTTAAAATTGGGTATAACAGCTAGAGTGTCAAAAATATAGTGTGTGAGAACAAGGATAGCCTATTGAAAATAGTAGCACACCTTGTCCACAATAATCATAAGCTTATTCAAAAGGTTGATAGGTTTAGCTTGGATATATACTACCTGAAAGTAGAGTTGAATACAAATGTTGTTGCATGTAATGCCCATCAACTTAGTTATAGGTGGTGTGAGACTGAAAGAATTCTAAAGAGTCAACTTGAGAAGCTAAAAGTAGAGGAGTCTAAAATTGCTCATGCTCTTATGGATAGTGTCACTCTTAAGGAAAGAATACTAGATTTATGTAGGGGACGTAAATAACACTGCAAATCCTGAGTTAAGGCATGTTAAACCTCATTCGGAGTATTTTTCCACATTGTGTTTGGATAGTCAGATCATGATCGAGCCATTCAATCCTAAAAAAGGGTGCAAGGAGGAGGAAACATGTCTATATTCTTGAATTTGCTGAGCCAAAATCAAAGAACTACATTCCTCACATAAGAGCTAAGAAGTACAACATGCCACATCTATTTCTTGGGTCCTTTATTTTTCTACCTCTGCCCCATGAGCATAATGAAAAATTAGAAAAATAATTACGGATGAAATTCATAAGTTCAAAATGGAGAGAGAAAATTAGAGGCAAACTCTTGGGCTACCTTGATGAAGTCTGAGTAATCAAGGTGCCCATCGGCTTTTTGGGGAAGTCTGAGTACCCAACCAAGCCCCGTCATGCCACAATATGAAATCAGGCACTGCTTGGGAGGCAACCCAAGGTATTTTGTTATTTGTATTTATGTTACGTGATTGACGTCGGATCTCCACACCTATGGTGCCACAGGTATGTTCCTAACTCTCTTATTTTGTAGCGATTTGATGCATTGGGGATAATGCATGATTTTAAGTCGAGGGTGGGATTGCTTGTGGGTCTTGATTACCTCTTGGGGGTTTTTTTTGTGCCTCTTTTTTCTGAAGTCTTGTTCCTGGTAAAGTCGGCATGTTTAGGCTATTTTATTTTGTTTTGTGATGTTTTGTGTTTAACTAGGAGAAAAATGAGTATCTAGGGTAGTTAACATGTTTTTGTTGATAATACCCCTTCAATAGCTTATTTTTGAACTATGTGATATGTATATATATGTGATTGTTGTGAATCTTGTTATAACATTAAAATTTGGGACACGATAACCATTGCTAACAATTGCATGAACCAGAAAGGTAGTCTCTTGTGATGTAACTCTGTCCCATGTGTATGTAATATACTACTTAGTTCCCTTTGTGCGTTAAATCCAGAACTTGCCCAGTTAGTATTGCCTAGGTTGTAGGATAGTTGGTTAGGAAAGGATCATAGGTTACTTATGATATTAGTCCACTTTTAGCCTACATGACCTTTTATGTGTGACGTATATCCCTTGATCCTGTTCTTGAACCTGAATGCCTATTTTACCTATTCACCTTCCCATTTATATTACTAGAACCTATTTTAGCTCTTGTCCTCCTTGGGCATTATGCATCTCAACTCTGACAAAATGCCTAAGTTGAGGGTGGCTATCATAGAGGTGCATAGTATAAAGTGCGTATGGAGAAGGATAAAATAAGCAAAAAGTTAGTATGGTTATTATGGCTGGGTGTGGTAGAAAAAGACAAATTGTGAAAATTGTGAAAATGAAAGAATAAAGAAACCACACCCAACCTAAAGTGTATAAAATGGAGAAATAAGGGTGGAGTAAAAGAAAATTGTTTAATAAGTGAGACCCCAAGGTTAGAGCAGTGTCATTGAGGATTAGTCACTTTAAATGTCCATATGTATCATACCAGCCTCAAGCCTACACTACAAGTCGAGAAAAATCCTATAGTGATCTTAATTTGACTGTCTAAAAGTTAAGGTAAAGAACATAAAGGCAAGCCTATGGTATTTGACATGCATTGATTGGAACTTCTTTTTGAGTGTGAGTGTCTCTGGACCATCCCTTCATTGACATGCTTGATTTCATATATGAGTGAGTGGGACTTCTTTTGATGTGAGGACACATGGGTAGTACTGCTAGTTGCATACTTGTTTGGGTAGTGTAACTTGTGTATATGCATAGTTGTTTGTTGGTAATATAATGTCATATCTTGATTCCTTTGTGTCACATTGTTGTGCTTCATTAATACACACACTTGGTTTTAAAGTGATTGAACTTGGAGAGGGTAATGTGTTTTTAGCTAAAATTTATGATTGACTACCATAGGTATCTTACGTTTCTCTTGGTTAAGTACCGTCATATTATTTTGTTATATTGTATTGATTGAGGACATGCAACATTTTAAGTTGAAGGTGTTGATATACTGTGAATTTATACCATTTTAGATTCTTAAACTACGAGAATATGCATGTACTTAAGGTTATTTTATTGGATTTGATGTGTTTCTAGAGTGTTTTACAGGAAATTAGGTTTCGGATTCTAAAGTCAAGAAAAAGATGAAAAGTGATTTTTTGGCTACTTATTTGATCTATTTTGGTATCTGTGACTCATTACAGATATTTATGACTAAAGCATATGATTGAAGTTGAAGATTTGAAGCTTGGTTGCAAGTGCCAGAGTTGAAGATCCCAAGAGCTGGCAGTGCTTCAGTAATTTGGCCATAACTTTTCACCCCGATATCGGATTGAGGTGAAATTAATATTGTTGGAAAGCAAATTCAATTATCTATCTGATGGTTGGGATTTTTGACTTACTTAGTCTATATGCAGACCTAAAGTAGATATTATGGTCCGTAAGTGGCAAAAGTAAGTGACATAAACTAAAATCCTGAGAGCTAAGCTGCAGGACTTGTACCTGCACCCTGTACCTATACCCACCCTTTTGTCCATCAGTACTACCTACGCCCAAGGTTAGGGAATAAGTGCATTGCACAAGTGGCCATCGACTCAGCTTTTTTCGATCGTTTAAAAATCATTTCCTAGGGTTTCCATGTATCCTAATTACACTCCTATGATGTTTTTAAGTCCCATTATATATGGGTAATAAAGTTTTTGTATTTTTGTTAAGATTTGATTTCTAGGGGTTTTTGTAATCAGTAAATACCCTTTAGGATTTGTATTGATTCACACGGTCACTGATACATTCACATATTCAGGGTTAGGCCCTTAGGGGCTATCCTATACTCTCTTTGCTCTTGATTTGTTTTTGGTTTGTTATTCAATTTAAGAATTTGGGATTTCTTCTCTCGTTATTGTGAGATTGATTTTGTAATTTTGTTTGTGGATAACCATGATTGATCTCATAACTATAAGCGGGTAATTCCCTTAGCTAGGGTTGTGGGAAGCCTTCTAGATTAACAAAGTAGAGGAAGTGTCAAGTCGTTTTAGATAAAGATTCTTGCATGTATTGGGTTTTCTTCGTTCATATTGATTTCTTAGAGGTGTCCAACGTTAAGATCCAACCTAGATTATTTTTACTTACTCCAAAAGAAAAGCAAAGACTAGGAAAAGAAGATTACAATAGTAATTTGAAGTTAATTGTCGGTCCATACTGCAAGGGAATATAGTGAATGGTCGTTAACTGTTATCTAATAAATAGAGACTCAATAGGTAATAGTTAACTGGGATCCAGGATAAGGGTTAGTCTGAGACTCAAAAGGTAAAGTGTGAAATTCATCTGCTCATCCATAAGGCTATTGATGGTACATAACTTATCTGATTCTACATACAAGGTATTGGAATAGTTCGACAGTGCATGATAAGTCTACCGAGTTAAGAAAATAAGGGGACACAAGCCTAGTATTCGTCTTATATTGTTTATAATCAAAAGCAACCAAGCCTTGTCACTTGTATCTAGTTACAATAAATCCCTTTTTTTTTTACTTTTTTGCACTATTTAGTGATTTCAACAAGTTTTAGATAGATTTATTCTCTGTGGGATCGACCCCAACCTAGTTGGGTTACTCTATTTGACAGTGACTGCTTCATCCTTCAATTAGATGTGTATTTTGGGCTTTATCAGCCAGCATAGGAGTGAGGATGGTGGCTACTCAAAGCTCATGACTGGAGAAATTAAAGACCTCCTCTTGCTAAGGTCCCATAAAGGATACAATGTCTTCTCTGGTGCTGGATATAGACAAGTGAATCGGTGGAGGTGAACAAATCTATGACAAAGTTTTGAATGAACCTGGCCTCACAATTATTTTAGTGGTACCAACTGATGTATTGAATTAATAGGGTGTGTTGATGCTGATGGCGCTGAGTAATCTGGATAATCAAGATGATGTCCCTATAGTACTTGAAAGTATAGTCTTAATAAATCTACTAAGGGAAGCTGGTAGAGAACAAGTTGAAGGAAATAAGAAAAGGCAGAATGCTGAGATCAATTTGAATGCAGGTTGCCCTCATAATCCTATAAAATGGTGATTTGGTAAGAAGGTATCCTGGTTAAATTATGTCTTACATGTCTAATTTATTCTCATATCTTTTGCAGATATGCAACCATGAATGAAAAAGGGAAGGGATACAGTAAAAAGTGATTTGGGTTCAGAAAATCATATAGGGACCTGGTCCCTGATCAGGTTAGTATCACATACTATTCATTAACATTGATTGTTTTAAATTTTAATGATGTGTGCCAGGTCACTGATAACGCTCAATCTACAGCTCTCGTGGGAGTGTAAAGCGGTCGTTAGCAAATATAGAACCCAACCTGGGTTGGGTGTCGATCCCACAGGGAATAGCTTGGCCAACAAGTAAGCAAAATTACTAAACTTTTGGTGCAAGTCTCGTAAAAAGGGGGAATTCTTGTTGTGCAAGTAATGTAAACAAAAGCTGAAATTAATAAAGTAAAAAGAGAGATTGTTACGTAGATTGTAAACAATGAGAATTGAAGCGTTGGGTTATGTCCACCTTTTGAGGTATACGTCTCTATTGTCTATGAGTGTGTAGAATTGTGACATGCATGTGCTTATAGAGAATTGTATTCTATGGTAAATCCAAGCGTCTCTCGACCTAAACAAGGACTATTTCACTTTAACTCTCTCGAGCTTAAAGCGTGTCTAACGGTACGAATTCTCCAAGAGGTTAGTCCAGTTACGGCACTAGCTTTTTAATAGGAAAGGGTGTCCTACTACCTTGACATTATCTCTTTTCCAGACAAATAACCTTTCTCTCGAACAAGTTAAATGTTAGACTGGCGTATTCTTGCGTTTGCAACCGCAAAGAATGTAGATTAAGATGAAGAGAATAATGATATAAGCAATATACGTGTCATGAACTCACAAACTCACAGCAATAGATAGTATCTCATTCGGCTTCCATAACCCCAACAGAGAGGTTTAGTTACCCATGAATGCGAAGGAGATCACGATTGACATTGTTATTATATCACAATATTGAGTAATGGCGTGTAGATCAAGTGATAGGCGTTAGGCGTGAATTCCTTAGCAAAGTAACGTTTCTCTTGTTGCGGAAATTAAGAATTGAATAGATGAATAGAAGAAGAAAAATAGAATTAATGGGAAGATTAGAAGAGTTGTAGAATTGTTGTGGTGGAAGAAGAGAGGGATGGAAGAATGTATTGTGGTGAGGGATGAATAAAAATCTCTAGCATGATAGGGTATTTATAATACCCATATCCTACTCCTACTAAGCTAATGAAATAAATAACCAAATCCTACTAGGCTAATGAAATAAATAACCAAATCCTACTAGGCTAATGGAATACTTAACCCAAGTGTACTAGGTTAATGTAACATTATCATAATCCAAATAAACTAATGAAATACATAACCCAATTGTACTAGGTTAATGTATCATTGTCCAAATCCAGCTATGTGTCTGTAAGTCCCCAAAGTCTTCAGAAATGTTGTTTTAGCCCGGGACAGATTTTTCATGCAGCAGTTTTGGTCCAGGTCCCCAAAGTCTTCAGAAATGCTGTTTTAGCTCGAGACAGATTTTCCATGCAGCAGTTTTGGTCCTTAGGCGTCCAAACTCCCTTTCCTTCCTTCGTGAGCTTTCTTTTGCGTCAAGTAAGCCATAAAATGCTGAATTATGCATCATTTATACCTGAAACTTTACTAATCATGTTCGTTAGCTCATTTATAGGAAAAAGGACTAAAAGTGCATGAAATATATAGTTTGTTCTCAAAACTAGGCTAAAATATGGGCAAAATATATTGATATAGGCGTGTAAATTTGCCTATCATCAGTCACTCTCCCGCCTCTTCATAAAAGTTGTCACCCATACTTTAAGCTCAAGAGATGCGCCCATCTGATCGGACACGTCTCATAAGCCATAACTCACTAAGAGATCTGAATCGTTCCTTCACTCCCTATTTAAAACTAAAATACAATTTTTCACCCATATTTTGAAAAATGTTCTCACTCACACCCTCATCAATTCCCAAACCATTTCTAAAAGTTCTATCTTGCTTCGTTCTTCTAATCTAACCTAATCCTTACAATGTCAAATCCTCCAACCTTCTCTCAAAAGTATGATCTTATTCTTTTAAGAGTATTCGATACACCCTCCATACCTTTAGATCCTAAATCAGAAAATCCTTTTGTCATTATTAAATTTTCTTCTATTTTCCTTAGCAAAATTGCTAGAGACTTTAAAACTCAGGAGAAGAAAGAAACACCTGATGACCTACTTACTGGAAAAAATGATAATTCTAATGCCAGTTCTGACCCAAGGTTGATTACTCTAAAAATCCAACCCCCGAAGATGATCCTCAAAATAACCCTTCTAAAGACAAGTAAGAAGACCCCAAGGTTGATATCTCCAATGACCCAGTCTCTAAAATTTCTCCTTAAATCAACCCATCCAAAGACCCTATTTCTGACCAACCAATTTCTTCTAATCAAGGTTTGGACTTTTCCTTCAAAATCACATATCTTGACAAGACTGAGTCACCCAGAAAGTCTAGTAGTGCATCTATAGATGAAAATATATTTGATGAGGACTTGTCAACTTCTAAGGAAAACTTTTTAAAAATCTAGGCCATCAGTGAAGAGATTTGGGTACAAGGGATCAGTGCTTTGAGTGCAGAACCCCCTAGGTGGGACACAACCCCAGCTACTCTATTCACCAGGAGGCAAAATTATCCTCTTGAGAGTATTGAGGATGATAATATTATGTTTCCCCCTATATTATACTTGCCTGATGCCCATGCTAGTGACAAAGGTGATTTTGACAGTGAGGATGATCTACCCTTATCATGGAAACTATCCAAGAAGGGATCCTCCTTCTACAAGGCCTCATCTGGAATTATTAAAACTTTAGGACTAGGTTAAGTCCAAGAAACCTGATGAAGGAGGCATTGGAGAAGAACAAAAATAGTACAAAGAAATATTAAAGTCTAAAGAAGAAAAGTGTGGCTATATATGATCCTTCAGTAGAGAAAGTTATGATGTGGAGAAAATTGATAAGGAAACTGAAAGTGAAGTTGATGACAACTGGTACAGTAATTATGATAGTATCTTTGGAAGTTTGTTGGATGATGATGATGAAAGTTATTTTAAGAATGATGATGTTGATGATGTTGGGCGTATTTACACGCCTAAACACCATAATTTACCCATGTTATAGCTAAGTTTTGAGGATAAAATATATAATTCCTGCACTTTTAGTCCATTTTCCTGTAAGTGAGCTAACCTATGGGATTAGCATGTTTTACAGGTATTAATGATGAAGATTTCAGCACTTTGTCGACCTTTGGGTAGAAAAGGAAAACTTCACACATGAGGGAAGGCAGCTTTTGGAAGCTTGTGGACTGAATGTGATGCATGGATAATCTGTCCCGGGCAAAATCAGTATTTCTAAATACTTAGGGATGCAGCAGTAACTTAGTAGGACAAGGATGTTATAAAAACCTTATTTGCTGAATTTTTCAGCATTCATTCGACACTTTATCATTATTCAGTTTACAGAATCTGTAAGTTTAAGACAGAGAAAAACACAAAGGCTACAAAAACGTCTAGAGAGGGCAAAACGTCAATCTTTTTTTTGATGCCAAACTCATCCCCATCGTGAGATTATTCTAACTTTGGTATGATAATAATGTCTTCTTTGATCTCCGTTATAATCATGAGTAGCTAAACTTCTCTGTTAGGGTTATGGAAGCCTTGTAGATACTATCTATTACTATGAGTTTGTGAATTCTTGATATGTATGCTACTTATATCATTACTCACTTCGTATTAATTTAATTCTCATGGTTGCAAACATAGAGAACATGCCATTATAGCATTAACTTATTTGAGAGAAAAGTTACATGTTTGGAAAAGAGAGTGTGACAAGGAAATAGGGCTACCAACACCTGTTTACACGTTAATGCCTTAACCGGATTAACTTTCTTGGAGAATTCGTACCATTAGTTATACACTTTAGGCTCGGGAGAGCTAAAGCGAAATAATCCTTGATGGTTGGGAAACACTTGGATTTACAATTAGAATATGAATCTCTATAAGTGCATGCATGTCTAAATTCCGCATTACTCATAGTTAATAGATACGTAGAACTTACAAGGTGGACATAACCGTAACTTATTATTCTCTGTTATTAAATCTTACTACATACATCGTGTCATTCATTACTTTGATATTATCAA
Organism: Capsicum baccatum var. pendulum; assembly: GCA_030864225.1. Classification (NCBI taxonomy): domain Eukaryota; kingdom Viridiplantae; phylum Streptophyta; class Magnoliopsida; order Solanales; family Solanaceae; genus Capsicum; species Capsicum baccatum. The sequence goes on along the minus strand of CM061560.1, from coordinate 198,827,345 downwards.
TTCACGTATAATCAAATCCCCCCTTTTCCTTGGAATTTGCGATCAACAGTCTACTAATAATTGCAACACTTAGTGACCAAGTATTCCCTGTGGGATTCGACACCCAACCCAGTTGGGTTCTATATTTGACATCGACCGCTTACACTTTCTAACGAGAGTTGTAGTTTGGGCGTTATCAAATTTTGGCATCGTTGCCGGGGAATACGGTCGTCAACTAAGTTTGTGATAGTTAATAGACCCTTTGGTCAAAGATTCTCGTATTTTTCTTTTACTTGTTGTTTTTGTTTTATTCAGGTTTGTTTGAGTGCATGCCAAACACTCAAAGTTCAGGTCAACCGTTATTACCTATCAATCCTGAGCCACATCTTATTGGCCGAATGGATGCACAACGTGACATTAAAAGAACAGCTACTCAACAGGAGCAGGCTAGATTAGTTGCATTGGCAGCTGCTCAAGTGCATCAACAGAATATTGATAACCCAGGGCGAGCAACAAATCCTGATGATGAGGACCTGGGTGATGATGAGTTACTGAATCCTAGGCGTACTGATGAGGTGACGGCACCTATGCATTGGAAAGATTGTCAAGCTAGAATGAGACCTGACCGCCGAGCTGTGCAGGGTCTTTTCGATGATGATGATGATGATTTGGATGGAGCTGGTGCCACAGGGGCTATTATTCCTCCACCATTGGCACCTAGAGCCAAGTTCAATATCACTAGCACCATGATTTAGCTATTGCAGCTCAAGGGGTTATTTGGTGGACTTGCAAGCGATGATCCGAATATGCATCTGATCAATTTTATCTCAACATACAAGTCGTTTGACAATCCAGGAGTTGGACAAAATGCAATTCGGCTGCGTTTATTTCCATTGTCTCTATCTGGAGAGGCAACTCTATGGTTGAACGGGCTAACTCCTGATTCTATCACTAATTGGAGGCAACTGAAAGACGCTTTCTGATAACGCTCAATCTACAGCTCTCGTAGGAGTGTAAAGCGATCATAGTCAAATATATAACCCAACTGGGTTGGGTATCGATCCCACAGGGAATAGCTTGGTCAACAAGTAAGCAAAGATTACTAGACTTTTAGTGCAAGTCTCGTAAAAAGGGGGGATTTTATCGTGCAAAATAATGTAAACAAGGTAATAAAGTAAAAACGGAAAATAGCAAAGTAAAAAGAAAGAATTTTTGGTAAGATGTAAAGCAATGAGAATTGAGAAGTTGGGGTTATGTCCACCTTATGAGTTGTACGTCTCTATTGGCTATGAGTTGTGCGGAATTCAGACATGCATGTTCTTATAGAGAATTGTATTCGATGGTAAATCCAAGCGTCTTTCGACCTAAACAAGGACTATTTCACTTTAACTCTTTCGAGCTTAAAGCGTATCTAACGGTACAAATTCTCCAAGAGGTTAATCCAGTTACGGCACTAACTTTTTAATAGGGGATGGGACCCTATTACCTTGACATTATCTCTTTTCCAGACATATAACTTTTCTTTCGAACAAGTTAATGCTATACTGGCGTTATTCTATGCGTCTGCAGCCACAAGAATTTGCATTAAGATGAACAGAATAATGATATAAGCAATACACGTGTCACGAATTCACAAACTCATAGCCATAGATAGTATATCATAAGGCTTCCATAACCCCAACAGAGAAGTTTAGCTATTCATGAGTGCGATGGAAATCACAATAGACATTATCATTATACCACAATAAAAGATCTCACGTGTAGTGTTGTTTGGTAGAACTTGTGGCGTGATTTCAGTGCAAATAGCGTTTCTCTTGTTGTAGAAATTAAGAATCGAATAGATGAAAAATAATGTCAACAATGAATTAATAAAAGAGAATTGTTTTGATGGATGGATGGATGGGAATTGATGGAATGGGGGAATTGTGAGGAATGTGAGGAATAAAAATCTCTAGCAAAATAGGGTATTTATAATACCCACATCCTATTCCTACTAAGCTAATGAAATACTTAACCAAATCCTACTAGGTTAATGTATCATTATCCTAATCCTACTAAGTTACTGCTAGTCCCCAAAGTCTTCAGAATTGTTGTTTTTGCCCGGGACAGATTTTCCATGCGCCACTTTTTGGTCCTTGGAGTCCAAGTTTTGCTCTCCTCCTTTCGTGAATCTTTCTTTGGCATCAAGTTATCCATAACATGCTGAATTTTGCATCATTTATACTTGAAAACTTGCTAATCATGTTCGTTAGCTTACTTACAGGAAAAAGGACTAAAAGTGCATGAAATATATAATTTGTTCTCAAAACATTGCTAAAATATGGGTAAAATATAGCACTATAGGCGTGTAAATTCGCCTATCATCACATTCCTAGAAAGATTCTTTCCGCCATCCAAGAGAGCACAATTAAGAGATGAGATCAACAATTTTTGACAGCTTCCAACAGAAGCTCTCCACGAAACATGGGAGAGGTTCAAGAAGAAGCTTATGCGGTTCCCAAATCATCAGATGACCAATATCCACTTGATGGAAATATTATATAGGGCTTTGAACTCAGTGACTAAGCCAGTGGTTGATAATGTTGCAGGTGGGTCATTCATAGACCTTACTTTTATTGAGGCTGGTGATATGCTAGATCGTATGACAAAGCAGAGTAGAGCTTGGCATACCAGGGATTCTGAGGTAGCAAACTTTACTGTATCTATTGGCATGACTGCAGAACAGAGACGAAGAGAAGAGAAACATGACCAGGATATGGCTCATATGAAAATGCAGATGGATCTTCTTACCAAGAATTTATTATCTGAGAAGATTGAAAAAGTCAAGGCTGTTGTATCACAGGGAAGAGATGAATCCGATTCTGAGGAAGAAGCAAACTACTTGAATAATCAGGGGGGTTTCCGAGGCAATTCCTAAGAAAACCAAGGTCGGAACTATTATGATAAATCCGGATACAAGGACCGTGATCAAGGTAGTTGGAAGAATAAGACTGACAGGAGTGGTTTGTATGTTCCTCCTAGAAATCATGAGGCTGTGGCGTCTGGCTCTGGGAAGATGTCCATGGAAGATATGATGGCCAAGCTGTTGAAAGGAGTGGAGGCAACCAACACGGGAGTAGCTGAGGTAAAGAATGATTTGTCATCAATAAATCAATTGGTTGACTCGCATTCCGCTGCAATAAAATAGCTGTAACAACAATTGAGTCAACTATCAGTGGCATTCAACCAAAGAAAGGATGGAACGCTACCCAGTGACACTGTGCAAAATCCAAGGAATGATGGATCGTGTATGGCTATTACTACCCGAAGTGGTAAAGTGTTGGAAAATCCATCCAAAGGCAAACAGGTGGTTGATGATATAGCAGAGAATATTATTGAAGCAGATGGTGATGAT